>JAOXYF010000003.1:2301372-2374119 GCA_028565775.1 Sternarchorhynchus goeldii | reverse complement strand
TGTACCCCCCCCCCCCCCACACACACACACACACAACACCCCACCCACCCGCCGCTACATTGCCCCTGCGATTTAGGACAGCCCACACCGGAACTGCCCTGAATGGACTGGATCACAGGCAGTGTTGCGAATCCTTTTTACTTCTGTAGATCATGAGGCTTAGAACATGACAGCCAGCTCGGATCTGTCTTATGCATCATGAACCAATGACAAAGTCAGTAAACCTTATTAAGTACAACTTGCTGCAGGTTCAGAGAAGGCCATCATTTTAAACCCTCCAATCCTCCTAAAATGTTTACTACTCGCGATGTGCCGCTTGCCTCATGTTACAAGCTAATAAAAATGCTCCTGAGTGAGTGTGTGTAGTCTGTGTGCACCTGATGCTTTGCGACGAGACTAATGTGATAAAAGGAGTCTGGAGCGCTCTGATTTAGAGCACCCCATTGCCGTCTATTCCATGGAAATTCTCCCTCTGCAGCACACCAGCAAACCAATCCAGTAATGCTATCCCCGTAGGCCGGCGTCTTTAACAGGCTCCTTAGCCCCACTTAGCCATACAATTGCATGGTGATTGATGTGCCTGTGGAGCCTCTGCCTCCCGCCTCAGCCTGTTAACCGCGGCCACTAATCGGATTAGCGGGCCTAGGACTCGCAGTGTGTGCTTACAGATCAATCCATACAAAAAAGGGCTTGGAGAATTCAGGGAAGGTCGATCTTTCCTTCTGGGACATTCCACTAGAGTTCTCACTCTAGTGAACAGCATTTAGGTTGAGAGTGGAGATGTAGAACAGCTTGAGCATGCTGGCAACGGCAAACAAGTATACAAGGATACTCAAACAAGTATACAAGTATACTCAAACAAGTGTACAAGAATACTCAAGCCCTTCTGGATAAGCAGAGGGTGCACAGCAAATCTTCCATGTGGGAATCGTATGCTTGAACATAATTTGTGCCACCCCAAGGCAGGTGTTACTGTTATCCCTGATGCTTAGCATCTTGGTTCAGGAACAACTGAACCTCCCAGTCTTGGATGATTGTCCCAAAGGGTCATGCAGTTCTAAAATATCCTAGTTTCAGTGTTGAAATGTAACTTACCTTCTGTGCCTTGATGTTCATTTCACACACTTTTAAGCTCCAATTCGCATTCAGATTATTTTAACCTGATTGCTCCTTCATTACCTAATGTAAGTCTTATGTACTTACAAAGGAGTATTACTTCAGAAATAGATTAATAATAACTTGCCAGTGTTTTCCACAGACTGATTAGTAAGTTCTCCCCAGCCATTATCCCTATCTGTCTCGCTTCTGTGGTCGCCCACCTCCCCCCAGCAGATGATCAGCCTGGAAGACCCACGATGGATGGCCCTCTAGAGACCAGATTTGTTTCATAGAACTCCTTTTAACTAATTGCTTCTCAAGCCCCTCAAAGCACAGAGCTATATAGAAATGGGCGGGTTTACTAGGAAAAGGAACATTTTCCATCACGGAAACTCATCACTAGCTACTAGATCCAAAGGCAGTCATTTTAGCGCCCAGTATATAGAACCTGAATATAAAGATTTAGAATTAGACAGTGTATACAGCAGATTCATGTTCTGATGTTCTGATGGATGCATTCTGTGTGTAATATAGGAAAAGGAAAGATGCAGCTGAATGGAAGAATAAGTTTATTTCACTTTATGAGTGCTTTGGTCGCACGAAAATGAGTCATATTTATAGGTAATGCTAACAAGCATATTCGACATTGCATTACATTACTGTAACTGATTAACCTTCTACGAAATGATGTCTGCCTGACAAATGGCTACCGTAGTTGTATTAGTAATAGAATCAATCAAGTGACATTAATTACCAGCCAGCCATGTAGCCAGAAGCTGAGAATGTTAAATCAGAGTTATAAGGCTTGTTTGGCAGTAGCAGTCGATGGCTGCCAGCATCCACTGGTCACTGCTTTCCTAGCCTTGCGGCAACCCCATGCACTCTGAGGTCTACAATGGGCAGAGATACAGAAAGCTGAAGATAGCAGCTATCAAAAATGTCTAACATGGCGTTGCACCCTGCCATCCACATCAGTTCATTGCTTGCGTTTTTGTCTCGAAGGCGCAAAGGCGAGATGCGATCATGGCGCTCCTGAGGAAGCAGAAGAAAGAACGAATTAAGGTAGGGAAATGCTAGAGAAGTGGAATCCACTTGGCTCTCTTTATTTCTGTCTAGCTGCAAAGAGACTGTGTGAAGGGACCTGCTCGCTCCAGGAACCTGCTGACCATAACAGCCATTACAGACTCTGAAGGGGCAGAAGAAGATTCGTTCAGACAGCAGAGTGTTTTATTTCTCTCCTATCCATTAGAGCGCTCTCCTCCCTCTCTCTTTCTCTCACTCTCCTCAGCACTTTTTCCTCAAAGCCTCAGCATTTCTGAGCATGCCCTTCCCCCTCAGCAGCGTAGGGGTAGAGTGGCTGGAACACAGCCCCCTACCAGACCTTCATAGTCCTCCAGGGAAAAGGCTGTTTGGAGCTTCCAGGACCTTACCATCTTGGTCACATGGATTCACAATATCATAACCAGCATATGATCTTGGATTCACAATATCATAACCCGCCTATGATCTTGGATTCACAATATCATAACCAGTATATGATCTTGCACACAAGTGTTTTAAGATTTCTGTTCTTGTCATTCTGTCCGTTGTTACACATTCCTAAAATCGCTAAAAACGTAAATGTCCTGTAAATGTCACGTTCATTCACACAAACTTTTTGCTCTCCACAGAAAGAGATGATATCGCTTCAGCACAAGCCGAGAAGATCTGAACCGACTGAGAGGTACAACAGAACGCCCACCGTTACATCAATTCGGAGATGTTGCACCAGACAAATGATGCTCTCGATTGCTTACGATACGAGGCACAGTGCGCGATAGAGCCCTTCATCGATCGGGCAGATCTAGCAGCAGTAACCCTACCCTGACCAGGACTTTACTGCTGGGGAAAACGGGAGGGGAGAATTGTTATGCTGATGCTGCTCCAATAAATCACTTTTAATTAAAAGAAAGGAAAACGAATAACATTCCCTCTCAGTTCTTCATAGAGGTTGTTCACTTTTAACCATATAGGTAATGGCAAAATGGTTTGCATGTATGTCCGTTTGTGCACACTCCGGAAACATAAAGACACCATGGGATTTTCCTCAGCACTGAAAGTATAATAAAACCAATCAGAGTCTTGAAATTGGCTGATTGATAGGGTGTTATAAGAAGACTGATTCATTAAAACTCAGATATTGATCAAAGTGTGTAATTTACTGAGTTTCTCTCAGCTGTAGAGCCCTGGAGACTAAAGACGAATCAGGACAGTTCAAATCTATTGATGTACTGCTTGAGCATATAAAACAGGTCATTTGTTGATTAATGTCCAGTTTCATAGGGTAACATATCATAGGGATAACACTCTAGCAGTATCAGTTAGCAGCTAAAGTTTAGCACTTCTGTATTGCTGTTAAAGCACTACTAGCATGTGCATATTTGGGTGGTGGTTCACTGGTTAAGGCACTTGCCTAGTAGTCAGAAGGTTGCTGGTTCAACCCCCACCTCTACCTAGTTACACATGTTGTGGTAGTGGTTTCCAATCCCACTCATTTGTGTCCCATCCTGTTCACTTTTTTTGCTTGTTCTTCACTGACTGCACTTCAGTGCAGGAATTACCTGGTAATTTGCCAGTGAGTTGAATGAATTGTGCCAGATTAAGAAAATCACAAAAATGTGCACAGATGATAGAGGTCAGTATAGCTGGTGTCTGTACCGTGCACAAACACACTGCAGCCGAACACCAAGTGGTTAGAGGCGCGCACAGATGAGCTCGAATACAGTAAAGTTTTATCATTATCGTCCCTCACACAGCCTGCTTGCTGCTAACGGTGATCCATTTCATTGTGTTTCTATAGGCTTTCTTTGAAGACACCTGCTGAAGTCCCAGATCAGAACATAATGGAGGTCCAAGAGCTAATGTAATCTGTTTCAGGCATATGAAGCAAATTTATTTTAGTACAAAGTGATTCTATACTGACATTTGTTGAAGACATCTCTATTAAAGATGTTTTTATGTCTAATATATGCTATTTATGTGTAAGACTGAAGGTAGAAGTATTAGACCTGATACAAAGTGGCTACTTCAATAACTCCTAAATGGAGGACAAACGGGAGAGAAAAATATGACACAACAACAAAATTAAAAACATAACCGATTTGTCTAGCCAACTATAAAATCTGTAATATAAACTAATGTATTACTCGTCAAACAAGCACATGCTTACAGTATGTCTGGCGTAGTATATGCGCCAAGCGTGAAATTCATCTTTCCTACTGTTAGAAAGGAAAGGACGTGCTGACCATTGAGAACTGAAGTCGTTTTACTTGATATATGCAAACATAGTTAGCTTTTAGAGCGCGTACTTTCTGCACTTATACGGTTTGTGAGGTATGGGCGATCTGTTAATCCATTTAAATACAAGGTTTTTGCTTTAGCGTGTATTTCACCCAGTGAGACGATAAAATAATATTGATCAGTGGAAAGCTATTGCCAGTTTAGTCAAGAAGGATGACAAACAGGTGTCCGACCAGGCGATGAATAGATATCTGAAATAAAAAGCTGTCTGGTGGATGTCTGTCCACCCTAGCCCGAAAGTTTGTGATGTAGGCTTCTTGAGGGGGTCTTCGCACGTGGTCAGTATTTGACCTGCTGATAACTGATGACGTGATGGTGTTCGTCACTGAAGCCACCCGCGCATCATTCCAGCTTTCTGGGCGTTTGCAGAGATGTCTGCGACTGACCAAACAAGTGGTCTCAGTCTTCCATGAACAGAGCTGCACCTTGGATATTATTTTAGTGCGGAAATGCTTTAGTGTTTTATGTGTAACGGAGGCATGACAAGAAACTAGTGAAATGGATTTGATGACAGTGGTTGGTTTCGCTGTGCTGACAATCACTTTTCCAGCATTAGGATCAAAAGTGCTCAGTGGTAAGTTCACATTTTCAAGCGAATATTAATAATCATGATACTGAAATTTTAATCAGCATGGATATAAAATCGCACTTTGAGTTAGTTTTATGTAGTGTGTCTATTATATAGTTTATCAGAAGCATAACTTGTTGAAGACTGCTCCACTTACAACCAATACAACTGTTCGGATTAATAAAACAACCGACTGATGCGGTTCATTAATAATAAAAAAAAGATTTTCTGTGTATGCGATTCCATGAGCAGAAGTGTTTTGTTGTTACTCCGTGCAATATTTTGCAATAAGTTGATCATGCATTTAGTTAGGCTATATATTCACTCTGTTTTGTCCATGTGTGTTTTTCACAATACCCATAGCCAAGCACTTAACCCTTTCCGTATACGTCCGAGAGTGGGAGCCGTTTTCTTTGTGTGTGTGAGAAAGAGAAAGCTACTTTTGATCATGATTAAAGAATTTCCCTTTCCTTTACTGCTCGTTAACCTGGCATTTGGTCCATCCATGCAGACATTTACGAGCCTAGAGGTATGTCTTAACACTGCAGTTCGCTGTAATAAGAGTGGAATACACGTAGTCATTAAAAACTGCAATAGTTATACAGAGGGGAAAAAACATTTTTAAGTAATGTAGAATTTGATTTATTAAAAAAAAACGGTATATTCTCATCTGCCCCAGTTGTATAATTTACATCCGTCTATCTTTTCATTTAAATACTTAATTGTCATTAAGTAATAAAACATCTCAGTAATAAAACATGACCAATATCAGTTCAGAAACTGATTTTCCATAATCTTATGTGTGCATGTGTATAACACAGCCTAAAATAGCATGGAACTATCCATTAGTTCACATTACGTTGGACATTTTTGTAATTAAACACCGTGCGCACGCTTCCTCCTCTTCTATTGAAGGCCAACGGATCTGTAAACTCGGCACGGACAAGCCATGCTATAAAATTGCCTATTTCCAAGACATTCGTCGAAAAGTGAACTTTGAGGAAGCCACCCGCGCGTGCAGGAGCGACGGAGGAGAGCTCCTCAGCATAGAGTCGTCCACTGAGCAGAAGCTAATCGAGGGCTTTATTCAGGAACTGAAGGCTTCGGACGGAGACTTTTGGATAGGGCTTCGCAGGGAGCCAAACTACGAAGAGACGAGCGGAGACTGCGCATCTCAGTACTACTGGCTGGATAGCAGTCGTTCCGCTTTCAGGTCGGAGAAATTTCCCACTAAAAAAGCAAAGTTTCCATTCAAAAACAAAAATACAAGATAAAACTCAGCCAATGCGTTAATGAAAAAACAGTACGTAAAGCGTTTCCTGTCGTGCATTTATTTGCGTGTGTTTGCTCTAATTTATCGGGTCTAATACGTACCGGTTTAATACCGGTAGGTTTACCGTTCTAATACATAACAGTGTAGAAGTCAGCAATATATGCGATCGTTCTCCTGCGGACAGGAACTGGCACTGGGACGAGCCCTCGTGTGGCTACGAGGTGTGCGTGGTAATGTACCACCAGCCTTCGGCTCCTCCGGGCCTCGGAGGCCTCTACATGTTCCAATGGAACGATGACAACTGCGAGACCAAGAACAACTTCATCTGCAAGTATACCAAAGGTACGAAGCCCGTTGTGTGCTTAAAGTTCTTTAAAAATGAATTGGAAAAATTGTGTCAGCCAACGGGTAGCGAGCGACAACTTTACATTTACGGCATTTGGCTGACGCTTTTATCCAAAGCGATTTACAATTGTGACTGAATACATCTTAAGCAATTGAGGGTTAAGGGCTTTGCTCAGGGGCCCAACAGTGGCAACTTGGCAGAGGTGGGGTTTGAACCAGTAGTCAAGTGCCTTAACCAGTGAGCTACCACCACCCACAACTATGGGGTCATATTTAGGGCAGAGGGTTAGGACAATTCCTTTATGCCTTTAATAATCGTTTTGTTTTTTCAAGTCAACGTTTAGATTATGCTTACCCTTCATATTAATTTTTAATAATTTCTGTGCTGGTCTGAAGCAAATATGCTTTTTGATCTATAGATCTTCCACGCATGAGACTGTAAGAGACCTGGCCAGACCTAGTTAGACTGTAATCCTGAGGCACATTGCTGTAATTCTGGGAAGAGTGGTGTATCTCCAAAACCCTGTTCGAAGCGGAGCATATGACTCCCAGCCATATCACACAGATTCACAGAGAGCCATTATGCCACCCCCACAAAGAGTGCATTGGACACCCTGTGTAGGCTGAACAAAACCCGCTCAGATCTCGAACTAGTCCAGACCCAGCAATAAGATATTCATAAGAGATTTAGTCGTCATAGGACTGTTCCAAGATGTTCTCATGTACTGATAGTTACTATGGTGTGATTTCAGATAGAGCTCCAATCCCCACCGCTGCAGGAAACAGAACATATGCAGGTAATCTGTTAGATTGTTGTGTATATATGACAGTTAGATCTGTCATATGTTGTATGAATTCCGTTGCTGTGTGTTGTTTTTTTTTAAACCCAATGTCCGTGGCCTGATGGCCGGTCCAGGTTTTTGCTCTGTCCCAGATTCTAAGCCAGTAACAACCACAAAACACTTGGGATAGATGCACTGAGAGCACTGGGTTAGAGCAAAAATATGGACTATAAATATAGGGATGAAACAATGCTGAATCTTTCTTCATGACTGAAAATGATCAGAATGCAGTCACATAGGCTCAGTGAAATAAGGACATCTAGTGGTTGGTAGATTCATTTGGAATTAATATTTGAAAATCTTTGCACCTACACAGTCATCATATTCTGCGATTTGTGGTATACTAGATTTCTTGTTTCTTCTTGTATTTAGGTTCTGTGTATTCCCACAATATTAACATGCAGCCATCAGATCTGATTCCTTTCCTAGTTGTTTTCTCCTTGTTTCAGGTACTTTGCCAACACCAAAAGTGCCTAAGTATCCCTTTGTCACTGCCAGAGAAGATGACACCAGGGTTATTATTTCTGAACCCTCAGGTACAAAACTTAGTAACAATCTTAACCTTGTTAGAGTAAAAAAAAAAAGAAGAAATAT
The DNA here is from genome assembly GCA_028565775.1 of Sternarchorhynchus goeldii. NCBI lineage: Eukaryota > Metazoa > Chordata > Actinopteri > Gymnotiformes > Apteronotidae > Sternarchorhynchus > Sternarchorhynchus goeldii. The sequence goes on along the minus strand of JAOXYF010000003.1, from coordinate 2,366,060 downwards.
TAAGTAATAAATAATCTTAGAAGATATGATCATGGGCTTCAGAGTAGAATTTTTATAAGAGTTTATGGGAATAAGGCAGCTTTGATTCTTGATATTATTTAATTGTGTTTAATATAAAACAGCTGAATGATTTTACTCCTGTTTGAATAGTCTTTTCTCATTTCTTTCAGATAAAGTCCTCAATATTGCATACATTGTCCTCCCCACAATACCACTACTACTGCTCTTAATAGTAGCAACTGGAGTTTTCTGCTTTAAGATGTTCGCAAAAAGGTTTGCCTTTTGTATTTCTAAGAGTTGAAGTACAGTAGTGGTGACAAAAATGTGTCCAGTAAAACTTGTGATGGACTGTAAAAGATAACCTTACCTATTATCTTCTATTCTTGATAAAGGTTATTTCTACCTCTTCTAATAGATGGAATAAATAGATATTATAATCTACTTGTTCTAATACCAGATTATCAAATGTCATAACGAATGGTCTAACGTAATCTTTCTGAGTATGTAGCCCAATCATATTGTTACGATTGGTGGTTTGTTCTGGCGTGACATCATCAGAATTGGCTCTGCAGGAAAAAGGCACGTGAGGAGGCCTCGTCCAAGGAGCCTGGCTACTGGTCATCGGCCGATCGTTGCCCCAGTCCAAGCCCGGATGTGTACAACGTGATCCGCAGGCAGCACGAGGCGGACCTGGCCGACACGCGGCCGGACATCAAGAACACATCCTTCCTGGGCTCGTCGCCCGACACGCCCACTGGTGACTACGACAACCTTGCCGGCCGACACGGAGACACGGAGAGCGGCTTCGTCACTCTGGCCAGCACCGAGAGCGGCTTCGTCACCAACGACATCTACGAAGCGTGCACCGGTGGCCGCGTCAGCAGCAAGTACTATCGGGAGCATGGCTGGCTGGACAATGAGCTATATGGCTACTGAGTAGTGGCTGTTTTGGGGTGGGGCTGAACAACAAGCTGTGAGCTACTACAGGAGAGGGAGGCGTGGCTATCGGGGGACAGGCTGGACGACAAGCTGTATGGCTACTGAAGGAGATGGAGGCGGAGCATTGGGGGCGGGGCTGATGATACAGCAGGCTCTTTTCTTTCTTTCATTTTCATGCCTTTTTTTTTTTTTGAACATTCAGCCAGATGATGGATTGGATGCCATTTGCCTTTAATGGAACTTCTTAAGTTCCTAAAGGCAGGGAATGATGACTGAAACAGCCCAGAATTTTGGATCTCAAGGATTTTCAAGGATTAAGATCAAGGCAATCAAGGATGAGCTTGGACTCTGGTATTGGCATGAAACCAAAGACAATTAAAAAGAAAAAAAAGAAAAGAAAAATGACATACAACTGTCATAAGTCTGTTAAATTTGCTCAATACATCCTTGTTAATTCATTAAGGTTAATCCTTTAATGTGCAAAGGCATTTTTGCTGTATCAGCCTGTCTATGGCTTTACATTACCACACATACTGTATGTAGTGTATGTTTAAGGAGATGATGTTCTGGTGTTCCCCATCCTTTAAGCCGATCACAGCTGGAATTCTGACCATCTTCTGGTGCCTGTTCTCAAAGGAGCATAGTAAGTGTTTGGGCCTTGAGACTCATAAACAGATTTGGCCCCCCAGCACTACAAATGTAATTGGCTGCAAACAGCTCGGTGAGACTAACGTTTAATGGGAAGGGAGTTAAGAAGTTAAGCTAAGAGTGAGTTAGATGCGTATGCGCTTGCCTCCTCACTGGTGGGTTTGCATGGTGTTGAACTGCTGCTTGTACCGTGCTACCACGTTTGCTGTTTTGGGCTTGAGGATTAAAATGTGATCTTATGAACGATGGACTGTAGACTACCTGAAACTGACCTAAATCCAAATATTCTCTGCATTCTCTTTCAGGAACATAGGAATGTGTCTATGATTATGTTAATGAAAACTATTAATAAAACAAATTAAACCAGTTATATATATTTATTCCACTTTGGAGCTTTGTGGCGGCTAACTATGTGCATGAAATTCTTATACCAATGTGTACGCAGTATAACCAGTAGATGTCGCTGGATACACTGGCGCTACACTCATATCCCTTTTATTTGTGGGAATTATAATGCTTATTCTTTAATGTAATACGCTCACCGTGCAGATACACAATATAGTATATATTAAATCATATTTTAATGCAAAAGAAAATATCATGGCTTGAATTTTATGAAAAGTATTCGAGGTGTTTAAAGATTGTCCTTTGAGGTGAGCGCGACGGAGTGGATAAGCTTAATGGCGTGCTTCAGAACGCATATTTTAGACGTTAATGAAACAACCTAGTTGGCAAATAGCCAGACATAGTTGCCTGCGCTCGTGAACTTACAGTCATTGAGGAGAAAGCAATAGCTGCTGATTGACGTATGAAGTGGATAAGGTTGTCTTGGTTACTAACTGCTCGTGGACTGTGGAACTGCTCTGCGAGATCCGCCCCCTTTATAAAATCCCTTTCGCACTGACGTCAATACATGTGGAGCGCCAGAACATCATTCCTCGTGCTGAGCGTCGGGGCGGCATGCTTTCCCCGCTTATGAGCGTTGTGAGTGAGGCATTCTGCGGGCGAGCGGAACCCGCATCGGGAAACGAATGTGAAGGATCACCAGCACTGACCGTATTACTTCAGAATGCCTAATTCTGAAGTTAGCATGGACATATGAAATATTGTTTAATTAGAGGGAAAAAACATCTCCCCACCTTTCGTTCTCTGGAATCACAGGTGTATATGCCCAAGCACTTCACAACTCCATAGCTAAGGCCACAAGAAAACTACGGCCATGGCCGAGCCAGATCAGAAACCGTGTCACCGGGCACCGGTTCGTGTTGGATTTTATGACATTGAGCGCACGCTGGGGAAAGGTAATTTCGCAGTTGTGAAGCTAGCGAGACATCGAATCACTAAATCAGAGGTAAGTGACTGCGTCCACATTTGAAAATCCAGGCTATAGGTGCTGCTGCTGTTTGCGTCAGCGTAATTGCAACCAACTTCTTAGTTTACGAATTTTATGCGAACAAGTAGCACTCAAAGGTTTACCGTAGAACCATAAGGAATAAGGGATAAACTAACAGACTAACTTTACAAGCAAGATAAATTTGAAAGGTACATTTGTTGGAAGCACCAGCTGCTTTCAAAGCTGCAATCAAATTTCTAACGCTGCTTCGGATTGCGTGACCGTTGGGTACTTTACATACCAAATTTGACCGTTCGCAAAAGAACAAATGTGCGAATGCAAAAAATGCATAAATAAATCTGAAATCGGTGTGTGCCTCCAGGATTGACACCGAAGTAGGGAACTTCCCGGGAGAAACAAGTCACCTCTGCAAAGTTTTAGACTGACAGGCGATGCAGCCAAACCATTCATCTGAGGAACTTTAAAAAAATCGTGCAGGTTTCCTAGACATACCTCCGTACGTGAATTTACCGTTTAAATCAAAGTATGTCACCCGTTAAAAAAAAAGTACCTTGGAATGTTCTTAATACGTATTGGCATGTGGGAGCATTTGAGACTACTGCTGTGCTTAACGGCATGACGTCAGCGCGCTTGTCTTCAGGGGGTACTCTTGATGTTTCTCTGGTCTTGATTCTACAGCGTGGCACTGCACGAGGTGCAAAACCAGATGCCGTATGTTTTTGCAAAGCTTACCAAATGTAATCCCGACAGGCACTGCAAAATCTGCATACTTCCGCAGCAGCATTACATTACAAATTATATGTTATTATTTAACGTAAAGTTCTAAACGAAAAGAGCAAGTGCATTCTATCTTGTCCTGCTGGGAAAGGGGTTTGCGCATTGATAAGCAGGTAGAGACGTGTCCGCAAAGCCTAAGTGGTAATTAGCATGTACGTCATCGTGCAGGTGGCCATAAAGATCATAGACAAGACGCAGCTAGACGCCGCAAACTTGGAGAAGATCTACAGGGAGGTGGAGATCATGAAGCTGCTGGACCATCCCCACATCATAAAGCTTTACCAGGTGCACGAGCATCGCCACTCGACAACACTCCACCACCAACATCCCCACATTTTACTCAGCACCTGGTAGTTGAGCCTGCCTTTACCTCAGGCCAGTTTAAAAGAGGGATTTTAGTAGTTTTCCAAATTTTTGTTCATTTCATTTTCCATGATTCTTTCCCCAGGTGCTCTGTCGCTGGCTGGCACCAAGTTTATTTTCTAAAAATGCAGCAGACTGGAATGCAGAGTGAATCTGGCCAATTAGTCTATGGTTTGCTCTAATACACCTCCATGTGTTGAAAATTAGTTTCACACACGTTATTCCTAGTGTCAGGAATATTCTCACGCTCATCCATTGGTTAGTTACGGTGAAAGTATGCACAATGTTTGGAGTGGGGGTTGAGCCTTGGAAAGATTATCGCTTTGCCGTAAATCAGTGACCTTAATCCTCAACCTTCAGGTCTTTTCTCCCCGTTGGTTCTCAGGTGAGACCTGAAGGAGATGCCCAGGTTCCTCTCCTTAGATGGCAGTCACACAGCAGCAGCAAGAGCCACTGAGCACGTGCTACTGTGGCATCTGGGTCTTTAGTCATGATATCTTCTTGCGCCCTCTATCCCTGTGGGCGCCCGGCCGCACTGGCCCCAGACACCCACGGGCATTGTTAGCCAGGCTACCTTGTTCAGTTATGTAACGGGCTTCCAGGCTGTTGGAGGGGGGTGTATCAGTGATGGACTGCAGAAATATGCCCACATGTGAACAAATGTCTATTACAGTTTTCCAATTTGATTCAAGAAAATGTGGACCATGAAAGGCAGCAAATTACCTTTTGGCTCTGCAACATTTTAGGCTGGCAGGACAAGGAGGCAATAACACTGCAAATGTCCTTAACTATGCCACTGTACATGGATTAACCGCTCGAGTCAAAGTATGTCCGCCATAACACCAGGCAATTGTGCTAGCTTGAGACTCTAGCATGTTCACTCCATGATGTCATCTCACGACAGGGGTTTCTGTTCACGCGACCGTTTCTGCCATGGTTGTTTATGTTGAGTTGGTGGGGGTGTAAAATGTATCAGTCTAAAGGTGACAATTCAGCTGCATTTTGTCTTATTATAATTAGAGTTTAATAATGTTCGCTCAATAATAAAGTACACTTGTCTTTTTTTGCATTGCGTTTTGTTGCATAGATACTACGCTGTTCTGCGCTACATTATCTATGCAATGCAAAAATATTGCAGAATTCCTCTTGTATTGACATTTGAACATAAAAAATGATGACACTCCCTGTTGTGCATTGACGTCCGTCTGTATTGTGCTGTATTTCAGGTCTCAACAGTGAAATATCACCTCTAGCCTGTAAGCCAGTTACATGGTCTATTAGAACGATGCGTGGTGTTATCATAACTATTATGATTGGGATGTGTGCTCTTTTTAATTCGCCTTTTTTAAAGCTTTTTCCCTCTCAACCGAAACTTTTCCAGCGTGTGAAACCCCATTTCCATTCAAGGCAAGACCTGCTCCTTTAGTTTTGATCGTTAAATGCAGTTTTGTGCTCTTTCAACAGGTTATGGAGACCAAGAACATGCTCTACCTGGTCACGGAGTACGCCAAAAACGGAGAGATCTTCGGTGAGTGTTCATCTTTTCCTTTGCAGAACCCGTGTGAGCGAAACTTTATGTCCTCGTCCATGATGCCTTCATGCAGGAGCTTGCGGAGTCCCGTGCTGATCCTCCTCCTCCTCCTCCTCCATGCCCTGAACAGATGCCGTGAGTTTATCCCAAGTAATTAGCTGCACTGCCGGAGAAAAGGTCGTGGTGTTCAAGAATCTTTACTCTGCCTGCCGAGTGCTGGCGTTTTTTGTTTTTTCCCCCTGCTTTTCCCGTTCCCGTGTGGTTATTAAAGGAGCCAACAGAAAGTGTAGCCTAGCACAAAGATATACAGAAAGTGTTACTTCAACACACGTCTGCACTTTCAGATTGATGATCTTTAAGATGAAAGGTTATTTGTTGCTTTCTCTTCAGCTGTCGTATGATCACACATGATTAAAAATAAATGAATAGAAATGGAAACATTTTCCACAGAACGTTGCGTTTGATGTGGGGAGCCAGGAACGAGGGAATGAGACTATAGAGATTGCCGAGCATGGAGACTGGCTCAGGTTTGTGCTAGCATATCTTCAAAGAGCCTCACGGTCTTGGCAGGATTCTCGAAAGCCGTCACAACATGGATCAAGGTGTCGCGGAGAGCAGAACGTTATCAAACGCGGGTTTTGTAACACAGCGAGAGCGGGTGGGCGTCAGGGGGGATGAAAGGTTACCCGGTGAGGAGTCAGCTCGACACGTCAGACTGTTGGGAAGTAGAGCAGTCGGGAACGGAAATGATTTTTGTGAGGCCGGAGTCCGAAAATAAGAGGGGGGGGAGGGGGGAGGCAGACAAGCTGACGGTGAAGACGGTGTTGCGTGTGAAGGCCTGCCTTGATCCAGCTGATGGACTGTGCCAAACGCTACCAGCTTTGGGTCTCCTTGAGTTGAGGAATCTTCTAATTTCTGTACCACATTTCGACGGTATTGCAGAGGGTGTCTGCATAAGCAAACGTGGCTTCACCCCTATTCACCGTTATGAGGTTGGGTAGTGGCAAGCATCTCTTGTACTTAAAATGCCTCTGAGCTGACCTTTCACGGAACAACACACACACACGAGTAAGATCTCGCTTTTGGTTGAACAGCGGGTTGCTGGTTTGTTTTATACTTTGGCGTGCTATGCTCATTTATGTTCTTGATGCTGTGGGGATGTTTTTAATCAGGAAAAAATTGAGCTTCCAGAATTTTTGTGATGTATTTAATCAGTCTATCATGCGCATATGCAGAGTTGTCAGAGCCTGGTTTACGTTGGTGAGCCATTTCATGGTTGGGATGGGTCATTTTTGTTCCCACCACTTTTAAAAAGAGCTCTGAAAATGTTAGTTCCCTCTACAAATAAATGTCTTTTATTAAATAATAATTCGAGTAATGATATGCTCACCATAGTCAGTAAAACAAAACCTTATGACCTTATGAAATGTTCCTTATGACAGAATCAGACAGAATTGCTCAGCTGACAATTTTGTGATTTTTAATCGAAAAAGAAAACTATTGTATTACTATTAATGTGTGTTTTAAACCATAATGCTAATGCCTATAGCTTTAACAAACGTGTTTGAACCTCTTCCCTTCCTGATTTTTTTAAAGGGAATGCACCCCATCCTCATTTTTGCCACCAGCACTTTTCAAAGCCAACTTCTGCCCACGTGTCCTGGTCACGTGACTCTCACGCTATATAGCATGTTTTGAAGTCCTGGACATGACCATGACCTGGACCAGATGCTCCGTTCTTGGTTAGAGGCGTGGCGCGAATGACGCTTTGTTGTCAAATACTTGCACCGTGCGAACGGGAAACCATCTGTCAGCTGGCCGTCACGGCGGACCGTTACACGTTGTCCCGCTGGTCAGACTGCTTGTCGCACTGACGTGAGGTGTGTTTCCCCAGAGCTTCCTGCACATCCTCCTCCTCAACACATAGACTGGGATGACGCACGCGGTCTGCGGCACACGCGCCTGCAGGCTCTCGCTCACTGATGAAGCACCGAGCTGCTGTTTCATTAACGCCTGGCATGTCTTTCACTCTCTATCATTCGTGCTCTCTCTCTCTCTCTCTCTCTCTCTCTCTCTCTCTCGTGCACTTTCTCTCATTCTCGTTTGTCCCAAACTCCTTCACTCCACGCTGCACGCTCACATTTTCTCTCCTGTTGTGTGGTCACCTGCCATCGGGGGCCTCCGTGAGTTTGGGAGCAGGCTTCGTTTGGGGCCTCATATGAGCGCTTTGGTTTCCTTGTGATTAAAAAGACATTTTTTGTGAATGGTCATCTCCACCCCATCATGCTTGATCTGTTCCCCGGCTTCCCAGACCACCTGGCCAGCCGTGGGCGGCTCAGTGAGGCTGATGCCCGCCGCAAGTTCTGGCAGATCCTGTCGGCGGTAGCGTACTGCCACGAGCAGGGCGTCGTCCACCGTGACCTGAAGGCCGAGAACCTCCTGCTGGATGCTCACATGAACATCAAGATAGCAGGCAAGTAGGCCCTGCTTCACGCGCGCACACTATCACACAGCAGTTGAAGTGTCTACAACAGAGCATAAGAGACATGTGACACCTCGTAATCAATCGAAATCAGGACTTGAGGAAGGACAAAATAGTGCTTGCTGACTGGAAGAATGGAATTAACTCTTGGTTTTGTTTAAAGGATAACAAATACATGTTCATTTCATTTTGGTGCACTAAAAGTAGGTCAATAAAGTGCTGTAGTTGTTGGGGTTATTCCCGTAGTTATTCCCGTAATCTGGGGTTAAATAGTGTGGTCTTTATTGTAAAGATTCAGACAGTGCTGTGTTGAACACTAATCCCCATCCTTCACCTTCCTTCAGGCATACCACAGTACGTACACACGCACGCACCCACACACACACACACACACACACACACACACCAACAGCAGACAGAGTCTCACAGCCACTCTGGGATCGCATATTTACTCAGTGACGTCAAGTGGATGAGAGGCCAGCAGCACTGAGGAATGAACTAATATGCTGTGAGATCAAACACACACACTTGCGCACGCATGAACACACACACAGCAGTAGAACTGAGCTCGGTGAATCACCAGGCCTCCCACAATTTATTTGTTTAAAAAAAGAGCAGAAATTTATGGAAATAACTTATTATACACATCCTAGGGCTACATGCTGCAGACAAGACTTAACAACTTAACATAACAGATCTCTTGAACACCATGTGGTATGTGGACAGATGAGGCGAAACAGTAGAGACATCGTTTGGGTTACTTCATACTTGATTTGTTACTAAATGCCCTTTGGGAACTTCAAAGATTAGTTTTGTGCTTTAAAAAAAATTCTGCCATTGTTGTAGCAGACTTTGCTTTATTTATAATGTTGGATTAGAGTTTGTTGTATTCCTAACTTTTTTTGTATTACAGATTAAGCTGTGATGTTTAATTTTTCCCAAAAAGGTCAAGTTTTTTTGTGTTGCAAGGACTTAATTAATTAAGTAATTACGCCAGGGGGCAGAAAGCTAGTCTAGTCTAATGTCTAGTACCGTTGTGGACTACATCTACGTCTATCACAATGTTCCCCTGTCCACATCGTCAGATGTCAATTTTTTTTTTTAAAGCCATTGTGGCTCCACCTCTGCTAACCTCAGTCATCAATCACTCCATCTGACCTACATTCACCACCTCAGCTGAGCCAGCGTACGACGTTTAACGCGGGCGCGTGTTTACGAACGCTTCCTCCAGAGACGGCCTGCGTGCTGTTTTCCAAGTAAATGACTGCTGGATTCTGACGTTGGAGGCTTGGTTCAGACGAGTGCAGGGAGGGGAGCCTTTGAACACTGTTCCCTAGAATTCATACACACCTCATACGTGTGTGTGTGTGTAAGGAAATCTGTGCATTATAGGGTTTATGGTGGTTTATCTTCAAAATGTTTATCATTTAGCCTTTAGAGCTTTTTTCTTCCTCATCTCAGTGTGATCATTCTTATTGGCTGTTAGGGATAGAACCTTGCATGGCAATAAAACCCACAACCTGCCAACTCCAGACAACGTGACCTTCTTGGTGGCCTTATACAGAGCAGGAAATGTCCCCCCACTGACTTTCGCTCCACTGCCCTTACTCCCCTTTCCGGGTCCACCTGTTATATAACAGGGCATGTCGGATAGCGTGATAATCTCATAACACCACCAGCATGCCGTCATTCGGTCCGTGTCAAATTCACCCTGACTGTTCCAGCCTGGTCTCCTATGGCCCCAGGCATTCCAACACGGTCGGGCCCACACTAGCACTGCAATCCCCACTCTTCAGCGGGAAGGCCTGTGCTCCCTGCCGGGGCCCAGCTCCCGCCGTGGGTTATGTAACGTGGCTGCCCTTTGTCGCCCTGTCAGTCAGGCATAAAAGGGCACGTGTGACTTTTTTTTGTGCAGTCGTGTGGCTGGACTGACCACAGACGGATAAGTCAGCTTCTTGAGAGGCCTCCAGGCTCCTATGCCAGCCTGCTCAGCACGAACACCCGCCAACCCCACCCCCCAACGACTCCACCACACTGAACCGTTCCGAACGGTTAACACACCCGTTTCGTCGATTTGCACCAATCGCCACCCGTTCCACTTTCAGACTTTGGCTTCGGGAACTTCTTCCGGCCCGGTGAGCCCCTGGCCACGTGGTGCGGAAGCCCCCCCTATGCGGCCCCGGAGGTGTTCGAGGGTCAACAGTACGAAGGGCCACAGTTGGACATCTGGGTAAGAGGGCACCCAAGCACTGCAGATGTTAAAGAAAAGACATACCCAGAAGCACAAAGGGCCTTGTCCCATTCTTTATTTCCACTGAGACAGAAGACTCAAAATTGCAAAACCCAGACAGCATGTCTCTGAAGAACCATAAGAACAGTCTTGCCCTCTTCTGTGCTCGTGGCTTCTCGTCTCAGTGGAATAAATGTAGTTGTTTTGTATGCGACTGCAGGATCATTTCCTCTTTGCTGTTGTCGTCAGTGAGTAATGCTGGTGTCTAGATAGTAGCAGCCAGTACCTGGTGTGTGTGTGTGTGTGTGTGTGTGTGTGTGTGTGTGCGGTTCTTCAGAGCATGGGCGTGGTCTTGTACGTGCTGGTGTGTGGAGCTCTCCCGTTTGATGGGCCCAGCCTGCCCGTCTTGAGGCAGAGGGTCCTCGAGGGCCGATTCCGCATCCCCTACTTCATGACTGAAGGTAAGGAAAGTGGTACCTTTTCACTGTTCATACGGACAAATGCATCATCACGAGCGCTTATCCAAAAGCCTGTTGGGTTTCGAACATTTAAGGCATATAACCAACAGAAATATAACAAACTCGACTACAACAAAACAATTAAAAAATAATGTTCACAAAGTTGTTTTCAAGCATTGCTAATATGTTGTCAAGCATTTGTGATCTGTAGGGTCAAGCTCATTCCTGGGCTTTGACGCCAGTGTTTCAAAACGTTGAGTTGTTTGTGTTCAAATGGGAGTGAACTAGGCCAAGGTTTAGGACCCAGTATTGGCTAACCCACTCCTATTATGTTAAGAGTTAGCACACAATTTTTGATTGTTCTTGTGTTTGACTACTGATTAGCTTCAGGGTGGAAGAACATGGTTTAAAACAACAGGAACCCCGCTTTGCAAAAGTCTAGAGTGAAATTCCTCGCCCAAACCTCACCCCGTCCAAAGGTGTCAGCCACCAATTGTCCACCCACCCCACCTCCATCCCCAGACTGCGAGCATCTGATCCGGAGGATGCTAGTCCTGGACCCCACCAAGCGACTGTCCCTGAGCCAGATCCGAGAGCACCGCTGGATGGCGCACGAGGCGCCGCCCCAGAGGCCAATGCTGTACCGGCAGCAGGGCGTGGCCACCGATGACAAGGCGGGGCCAGGGGAGCACAGTGAGCAGGTGCTCCGCCTTATGCACAGCCTCGGAATCGACCAGCACAAGACCGTGGAGGTGAGGGGCGGGGCGGGGCGGGGCAGTACCGGCCCGGGGTGATTCGTGAGGGGTCCTACACATCTGGAGCTGATTTGCCGTAACAGGATAATATGTGATGAGCCAACCACCTCCATAGAAATGAATTCTTAGTGTGTGAATTAACCTGAGCAAATAAACCCTAAAGATATTTTTTTTTTTTTTTTTTTTTTTTTTTTTTTTTTTTTTTTTTTTTTCTTTAACCAAATTCTGTGCAACAATGTACTCCAGTCTTTTAAAAAAAAAATCCCCTCCCCCAATCAGTCTCTCCAAAACAAAAGCTACAACCATTTCGCCGCCATCTACTACCTGCTGGTGGAGCGACTGAAGGCCCACAGGAGCAGCTTCCCCGTGGAGCAGCGGCTCAACGCCACTCAGCGCCGCCCGAGCATCGTCGCCGAGCAGACTGTCGTCAAGGTAACCCTCTCCTGCCAGGCACTGTTGCAAGAGTGCAAATAAAAGTCCTGTGGAGGAAGTGCATCATCCTTCTGATCCTGTTACAGGGATCAGAAATTGTACAGACTGTATGAAAACTGTTATGCTGAATTTGGTGTCCTTTATAGCTGTAAATAATTCGTAGCCAATTTTATCAGGGGTAAAAATATAAATTTTCTTTTTTCCTCAGTCCTATTGGCTCATTGTGAGTTGATGACTCGTTCGATAATGCTGGAAGTGCATCCGTGTTTCTTTTCCGTAGACGTCAGTTCTGGCTCAGACGGGAGCCCCTGTGCACCTGCGCTCCCCTGTCCTCCTGCAGACCTCCACCGACACGTTCAGCTTCCCACAGCGGCCGGCGTCCCCTGAACATGCCCTTGCTGAGGAGGAGGAGGCCACGACCAATGTGAGTGTGAAGCTTGGGAAAGGGGTGTGGCGTGCAGCACGCAGGACCGGAGCTGAGCCGGGGGTTAAAGAGTAGAAGCGCTCAGTCGGACGGCGCCGGTCGGGCCTCGTTTATCCGCGGCGTAGGAACTTACGCCGACACCCTGCCGTCCACTGTTCTTCCTTGTGACTCATCATCATCATCAGTGGAGCATCAGCACCTCTCCTGCTTCCTAAAATAACCCTGGAGAGGCAGCGGCTAATGAACGCGCACACGCACGCGCACACGCACACGCATCCCTTCCCCTTTTCCAGGGTCTTTCCATCCCACCCTAGCCTGCGAGGGGCGGGTCTGAATTTGAACGCGATTCCGGCTCCGGCGGCTTCTGTGCAGTCGAGGTGAGGGGCCCGGTGTTGGAGCCAGAGGACGGGGTGGGGAGCGGAATAGCTGTTTGTTAGTTGGAGGCAGGTGGAGGTTGAGGTCTGCGCCAGGCCAGCTGCTGCTGATTATGCAACGCACCGCCTGGGGCTTGGCCTGCCCTCATCTGGCATGTGCTGCATCACCCACTACCAGTGCAGCAGTCCCTCCCTCCCTCATCCCCCCCCCCCACCCCCCAAGCCGTCAGTAGGTGCGACTGAGAACCACCTTTCCAGCTAAATCAGGACCCTGGTTGTCGCTAGGCGGTCGCCATAGCTACTGCATATTTAATTCCTTGCACTGTGGCTCAGTCTTTTGTGATTCTCATAAGCATCAGCCTGTTTGTGCTTAAAGGGGTACCTCAACCAAAGACACCATTGTTCCTAAACCTACATGAAAGTTAGCAGAACCAGTTAGCATGCGTGCTAGTTTATACTACCTTCCATTCATTAAATCTCATTGCCGTTTGTGGTTAAAGGTATTTTAATACAGTTTCTTGCTAGTAAGAAAGTAATAATAAGGTGGGTTGAAGGGGGCATAGGTTTTGATTGCCCACAGGGGCCAGAATGGCGCAGGAGCAGAGCACACGGCGCAGTCTCTGCCATTGTCAAGCGTGTCGCCACCCGTCAGCTTCGCCACAGTCGGCCAGCTGCCAAAAGCCCAGGGGCTCCCAGGAGCACTGCACACGCTCGGATGAGCAAAAACGCACCGGGTGCACCAAACCGGGGCCCTTGGGACACAAGCCTGTTAACTGGCCCAAGATGTGAGGGGAGTTGAATGGTTAACCGAATTTTGCAGTCCTTGTTGGAATTCACCAAATGTAAGCACCGATTCCTCAACGGTTCACAAATAAGGCACCTCAGCTCCCCCCTCCCCTGTGTGTGATACTATTGTGATGCAGATGGTGCGCATTTCATGTGCCTGTTCATAATATAACGTGCTCTTCCTTTATCGCTCCTATTTGCATACTGCGCGAGAACAGCATGCATTTTTCCTCCAGAATGCCTTGTGGGCGTGGCAGTTTCCTCTGGCCCCGCCCCCTCAGTGTGTGACTCCTCTCAGCAGGTGGACGGCTGCCTGCTGGAACCGCTGCCAGCAGGCGCCTTGCGAAAGCCCAGCGTCTCGCTGCCACTTGGTGCTGCGGAGATGCCCATCGTCGAGGGCATCGAGGCTGAGGAGGAGCCGGCTGCACCCGTCGCTGCCCGGCATGCCGCCCGGTTCAGCCAGCGCAGACACACGCTGGCAGAGGTCATCAACCAGCCTGCCACAGGTGTGTGTGTGTGTGTGTGTGTGTGTGTGTGTGTGTGTGTGTGTGGGTGGATGCACATACTGCTGACTTGACACAAAATGTATGTTTTATATTAACCATTACATTTGTAATATTGATTTAACAATGGTATAATGACCATATATTGTTACTTCTCATTGTCTTTATTAGAACCAGAACCATTATTACAACCAGAAAATGTAGGACATTTTTATGCAATGTGTGTGTGTGTGTGTGTGTGTGTGTGTGTGTGTGTGTGTACTAGTAACATATCTCATACCAATGCTAAAACAAGTCTAATGGTGGCCTAATACTTTTGCACAGTACTGTATGTATGGCTAGATGGGTAGGTGAAAAATTATAAAGATGTATAAATATTTAAATGATATCAGTTCAGACCTAGAAATGCTGAAAAATGTGATGCCAGTAGCACAGCTGTGCTGCGCTTACTGTTCTGCTGTTTCAGGGAAGCTGCTCTCCATGGGTCTCAATCCATCTCTTGGGAGCATGGATTCCGAGTACGATATACCCAGTGACCACAGCTTGCCCCAAGAAATGACTCCTCATGGAAGCGTATTGGCTACTACGCCCGTCAGTCAAGCGGGCCCCACCTTCGTCTGCATGAACCCTATTAATCCCATAGTACAGACCTTGAGCTCAGGGGGCCGGGACACTTGCAACCACTCACCAATCGGCTTCCGTGAAGGACGCCGTGCTTCAGACACTTCTCTCACACAGGGTAGCTGGTTTTATATACTTTCTTTTTGGTTGTTTACCTCTACTGTTCAGCCATACCATTTTTTCCTATTGTTTCCTCTGGTTTCAGTTTAGTCACAAATTCAGCATCACTATTATTGTCACGTTCAAACCCCTGTAGCTCACTTGCGGTTGCAGTAAAAACCCATTTGCGTCAGTCTGTCCAAATCTGTATTTTCAGCCCTTTTTTTGGATCATTTAAAAAAACCCTGTAGAGCTGCCTGTCTTGGCCCACGCTAAGTGACATGCTAAGTGACTCCTGACCTCCCATTCATGAATAAAGTCTGAATCGGAGGGGGTTGATGACTCATTTTAGTCGCTATAAAGGCAGTGTTTAAAACTATGATTCAGATTTTTCACAGCAGCACAAGAAATATTTGTCTGCTGTTATACTTTCTCTTTTGCTTCATAGGTCTGGTGGCTTTCCGGCAGCACCTCCAGAACCTGGCCAGAACCAAGGGCATCCTGGAGCTGAACAAGGTCCAAATGGTGCTGGGATCAGGGACTGGAGACTCCAGCTTCCAGTCGAAGCCCCTGGAGCCCCATGTGAGGACAGTCTCGGTCATCCTCGTATATATTCGCTTTATTCAAGCAGCGTGTCTGCAAGTGGACCATTTTGTCTGGATCTGCAGGGAGAAGGACATCCGTCTCACAGCGGGAAGGACGTGGCGGCGTTCTCTATTAAAATGCATCCGTACCTGCTGTCCAGAAGACAGTCGCTGGAAACCCAGTATCTTGCTCAGAGACTGCAGGTATTCGCTCGGTCTACAGCTGCTACACTCTTTGGATTTTTTTTTTTGTGGATAGGATAAAGTTATTGCCCACCTCTGACCTTAGATTGCACTCGAGTCTACATGCCTTTTCAGTCTTGATTTGAAGATTCATGATAGGATCTGGTGTAAAACAGCAGTGGAAAAGGAAAAGCCTCAACTGCTTGCAGTACCTCAGTGAGTTCACCCCTCACACGTGTAAATATTTGATTATCTTTTCATGAGACAACACTGAAGATATAACACTTTGATGCAATCTAAAGTAGTAAGTGTACAGCTTGTCTAACTGTAAACTTGCTGTGCCCTTAAAATAACTCAACACAGCCGTTAATGTCTTAACCCCTGGCAACGAAAGTGAGTACACCTCTCGAGAGTGGCCAAATTGTGCCGTGTGGCTACTGTTATTTGCGAGCACTGCCTTAACTCTCTTGGGCATGGAGTTCACTAGAACTTCACAGGTTGCCACTGGAATCCTCTTCCACTTGTCCATGACGACATCACAGAGCTGGTGGATGTTGGAGACCTTGCATGTCTCCACCTTCCGTTTGAGGGTGCCCCACAGATGCTCAATAAGGTTTAGGTCTGGAGACGATCGTCTTATAACCTAGACCATCTTTATGTAGAGCAACTCTCAAGAGATCTTTGCCATGAGGTGCCATGTTGAACTTCCAGTATGAGAGTGTGTGAGACCGATGGCACCAAATTTAACACACCTGCTCCCCATTCACACCTAAGACCTTCTAACACTAACGAGTGACATGACACCAGGGGAAGGGGGAAAGCCTAACTGGGCACAATTTAGCCATTTTCACTTAGGGGGTGTACTCACTTTCGTTGCCAGCAGTTTAGACATTAATGGCTGCGTGTTATTTTGAGGGCACAGAAAATTTACACTGTTATACAAGCTGTACACTGACTATATTGTATCATATCTTCAGTGTTGTCCCATGAAAACAATAAAATATTTACAAAAATGTGAGCAGTGTACTCACTTTTGTGAGATGCTGTAAGTTACACAGCAGTAGTAAACAATTAGAGGGCAAATACACTGAAATTTTGCTGGGCGGTGCAAGTATTTCATTTCAAAGGTTCAAATTAAACTGTGTGTTTTCATTCCAGAGGGCCAGTCTTCTGGCCAGTGGTCCTGGCAGTGGACAGATGTTCAAGGAGTCTATGCCTCGTACACTGGAGCAGCAACTGCAGGAACACAGGTCAGCACTAGACCCTACAATAGTATTTTATTCACATTAATAGGAAACCTTCATCACTTTCTGGTGCTAAGTCAAGGTTTTGATCTAAGCTGTGGAAACCATTGAAAAAGCATGAGTGAAATGAGTGCTAGTCACCCTATTGCCAGGCTACAGCAGAAAAGGCTCCACCTCCAGAAGCAGTCACAGCTACAGGCCTACATCCACCAGATTCAGCTGGCTGAGGACCAGTACCCCATTGGGCAGGACTGCCTGGATCCCCAACACAGCACCCCGGTCCCCAGCTCACCCTTCTGCCGAACCCAGCCACTTGCCCCGCTCTTGGAGCCCACCGTCCCCAACCTCTCCTGTGTGGCCGAACCAGGACCCTACCCAGACGTCTGCTTCCCCTCAGCGGTCAACTCTTCAGACTGCACACCACTGAGCCTCTCTGCACCCACTCTGCCCACCAGTGCTGAGCCTCTGTACACTTGGAGCCCGGGTCAGCTACCACACCTCCCGCTCGGCCAAGGAGAGACCCCAGCAGCCCAGCCCACCCCAGAGGCCCTCTATTTGGACTCTGAGATGATGGACACGGTGGAAGCCCAACAAGGCTGTGTGCTGGTGAACTAAATAATTTTTCATTCAGTCAGGAGCATGAGGGGGCTGGATCTCAGGAGAGGGGGCGCTTGCGCTGACCCTTGGGGACTAATAAGACTAACATCATATTAATCTGATATCATATTGACCCCACAGATTCCCCCCTCCCCTTTTGTGAACCTGAGCTATGGACAATGAATGACTTGCATTGTTGATTGTCTGTCTGACATGTAGTCTTTTAAAATTAGCATAAGCACAAAGGGAACCAGAATGCACTCTGCTGCACAGTTACAGTAGATTTTTGATTCAGTATTAAAGCAATATGTTCTTCCTAAAATGCCCTGCATATTTGATATGTTTTTACCTAGTTCCTTTTGTTTTATATCCCTAATCTCTTGAACAGTTGAGACAACCTTTGACGAGGAAAAAGTATGAGGTGCATGGAGAATAAAAGGGGGGGGGGCACCCAATGACTCAAAGCCGTGGGTCCACTTAGGCACTTTTAAATGGAGTAGGAGGGACATGGGCTAATTTGAGAAGGATCACAACATGCAGTGAGAGTAAATAGATCTGCCCTCGCAGTTCTCCTGTTTTGCACACCTCTGAACAGATCCACTCTGTCTTCTCAGGTTGCATCAGTATGAGTCAGCACACTGGAACAGTTTGATACTGTTGTTCCTACTGGCCAGTCAGGATGCGTAATGCATGTTAATGCACTACAGCTGCTGGAAACACTCATTACAAATTTTCAAGCTTGAATTATTTTTTTTTTTGAGTGTTTTGAGGTGCCTCCTTCTTTTGAAATAGTTTTAATCAAGTACTTCTCTCATGCAGCTTCCTGGTGAGGGGGGGGTTGTACCCCCTCCCCCCCCCCAGAACCAAAGCTCACTCCTTCTGAGATCCTACTTCCACTGTGTGGGTTTTATTTGTGCAAGATGAAGCTACACATGATTACAGTCTGTGCCGTCTAGAAGTATAATAGCAATATTCTGCAACTGTAGTAATATTCCTGGTTCCTAAAATAGGAATCAGTAGTGAATGTCTTAGTTTGTGCCATTTCATGTCTTTCAGGAAAATCTTATCACTTGCTAGAATTTGTAGTCAAGTTTTTGTTGACTATACTTGGGTTGTGATTAAACCTGAGAAACTCTAAACTGGACTCTTGTCTTTTTGTCTCCTTTGGCTCTGATCAGTTCTTGGAAGCTGCCAGTGTGTACAGAACAAACAAAAAAAAAAACGGTCAAAAATCCATCAGTTAAGCTCTAAGAAGATTCCCAGCATGTACCTGTAGATATAACACACTGGACTTTCTCATTAAACCCAGACTGACCCATCAGGACCAACCAGACAGCATTTATCCACAAATCAGATTATCAATGTCCTCTCTGTGGATTACTGTCCAGTGTGTAATAACCAGAACATGCACTGGAGGCTAATCTTATCCCAAACCTGGCCCCTGCTCCAATCACACCTTAAACCAGCACCGAACACAGCTGATTTGAGATCCTTACCCTTTTGTCAGTTCTCCAAGATGATAAATTTCCTCATGAAGGCTTTTGAAATGCATCAACAAATATCTGAGGGTTAGGTGGTTGAGCGAGCAGCTTGACGTTTTCCTTAAATAGCCAATAGTGAAGCTTGGTGTTGGAAGGTGGCTGAATCCCCCACCCCACCAGGATGAGCCTGATGAGTAAAGCAGTGTTCACGCTCAAAAGGTGAATCGTGATGTTCCAGCGGAGAAGCTGTTCACTGCCAGACACGGCAACCAGCTGCCACACAATCCAAACCCGACAAATGACGGCCTTGTCACAAGCTCTTTCTGCAACAATAACGCACTAAACCTTGTTACCTTGGCCCAGAGAGGAGGGGAGAGGAGAGGAGCCATTGATTGCTAAAAATAAATCAAAGTTCAGAAATATCTGTCTCGATGACTTTTCCTCCCAAAAGTCTGATCAGGATTTGCATAGACGGGCTCTCTTGTACTGTCAAATTTAAATAAATAAATCTAACGGGGGGCATTCAGCAATATGACAATTGTGGTAGACAGAAAATAACTCAAGCTGAAGTCAGAATAAAGCTGATTGTATTCTTACATAAAAACTCCAAAGCATTTCATTGTGGCAGAAAAAGCAGCTGTGAACATATCACTTTTCTCTTAATCACATAGCATTGAAGAAGTTTATTCTAACTGTCAAATGCGTTAATGTTTACCCAACACTTCAGTCTACAGTGTCACAAGTGCTAAAGGAGGCTCCCAGACCAAAGGTAAATTTGGGTTGTCAGGTTCTTTATTGACTCTCCCCTCTGTCGAGGGGAGTGTGGGTTCATATATAAAACCAAAAGCACATTTCAATGACAATCACAACAACAAAGGGACTACTATCTGCTGTGGGAAGCTTGGAAGAGAGCACTATTAAAGCATTAACAGTGAACGTACAGCCTGCAGGGCGGACTCGATGATCCACAACGGCCGTCCCGTTGCTAAGGAGGGTCTTCTTGCTGCAGTGCAGTTTACCATTGAGCAATAGGGCTCATGCAAAAGCTGGAGATCTCACACAAATCTGTCCAACATGAACAAACCGAAAAGGGAGGGGGGTAGAGGATCGTCTTTGAAGACATATGGTGTGACTGATGGCACAGAACAGCAGAAAGTGCCCTGAAAGAAAGGAAAACCATAAAGACACAAAGGACTAGCATCGTTGAGGTTATGACCGTTACGAGACATTATCCGTAGTGGTCCCATTCAGAACAAGCCTCTTAATGGGGCTCTACTGCAGAGCAGGAATATGAATGGTACAGGTTGGAAATACTGCAGCCAATGCTTTAAAGAACCTGGTCTTGATGATCAGGAGCCACTTGAGACATAGGCAACACAGAGGCTAAATGCTAACTGTGGTCAGCTATAGGCAGTCCAGACATTTAACATGCACAGGGCAAACCATGCCAACTCCGAGCAAGTATTCCATGCCCCTATGCTTCTGGTCATAGCACATAAGAACTAGAAAGGATACAGAGTTATAACTGTGACCTCTAATTTACCATCCACATTATCATTATGACTTCTCCCTAAAAGACAGTCATGTACATCCATTTGTAACCTTGCACTGCCCTGGGAATAATTACTTATCACAACAGTTCATTAAGTAGTAAGACGACATCTAATAGTGCTGCCCATGGAAGGGGGGGGGGGTGTTAGCAAGAGGGCAAGTTAATAAAATCTGATGGGGTAGGGAGATGTTGGGGTTGTGTGTCTCGGTATACGTTCATCTTAGAAGTGGAGGTCAGGACCCTCCCCCTCCCCACCCCACCGTAGTTAGAATGAAGGGTGAAATAGGGTGTTCAAGATCATTCATGGCTGAGAGAGAGAGAGACAGAGAGGGAGAAAGAGGAGAGAGGGAGGGAGAGCGTGAGGGGGGGGGAGAGGAGGAGAGAGAGGATAGAGAGACTGAGACTAACAAGACTGAAGAAAGCAGAGCTTCCCTCCCAACACCTCTGTACAAGTGTGCCAAACGGAACAAGTGTCCTCTCTTATAATCAGTCCAATGAATGATCCTGGATGATGGTCAGAACGGAAGTTGCTCAACATGGGGAGGGAGGGCAGCAGGTGCTCCTTTAGGCCAGTGCAAGAACTGGGGAGAAGAAGAAGGCAGATGTCAGTGGGAGCTACAACGCCAAAGCCGTGGCAAGTTGTATATATGATCCTCACCGGAGAGGCCTGGCCTGCTTACCACTAATAGCCTCTTGGGCAAAATATTTGACATCTATGTCTTGATCGGCAGCTAGTTTCTCCAGCACTGGCTTCACCTCGGTCTGCAGAGAGCTGTTCAAATGAGAGGGAAAGAGAAACCCTGATGAGTCTACAGAGTTTTGACACATTTTTATCCCCGTTACACCCATTTCTTTTGCTTTTCTCTGGTATTGGATGCGTACTTGCTGTCCAGAACAGGACCGATCTTCTGCAGGGACTTAGCCACATTGAAGCGTACGTTGGCCACCTGGTCGTTGGACATCTTGAGGACAACGGGGAGCATGTGTTTAGTAGTGATCTCCTGGCCACACGCCTCTGACAGGGCCTGAAGGAAGAACGAACCGGAAGAGTGCTTAGGTAAACGAGCTTTCATCTGCTCACGAGAAGAGGCACCGACTGGGTGTGCGACAAGGCAGAGCAGGTCCGTTTTAAACAGCACTACCCACATCTTAATCGCAGGCACACGGACAGGAAGCGGGGACTCACATTGATGCAGAAGAGGGTGGTCATCCGGTGAAGGTAGTTGGGATCGTTGGCCATACCCAGCACTTTGGGCACGATGGTGTTCTGGGCCCACTCCGCTCCGAACTTCTCCACCAGCTTGGTCAGGTTGCAGGTGGCTGCCTCTCTGATGGCGTACACTGCAGAGAACGAGGATCCATTATGCGGCAAGCTGAGGAAGTCTGCTACTGCGTTCATTGCAATGATTCTACGGTTTATGCAAAACAAGCCTTTGGGGTAAAACTCTGCCTGCAGAGCAATTACAGGGTCTTCTGTGTTGTAGATCTCATCTCAGATCAGTATGAAAAGAGTCACTGAAAAGCAACATATATGTCAATAATTGCTACAACAACTACTACTACTCCTACTACAGCTGTTACTATGACTGCAACCACCATCACTATCATCATCCTGCCCAAGGTTAGAATGCTGCCTACGTCGTGCCTACTTAGACAGCTCATTAGGTTTTTGAACACACCCATAAACTTTGGGGCAGTTGATGTTCTTGTAGTACATCTTCAAATGAAAAGCCTCAAAGGTCATCCTCAATGGGCAAAAACACTAACATTAGAGAAAAGTCTAATAGCTGGTAGAAAACGGTTCCTTCGGGTCTACAGGACGCGTCGAGGAAATGGTGAATGGCGTGATGAATACACATGATCAGAGATCAGTCGGGGAGGACGTACCATGGTCGACCAGCCACGCCATGCACAGGGAATTCAGCTTCTCGTCAAAGAACTCCACTCCCTGCAGAGAACGAGGGAGATCGTGGTCAGACTCACGCGTCCGCCCGCCGTGATCAATACCTAGCAGACGAGCGAAGCCCACACGGAGGGGTCGGCCTGGGTCAAGCGACCCTCTATCGGCGAGCCGAAACATACGTCAATTCAAAGAGCCCAGGCAGAGTGCCCTCCCAGACACCGAATTAACATAAGCGGCCATCAAAGCGGTCGTTAAAGGCAAATGGCCGAGTAAGATTACGCTGATGGAAAGGCTGGCGGCAGGGGTGGAAGGAGAACAGCACTCACGAGCTGGCCAGCCAGGAGGGGCATGTACTCGATGATGGCCAGCCGGACTCGCCACTTGGCGTCCTCGGCCAGCTCCACGATGGCCGGCAGCAGGGACTGGGAGAGCTGACGGATGCCAATGACCTCGTTCACGCAGTCCAGGTTCGAGATTATGTTCAGACGCACCTCTGGACACTGGAGGAGAGGAGAGGAGAGGAGAGGAGGGGTTTCAACGGTCATGGAAAAGGAACCGACAAAAGTAGCTCTACTGAAAAGTCAGAGTAGCTTTTATTCTACTCGACTCTTCAGCGAGACAGAAGGACTCGCGCCTTCAAAGCCCCAGTTAAGGAGAGCAGGAGCGTCGCAGGTGTGCAGGCCGGCGAGTGGAAAAGGAGGCCGTGCAATAAAGAGAGATGAAACGGAAGAAAAGTGCAGTGCACTCGTCTATTCATCCCTCGCTTCAAGGCTTCCCGCTGGCCTGCAGGATCAAAGTAAGCAGTTATAACAGCACACTGGAAGATGACGTAGATCACCTCACCAAGGCCCGGTCCAGGTCAAGCACGAGTGCGCGCACACACAGACACACACCAGGGGGATCCAGCTGCCTACCTCATCTTTGAGCTGGGCTAGGAAGAGAGGCAGCAGGTGCTCGATGGTGTTGTCCTTGCCCAGGATGGTCGATAAGCCCATGATCACAGAAGCCAGTGCCGATTTGACGTGCTGATTTGTGTCTGAAACCAGTTCCTACAGAAAGGCAGGGAGACAGAGGGGCGTTAATGAGATATTTGACAGCTGGAAAATCCAACGTTAAAGCTTCCACAACTCAAACTACATGAGTCACTGGAACTAAATAAAGTATTGCCCCTGCACTAAAACTTGTAATTATAGACATTATGCAGTTTAATTGCAATTACGAATACTATTGTACCATGGCACGCATTAGCGTGGGTGTGGGACCACAGGGCTCAGCAGGAGAGATGCTCTCCGACAGTGCATCCACCCAAACTTTGCTCAGGCTTTTTACTTAAGCAAAAGCAGTCTAATTTTAGCATTTAACAGTCACTTTAAAACTGAATCACAAGTGTACCACCTAATCCCATCCATGACTCCCACAAAAGAGCTGACATACTTCTATAGCGCCATAAGTCAACATGACCCATGTGCCAAGGGGCTGCGACCGTCAGCACCATCACGCTGGTAAAGACAAGCGTCTGCTGGTCAAACGTCGTCACATGCATCCAAGGCAACAGGTCTGCCCTCACCGTGGCAACAGAAGGTTGAGGCTGAGGCAGCGTGCGCGGACTAATTTGATCTCATTTAAACCGTAGCTGCGTCCGCACAGGCACAGATGCTGAGCGGGAGCGAGCGGGGACACTGGCCAGAAGACAGAAACAGCTCCAGTATCCTGGGATAACAGCACTCAACGTGCAGCATTTGGAGTGTTGAGGAAGCTATAAGTTGCTCAGTGGCGGCAAGGATTTGTCAGCATAATGCCTGGAGAAGCGCAAACGAGCAAAACTCGGGGGTGGAACAGGTACAATCAGAAAGATGAATCTGGTAGTCTACAGAAGGGATCGGGTTACTGTATTACTGGATGAGTAATGTACCTTGACGCAGGGAAGAATGTGAGTCATGATGATCGTCTCGCGGCTGTCTTCTGGTAAATTTTCACAGAATTCTGATGGCCAAAAGATAAAAAGCAAGAGATCAAAACAAAACCGCAACAACGTAACAAAAATAGATAAATAAAATTTTTATATTATATATATATATATAAAAGGTTAGACAATTTTAATAATGGGTAATTTAATATTTACAGAGTTTAATGACTCTGAGATTCACCTTTGACCTTATTGGCAGCGGCAGCCCGCACCTCAGCCTCACAGTCTTTGAGAAGATTCTGGAAGGCTGGCACAAGGTCGTTCTTGGTGATTTCTGGACCAACTGCTTTTTGTAACTGTAAATAATCATTAAAACAACTCAACAACGACTATTGCTACATTACTACTGCATCAACCGTGTCTTTCTCCATTCGTACATTCGCTGCATTTTATTTTTAAGTAGTTTTGAATTGTACCATGATAATCAAACAGTCTGATTTACTGATGCACTACAACTGCGGTCTGATCAAGCTGGCTTTCCACTCCCGTCCCTTACCTCGGAGAACTTGTCGGCCACCATGTAGCGCACCCTCCAGGACTTGTCCTCGGCCGCCTGCCGCAGGGTAGGCATGACCAGGGTCTCCAGGTCCTCCTGCGGCAGCAGCGTGGCGATGCTGACACACGCCTCCACAGCCAGGAGCCGCACTGAATCCTGAAAAATCATCATCCCGCAAACTCAGCACATGAGGCAGGGTGGCCACACACTCGCATGCTCCTTCTAATCGCCAACATGACCCAACCTGTGTTAAGCTAGCCGACGCCTGCCTGTTTTCATTTTACTGTTAGCCATTTTAGCATGCTGGGCGACACACTCCTCTAATGTCAAGGTGGCTTTTCAGTGTAGCTCTGTGCTGTTGAAAGGTGAACATTCACAGCGGTGCTTGTGCGGAGGGCGTGATTGGCTGACCTGCTCGTCGGAGGCCAGCGCCGTGAAGAGGGAGATGATGTCGCTCTTGACGTAGTCCAGCTCCAGTACTTTGGCGAACTCGCCAAGCTTGGAGGCGGCCGCGCGGCGAACCATAGGGGTGTCATCAGAGCACAGGTTCCGGAAGTGCCTGCGAGAGCGTTCCGTGATCACGTTACTGCCTTACAACTAGCAAATGTCCAGAAGCACAAAGCGCTTCCCTCACACGGCTAATGAAGGACCTCTGTTTTGGACAGAGATCTTTCATCAGCTGTACAAACTGTCCTTCCGAAGTTCTAGGAAGCAAAACTAGTGTGTCTATACATGTTATATAAAGACAGACAACTATATATGCAACTGCAATTGACTGTAGATAAAGATGTACAAAATGCACAGTAATACATTTAAAACAGAGTTCTTTGAGAACCAAGACAGGTTTTAGTCTCTCTCTCTCTCTCTCTCTCTCTCAACAACTTACTTATCTTTTAAGGTAATTAACAGCTGAAGCAGGTGTATCAGAGCAGAGGAAACACTAAACCCTACAGACCAACGTGTCACCCCTAAAGTGTGACAGGCCTTCATCTTATGCAACCGTGCTGTACACTGCAACCTTTTTAGGAACCAGTTCAGTTCGCAGTTTTTAAAGCAGGTCACCAAAACTGAACAGCACGTTGCTATTGACAACGAGAGGCGGGAGGAGGATGGGGAAACTGACTGGCGAATCTCGGCCTTGACGGTGCTGGAGACGCGCGGGTAGCAGACGCTGAACAGGCCACAGGCGGAGGTGCGGGAGGTGAACCAGTCACCGCTGGCCAGCCGCTTCACCAGTGGCTCGAAGTGCACCTCCAGGTCCACTGGTGAGTGCTCGTGCGAGATCTTGCGCAGAGACTCCACCGCCTTGTCCCGCACCACTGTCTCCTCCACCGTGGCCAGGCTCTCCAGGGGGGGCTGCAGGACAGGGGGGGGGTTTGCAAGTGAATTGTGGGGGTGTTGATCAGAGATGAGACTTGGTGGAGAAAAGCCACAGGTTTTGACCAGGAGAGTGCCAGAGTTTAGGGCTTACGAGGAGGCAGTGGACGTATTCGGGACCTCCGACCAGCATGGTGAAGTTGCCGAGCTGCTCCGCAAGAGCAAGAAGCACTTCATCCTCGTCGTAGATGGTATCTGGTTGTAGCAGGACATGAAATTAACCATGAAATTCAATGTCTGATAAAATTTCAGGGGACGCCAAATAACCCTGTAAGACATTTCCAAGAGCTTACCTGTGAGGAAGGGTAGGAGCTCAGTGCGTGTCCTCTCCACACCCAGAGCCAGGGCAATAGTGGAGAGCTTCTTAATGCTATTCAGCCGCAACTGTTTTAGGATCATACAGAGAGCTGTTAACAACTATGCCACAACTAAGCCAAGTTCAGTCTAGTTAACCCAAACATGCAACAAAGAAGGAATAAACAAACATACATTTGATATATTATGTTGGTTTTTATTCTGATAAGAGATGGAAGCACATACATTCTAGCTTTTCTCTGCATTTATCATTCATTTTTCATTGTACAAGGTTTCACAGTAACTTCTGAATCATGCTATGATTATGTTTCACTCGGTTGTGTGGGTAAACCATTACATACAGGTAGGACACGCATAAAACGCCTAATGGACACATTGCTTATGGCACAGTGCATACACTTTTCGGAAATCCCTATTTTTTCAAGCCAATGTAATTTATGAGCATGCTAACTTGACACAAACAAATACTTTCTGTATTTTTCCATGCAATTCATGCAGATTTGGATCTTCTGTGATGTCCGCAGCTAATAAAAACCGGGGGGGGGGGGCAATCACACCCCTGAAAGGGGTGGGCACTCCCAATAGCAATGACAGGCGTAAGGTTTGTTATGTATAAGATAGCTAGCATAGGTTAACTTGCTAGCTATCTGAATCAAATCAAGAAGGTGGCATTTTAACTGTTTGTTAATGAAATGTGTTGCGTCTACATACTTACGCATTAAGCTAACTTAGAGTTTCTTAGAGTTCACGATGCAGATTGCGAAATTAATTCCTGCAGTGATTCAGTATGGCTGGCTGGCTGTAGCTGGTTTGTTTTGCGCGGAGCTAAGTATGCTAGCTAGCTACATGATTAACATAAATTAACTTAACCGTGAGATTTCGGCCTTCGTCCATTTTCACATTTTGTAAATGTCAACAAGCAAGGTAGCTGGCAATCTAGAGAAATAAATCAGCTAATAACCTAGGGTTTCATAATCTTAAACCTAGCCGGAAAGCTAATCAAGGTTAGCAATCAAAACAACCTGGCCTGGCCTTAAATTTAAAAACAAGCTAGTCAAACGATTTGTAAAACAGTCCGGCCCGATTAGTGAACCAAGGGATTTATATTTCTGGATAACTATTAAGCAGTGTTAGCTAGCTAAACATTTATGCGATGAACGGGTGTGCGTCTGTTCGACGACACCGGCTGTTAGCTATCGTTAGCACTGAGACAGCCGGTTAAAATCGACACTAGCCAACCAAACTAGCCAGCTCACTTAGCTAGTGCTAGCTATCCAGCTATCTAGAAACGTTAGCTGTTGGACAGGCCTGAGTAACTGCATGAGACCACACCCGCGGTTAATTCAGCCTTAATGTCAGATGTATAATGTATGTTTTAAAATACATAACATTTACCTGAACGTCTTCATTCCTTAATTCGTCAATAAGTACCGCAATGGGGTAAAGAGAATCATCACCGTCGGCTCCCGCCATCTTGAATAAGGTCGTGGTTGGTACTGGGTCCGACTACGGGGTTTCTTCATAGGGTTCTTTCTCAGATCTCGAGACAGGCGCAAAACACGTCGATTGGTCTGTAAAAGCCGTGCGCTCCTTCGCAACAGTAGTCCAAATTAACTTCTTAATTTTAAGATCTGATTCCAAATAAGGACAAACTGCAAGCTACTGTTTAAGATTTTAAACATGCGTTTCTTGGCGGAATTCATATTTAGAAATATCAAGGAATGATCTTCACTTTATTCATTTCACATACGACAACGAGTTTGAGTTCTTTAGACGCTGTACTGTCTGAAGAATAAGATTTAAAAACCAGTAAATAAAATATCGAGTGTAGTAAGCCAAGTTACCGTAAGTCACAGATAACATATTACCCAGTAGAGGAAACATTGTTGACCCACTGACGTTTTGCCAGCTATCGTTTTGCTCATATGCAATAAAGTAGATTTTCCTCTCTGTAGTCTGAGATTGTTCTAATCGTGCATTGTGTATTATTATATAAAACCACGCATTAGCCTTTGGTGCTCAGTTACTCGACTACAATTTTAGATTAGGACAATGTGCGTTTTTTCATCAACCATTCATACTGTATGAGTAGCCTTTTCATGTTTTGTTCTATGACAATGAACGAATAAGGTTTCTTTGATCTAAGAGTACTGTTTTCCTGCATATTTTTTACTTTTGTATAAATCTGGCACAACTCCGTCTGTCCATCCATCCGCGACTATAAAAGAGTACACAAGCTTTTTGAGACACAGTTCAGCTAACATTGCAGATGCCAAACATTTTATTTTTACTGAGTACAAATACAGACCAACATACATATAAAAAAGTACATAGGTTGAAAACAAACCTGATCTGGAGCTCATGGGATTTTCTTTTACCCTGAAAACAACAAACAAACAGCAATACTGCTTGGGATCCATTTGCATTCACACGATACACTTCCCGACCACTACAATGATACCTGTTTATTCTTGTCTACGTATTCATAGCAATTTTTTAAAACTTTTTTTTATTTTAACAACTACTGTCTTTTCAGCATTTCAGGACACGTGCAGTTCCTCAGCGCTATACCTCAGGTTTATATTCTACATTTATATCTCACTCAGCTGCTGTACATATTATATATTTCACATTTTTTATTTAATATTTTTGATGGTTAGATTTCTATATTTCTGTTGCTGGCTGTCATATGTGAACACCATTTTGATTGCCCTTTAATTTGTATTATAACTGTATTACATGCATTGACAATAAAAGTAATCCATCCATGTGTCCCCAGACCTGCTTTATCTCCTTATGATGTAGACTAGCAGAATATTGCTTTAGTCCACGTCGATGATTCAACCTTATCAGGCTGATCTCAATGTTGTGAAGTGCACAAGTAAAAAAGAAACCTTCCAACAAAACGTTCTTGTGAATGCGCATCGAGAGAACAGCCCAAGTGTTTAGCCACAAGCCAACTTATAGCGGGTGCCCAGTTCAGTGTGCAGGTTACACATCCTGACAGATGATCACTGTTTGCGTTCTTTCCCATATGCAAATTAATAAACACAATTTGAAGGCAATTACTGAGATTAAGTTGCCTCATCCATCAGAAGAAACCAGGTCACAGAAAAGGAATGCATCAGATCCATTTAAAATATCCTGCTGTGTGACCAGAATATATGTGGGCCATCCGTCAGCCATTGGTAATTTTCACCCAACTGAAACACATCGATAACCATTATTCAAGGTTGCTATGCTTGCTTTCTGTTGATTCTTTTTATGAATTACAGCACACCAACCCAAGCTCTGGTTTGGGTTGCTCTTCCACATGGGTATGCGGGCAGCTTTGCTGTTCTCACTGTGGTGACAATGGTGCAAGTTTAGGTGGACGAAACTGGGTCCTAGGATCAGCCTAACAAAAGCAGGCTTTACCCAAAGCTCAAGAGAACACAGTGGGTCAGATTACAAGGGCCCGAAGGAAGGTCCCCAAAATCCCGTATGACACAAACAATACAACAAGTAGCTTAACAGCTTGAGGGCCGGGGTAATTCCTGGGGCTACAGTGACGCACGTCGACAGAGCCAGGTGGCTGATCCTTTGAGGACAAGCTCATGGGCGACAAGAACACCGCACTTAATTGGTCTTTATGACCCCCCACCTCTTGGAGGAGGTCAGTGGTGCACTGCTTGGCAAAAGCAGAGGGCCGCTAAGATACTAATGCCTTAGCAGGTGGAGCCGAGACCCAGTGGGTGGAACTCAGATACAGCCACATGCCATGACCTGACAGGTGTGGAGGATGGAAAAGGCACCTCCTCATTGCTGACCTATTCATAGTTTTTTGCAATCACAGTCTGAATGTTTACTTTAAGAACTTTTATACTGTATAATAACATACATATGTAAACATTTATGGAAAGGTCCTTTGGAAACGAAAAAGAGATACAAAGACAAATGTGGATCAGTGACTCTCAATTAATAACTGCAAGTAATATATTTATTGCGATATGCTAATTCTACCATAAGCACTCCAGTTATTGCAGAGTGGGTGTGGCTTGTCAGAAGACTCGCATCAAAACCCTAACACTGTTATGCGGTCAGGAAAGTATACAAAGAAATATCTAGAAGTAACTACTATTCATTAAACTTTATCCCATACACATTTCTACTCGTCAAAACCTATTTAAACCCTGAACACCTTATGGTGTTCACAATCACATAGCTAGTAAACAAAGTAATTCCATAATAAGAGCAGTCATTATCTAGAGTTGTGCTAGATTAAACGCTTGATCAGGTGAAGCTGTAAAACAACTACTGGTATGTGCATATATTTGGAGAAGCTCCGTCCAGCCAAAGGCAGCTGTAAAGGAATCTGGCTGAAACAAGCAACAAGCGTCAGGTGCTGGAAATCGTTTCCTATGGTGCCGTAAAGGAGCCCCTGCGTCACCGGCTACAGCCACAAGGGCAGAATTTAAAAAGGATCCCAGGTCCCTGTAGATTGATGGGGCTTAACATGTCATCAGTGTATTTATCTCAATAATCCTCAACCTCAAATGCATGCCACACACGCACAAAAAACAAACAACAAAATAAGAGCAGAAAATACTGTGCATGTTTAAATTCAAGCACTTTTTCTTCCATGCAAATTTGGTATATAGGGAACGAGCAACATATTCTTGTGACAGTAGTGAAATCAATAGGAGATTCTTCCCTATAGAACCAGCAAAGAGTGGTGGAGATGTTCCTCAGGGACATCTATGGAGCTTCTTCAGTGGCAGTTGGACCCCTCAAAGGAACTGATGTCACTAGAACTTAAGAGGAATCCTGCATCTAAACATTGCTAATCCTAATGCTAATTACCATTGCAACCTAATAGGATGGAGTTAGCACTATGCTAATTGACTCCCATCCATTTATCCATTATTCTTAGCCATTTCAGAATGTCAGGTGACCTACTGTTGTAAACATACTCGGTGTCAGCTCTGTAAACCTTTTACGCTAGGATTCATTTTCCTCTAATGATTGTGATTCACTAAACTTTAACAACTGATTGATAGACAGGACAAAACACAATAGCACCTGGTGTTCGAGAAACAGTCTTTGTTCACTACGCTCATCAAGATAGTCTTTATTAGAATCCATGAGACACTTAACATGGACATGATTCTTTTTCGAGGACAAGACACATCACATGAATGACTCGCCATCCACTCTCCCCACGGACGCCGAATTTTGGTTGGCCGACGCGACCAGAGGAGCAGGACACACATGCTGGTGATGCTGCCAGTTCGGCGAGGTCGAAGGAGGGCATGGCCAGGAGGCGTGGCCAGGGAGCATATGCGGGGTGGGTGGAGCTCCGCGGAGGCCCAGAGCCAGCTGGGTGGCCACACCTACCAAGACAGCAGCCGGGTCCGAGGCCGGAAAGTTCAGTTCATCGGTCTGGGCCAAGATTAGGGGGGGTTTGCACACCCAGGGTATGGCGAGCAAGGGCATGTCCTTAAAGCGGTACGCAGAACAAAGACCCTTCTGTCTTAAGAGTACAGAAGAGAGCAGAGTTGGTAAGCAGCAGGGAACTATGGTAGGAGGCATGGGTGAGAAGAGGGCGGGGCTCACAGGAGGGTCAACAGTAGACACACAGCAATGCTCAGGGAAGATAGTGGTTATCAGTCATATTATGGTCAGACACTGCATGATCGCCTTCATTCACATGCAAGCGTGTGCACACAGGGTTCAGAAGTAGTTGGACAGTGAAGGCGGGGCAAGACACGACATCACGTGACCGACTCGAGCATCAAAGCTCTCACTCACCGCCTACTGATGGAACTGAAGCTGATGGAAGACGATGATAAGAAGAAAAGTGAAAGTAGGGTGAAACAAACATACAAAGAAAGAAAGAGTGGGGGGGGGCGGCATCAAATGACAAACACAGTGGGTCAGGCTGGCATTCGCCTCCGGCCATGTTTTGCTCGCCGGGGTTTAAGGATGACATATCTGCTGTAGGTGGTGTACTGCTCGGACAGGAATGGGATGAAGAATGCCCTGAAGAACCTAGAGGACCTATGGAGGAGACACATGTGAGAAAGAGAGTTGAAAAAGGCATCCATTTTAAAAAAGGAAGAGGTTGGTAATCGGCGTTCAACTGCTGACACTGAGGATAGGTGGGAGTCGCCTGGTCTCTTGGGCTCAAGAGCCTGTGGCTGGGCTACAGCCCGCCCGGCCCTGCAGGAGGCTCGTCGCTTCCCTAGTACCACAGTGTCCCCTGCTGTGGTGGACTCCGTTAAAAATGTACTCAGTAGAATGCCATGACCTCGGTGAAAGCCATGTCCAGAAGGCAGTGCCATGGGCCATGCCAGTCACCCAGCAGGAACAGCTGCGTGTGCAAACCACAGACTACCATAAGTGATGTCGTCATGAGTCTTTAAAGCTGGAATAGATCGCCATCTGCTGGGCAAGCCCAGGCACTGCAGTGGTCAATCTCACAGGCTACATTAATGGCACCTCAGCAGGGTTTAAAATTAAACTTAAAAGCAAAGTGAGTGAGATTCAGAGAGACATCAATGTTTTTTGGAGATCCACCCCACCACCCCTCTCAACCCTCCCACCCACACCCTGGCCTCCACCCCCTGCATAGGGTAAAAATATCAGCAGTCAACTGAATTATTATGGGAACTTGACATTTTCCTATTTTATTTATTCTCGATTTACCTTGTACTGTGGGAAAGCTGCTGTAACATCATGAGACATTTAATGTAACAATTTCTCTGAGTATACTGCTCTAATCTCTAGTTGACAAGAACATTGAACCAAACTACAGGCTCACTCACACACAAACAGCCCCCACACGTCCACTCCCCCCTTCCTTAAAGGCTTACTTCGAGGCGTCCAGGAAGGGTTTTTCTGCGACGACACTCCACTCGTCCTTGTTGGCAGCGTAGCGAGGCTCCAGCGGGGCCTCGATGTCAGTGTCCAGGTCCACCAGGTAGTGGCACTGCTTCAGATCCACCTGAGGGGAGGCGAGAGGTGGAAGAGGCCCATGTCAGCTGATCATGTGCTTTCCAGAGTCACCCTTCCACATGGAGCCATAGATAATCAGTGGGATGGACTATGCCACTAATGATTCTGGATTGTAGGACACAGAATGAAACTTACAACAGATGAAACTGAGCTACATGTGATTCATATGCTGAACACACTGCGCTCTGCCAGCAGGTGGCGCTCCGAGCGAGGACGGGGGGGCCCACTCACGTATCGGGACGGTTCCTCCCGGTTCTGATCGTTCATGTCGGCAGGGAGAAGACGCGTAGCATCAGGGCTTGTGGAGTACGGCCTGGGCAGCTGCCCCCGAAACTCAGACTGGATGAACTGCAACTGCCAGCTGGTGCCGAAGACAGACAAGCAGATGAACAAATAAACAAACACAGGTCAGAAGAGAACAAAAGGAAACACAAAACATGAGGATTGAGAGAAATGGGTGAGAACAGAAGGAGAAAGAAAGAAATAAAGAAAGAAAAAAAAAAGAGAAAAACTGAAAGCAGGAAAAAAAAAAAACCCAGTATGAACAGTTGAAGAAAAGGAAGATGAACAAAAGCAACATCGGGGGAGACAGAGACAGGTGGGAGAGAGCTGCAGGGCCACACTGACTTGTTGGGCAGCAGGAAGCTGGAGGGGAAGCGGTGCCACTCCTTGCCCACGCACACGCTCACAGGCCGGCTCTCGACCAGAGTGTGCCCGCCCGGGTCCCGCGCCAGCCGGTGGAACTCGGGGTACAAATCCAGCGGTGCATGATAGCCTGTGACAGGGTCCCAGGCCAAAATTCATTAGTTAAATACAATTAGCAGATTTATGAGATCATGGGAGGAGGCACTATATGAGATGAAAAAAGTGTACAAAAAGACAAGAGGGAAAGAGGTGTTGAAAGGGTACGGGTGAAGTGCAGGGAAGATGGAGAGGAGATGGAGAGGAGGGGCAGAGGTGTGGGTGCGGCAGGGAGTCACCTTGGAAGAGAGCAACCGAGCGCGATAGGGAGAGTACAGCAAACAGGAGCACGGAGCCCAGGGCCAGCCAGGTGGAGGAGCTGGTGTAGTGCTCCAAACGATAGCGCTGGAACATGAAGTGGTAGCACTTCTGCAAGGAGTGCGTGCGCACACACAAACACAGACACACACAAACACACACACAAACACAAGAAAGTGAAGCTTGGAGCACAAACCACAAAACAGCAAGTTAAAGGTTTTGTTGAGGTAGTTGGGGGTGGTTAGGATAATAATCAGACTGTCCCATATTACCTGAAGGGAAGAGAGGGCCACAGCGCCACACAGGCAGATGAGGGGGTAGATGGGGAAAAGAAAGCGCTCCTCTTTGTGGGGGCGGGTGAAGAAAACAACCATCCACAGGTACATGGGTGACAGTGTCAGCCAATAGGGACGGCCAAGGTTCTGCACTGAAGCCAAATGATGAGGGAATCATGGGATTTAGAGTTCACTCAAAAAATGAGCGTCACGGGCGAAAACAGTTCAGTGTTCTAGCTCTTGCTTGCTCTCTCTCTGTCACACACATACTGCAAAAAATAAAAACTTAACGAGCCAGAAAATGTTGAAAATAAACAAGGGATATATTTTTTTTTACTTAAAAATAATCCGACTCACCTAGACTTTTGAGCGCGATACTTTTTTTTCTTGTTTTAAGAAATCTTGCCAAGCAAAATTCTCTCATCCCATTGGCAGATAATTTTACTTCTTTCAAGTACTTTTTTCCACAATTTTATTTATTTTTTTACTTTTTTTTGCACCTTTACTCACCGTTAAACCTAAAAAGCAGAGCCTCCATAAGTGCCGTGAGGGGAAGGGAAAACAGGGCCAACACAAACACGATGTTAAAGTTGAGAAAACCGTTCACAAAATAGTAGTGCCACGGCTCAGTACCTACAAGAAACATCACGAAAAACAATCCGTTTCATCGCATCCTCTGTCAAGACACATCACATTCATAAATAAGTCCATTTTCATCTCACATGACATACAATACAGATGGGATGCAGTACACAGGAAGGGGGGGGGGGTATTAAAAGGTGCTCACCGTAGAGATCTGGCCCATGAGGAGTGAAGACGTTGTAGAGTATTATATTAAGAGGAGCTACCACAAGCTTGCCGTAGTAATATGTGTCCACCATCACAACAGGAACCTGTGAGGAAAAAGCATAAGAATGTTACATTGTCTCAAAACATGGTTGTGAATCTAAACCAAAGACAAAAATTAAGCCTGGAAACCTTCTTAGTCTGGAGAGCTTATTCCTTGCATGGCCAGAAATACAACTATCGGCCCACAGCGCTAAGCAAGCCATACAGGCCTGAGGTGATCGAGAGAAACATCTCAGGATGCTCACCAGAAAGAGCACAAGAGCCACTAGTGTCCATGCTATGAAGCTTTTCCACTTTCTCTTCATTAGCAGGAGGTCAAAAGCAATGGGGATGCTGCAAAAGACAAAACCAACAGGATCCCCCGGGTCCACAGTGCAGTTAAGCATGGCACTACAGCAGAATAAGTTTCACACTTTATATTCCAGGAATACCTTCACTATTTGACATTGCAGTCTTTGACACTAACAAGAGGAAATATTTGAATACCAAATGCCTTATACTGTCTTAAAAGTGTACATTGCTGTTTTAACATCATTTCATTAAATATTTCTTGTTATTTTATTTTTATTTTATATTTATTTATGTCTCAAGCTTTTTACTGTCCAAATTTAATACATTTTCTTTTAAACAAATTTATTTCTGTCAGAGCTGTGCAGAAGAGCCAGCGTGCCTTTACAGTGTGCAGGCTGGAGCTCACCCAAGCAGGGCGCTGAAGGGCCAGGCTACAATGGCCCCTGCTGCAGTGCCCAGGACAGCCAGGCTGGGCCAGCCCTGGAACCAGCCCGTCATAGCAACCAGCGTGCTGTACATGCAGAACGTACTAGGCAGGAACGCTGCAGGGAGGAACACAAACACATCGCATGCATGCCCATGGATCATTTACACATCTTTGCATCACCGTGGCAATGAAATTCTCTCACCGACCAATAATTAACCTCTATGGTAGATAGTTTACTGGGTTTAACATGTTTATGTTTGCCAAACACACCTGCAGAGGAGCAGAACATTCCAGCACTT
Organism: Sternarchorhynchus goeldii; assembly: GCA_028565775.1. Taxonomy (NCBI): domain Eukaryota; kingdom Metazoa; phylum Chordata; class Actinopteri; order Gymnotiformes; family Apteronotidae; genus Sternarchorhynchus; species Sternarchorhynchus goeldii. The sequence goes on along the minus strand of JAOXYF010000003.1, from coordinate 2,329,450 downwards.
AGGACCAAGAAAGCCAGCATGAGGCGACCCACGTGCAGGCCAAACTTCTTGCACACAGCCCTGTGGTTACCACAGAAACAGAGCCTGTTACGACATCTACACATTCAGAGCATAAGCAAGTAATTGTTTAAACCCATCCATGACGCCGCCGCTACGTACGAAGTCAAATGGCAGCATACCGCGCGTCGCACTCACTTGTAGAAGTACAGCTCACACACGCAACACGCGAAAGCCAGCACACAGCGGAGGAAGTAAAACACCAGGACCTGAAAGGGAACAGGAATCAACGCCGTAGTAAATGGATTATGTATAATGTGCATAAAACTGAATTCAAATAGAAAACAACGCTATAGCTGATGCTGCCTAGCAAAGAACCTATTTGAGCTTTTCGACCGGTTTGAGCTTTTCAAATCTTTTGGGGTGATTAAGTAATTGACAACAACTTAACTGCACATATAGATCATGTAATTTGAAGCAGCCACAACAGTATATAAAATTTGAGTTTGAAGGCCCTGGAAAACTGAATTTCTCTTGCTGCACTGAAATAAAGAATTTTGCAGTAAGATGTAAATATTGCTCCAACCAGACTACAACAAAAGGCCATTTCATTCACCTTGTTGGTCTGCAAAATCTTGGCGTGAAAGCAAGCAGGTAAGGCATGGATCCACAGGTAGGCATAGGAGCGAATGGCATAGGCTGGCGAATACTCCCAGGTCTGCATGCCTTTTCCATACAACAGGTAATGAGTCTGAAGGACAGAAGGGAGAAAAATGCTTCATAATCTCATAGAAGAACTGAAAAAGAATTTATAGTCACCATTAACTCATAGTTATACACGGGGCAACATGGTAAAAAAAAACAAAAAAAAAACAGATTTTAACGTGAAGCAGAGGCCAAGCTGGGATCGGCCAGGTCAGCTTACTGGCTCCCAGTAGTTGAAGGTCTCGTCGCAGTCTGAGATGTTACTGAGCAAGGCTGCGCAGAACCGGGCTGACACCAGACACTTGAACGCCGTGGAGCCCTCGGGGGCCCACACCTGCCCTGCCTTGCCGGACGACCTGAAAATGTATACGGGTCGAGCACAGGTGGTGATGCGCATATCTGGAGAATATCTAAGAACCAGCTAGCTAACAACGCAGGGGGTTATAAAGCGTGGCTTTTGCATCTGACATGCGTTGTATTTTTATATTAATGTAACGTGTGTTAACTAAAGGGAAAAATCCCAAATGTTCTAGTGCGCATCCATCTATGATTAGCTAGCTACGTTATTAGTGTTATTTTGTTCTTTTAAATGTAATTTTAAATATAAAAAAAATATTAATACAACGAAGAACTGTAATTGCCATGCTCGCATGTATATTACAATCTAATTAGCAAGGAGCCGATGTCCAGGCTGTGACAGAATGAATGAAATGGTCACGTTACCAGTAAAATTAGCAGTCCTAGCTAGCTATGTGACTTGAGATGGCTTTAGGGAGAGGGACGATATATTGAGTAAATAAATATGATAAGCAACTGTATGACTGTGTCAGTTTAAGAGCGAAATGTGCGTTTTCTTAGTTTGGAACTAGCTAGTTAGCACACATTACGATCTAGCAAGCTAGCACAGATCTGTCACCAAAATAACACTCGAAATTCAGCTATACACCGACTATTAACATTACTCACTCATTTCGTATATCACTCGATTTACTGTCATCGGCCCCCTTTTCGTCCTTTGTGGTGCGGTTTTCGCTGACAGTTGAATTGTTGACGTTGCTGGGATCTTGTTTGCTTCCCCGTCTATTACGGTGACGGACTGCCTTGGTCGCCATGTTTTCTACTGGCGAATCACGTCTGCTTTCGCAAAGTTACTTTCAGTGTACCTGTTCAGCCATATTTGATTGGGGAACGTAACGTTACATTGGCCAGAAATTGGAGCTCAAAGTCTTTTATCTAGTCACCAATCGATATTAAGTGCACTCGTTCTGTTCCATATACATTTTCATCAGAAGTGCAATTAGAGATCCAGCATACTGGACACGTCACACAGGATCGGCGCTACAGCCATGCAACAAATATAAGAACTGAATGTGGAATTGTGAACTGGATACGAGTCTCCGGACGATAGCTAAAACAACGCAAATGGCGAGGAGAGGTGTTGCCATTCCCATTCGAAAATCATTCTGAACACTGGCACATAAATTTGCAGAAAAACAAAGCAGTCTCATTTATTACAATAAAGCAAAAGCACAGTAATTCGATTTCAAACGGTGACCATGAACATTTATTCTTTTGTATAGCAGCATATTCAATGTAAGCTGACTAATTAAACCTGATCTTATAAAAAAGATTTATCATTAACTGAAATTCTCTTCTCAGTAAAAAATGTATAGTTATTTAGCACAAAAGTGCCTAACTATGCAGTATCAGCCTTCTGATAAGAGTTATTAAATGAAATAAGACTTGGTGTTGCTCATTAGGTACAATGCATAGGAATCAGCTGATTATTATAAACTTGCTGCTGGTCACATGTGTTGTGATGTTGGCAGTATGAACCCCCCCCCACCTTTAAATAACGTCTGAATACTCTTATCCAAACATTCCTTCTGGTCACTGGCAAAGCCCATCACATGCTTTAAAAGAGATTTTTTTTAACCATATGTCACTAGAGCAACCGTAAAGCTGATGGTATCACAAAAATAAATATGTCACATTTGTACACTCCTGAGCGTATGAGGGTGGTATCTAAATATAGGGAAGGGTATCACAAAATAGAAGACACAAAGTCAGAGGTCCACTTTTCAGTATTTCACAGTCTTAGAGAAACTCTGATATCTAATTTCATTCAGGGATCACAAAATCAACCTTTTAAAATTACGATTACTCGTTAAAACTGAGAGGACTTGGGAATATTCAATGCATAACTATGGTTGATTTGACATATAGACGTGCGTCAGAATCGCCCCCTTCTGGCCATTACCTGAGGGTGACCTGCAGGCGAAGTGGCAGCAGTCTGCGCAGCTGGTTCTGCAGATCCAGCACTCGGCTGTGTGACAGAGCACGGTCGGGTGACTGGTACGTCAGCCGGTAGCACAGGCTAGCGTGGCCCATGTGTGGGTGACGGAAGCGGTCCACCAGCTGCACATCCCTCACGGCACCCCCTGTGGCCACACGCACCGTGGCATGGAAGTCCAATTCATCGAAGGCATCCGGCTCCACCCAGAAGCTGATGTCATGCGTGTAACTTGGCGAATGCAGTGAGAACGGGCGGAAAGGCCCGGGCAGTGGGCGCTGTTCAAACAGTGCCAGGAAACGTGAATCGGCGCTCCAGAGCAAGCGCCAGTCGGGCAGCGAGAAGGTCAGAGAGGCCAAGCGGTCCAGGTCAAGCAGTACCACACAGAGCCGGAGGAAGCCCGGTGGCTCAGAGTCCACCAAGGGCACGGATGTGATCCTGCCCAATTCCTGCAAGTCCTGGGAGCTAATGGTCACCCGGCACTCCTCCGCCAGCCGCTCTTCCTTGTAGGAAGCGTCATACGGTGAGAGCGCACCTTCCAAGCACTCCCTGAGGAGGCGGAGGGGCGACTGCTCGCATGGCAGAGCCCCTACCAGGAGGAGCTGGTGGAAGGCAGGGGAGCTGCTCTGTGAGATGGGGACTCTGCGGAAGACGAGGCCGCTGAGGGCATGAAGTGTCCCGGGGCTGAAGTCCTCACTTCCCACGATCTCCTGCACGTGAAGCAGCAGGGACGGCCGCAGGCAGAAACCGCTGCCTGAGCTCGTCTTCGTCCATCCACAGTCTCTCTCCCCGCTTTCACACCAACCAAGGGGCCGTGTTTCCGTCTGTCTGATCCAATACACGTCTGGGGGAGTCAGGCTCGAATCGCAGGCCCCGAGCTGCTCCTGCTGGCAGCTGACCAGCTCTGGGAAGCTGCCACTAGCCGTGCAAACAGGCCATGAGGACTTGACCTCTCGAAGCAACTGCTCCAACACAAGCTTAACTGGATGGTGTGACGGCTGGCCAAGGAAATCCCTGATAAATGAAGACAGGGTTAACAGCAATGAAGTTGCACAGCTCATTCAAAAACAGATTTGCTGAGTGTGGCTTTTTTTTTTCTTTTTGTCTGAAAGACAGAAAATCTAAACACCCACAAATGAACAGTCACACTGACCATATGGATGCATTTTGTACATTTACCCAAATTAATCTCTGCAGTCAGAGGTGTAATGTGGGTTCTCCTCCTCTTAAAGTCCATCCACAATAAAATCAACTATGGGGCATGTGAGACGACACTTAAAAATATCCAACAAAATACAGCCTGACCCAAGATTTGATTAGGATGCATTTTAATAATGCGAATGGCATGTTTTTTACCTAACCTTCCAAGTGGATTAGAGTGTTCTTAATGGATTAACACGCCTACCTGTTCACATATTCATTCAGCTCTTCTGGAAGCTCGTAAATAACAGTCTCCTTCCCTAATGTTGTTTCTATTTTCAGCTTCTCTGGCATGGAGTATGGCAGGCTACGGGTGAAAATGTGGTTCAGAGCTCCTTCTACATGAAAACCTTTGTCTTGACTCCTGCAGAAAGTAAGTGTGTAATAAGCCAAGAAGCAGGACCACCTCAAACAAATCAACAAACCATGAGGATTGAAATGCATCTGTTCCTTTATAAAATAACTCCATACCTGTATCCTGTGCATCTGTAACCTTGATATCTGTGACTGTCAAAGGGACGGACCTCGCTGAGGATGAGGCCTGCCTCTGCTGCCATGGCAACTGCCTGCCAACTATTGTGCCACTCTCTCATTGGATTGTCATGTGGCGTGCCGCCTTGGCCGTTGCACAGAGTCACGTGCACCTCCCCGTTGTCGTTAAGTACCTCGACTGAGCTAAAAGGCACAACCGGCGAGTAGCCATTAAATTAGTGTGGTTTTACTGTTACGGCAGTAGGAACAGTCATGTGTGTTCAGGCCTGCACTAATACGCTTGTGTAACGCCGGCGAGTTTATATAACACCTAGACAGAAAAAAAAAACATCGAGAGGGTCTCACCTCACAAAGAATTTAGCCAAGAGTGTTCGATTTTTCTTTACTCCACTTTTACGACCACAGTGGGGGAAATTGAAGATAACGCAGTCGTAAAGATGGTGCTGAATGTATTCATGCTCTTTTAAGCGCGTGCAGTCCACCTCAAAAAGTACCATAGAGCCTGCGAAAACGCACAAACAAACAGGTTTTTGAGTTTATGTCTTTCATCTAGTTAGACACCTCAGTGGGCTACCCACAAACTGCAGATGGGAGTTAGAGGAGGCTATTTAGCCGCTTAGCCGTTTCATAGCAACCAACTCCAGCCCTAATTTTCCCTTGGCCACACGTACACAAATTCACTGGGTAGACATCATGAGTGGCAAGAATGACTTGCTAAATTACTTAGGAAGTAATCGTATACATTAGAAACAAGCATAAATGTAATGAAATTAAATAGCCTAACGAAATGGCTTTTTATTCACACTTGAATAGAGATTCAACATTACAACGAAGTCTAACCTCTGTCCCGGAGTCGCTGAACGTACTGTGCAGCGTATTCCTGAGCAAACGTTTGCCCTTCAGTCTGAAAACAGGTGGCTGTGATTTGGACATCATCCCCCGCGGTCTCACAGAGAGCAGCCGAAAAGGAGAAGTTACCTTCTCCAACCAGAAGCACTTCTTGTATCCTGGGCATTTTATCGCTAGCACATTTACCTCAGATCACTCGGTTTCCACTTAACCAAAAGCGTAAAACTTTCCAGAACATCTTGACTCTGTAAACATAGAGACATTTACGTTCTTGTAGAGAGCAGAATTAGAGGTATACGATACCTGTACTTAGAAGTGGATCAACATCACCTTATTACCTAATTTATTCTTCGGTGCCACGGCACAGGTTGAACGTAGTCAGATAATCCATCATTTAACCTAATACAAACCTCTGCCACAATATTGAGTTTTACTACTACATTTGAGAATAACAAGTGATCTGTATGAAGGAATGAAGCAGTGCTTTCATACCAGTTGAGCTTGCTTTACAGTTCAGTTGCGTAATAAGCCGATAGAGGATAGAGCCCTGGATGCAAATATGAAGCAAGGCTTGCTACCTATGAGCTAAGTTTGTTCCCTGGGGACGTCGGTTATAGCTGTAAGCTGTAGGTTGTATGACCGAAAAAAAATGTCAAAAACTGTATTCACCAGGACCACACAATGCAACCGACTTAAAAACACTCATAAGCGGTCCATCAGATAGCTAACTATAATTTTATAAAATTCAGAAGAGGAGTAACAATAAAAGCAGTCCGGGGGAAACTATGAAAAACAGTGTGCTTTCTCTGTAAAATCATGTAGCATATATGAACTGAGATCATAAAGCACTTATATAAAAGGGCATAGTAAAAGTCGGGACCATATAAATAAATCCCATCCGCATTTTAGCTAAATAATTTAGCTGTTTTTACGTAGCCTCCGTTGGCTACATCGGAAATACAAATTTGATACCACGTTGAAAGGTTTGTGAGATTTAGGCCAATGGGATTAGTGCCCTTGAGGTAGGAGGAGTTTTAGGATTGGACTGGAGACCAAAAAAAGTTATAATAACGTTACAGAAAATTGTTAATATAATAGGAATATTTCAATTATTATATAATAAAATTCAAAATAGATAATTATAAAATAAAAAAATATATAATAATACTACCTGTAAGTGAAAGGAGAAGTTGCTCAAGTTTCAAAAGCGAAAACGAAAGCTTTCGTACAGTGTTTTCTCGTCTGTTGCGAAGGTAGGAACCTTTAAATTGCCATTTAAAAGTTTTCATTTACAATCTGTTATATGTGCGAATATCTCATGAAAAGAAATCCTTCAGAAGATTCGGTTTTGTTTTACAGCAATACATTTTAAATAGTTCAATAACATTGTTTGTGATGTCTATAATCTATTTATACTTATGTAATACACACACAGCTTTGCAAATCTACAATAACAAATTCTTGGTTCTTTCTTGTGTCTGATTCTATGTGTGTAAGACCAAGAAAGAGAAGATGCCTTCTATCACTTTCTATGGTTGGGAAGTGAAGTACGATGATGAACACCACCTTCGTGCAGAACAAGAGGCAAAGTTTGGCAGGCGGTACATTATGTTCCATGGCACCAAAGTCCAAACAGCACGACTTATCATCCAGAATGGCTTCCAGCAGTCCTCTGATGGCATGTTGGGCCCTGGGGTTTACGTGAGTCGAAACCAGAAGAAAGCTGAGCGCTATCCACTAAACTCGCCTGTGACTGACAGAGTGGTGCTGAAGCTAAGTGTCGACTGTGGAAAAATCAAGCGCATCGACACGGACAACCACCCCATGCAGAAGACCTGGCACGCCAATGGTTTCGACACCGCCTGGGTCCCACCCAATTGTGGCATGCGCGCTGTGCCCAGCGGCCTGGAGGAAGACTGCGTCTGGGACCCAAACCGTGTCAAAGTGATCGATATTGCCATTGCGCCCAGCACCACAGTCCTGGCTGAGCTGCAGCAGCTCATTCTCCAGAGCCAGGCTGCACCAGCTGCTGCAGCCAGCCTGGGAGTCTGCCACCTGTGCAAGTGGAAATTCTGCTCGGCCCATAGCACCCATACTTGCTGGGGTTGTAAGGAGACCATCTGCACACTCATGAGCAAACATAAGTGCAAACACTGGGGCTAGGAAGACAATTAGATGACTATGTGCCAAGATAGATTTAAAGGAATTAAATTTGTTTTATTGGCCTTTGGTTGCTGAATGCAATGAATTGTTGAATGGAGAGTATTATGCATATAAGAACCTTGCAATAAAAATATGACAATCATATAAATGTATCTTAAATGTATTCATAATGATTTCATTTTTGGTGACCTTTGTTAACACCAAAAGATTTGTATCTATTGTCTTAGTTCTACAATAAATAAACAGAAGCATCAGAAAAAAATTGTGAGATATTGTCCATAATGGGAAAAAAAAAACATACAGACTGTGCTCCCATAATAGGTAGAAGTGGCCCAAAATGTGTTAGTGATATATACTAGTATATTAAGACAGTTTAGCCAAAGTGCCCTTTAATCACTTACAAAGGCTTTACAACGTTCCAATGACAGACACAAAATGATCTTCCAAGATTGAAATCAGATGCCTACTTGCACAGGACATACATTGCAGGGTCCATTATACTTTAACTTTTTTCCCTTGACTATTCAATTAATTAATAATTAGACTGCTAGGAACAATATTCTAAATTTCTGTGCTTTTATCCAGACCCAGAGTAAAATATTGCACACCTCATGCACTTAGCATTTTTGTGGTCATTTGCCTGACAAATTCTGTGCTAGACTTTTAGAACTTCAGAGGAAGATGTCCTCAAGCTTTTGTCTGTATTGATTGGTGGAGTAGCTACATGACAGCTGATTTCCATTAATACTGGGTCTCTTGCATTACTACTGAGGAAGAATTGGCAAAATAACAATAACAACAATATGACTTAAAGAACACAAATTACAATAGGTTGACTTCTGTTTAATTTGTTAATACATTACACATAGTACGGACACAAACAGAATAACAGGTGGTTACATTTACAATACACAAGCTTAGAATGCTTTTAAACTAGAATGGTCCCTTATTTGGGCATTTAGTTTTTTTACTGATAGGAAACAGCATTCCATAACTGCTCTCACTGGCCTTGAATGTATGCTCAGCCAAAATGCACAGGTACACCATGCCGTTTGTGCAAACGTTTGGGCAATCAGATCACATCTGTAAGAATTCTTGTCAATTAAAAGGCCTTACATCAGTATTTAGCTGGTCTGGGGTTTGCTTGTTAAGACAGAAGGGGCTTCTCCCATCAATCTCTTAGATAAAGCCTGGAATCCCTTTTCAGCTGCTCTGCTGCTCTTTGTGTTGTATTAGACCCTTAGAAATAAGGTCAGGTATCTCCACAGCAAGCCAGGGTCCAAGCTGAGGAACAGAATACATGTGTGACTTGTACAATAAAAGTAACTGGTTCTCAGTTTTGCATCAAATCTATGGAGGAGATCTTTCACTTACTCCTAGGGCCATAAGATGAGCAAGTCCAAATTTTGGCACATTTCTTGCCCAGAGTGGTTTGAAGTGATCTGTTAAACAGATCTTGCCACCCCTTTAAAAGACAATAGCAAAACAGTGCTCTAAATATTTTGGGTTTTAGTTACACAATTAATCAAGAGAAAGCAGGAGACTCATTACAAAACCGACCTGTACATTTTTGCAGTCTTTCCATCTAGTTCAGGAATAGCCACTTCAGGTGCTGTTGCTGGATATGTAACTGGAATCTTTAATTAAATAAGTATAATTAAATAAGTAGTTCATCAAGAAATAAGAACATTTCCCAACATTAAACAGGGTCTTGAGTGATTTACTTACATCGAATTCCATGTCAAATTCATACTTAAGAAGCTCGTGGATATACCAGCATTTTCCAAACCACCTGAAAATAACAATAATCGATAAGACGTTGATTCTTCAGTGTACGGGAATCTTTTAGGAACATAGATTTACCTCGTCCCCTCTTTGTTGGACTCCAAACGGAACCAATCGTTGTCAGCTGTCTTATTATTTTCAACGTACTACAACATATAAAACATGAGCTTCATCAATACAGACGTCTATAAAGTTCCAAAACTAAAATCACATTCATATACTGCCAGAGAATGCTTATAGTATTTACCCATAAATATTTATTATCTATTGGACAGATTAGTTAGCTACTGTGACTGTATCATGTGAAAAAATGACACGTATGGATAGCTGTTAGCTTGTGATAGATAGCTAGCAAAACCTAGGCACTTTAACTAGCATTTCAGCAAGCTAAGTTAGTAAGATGAACAGAGCGCAGTGAACGCCTAAAAATAACTTACTTTGATCAGGGCCAGGTATTCTTCTCTGAGTCTCTGAACCCATAGTTCTTTGTCTCTTGGTCCAGAATTCGTTTTCAGCAGCGGTATTTCAGAAACTATTTTCCTAGTGGCTTCATCTGCCATGATGATAGCTTGCTAGCTAACGTAGGTAGCTACCTACTGCAGGGAATCATAGAACTGGCGAGCCTTCTGACGTCGAGTATTTTACTCTAAGTACCTTAACTACAAAGAGTAAAATATTACACAGGACAAATGCTACAGATATACTTTTGTAAGTTATTTTCACAATTATCTCATCAGGCTTTTTGTTTTACTCTCCCATTTACACTTAGTTGTACATCGGAACCATGTTCATTAGTTGCTTTCTAGTAAGGGATATTTTGTTGCTACGCGTAATTTCACCGGAACGAACATCTGGTTGCACCGTTCGGGATAACAGACCTGTCATCTCTTTGGATCTAAAATTGATTAGGTTTCTTTCAGTTCATGGGTTTATTGAGCTGCATGGTTTATTATAAGTTAAACAGATGCTCGCAAATGTGTGTTTCCGGTAGTGTTCATCTAAATCAGTGTGATACAGAGTAAGTAGCACTGGTTACCCAGTTCAAAATGCAGCATCGACCTTCGAGCGATTGTCAGCGAATGTAGTGTCAATAATAGCCTATGTTATGGACGTTGATATTAAACATTCATATTATGCATAGTATGTACTGTTCATATTAAAGTAGCTAGATAGTTGAGTCATTTTTATTAGTAAGCATCATTGATGTCGTGTTTTCTTACATTAATTCGTTTAATTGTTCGATACTTGCGTTTTAATTATTGTAAACGTTAATTCTATATATAGAGAGAGTTATATATAGTCCATCCTGACATGTGACCTGTATTTTACAGGTAAGTAGTGGCACGATCGTGTTGGAAGGATTCTTCTGTGACTCCCTGGTTCCCATGGGCAGTGTGCTGGCCTTGCCATCTCGGCCAGGGCGTCAGAACTCCCCCTTTCCCCATGACAGGCCCTTCTCACGGTGGGACAGGAGGGATGGCCGGCTCCCAAACCCAGGCAGCTTTGATGGCCTCCACCGCAACTGCAAAGGTAAATAAATAATAAAATGAGAATAGTTCTGAAAGGGTCGATTTGGTACTGGACTAATGCAATCTGATGTTCCAGAAAAGACACAAAACCACATTTTGTTCTGGCATCAAAGAAAATGACCTTTACTTTCTGACTGTGTTTTTCACTGTAGTGATTTTGGTGTTTCGTGTCTTATTTTTAAATTATGACTCATAGATTATGAGACCAAGTAATATCTGCAAATGGTTTGTGTCTGTTTAGATGTGTTTCCACAGCAAATTGAGGGTGTTAAAATGGTCATAAACAAAACTCTCAGCAGCTTTTTCAAGGTTTGGCCCTGCATTTTTTTTTACAAGTATAAGCTAATTTTGATTCTTTTAAAACTTACAAATAAACACAAGGAAGTAAATCATGTTATGTTATTAACGTATCATTAGTTTTGTCATTCTAATATTAAAACTGGATCTTGCTTTCCTGAAAGTATAATCTTAAGATCATAAACAGCACATTGGTTAGACAATGGCTATGATATTTTTATACCTTTTTTGGGGTCTGTTGAATTAGTTAGCATTTAAATCTGCTAACTGTGTTGTGTTTTTTTTTCTTATAATATAGGTCAGCCATACATTTCACCTTAGTGCTGTTGCTCCATCAAGTTACCGCTTCCACGTTGAGCATCTCCAGTCAGACCCTGACAGTAAAGAAACTGTAGGTCTCTTCTTTTTTAATCACTTTTCTCTCTCTCTAAACTTGAATGGAGATTGTGTTCTAAATGGCATGTGTCATCACAGAACTCCCCCATGCTTATTGGGGAAATGGACTCTTCTGGCAGCTTGAATGCCCACTCTTTATTCCACTTGAGTGAGCGAGTCAGAGCAAAAGCAGTATTTCAGGTAAGTCCTGGAAAGGTACCCATGTCAAAAGTTTTTAAATGCACATTTATTGTTGTTGTTGAATGTGCATTTTTTCCAGACACAGCAGTCCCAGTTTGTCACGTGGCAGTTCGAGGCAGAGTACAGAGGAAGTGACTTTACAGCCGCCTTCACTATGGCCAACCCAGACATCCTAAGAGAATCAGGTAACTGATCATTTAAATGATCTTGAAGAAAACAGGAACTCTGTTTCTTGGAAAAGTGAAACTACAGTGAATTTGTGTTTCCTAAACCTTGAGACTTCGAGATAAGGAGGTAGTCAAAGTGACTGTAGACAACTGAGGTTAAGTAGGCTCTAAATACAATGGAAGACTAGAATAGTTCCTGGGAAAGTGTTTCTCTTGGTCTCTCTTGGACAAGCAAATAGGGCAGATGTTTCAATGGCTAACTTGCTCTCGAGTTATAATTTCTATAAATATGTTTTCCTAGTAAACTGTTAATTATTAAAAAGTTAATTATTTCTCAGTTACTCTTTGAAATATATTTACTTGTTTCTTATGGATACAGTTATCATGGTGGCACACTTCCTCCAGAGTGTCTCTCCACAGCTGGTTCTTGGAGGAGAGTTGGTGTATCACCGAGGAAGAGCTGAAGAAGGAGGCATCCTTACTTTGGCTGGCCAGTATTCAGGTTAGCAAGCAGAGCATTTACTACTGTTATGTGTCAGTATGTTTTGTTTACTAGTACAGATTTATGGGAATGTGTTATCATTGTACAACAGTATGCTTACAATAATACATCTTGTAAGCTTAAGTGCTACTAATAGACAGATTGTCGTTTTACTCCAGGGCCGAACTGGGTGGCTACACTAAATGCTGGAAAAGGAGGTGCCCATGCTAGCTATTATCATAGGGCCAATAAGCAGGTATGATGGTGTCTAGAGACTATGACATATTGTATGGTTAGGAAATGTAAATATACAGCACTTTACACTCTTCTAAATCATTTTTTCAAGATCCAGGTTGGAGTGGAATTTGAGGCCAGCACTAGGACCCAGGAGACCACATTCTCCTTTGGTTACCAAATGGAATTACCTGAAGCCAACATGGTCTTCAAAGGTAAGGATCTTGGGCTTCATGTACTTTTGACATAAGCAGAGATCTTTAAGACGCTGAAAGCTGTTTATGTGATTTGCTTCTGTCAGGTATGCTGGACAGCCGATGCATCATTGGAGGTGTTCTTGAAAAGCGCCTGTGTCCACTTCCTGCCACATTAATCATGGGTGCCTTCGTCAACCACAAAGGAGACAAGGTCCAGGTCGGCCTGGGGGTGAATGTGGGCTAGATCTTGTCATCCAACCATTTGGACACTCCTGTGCCCTGCCAGGATTGGGTGGAATGTGGAACTTCAGAACACCCCTTCCAGATGATGTCCAAAGACTGGGGCATCCCAGATTGCAGCTAAACTGACTATTATGGATATCCACACTTTCCGTGACTAGCAAGAAATAGAAGGAACCATTCCAGCTAGGAGAAGAACGGTGGTCTGGATACTTCCTTGTTGGTGCTGTCCTTCCTAAACAATTGATGATTTTGTCACTACAGACTCAGTGAATCTCATAATGACTGTTTAAAAATAGAATAATTATGGAAGAACTGAAAGAATCATGTAGATTATATGCATTCCCTACTTTTTGTCTCCCATTTTCTGGTAGATTCAGATTAAAACTGGGACAAGAAAAATAGGTTCCACTTTTAGTTCTAAACTGGAACAGGCTTGATCCAAAAAAAACCCCCTCCTATTTAATGGTTATGTTTATATATACTATACTAGAAAGGCAAATTTGCACGCAATTAACCTCTTTATGTTCTGATTTGAGATTGTACTGTACGTGTAAAATGTACTTACATCAAAAGATGATTGTAAATGACAACTATGTAATGAAAATGAGTAGCATTTGGGCTATATTAGTACACAGTAAAAATAACAACCCAGATGGCACATTTGTGGGGGATACTAAGTCATAAATGCATTAAATAGGAAGTGCAGAAGTGGCAGCTCTTACTACAGGAGCAAGCAGTTGTCAGTCAACTTGACATTTTGTTGTTCACATTTTTTCCTGGTGTACTTTATGGTTTGTTGTCCATTGATTGTGTGTAATATGATTAACACAGGCTTTGCCGTGCATTACAACAGCCTGGAAGGTCAGACGTTCAGGAGTTCCCTTAACACAGATTGACAAGAAAATAAAGACTTTGCTCTATGGCCAAACACACAAAAAAAAAAACCCACAAAAATTTTGCAAATTTCAACTAAATCATCAAATCTATATGCACCATATTTAACACTTACATACATTATTTATTTATTTATTTTTTTGTTTGTTTGTTTGTCTGAGTATTGAGCTGGCTGTCATTTGGGCCTCTTGAATGTTTACCATAACCTGCCTGTCCCTAGGCATTATGCTACTCTGTGATGTGATTGGTAAACTGGGACTTTATTTTAAATTAATAAAACTAACCTTTTTACCACGAGATGCAGTGTTCTGATGACATCGTATTCAACCATAACAGAAAACAATAAGGATAATCATTGATTTTACTATGATCAGAGCCCAATTTCCCAAAAGCATTGGGGTGTTGAGATCATGTTAAATGAGAGGGAGTATTTAGTCTATAGTCTTACACAGTCACCAACCGCTTGATTGTAGGCATCCTCAAAGAACCTTGTGGTTGAACAGCTCTTGACCAGAGACCATTTACACAGCCTCCTACCTCAACAAGAGCAGAGCTGTTGAGCAATAGCTTTGGTGTCACAAATCCACTTTTAGCTCATGTACAATTCTTTTCAGGTGGAAGGTTTGTCATGAATTCTAGGTAAAATGTATTTTATGTCCGTGTTTGCAGTATATGCCTGACAGTCTGAGATCATATCAAACCAACTGTAATGCCCTGTTTCACTGTTCACTTTTTTTTTTTTGGAAGTATTATTTCCAAAACTATTTATATAATTGTGTGGCATCATTTGCGTTTTTTCTTGCGTAGTGGGTTTGCTGATCGACTAGTTACAGGCTACACATTTATACACACCTTCCAAACAAGTCCACATTAGTTATTCCGTCACACCTTCCGTCACGCCTCGTTTGTTTGGGCTGACAGCTGCATTTTAGAGTGCTCACTTCATTGTTAGTCCCGTGTGATGAGGTGTAACTAAGTGGAAGTCTAGGAACAGTCAGGTGAGTGTAAATTCAGGGGCTCCTTCCTTTCTAGCTAAGGGACACTCAGCTCGTCTGTCACAGATACTTAATTTAGCTTTGTTTGAGCACGTGTCTAGTTGAACTTAGAAGTTAAAATGCGTTTCTCTCAATTTCTGCTCCTACACGCCCTGATTTAGCTGCCTGTCTTGACATGTTACTTAAATGTCTGAGGGCAAAAACGAATGGTCCTTGCTCTTGCCGACATTGTATGTGTTACAGGGAAGGCCGACATGTCGCAAGCCGAGTATTCTCTCTTTCTAAAGGGGGTTTAGGAGCCAGATGGAAGCATTACACAATGACACCTCACTCAGCCTACGTGTTGGCACTGCTTTTGAATTACCTGGTGTCTTCTGAAGGTAGTGATGAGACCAAAGAAAGAATCAAGCATTTATCTATGGCATTACGTTTTTACAATTTTGAGAAAGAAAAAAATGTCACAGTCAAAGTCAATCCATAAGAGATACATATAAGCCAACTATTTGTTTTTTTGTATTGTTATTGTTTTAATTTTTATTTAGCTGAAATTACATTTTTCATCTTAGATTTTCTGAATAAATGTTTTGCTATATATTCATACTGAAAGCAAAACATGTCATAGGACAGCACAACTACATATCACACTGAATACTGACTAGACTGCTTTTAGCTTATCACTCAACAGTATAACAAAGTTACTGAGCTAAAATCAGCAATGCAGTTGTACCATTATGCAATTTGAAATTTTATCTACCATCTGAAACGGAGTGCAGATCAAAGAGCTTCTTTTTGTACTAGGTGCCCTCTCGGCTCCACTCAACTTGAGTGTGGACTTGCTGGACTTTCAGGCTTTTACTCATTGGCTTCCTGGAGCAGACAACCCTGCTGGCACCAGATACTCTCTTGAATTCACAGCCATTGAGAATTAGTAAGTCCAAAAGTACAGCAATCATTTCTTTCCAAGCAAACCTTTTAAAATGTCCCTAGAGGCTAAAACTAAAAATCCAAGATGAATTTCCCTTAAAGGAAAGAACTGTTTGTCTTATTGTTTGTGTAGCTCGAAGCCAGTATGGAGTCCTCTGGAAAACTGTACCATCATCACCTCTACACATTGCAACTTCACTCTCCATGACCACTGGGTGAACTACTTCATAAGGGTCAGGGCAGAATGGGAACATGAGAAGTCAAACTGGACATTACGGCCCACCACGCTCCAGCTGTACACAGACAGTAAGTTCACACCCATGCACAGCAACTCTTTTGCCTTTAACACTAGAGGGGTGTGCGAGTCCAAACTGGGGGTGTAGAGAACTTCCATAGTAAGGGCTGGGGAGTCCAAATATTTTATATAATGCATGTTGTAAGGAATTAAGGCAATGAATGTTCAACCAACCACAGATAAATCTGAAAACTCCAAAAAGCAAAATATGAATTTTCCATATGATGAGCACTATACTGAATCCACATTCAGACTGACAGACAGGGAGATGCACAATTTATTTTCTCCATTTACAATTAGCCTATGTACTTTATCTTAAACAGTCTGTTTTATTTTGTGCATTCTTTTTTAGGCCATTAAACAGACAATTTAAGAGTTGAAAGAAAAAAAACAGATGACACTTGTTGAAGTATACTATGTAGCAGGCTTGACATGGATGCCACTAATGCCACTATTTTTTTGTCATTATTCCCTAAACACAGTGCGACAACCATTTAAATTTACATTGTATTAGGTATCCATCTATATTGGTGGTGATGGTGGGGGGGGGGGGTGTCCTAGAATCATTACCCCTATGCACTGCAATACTTTGGTACAATACTGCTGCAATTAAATGGCACTTTAAATGAGCTCAGTTTTAACTGAATTCAAGTCTGACGTGAAAGGTGATCTATTTACAAAAAAAGACTAAAATTGGACTGATTCTACATCATCTTGCTTTGCAGCTCGACTGAGCCCTCCAAATCTGGTGGTGAGGACTGACCAGTACTCTGTCTACATACAGCTGAGCCACCTGGTGCAGTCTCTCAAGGATGTGCCCCTACGATTTTCCATCGACCTCTTCCAAGCGATTTCTGACAACATAGTACAGGTGAAACAGCATTTCTGATACAATTTGGAGCCCAAAAAAGGTTCCTAGAACTAGGAACATCATAAAAACATGGTTATTGCACCAACATGCAGCATTTTCTGCTCATCTCTGCTTTGGGGCTGGGAACAGCAATTGTATAGCACCTCTGTGACTGAGAAGCTTAAGGGCCCCAACAGCTGTACTTGGGATTTTAACCCACTGCCTTGACTAGGCCCCCACTGTTAAAAGTATGGAGAAAGTGAGCGATCATTACCTCTTACAACTTATGCAAGCACTACCATTTCAGCTAGCTCCCCTCTAGCAGAGTTTGAATATAGTAGTAGTCATGTATAGTATGGTTTTGTTGACATTCATACATTCTAATTAAAATTCAAAACTCTTTCGTTGGCGTCGTACTGTTAGCACAGCAGTGGCTCAACCGTTCAAATTACAGAAACAAAAGATTTGCCACCTTGGGCCTTCCACTCTAGGAAGTATGATGGCATTAGAGATACTGGCTCAGAGATACTGGCTGGAATTCGGTGGAACACGTTCCAGCCAGCATGTCAAGCAAAAGCCGTCAGCTTGCAGTTTTTTTTTAAATTTACAAAACAACACTCGGGTTAATATATCCAACCAAACGGCGAAACATGCGGAAACCAAATAAAACAACCCCTACAGACCAAAAACAAACAAACAAACAAACAAACAAAACAGCGGCGGCAAAAACACGCGACTGATCTCCCCACCATCAATACTTTTCCAAAAGGTCCAGCACAGAAAGGAGGGGAGGGGGGGATACCAAAAGGAGCCCCGCATAAGCACCTTCTCTAGATCTCATATACACCACCTACTCACTCCACTCATTCCCAACAGCTGTGAACTGCTGTTCTCTACTACGACGGGCGTGAGAAATCACTTACTGACGTTGTGGCAATTTAATTCATTAAAACCAATTGGGGAGCTGCACAACACACAAAAAAAGCGAAAGCAGAAACTCCGGTTACATTCACAGCCTTGAAAGTGTACATAATCCATAAGTTCATAAGGAAACATTTGTAATTGTTTCCATCTATCGAAGCTTGTGGCCCAGGATAGCAGCATGGGGTCTTACAGCTTTTCAAATCTACCACCTGGCAACTACTGCGTCAACGCTTCGGCTTTCTACATGCAGTGGTCCCAGCGCTTCAACTACAACACCACCCAATGTTTTTCACTGGCTGAAGCGCACACTGGTAATACTCACGCATAGTGGGCTATTTTCTCACATATACATAGAAATACCTGTACTTTTCTGTACAATACCTGTGTTTACATTGCCTGTCGTTTTAAAGGAACACTTCATAAGAAGTAATCAGTTAGGAGTTGGATAGGGGGTGTAAATGCAACTACAAATGCGTTTTAAGTGTTTAATACTCCTTATTAAGTATGATAAAATATTTCTATTAAATGATATTTAATTCTCTTGTTCTGCAGGAAAAGTAGTTTATATCATAGGTGTGGGTGTTGCTTTACTGCTGATTGTTCCTACCGGAATCGGCCTGAGTGTCATATGCTGTTATGTGAATTCCCAAAGTAAGGAAAACTACAAACCCAAAGCTCTGGTGAGTTGGCCAAATTCCTTTTCTGAGCTGACTATATACTGACACATAATGGCAGTTGTTTACCATAATGATTTGAGGTGCTGTCATTTAAAAATATTCTTAGTCTTTGTTTTCAGAGGGTCTCTGCGCCTTTGTAATCACAGGCTTCTACAGTTCATAATTATATGTTTACATTATCAAAGTTACACTGGATCACATCAGTAAATAATAATAATAAAAAACAGTTTCAATCTTTTACATCTTGTGTCTTACAGAACATCATAAAAATTCCTACCATGGTCCTAACACTGAGCCCTGATGTACAGCACACATTGTCTCCATCAAGCATAGCAAATTCTGATACTGGAAGTGATGAAGAAGAGGACAGCATCTCGAGTGACCACTTTGTAAGCATGTATGCTGCAAGAATAGTGATCAGGCATGGGTCCTCCACCAGTGACCTGAAGGATTTTGAGGTCATCCAGAAAATAGCTGATGCAGAGGACAATCTGTGTAACAACTCAGATCTGTTACTGTGGGACACCCACAGCTGTCCGCCAGAGGAGCACAAAGGAGATCTGTTACAGCGGGACACTCACAGCTGTCCGCCAGAGGAGCACAAAGGAGATCCGTTACTGCGGGACACCCACAGCTGTCTGCGAGAGGAGCCTGTACATCTCTCAAGTGTTATCATCTTCAATGTAGCGCAAGGCTCATTTGATAAATCCAATGAAGAAATGGGGACTGAAAGTCCTTTGAAGAACCACTCTGAAGTACATGCTGAGGATTACCCAGAGACTGATTACCAGTCAGAGGGAACAGAAAAATCTAAAAGAGTGACAGATTCTTACCATTCTGCATTTGATTTAAGCAACGGCTATGAGCCCAGGCCTGACCCATGGATCCAGTACAACCTGGATGTCGAAGTCAGCTCACTGTCATTCCATAAGTAGACTGACAAATGTATAATTAAGATGGACTCTGAAGAAATGTGTATACTGGAGTTATATTCATTATACTGACAGATAAATAAGTTTAGCAGACTACTTTAACAGTCAATCAACAGGTTAATTTAAGCTCTACAGTGTAGATTTCTGGATTTGGCAATAAATGTTTTTTTTATTCTGTTTTTAAAATAATTACTTTGTTTTATAAAACCGCATGATAGTCAATATAAATATTGTCTAAACTTGGTGTTATGAAGTGTCAAAGCAATTTAACTAATGACTACCTCTTTTGAAGTACTTATTTCATCAGATCGTGCTGGTTACATCTGAGCAAAATGTAAATATAAAATGAGTACATTTCTCAAAAGTATTTTGAAAATGACCATTTATGTGATGTAAAGAATTAAACATAATAAATAAATATAGACAAATGCATGCACTTCATGCCAAAATATACTATATTTGGTCTATTTAATCTTATTTACATTTTTGGTCACATACAATCATAATATTTACAAATAGTAAGAAAATGTTTTTAAACTCTTTTTTTCCCCCCCATTTGGTTAATATAGCTTTCCTCTCTTGTCCTTTTGCCCAGCTGCTCACTCTCCACCAAAGAGAGTAGAGAAAAAGCTTTTCTTGCCATCTTCTCGAGGTAAACGGAAGGACTTGGTCTTGCGAGTACTTCTTTGGAGGGAATGCTGCTTCTTCTCCCTCTCCTGCTCCTGCAGTTGCACCTGCTGGCAGATCACCAGCCGCATGTCCTCCTGTGAACCAAGAGCAGGGGCGGGAAAGCCAGAGATCACATGGCGCACTTGGAACACGTCTTGAGGAGCGCTGCTCCTGAATGATGTTGCCAAGGAGTGAAAACAGTTCACACACCTGCCATGATTCCACTTCCTGAGACAGTGCCACCTTGTGTTTGATGGTGTTCAGGAGCTGCTGGTTAAGCGTGTCTCGTTCCTGCCGAGCCAAAATGATCTCGTTCTCCAAGGTACTATGTAAGGCAAGCACACCAAAACATGCCATTGGGCAATACTTTAGACAGCACCCTGCCCATTATTACACAACAGAAACTACTTTGTTTAACCAGTATAAAGAGCTGTTACATCACTGATATTTGTAAAGAATCAAGCATAGAAGACAGGAGTGCCCAATGTAGTCCCATAAACACCAGAACAGTCTTGCCAACATGATATTTCACCTGTATGCTGGTTTCCCTGGAGAGTTGCAAAATGGCTTCAGCTCCTCCCTCATTGCTTCCAGTTCAGCTTGGCTGGCCTCCAGCTGTATAGAAAAAAAAAAAAAGCATTCAACACAAATACTTGAGACGTAGGAGTCAGCTGTGCTATCTATATTAACATTAGGACAGTGAGCATGGACGAACCTCTTTCTTCAGTTTCTGAATCTCCTCCTGTTTTTCTTGCAGGGCAGCAGAATGGGCCAATATGTTTTCTTTGGCCTGTTGGACCAAATTATATGCAACTAGTAAACTCCCATAACTCTTTAATCCAATAACAGAGAGAGAGATAAAGCTGAAGGAGGAGAGAAAATCTGCACTAGCGATGTTGATATTTCAAATGAAGCTTAGTTAACTCGCCATCAAATAAAATTAAAATAAAATTATTTCCAAATACAAATATATATAAATGCATTTATATACATCATATGAGATATGATGATATAATAGAATATGATATACAAAACATTAGCATTTGTGGTTGAAGACAGCTAGTCCTACATAAAGCTACTAAAAAGAATGAGAAAGAACAGTACGCAGGCTACACGTTCACTCTAAAGACATTCAAGACAAACTAATTCAGTTTCTAAATAACCAGCACAACCTCTGGAGTTCGATTGCTTATGAACAGTATCTGTGGTGAGACATGCTGTACTTGTGCTACCTGTGACTGTTGGAGCTCGCTCTGGAGGGACAGGGGGAAGCATGTGCTCTCCGCCAGGCTGGCCTCATCACCGAGGCTCTGGAGCCGCTGCTGGAGGTTCCGGTTGGTTGTGCGCAACTGGAACGCCGCACTGTGCTCCTGCTCCAGCTGTGAAAGACCATGTGAGGAGTGAGCACCAGGCCCAAATCCCAGTGCAGACCAGAGCCAGACCTCACCTCACATCCCCTCGCCAGATATTCTGCTTATTCTTTTAAAAATAAATAAGTGCTTTACAAGAAATTGTTATTTAAAAGGAATAAAGGCTTACTTGCTCCTGTTGAGGGGATCTTTGTAAACCAGAGAATAGATTTCAAAGGGGAAATGGGAGGGGTGCTACAAATATGGACTCAGGTTGTCCACAGTAGGGACTGCCTCATAAAACCAGTGTAAGGGAGTGAGTCTAAGTGAGGTAACAGTGAGTCATGTTTCACTTCAGAAACACTTAGTCTTGCCCTGACATATAATCTGACACGGACTGCCTGAACTGGTTGTGCTTGGTTTCTCACATATCTCCCCCTCTTCAGGTCTTCCATTACCTCTGCATCCTTTTCTTTCAGTTCGGTCTGCAGCTCAATGACTCGCTCTCGGAGTCCATCCCTCTCGGCCCTCAGTCTCTCGTTCTCCTCCTGTGCCGAGGCCATCCGTTTGTCCGTGTTCGTGCTTCGCTCCTCTAAAACTCTGTTCTGCTCAATGAGAGAGAGAGAGAGAGAGAGAGAGAGAGAGAGAGAGAGAGAGAGAGAGCGCTGTATGAGAAGACCAAAAATACTGCGTTACATGATCCTTCAAGTTATGCACTTGGTCATCTCACATGACCGGCTTTGGGGGCTGATATTTGAGCAGCTTAAATTCTCACAGTCTCTACTTTGCTGCAACTGGTGGTGGATATACAGCAAGAGTTTCTCTGGGATCCCTAGTTAGACTTGATGATAAACTGCCTGTGGTTGGAACACTCAAGCTCGTGGTACTGAAACAGGCAGGTCCTAGGCCACAGCCTAGGCTGGTGTCAATGAATGGGGGATACTTTGCTGAAAAAAAAGTAAGACTGGGCCTACATTTCATTCAAAAACAGGGCTGCGTATTGGTGGGTGGATGTGGATGTGGTTGTGAGTGGGTACCTCAGCCAGCAGGCTATCCAATCGAGCCGAGCTTATGGACCGACTGAAACTTGTGTCCTCCATCTCTTCTTTCAGAGAGCGTAGCTCAAGACGCAAGGAGTGCTCTAAAGACACTGCCTGAGACAGAAAAAGAAAAACAAAGAGAGGACAGAATGAGAGAGAAAGTGAGATACAGAGACAATGTGAAAGGAAGCAGAGAAAGAATGTTCTTTTTATAAAAGGTAAATCAGCAAGGAAAATCTCTGAAGCACATTCTTTTTCAGAAACTAACGTTTATCCATTTTCTTTACAAGACAGATAACCAAACCTGCTTTACTGCATTCTGTTTTATAAACGCTAGCATGGTATTCAATGAGGTAATATTTTCTGCAGAGATGTTTATCACGTCCACCACTTATATTTTTAGACTATTTACGTCACTGAACACTTAACCATTCTGACCTCTGCTAGCTGTTCCACCAGCTTCTGGTTGTGGCTGGACAGCTGTGAGAGATGCTCATTCTCCTCACGGCGTCGTTCGCGGCCTTGACTGTGCTTCTGCTCCAGCTGCTCACGAAGTGAGGCAATGTCAGCCTGCAACTCCGCCTCCCGCTGCCCCGCCTCGAGTTCTCGCACCTCCAGGTGCCGCTGGAGGGTGTGTTTCTCTTGCTGTAAAGCCTGAAAATGCCCCCCCCCACACGCGTGTACACACACACACACACACACACACACACACATAAAGAGACATGCACACATCCACATGCTTATTGCCACACCACAGCTAAATATTTGGTAGCCAAAAGTAGCCAATCATCTGAATCCCGATAACACCATGTACTATAGCTTAATGGAACAATTTCCTGTTATACATGCAAAATAGGTATAACAGCATGCTCTTCTCACCCACCCAATGGTAGATGCTGGGTACATTATCTCTAATCACATGCTGCGAGGAGTAGGAACTGTAGTGGGTCACAGGCATTGTGTTTCAGGTTTGCAGAGCCTCACTCCCCTGCCTCGATCTCCCATATTATGTAAAACTATGTTTGTTTCTTTTTTTTTTGTCAACAAATCTTGTAATCCTAACCTCCACATCCTTCCTCATCTGCTCCATCTGTGCCTCCACCTCCTCGTTCCTCTCTAGCAGGGCACGGCCCACCTCTGCGGCCAGTATCAGGTCCTTCTCCAGCATGGTGGGGCTGCCATCGCCCCCAGGGGATGCCAGCAGGTCATCTGGCCTCGTCCGCGCACCCCGGACGCGATGCCTGGAGGAGGGCGTTGATGACGAGAAGGGGAAGAAGGAGTCTTCCAGACTGGGAGAGGGCAAGCTCTCCTTCCTGGTTGAGATCATGGCTGCTCCACGTCTGCTTCACGCTGGCCTGATGCCCCAAAGGCCCTGCAGGTTGCTTCAGGTCATTCAATTGTCACAATGTGCATAATACCATCCTTGGTTCTCAACAGCAAGCAGTAATGCACTCCTCCTTTGTCCGTGTTTATCAGGTTAAAACCTTAAACAAAATACAAAGATGGTTGTCCAAAAACTAATTCAATCTCAAATGTTAAATTTAAATGAACTTGCTAGTCGGTTTTCCTCTATTACTTAAACCTCTAGTGCTAAAAAAAAATATATCACGTTCTCAGATTTCCTTTATTGTGTCGTTTTCTGAACAAGGTAGCCCAGAAAACATGTAACGAAAGGTAATATACCCATGATACCGAGCATTTCTATTGTTGTCCTGTTGCTCCTTTTGTGAAGTGGGTCAAACAACAAGAGTGCTAGTGTTTCCCACATTCCAGGAGTCATTTAAGTCTCCTCAGAGGCCAGCTACACCCCTTTGAGTCATGCTAGACTGGTTTTTTGTTTCTGAAGGTATGTGTGGATGGGACTACTTAAGCCAGTGTGACTCCCAGTGCACTTGTCACAGATGACCAACATGAGACTCCAAAAAATGAACTTTCTTGAGAAGGACCAAACTGACCTTCATGTTTTGATTATGAAAACAGGCTGTGACAGATATTACTAGCTGGCTATGATGTAAAACAGCTGCTAACAGGTGCTAACAGGTGCCAACAGGTGCTTTTAAAGTCTCCTGTAGCCTGGCTTTAGGACCTAGATATGTCCTTGAACACAAGGCAGTTTTATCAGTGATACTGATTAGAGCTTAATATTCTACCAACCCTTGTATCATATTCTCCCACTATCTACACAGAAGACACATTCAGGAAGTACAACACCTGTACAACATCTTTGAACATCTTACAACACCTGCATTATCCAATTTCAGAGCTTAATAAATAGTGACAATACTGTCCTTTGATAAATACTTTCTCCCGTGTCATGTTGTTTTGCTTACCTGGTAAGTTCCTGCTTTGCTTCCAGCATGTATAGCACTTGGGAGGCACTGCTGGTTTCCTTGGAGCCAATGTCCGCAGTTAATGACCATGCTCCACCCTCTGCTTATGACCTCATCCAGATGGGCGTGGTGAAGAGTTCATGCAAATACAGTGGTGGTGGTGGGTGGGAGCTTCCAACAGGTAACACAGAAACACAAAGCTCCTCAGGTGAGATTGTTCGGCAAGAAAACCACACTGTAAAACTGTGAATAGAGACACTATACTTTGTTCATACCTAAGAAATATGCCTGAATAAAGGTGAATGTTTTGTTCATGACTAAAATCAATAAAAAATCGATCTTAAATAATCTACTTAGTTCAAGCTATATAATACTGACTTAATATGTATTTGCTAAAAACAAACAGAAGTAGATGTAGATTTTCATTACTTTTGCTAACACTAACATTATAAAATCAAACATGCTTTTGTTTGTTAAATAAATTTTTACTCATTGAAGACAGAACTGACTGGTGACAAAAAAACATGGTAATAAAATTGACATGATCAATACTGCCCCTCTGTGGCTGAAGAAAGTTCTCCGTGCCGGATCCTCGTCAAAAACAGCATCATGTTTTTAAACATAAACAACCACCAAATAATACAGTTCTGCCATAGTAACTTTCAACCTTTCTTTAGCACTCAGTATCATCTGCAACATTGTTTACATTTACATTTACATTTCTGGCATTTGGCAGACGCTCTTATCCAGAGCGACTTACGAAGTGCTTAGGGATACTTGGAATATCTAGTGTAGCTCAGATAGAGCTACACTGCTTCCAGAATCTGTCCATGACATTCATTAGTGGTTCAAATTAAGAAATGTGTGGTCAGACAAATGACAGTAGCTCCCTTGAGAAGCCCAGTCTGTTTGTTTACGTTCTGATGTGTGAAAGGGTGGCCTGTTCACCTCTTGGCATGACCTCCGGACAGCACAGCTAGGTGTGAGAGTCCTGTACTCCTTCCATACACCTCCCTCCAGAAACAGTGGGGTGAGTGTGCGTCGGTGTGGGGTCACCAAAGGTCAAACCTCTCCACACAAGCAGGAGCCTGTGGAACCTTGCTGTGCTGCTTCCTGTTTTCTGCTCAATATTTTCCTTCTGAGAGAAGTGAATGAGGCTAGTTACTGTCTGGGGACAGAGTGCTAAGTTAACACTAGATTAACACTCGCTCTTTCAAAGGATGTTTACATGAATAAAGTGACTGATTTTAAAAATGTGTTATTTTCGTGAAATGACTCATGATGTTATAAACAACCGGCAAAGAGTTAATTGACAGAAAAACAGATTTTATTTGATGCTTTCTTTCCTAAAGTAACACGCAATCAGTCATCATGACATGCAATAGACAAAATAATTAGTTTCTAAAACCTGCTGCATATGGTACCAACGCAGCTAGGGCCTAAACCAAACAGTGCTCTCTACTATCCTAGTATACCACCAGGGATTATTCCAGTGTGTGCTTGCAGTGGGGGTTGTGGAGTCGATCGGGGGGCAGGACCCAGCCAGGGCCCCTCCTCTGCCGACTGCCCTTCTCCCCCAGAATCCCTGTGCACTGAAGGGCAAAGGCACTGCGATGGAGGGACGCTACGCTAACTGGGCCCTGCTGCTCCTGGCGCTGGGCGGCCTGCTGCCACTGGATGCGACCGCCGGTCGCCAGATGCCAAAGCTCGCGGACAGGAAGCGGTGTGCCGACGCCGAATGCAGCCGTGAGTAGCCGTGCGCCTCAGGGTTAGAGCTAGGCTGCATGTGCTTGTCACACACCGAATGGCTACACACCTTCTCACATGTACTGTATGTCCAGAACCATGAATGAATGTTTTATTGAAACATAACCCTATGATTGAGGTATGTCCTTACAGCAAAAACACCGGCCGTTGTTCCTGCCGTATTAGGCGTGTAATGTCGATGAAATGTGGTCGATATAATTCCCAGATCCCATCCTCATTGCCAGAGCTCTCCAGGATTATTATCCCCAAGATTGCCGCTTCATACCCATCCGGCAAGGCCAGCTGGTCTATGTGTATGCCATGCTGAAGGACCGTGGCAATCTCTTCTGGTCAGGCAGTGTGAGTCGAGCGTCCACACCATAACACTCCGCCCGCTGCAGCGTGCTCACACATGGCGGATTTTGTTCTTGAACCACATGAAGTTCCCACCCTGTCTTTGCATCAGGTACCATCTGAAGGCTAGCTTTGAATGTTTAACCGCTCAAGGGCCATTCCAAGAACCACTCCTCTGGTTCCACCCAGGCAGAAGCTCCTCATCCTTTTGCTAAAATGAACAATGTATTTGAAGGTATTTGAAAGTTTTTGAAGTAACCTGAAGTTTTGTGTGCTTTACCAGGTCCAGGGGTCGTACTACAGTGAGCAGGAGGCACGTTTAGGTCATTTCCCCAGCAGTGTGGTGGAGGAAACTCATGCTTTAATGCCTGCTGATGTTGAGGTCAAAACTGACGTGAGTTTCTCCTTCTTTGGTGCTTTTCTTACTGGCTTTTAGCACTGAACAAGCAATAGCATGTGAATACTTATATGACTGCATACCATTTCTACTCCTTCAGAAATGGGACTTCTTCTGTTACTGAGATGGCAACAACTCAAGAAGTGATTCTCCTATTCAAGCAAGCATGGCTGCACCAGTCTTAATTTTAAAGGCCAGTAAACTCAAATACGGTGTTTTGAAAGTCACAAATTAAAATTCCCTCAGAACACATTGGTTGCCATAAAGCGTAAACGATGTAGCAAATGAAATAACAAAAAGCTGGTAGTTTACTTTTGCTTTTAATCAATAAACTCAAGCTGCTACTAAAACGTTTCCTGTTTGTTACTTCAGCCATTCAACCATTGCATATGATCACGTGTAGGTATCTCTAGTGGGACTGAGAAGATATTTTGCTATAATAAAACCATAAAACGCTTTTGGATTTATAGTGTTATCACGTGTTGAACGCTTGA
>JAOXYF010000003.1:2290489-2301272 GCA_028565775.1 Sternarchorhynchus goeldii | reverse complement strand
ACTGAGAAGATATTTTGCTATAATAAAACCATAAAACGCTTTTGGATTTATAGTGTTATCACGTGTTGAACGCTTGAGTAGAAAGGATACTAAGACCAAATTCACATACTACATTAATCAAAAATAGTGTTGCCATATGAGTACGTACAGTCGTGTGCGTATGTACAACCATATCAGTTTGTACATGGACAAATAGCTTGGGCACATGTAGGGCAACATCTATACATAGAATCTAAAGAATCTGTATGAAGCAGAAAATCTGAATGGCGTATTATGTTGAAATGTTATTCAGAACGATAGTACACAGCCAGTTCTCTCGGGCTTTCGCGTAGCCATAGAAACGAATGACAACACAAGATGAGTGTATCTTGATACGCATCTAGAGAGGTGTTTGCTGCGAGGTAAGCACCCGGGAAACTAAGTTTGTACTTTTACATATAGAAATTAGTCAACGTGTTTTCTCAGTGTTTCAAGACTAACCTAAAGAGATCAAATCTCGCAGGGGCGCGCGCTCCCCGTGTTATGCCCTAATCGACATGGAATCTCCATGGATGCAAAAGAGTCCACCTTTTCATTATATGCTTCGCGCCTCTGGGCAAAGTGAGGTTTGGCATGATTTCAATGAGGAAGCCAAGTTTTGCCAATACGGTTGGCGTTGTTCTACAAACGAGGACGCTTATTCAACCGCTACACTCATCGGAAACTGGTCCGAGAAGAAGTTTGACACGCAGCGAGCTAAGGCATTACAACGCCCTTTGCCATCCCAGGTTAGTAGTGCAGTAGGTGTATAAATGACAGTAGGAAAAAGACAAAAACATACTGTCTTTATTTCAATTTTGTATTTCTGCAGTTCTCTCATTACTTTGAAACAACGTATTATTCTGCTTATAACAAAGGAGAGAAGCGCCCGATTTACAGAAGTGAGTAATCATACACGTCGCTTTAATTATTTCAATATATCTTTTTAAAGTGACGTCTGTCCGTTTCATGAAACAAAATGCTACTTTGAAAGCGCTTGCTGTTGTGTGTCGTTGTAGCTTTAAAGAGAGAGCCCAGGAGCTTTCCTGGCCACCAGCCTGAACTGGACCCTGCCCACACCAAGTGTGTGCCAAACTCCTGCTACAGACTTGACTTCATAGGACATGGAGCAAACAGCAGCTCGGCCAGACAGACCTCAGCGCTTGAGCAGATGAGCGCGAGAGATCCGGGCGCGATTCCCGCTTCTGAGCAGTCATGTCTTCCGCTCACAGTCCCACAATAGTCTCGAGTCCTGTTTCATACGTCAGTGTGATGTGCACGAAGCATTGCTGTGAATCCCAGTAGCAAAGGAACGCATCATTTTATGAGGATAAATACTGACGCGATATTGATCACGTCACTTAACTATCAGAACAGATATGCAATAACAGATTTTGAAATGTTTATCATATTTATTGGTATCAATGCGCAGTCTTTAGCAGTAAATTTTGTAGTGCTAAATACCTACTCAGCAGTAGAATCTAAGATATTTAGCAGTAAAACAACTACTTAAATGCCATAACAGGATTATTAAACAATTGTCTAGACTGAGTTACATTTTGTCTTTGAATGGTCACATGATTTTTAATAGTTCATCACCGTTATTACACAAACAGAGTTGTCGTGGCTGCACATTGCTCGTACCGAGAGTCATGAGGAATGTTGATGCAGTGAACAAAAAGAGCAGAGTTTTGCAACACTGGGATGTTGGCCTTTTGCACTGGTCCGAGACCAGTTTTGCTGTTTGCCCTTATCTGGTTCAGGGTAGTGAATAAGAAAATCTGGTCTATTTTGGCAGTATTTACACTGCAAAAAAATGACTTAACAAGCCAGAAAATCTTGAAAATATCAAGGGAACTTATTTTTTTTAAGATAATCTGACTTTCCACCAGAATATTTTTCCACCAGGACTTCAAGTACTTTTTTTCTTGATTTACGAAATCTTGCCAAGCAGAATTTTCTCTCCTCATTGGCAGATAATTTTACTTGTTTCTTTTTTCGTAATTTAGTGTTTTTACTTACTTTTTTTTTTTCTTTCGCAGTGTAGAATGCAATGGTATGCACAGATATTTTCTTTGTGATATGTGGAGAATAAATGGTTATTTTCAAAAGTTGATGAAAAGCTGTTTTAGTTAATGTACTGAGAAACTGCAATGTAATTTTGTTTTAGCTGCTTTTACAGTGGTGCTTTTGTGAGCTGAGGCTGTAAAAATGGATGGACAACACGCTCAGACTTCAACTTAAAATCATAAACATCCTTGCCTGCTTATACATGCTCTCACCCTTGTGCTAACATTGTATATTGGAATCAAATTTTCACACAAAAAAAATCCAAGTGGCTGCTTTTATCTTAGGAGAACCTAAACACTTGACCCGTGTCACTGATTTTGTGACTTTACCAGTTAGATTTGATGTATTTTTCCCTGTCCGTTTCACTATATAGAGATTCATATTTCATTGCAATCTTTCCTCAGTGTGACAGTGATATGCTTCCAGCCACCACCATTATCATGCCTGACCAGAAAATGTATGTGTCAGGAGAAACATAGACACCATACGAGGTCACTTTTCATATCAATTCTTATCTGTGATCCCTAGATATGTAATCAATCTATTCATATCTCTCTCTCTCTCTCTCTCTCTCTGTGTGTGTGTGTGTGTGTGTATACACACAGACACACGACCCAAGTCCATCCTCCCAGTTCAATGACATGCGACCCAGAACACATTTCTCACTTCTTTGAGAGTATGGGAGTATAGTTTTAGGAATTCTGTCACACTGTTATTTCTGCTGATGTCTTTGCTTCATATCATCACAGTCAGTGCCCAAAAGGCCAGTCTTCCTACACTCAAACCCTCACAACACTCTGCTCCTGTATGCTGCTGACTGGCTGGGGGAGACAAAGATCCCTTTTGATTGTGCCATTTTGTTTGGCGGAGCAATGTGTTTCACGAATGATGGCTGAGGAACAACAATTGGCAATCCTGCTGCATAACAACGTTTCTTTAGAAAATTACCCGACCTGACAATGAAGTTATCGTTAATGTGGTGATTTAATCCTTTGATGGGCATGAACTTCAGTACAGGATATGCCCCTTGGGCATGTCAGAGACCAGATCGGTGGTGATGAGGGCTTGAGTCTTTTCTTCCTGAAGACTGATCAGATGCATAGGCAGAGCTAAGGTGCGAGGTGGGGGTGGGGGGTGTTGGGTCCACAGGCTAGCACGACGAAGTCTGTTGCAGGTTTTACTTCTTTCTTACTTCTTCATGACAGACTTGTCATTCCGAGCAATGGGAACGGAATGCTCGGGGCCTTCAGAGGGGCTGTGAGGGGCTGTGACCGTCAGCACGCCGTCCGAGGAGAGCGAGGAAGTGACGCTGGCTGGGTCCACTCCGGCTGGGAGCCGGTACTTTCGGAGGAACTCCCGTGAGACAAAACCATGGTCATCCTGAAGAGTAGGAGGCATGCGTTTGACTTTGTGTCAAAGGTTTTAAATACAAACTACTGGCCTGGTGTCTGAAATACCTTACAGTTCAACTTAATGTTTCTAACAAAGGTTTATGTTCATGAGCTTCTGTGCTTGTTTGTGGTTTGTTGGTGCAAGCATTTACCTGACGGTCCTCATGTTTAGCATGAATCTCAAGGTAATTTCCACTGATTTTTACTGACAACTCCTCAGGGGCAAAGTGCTTCACATCCAGATTGACTATAAAACGATCCTTTTCCATTTTCATCTAAAATAGTAACATGAAAAAGAATTAGATTAAAAAAATGGACATTTTGCTCTTTCTTGAAAAGTGTATTGGCACCATAGTACCACCCTCACATACTGTACTGACTTGTATCTCCCATTTATATAAAGATGACCTTGCTTAACACTTTCAACTGAGATAGGTAACCAATCTAAAGCTTTCTATGAACTACTGAAAGCATTAAGATATTCATGGCACATTTGGTTAACATTTAGGTAGTATGTTACCAAACTATACAACATGTAACTCTTTTTTTTATTGTATAATTCAATCTGGGGATGTATAAAGTTTTTCTTTACATTGGCCAGTAACCGAAACCTCTATGTCCGAAAAATATAAAAATATCTTGGAGCTACATGACTGTATAATTCCAAGGATGCTCCTTTGTCTCCTAGATTGGCTCCTCATTCCTACAGAGTTGTAAAAATACCCACACCTTCCAATTAGCATCCTGAACTGCTGTGCAGAGACAGCAGAAACAAAATAACTTACCAAATAACTTTACCATATTAGTCTGTGAGAACATCGGAGGAGAAAGTTACAAGCAAGTGAACCAAAAGGCTCCATCTCCTTGGCTTTGGGTCTGAAGTAACTATAGTTCTCTTGTCATGAGTTGTGTGTGGTGAACCAGTATAAAAGCCAGCATGAAAAGACCTGCTTACCTCAGAGAGCCCACTCTCTACCCAGCTGGGCCAGCGGAAGACGGAATGTCGGGGAAAATAAAGCGAGGGGAAGGGGGTTAGCACGTCGCTCTCTGGGATGTGTTCCCCGAAGTGCTGCTCAAAAATCCTGCTGGGGAAGAAGGATGGCCAGAAGCGGCGGTACCATGGCTGCTGGATGGTGATGTCCATTTCGGCTTGTGCCCTTAAGCAGTGCCACCAGAGAGTCCTGGTGCCCGTCCTGCCAGTGCACTTTTATAAGCCACCAACGATGGCCGCAGAGCCAGAGTCGGCAAGCTACAGATCTTTCTGGAACAATGATGTAAACTGTTTGTGACACCCCCCCCCCATCCCTCCCACTGTTCTCTGCTAGCTGTTCTGTCTCCTTCTTCCAGAACCCTCCCTCTCTGTATTTATCTAAACCAGTACTGTGATTTCATTCAGCAAGATACCAGCTGGATTAAAGTGCAGGTTCTGGATAGTAGGCATTACCCCCCACCCACACATGCTTATGGGACTGGAAACTTTGCTGACAAAGACTTGCCAATGCTGAGGGAAAAGCCTGTGGATCTTTGGCTTGTTTGGCACAAATCCTGTGGACCCAGCAATCTAGCTCCACGCCAGGGCAGATCAGGATACCCATGCCCTGACGCAGCTGTACGCTTCGGAGGTCTTTTGTCTTTTAGGGTGCGCTGGATGAAAGACCAGTAAGACCAGTCTTTTTGGAGGCGGCTGGAAAATGATGCCGGGATCATCCTGTGGGACCCAGCCAGGCCTGTCAGGGAGATGAGTTAACCCAGTGCCTGGCAGCAGTGGTGAGCTTGCACATACTGCCATAAACGCCAGGCATAGGATCACTGGCTAGTTGTCATTACAGAAGTCCATGGCAGTGATTTCCAATGTTTCCAATGACTCTGTAAGAAACGATTCAGTTTTATTAATTTAACATGTCTGCTCGTGCGGCTGTTCTCCTGACTCTTATCTACGATGACAACTCATCCATTAAACATACAAAGTCAAAGAACAGCTGCCAGTCTGCTCTTCTTAAGTAGAAAGATGAGCACAGTGAATAGTATCATATCAATTTGTTGTTTGTCCAACTGCCAGTATTGTATCACACTGTGTATACCCCCTTGAGGCCACACAACACCAGCATGGGTGCCACAAGCTATTTCTAGACCCATTTATCACCATGGGCCATACGCAAACATGCCCTCTCCCCTTCCTGCCTTGCTCGTACTCTAAACTGTTTGGTGTTCTATAGCGATCTGTCAAGCCCAAAAGGCGTTACTTCCCTTTCTGATCATACCACATACCTGCTACGGCTTCATTATGGCTGATCGCACCATTCCCCATGCCTACCCCATGAGCGTCAACTATGAGATGTGCACCCCTGCTCGGATCTATGACCAGAACTTTGCAGAAGGTGAGTGAGCCTTACAACCACAAACACATTTGCAGGAATTTCAGCAGAGGTTTTATTAGTTAAAACAGTTTCACTTCCTAGACCTTCAGAAGCACTTTGCTTGCAAAACTGAATCTCTATGTTTCTCCCTCTATCACTCTCTCCCACTCTCTCTCTCTGTACATACACGCAAATATTTTCCCCAGACAATTGTTTGGAAAGTGTCCCTTGAAAAGGAATATATTGATATTACTCCTTCTTCAGCTGTCATGTGCTCTGTGGTGACAAGTATAATCCTGTAATATAGTTCTTCAGAGGATTACCAAAAGAAAATGAAAAAGAGAAAGACTGTAAATAAAATGAAAACGTCTATAGTTCGGAGTGATCTAATATAACCTCTCTTTAAGCTGTTAAATACATCTCTCTTTCAGATGTCAAATGAATGCTAGAAGTTCATATAAGAAGTTAATACTTGCCAGTGAAGCTGCCAAACATAAGCCAGTTGAAGTGATGATTACTAGAACATTTCATACTTGAGTGCAATACAAGGTCTAGGCTGAGACTTATATTTAGAATGCTATACATGACAAAGGCTCCAGTGCCACCGTATAAAAATATCCCATCACCCCCTGCTGGACTGAGCTTAAGCAGACTGCCAGATCTACAACTGAGCAAGGTTCAGTGATAGGCCTGCCATTACCTATAAATACTTGACGGTGCAGCCCGAAAAATAAGACCAAAATAAACTATTTCCTGAACCGAATCCGAATCCTGATCTAAGGCTGCCAATGCTCATCACAAATAGATTTGATGTAAAAGTTCTGATGTAGGAGAGGGTAAGGCTTTCTGTGCTGGTAGGGAGAGAATGAATATGACTGAACGTTTCATAGGTTAAGGAACAAACCTGTAAATATTACACAAAGCAGCTTATTGTGGCCTCTGCTCTATGACCCTGGTGCATTTTTCTAAGTGTTTTGGAACCAAGGAGCGCGCCTCTGAAAATCTTGATCTAAATGCCTTCTGTGGTCTTTTGACCTTAAGATCTCTTCAGTTTTCCATAGATTCAGGTTTACTTAAAAAAATAACTTTATGCAATTTAAACCAGCACAATTATCAAAATAACATATTGCTACTTTGCCTTTGCAGTCTTGAATTTATTGGTTACATCATCTGTTTATGGGTGAAATATTCCTTCACTTCACAAATCTACAACATACGTTTACTTCCACATTTGATAAAAGTGAACATATTACTCCCTCCCTTATCCATCCACTTTTGGAAAATTCCAGCTGATGTGAAATAGAAGGCATGTTACTGCTCAACATGTCTTTATTACATGAGAGCTTGTGACTATTGGTCTTGCTTTCCGCCCTGTTTCTCTTCTACACAGCGCTGTCTCCTCAGGACCTGATGGCACCTGTCCTCTACCATGGCTACTACATCCGTCCCCGCATCACCAAGCAGTTGGACCGGGGATTTTCTCAGGTGGACAGCGAGGACGACTGGTACCGTGTGCAGCTGGACGTGTGCCAGTTTGCCCCAGACGAACTGAGCGTGCGCACCGTGGACAACTTGCTGGAAGTGAGCGGGCGCCACTCGCAGAGGATGGACCAGCACGGCTTCGTGAGCCGTGAGTTTACGCGCACCTACGTCCTGCCCATGGGCGTGGACCCACTGCTGCTTCAGGTCTCCCTCTCGCACGATGGGATACTGTGTGTGCAGGCACCAAGGAAGGAGCATGACGTGGAGCCTAAGATCAATCAGTTCAACATCAAAATGGACAGGAAGGGGGAAAAGAGCTGCGCTAAAGTGGACTAAAGTGGACCATGCATTCAAGTCATGAAATACATCACTGGCTTCTGGACAAAGAAGATATTCAGCCCTTTACCTGATCACACACCCAGTGTTCAGTTTTACAAGCTGCTTAGCCTCAGGAAAGTCCATGAAGGGTAAGGAGTTGACATTTCTCAATGTTGTGGCCTCTGTTAATCCTATGTAAAAAAAATAAACAAAAACAAAACAAACAAACAAAAAAACACCTATGTCTGGCAAGAATTTGCAAAGTTTTAGGTGTACTCAAGACTTGGGGGACAGGATCTCCTGTGTTATGCCAATGATAAACTTATGCATTTAAGAAACTATCACAACTGATTTAAATAGCTTTCTCTATTTTTGAGAGTAACATTTATCATATATCATAAAACATATTACACTTCAATAAAATGATCAGAATTCCTGTCACACATCACCTGAGTAATCTGTCCTTCCATGCATCACAAACTGTTGCCCTCATTATCTGTGCTCTCCCAGAAAACTTGATTTTAAGGCATTTTATTCACTGGTGTCTTAGGGGGATGGACTGGGACCAAAGGGTTGTCTCATATACGAGTTCAGATTAATCTGGATCACCAATTAAACTGAATAACTGAGCAGTGTAAAAACATCACCTGGTTAGGTGAATCCAGATTTCTGTTGCACTGTACTGATCAGAGGGTCTTAAGTTAAAGCAACTTAACCATTGTGGCCAACCAAGTTCATTCTTTCATGGCAGCTGTATACTATATGGCAGAAAGACATTTTCAGCAATGCAATGCTCTTTGTCACAAGGGTCATATAGTTATTGACTGCTTCCAGGAACATAACAGTGAGTTTTTCTTGCTTCTCTGGCCTTCACAGTCACCAGATCTTAATCCTATAGATAATCTCTGGGATGAGGTAGTATCCTTTGATCGATCACGATAGTCATGTGACAAATATGTATGACGTGAACCCTCCTTTAGTTTTCTAATTTTAATCAAATTAGATATTTGTTACTTCTTTTCGTCCATCAAACAGCATGGGCTGTCTGAGAAGAATAGCTGAGATGATAGTTGGAGCTGATGTCCGCAGTGGGGATACACAAGCTTTTCAGAGGTTTATTTTGAAAATTTGTGCTCTGGTGGGGATGTTTGAGCAGACTGAACAGGAAAGAGCTATTGCACTTTACTGTAGGTAACGCATAGCAAGGCTTCTGACTAAACTGCCATATGAAACGCGGATGAATTTTACAAGGAATGCCGACCCAAAAAGCCTTTATCAACTATGCTAGACTTTGATACAGGGCACTAACATGAAAGTTTGTCAAGTGGAAGTGCAGATATTGGAGGTAAATAGAAGAAAAAGAAGAGGGATCATAGACAAGCACCACAAATATCAACAGATCAAGTCCCTAGAAATCAAGTCACCAGATGAAGATGAACATTTACAGCCCGTGCTAACTGCAAACAGCAAACATTACCTCAAAATGTGTTCCAGCTTTGTTGTGAGGAGAAGATTTTGTGGTCTAAAACAAATCGCAGACATTGAAGATATGACCAGAAACATTAAGCAGTACAATGTAGACTGGAGGCTACTTGCCAAAACCTGCAATGGTAGACATTTAACTGGGATCTCAAATCTAGGCTAACAAACGAGAGTGAGAAAAATACTGCAGTGACCTTGTTATCTAGTGAGATCCTGTATTTGGACAAGCTTGGCAATGGAAGCAATATTCGCCTTAAGACTGCAAAGTTTCTACGACAGCATGGAACCCTGATGAGGTTCGTATTCCATTCTGGGTGGTGGGTCTGTAAGGAACATCCTACTTCATACTCAGTTGGAACTGACAGGCCAACCAGAACGTCTTTCACTAAGGACTATTGATTTGCAGGTCTTTGATGATTTGCAGGTCCTTTCTGGAGCAAAGGTTACATTCAGCCTGTCTCCAGGAACACAGCCCAGGATGAAATACAGAAGAAAGGGTGAGTTCACTGCTGAACATTTAGGACTCCAAGTGAGCTAACAAAAGAGTCCTTTTTCCAAAAGTGAAATTTACATTGTAAATTAGGGGGAAGGGGGAGTGATGTTACAAAGGATGTGTCTATTACTGTGACTGATATGTATGATGTGGACCATCCTTACCATTTCCTCTTATCCTCATTTACTTTCTAGTAGAAAGATAGAAATTAATAGGCTCTGTGCAAATTAGATATTTGTTACTGGTGTGCATCCATCAACCACATACACATACCAATGTACACACTAATAGTCATAAATAAACAGAAGACAATTCAGTTTGGAAGATTACAAGGTACTCTGAAATTTTTATTCATTCTCATCACATGACCCACAGTGTTCAACATCATAATCAATAACCTCATTAAAAGGGCGAAAGGGAAAATAAAAATAAAACACGTTTATTGGCATTCTACTAAATACTAAAATTATTAAGCTTCCAAATGTTACTTTCGAAAGTTTTAAGTGGTTTTTATACTACCCCATAGGCCAACAAACTATTAGGAAGCATTTCCAGAAGGCGTCCCTGCGCTTAACAATTTAAAACTAATAGATAAACGCCATCCCGAATCCCCACTCCGTGTAGTTTTTTTAAATGAACACTTTGGCTTCCATGATTTGAGATTAGATTTGTTTCACTTTAAAACGTCATATTAAAGTAAGATTGTGGATATATGTATATTTATAGTAATACATCGATAGGCAATGAAGTTTATACAGCACTGTGGTTTCGATTTACTTGGTTTGTGCCAAACTTTTCTTCTTGTATTTCATTCATGGTGAACCTTTCGGCAAAAGAAACGACAAAAAACACGAAACACAAAAGCCTAAGAAAAGGTAAAATATAGGTGGTTAAACGTTCACTAGGATTACTTCAAGGTCGGCTAAGGGAAAGTTCACCAATGGAGGCGTTCCACAAAAGGACAAAGGTAGCACACATATTCCAGTACACCTGCGTAGCTCTGGTTACATCGGAACAAGGAAATGAATCAGGCAACAAATAAACCGTAACTGTTAGACTCTTAAAACATGCGCAACTATGGGAAACAGCGTTACGAAGTCCTTGGATAAGTAAGTGGGCCATGTTAAATATTTTGTAAATGTAATGCTACGTAGTATTTTACCATTTTGAAC
>JAOXYF010000003.1:2252844-2278848 GCA_028565775.1 Sternarchorhynchus goeldii | reverse complement strand
AATAGAGCATGTCTGGTGATCACAAACTAACAGTGAAGCAGAGAGAGAGAGAGAGAGAGAGAGAGAGAGAGAGAGAGTACAATGTGTTTGAATGACAGGGAGTTGATGCTTGTCCATGCTTAATACCTATTCCTGCTCTGCTGAGATGTAGTCTACAGTGCCCTTCATGATATTTGTGATAAATGCTGCATAAACTTTATTATGTAATTTTTAAAATCTGTATTAACCCAATTCATATGTTGTTAAAATGCACATTGTCTGATTTTAGTCTGATTTTAATTAAGGGTGTTTTATT
Organism: Sternarchorhynchus goeldii; assembly: GCA_028565775.1. NCBI lineage: Eukaryota > Metazoa > Chordata > Actinopteri > Gymnotiformes > Apteronotidae > Sternarchorhynchus > Sternarchorhynchus goeldii. Next base: position 2,278,553 of record JAOXYF010000003.1, on the reverse strand, counting down.
TATTTTTTTTAACACATTTTAGTTTTACAATGTAGAAATGTTTATCCCCAGGACCTCGCCCCCACTGGCATTGTAGGTGTCTGTGATTTGCTCAGATGTGTTTAATTGCTTCATTAGTGCAGATATAAGAAAGCTATGAGCATCCAGACGCCTTCTTTTGCTGTTTGTCAGTATGTTAGATGCTGGCCAATGAAAGTTGAGGAAACCCTCATCGAGACACCCGCCCAGCTTTAAGATGGTACCTCCGCCAACCAAAATCAACTGCCTGGAACATTATTAAGAAAGAAGTGTTTAGTTTAGTGACCATAGAGGACAGGCCAGTAAAGACCTCCACACCTGGTAGTGAGAATTCGGATTCTCTGAAATGTTTTCTAAAACTAAAATGATAAAAAGATTTTTAAAACCACCCTTTATTAAAAACTGAAAATGTGCACTTTAACCACATGTGAATTGTTTGAATATAAATTTAAACCAGATGCAAATAAAAACAAATAGTCTGTTTCAACATTTATGGAATATATTGTATGCTCCTATTTCTAGGTAATGTCAAGTTCAAATTCATGCTGGTATGCAAAATGCATTGCTTGGTTAATAAAGGAGAAATATAAAATTGGCTGAAAACTACTATGAATTGTCATTTTGAAAAATTTGTCTCAATTTTCAGGGGTGTATTATTATCAGTTTATACAGTGTGATTCATTTTAAGACTATATCTTTATAATAAGCTTGTATGAGAACATTTTTGCCCGCAGATTCAATACTGCTCACTGATGTGCTGATCTCGGACTTTCCACAGCCTCTGATGCTTCCATCCGTTCTGCTGCCGCAGACGTACACGGACTGACGGCCTGTAGTCATGGAGACGACCAATACCACATTTTGGGAACTGGGCTGGGAACATCCACTCTGTGTTAACAGGAGCCTCTGGGTCCTCATGACTTGCTGGCAATCCAGTGTCATGGTGGGCAAAACCAGGAAGGTGGCGAGGGGGTTAGGGTTTATTTTGATCATGCAATAAAGGCTGGCTTCCTTCATCCTCTGGCCGATAGCATTGCGCTTCTTGGAGCGCAGCTGACCTGGTGACAGGTTCATGCCCCCGTAGCTGTGTGTCGAATACAAAAGCCAGACTCACTCTGCTGTTGCTTGCAGCCATTTTGTGCTGGCACTGGCCACGATTCCTTGTTTTACACCACGTCGTCAACTAAATTAGCTGCTATGCGCATTTCTATTTGTGTTCGGTTTAAAGGCAGGCGTAGAATGTGCAGGCATTTCACACGAGCTGTACGTTTCAGTGGCCCGTGCAGCTCATCTCTAAAATAAAGTTGAAAATGATCCCTACTTGGCATACAAGTGATTTTCCATCAAGTATGTGTGTGCCGCTCGTACGTGAACGACTCTGTCACCCACCACTCCTCGTCTGTTAATCGGAGAGAGTGTCCATCTGCTGAAACCTAATGAAAGGATGACAGACACGTACTCACGGACTGGGCCAGCGTCCCGCCTGAGCGCACGGGAGGTGGGAATGCGGGACGATGTCTCCTGTGGTGTGTGTGTGTTTGTGTGTGTGTGTTGAAGTGGGGGGGGGGGATCAAGGGAACGTCTGGGAATATGAGTCGTTCTTTAAAGACTGCAAGGCATCATCACAATTCACTAGTTGCTGGCTTGTCCTCCAGTCCGAAGGCTGTTCTGATGTCTGTGCTGGTGAATGACTGGCTGTTACTTGAGCGAACACATGTCTGTTGAGAAAACTGGGCTCAGGTGACAGAGATCCAACCTCAAAGGTGAATTCTATCTGAATGTTGTTGGGGGTTTTTTCTCTCCCTTTTAGTGGTGAAAAATGTAGATTTTGTCTTTAATGGTTAAAGCTGTAGGAATTGAAAGACATTTTCTGTACTTTGTAAAATGCCTTTGGTCCCCTGAACACACATGCAAATGGAGAAACACCAAGGAAAATATGCAGCACAGAACCTAGTGTTGTATCCACCTTTAAACTGAACCATCCACTCCAAATGAGGCAGTAATATTTCATTCTAAAGGCTGTGATAGTGCGGATGTTGCGCTCAGTTCACTTTTTGTTTTGAAAAAAATGTGTTTTTTATGGAGCGTCCAGTTGTAGGAGACTTTAAATGGAGCAAATTGAGCTCAACTGCCTCTGTCATTTATATTCATGCACTGTTTGCTTTCCTTGGCACCGAGCGCGGTGGCGCTCGCAGCTTTGGCCCGGTTCGACCGGGTACCGGCGTCCGCTGCCGTGACGAGCGGAGGGGGTGCGGGCTGCCTCGGGCCTCTGGCCCTCCCAGCCTGCTAACGCTTACACACCGGGACCGTTCACGACCATCTCCATCTCACGCCCACAAACCACTCTCTGGCTCTGAGCTCTGGTTCGCAGATCTCGGAGTGCTTCAGTGTCAGAAACGATGGTCCTCAGGACTCTGTCCAATTGTCCCATTTGTGCATTAGTATTACAGCTGCTTAACACTACGGTTGTCTGTCTTTCCAATTTATGACCAGCTGCTGTCTTTATCGATGTGGTTGACAGCAAAGGTTTTCTTCATTATTTATAAATCCCGTTTGCCTTGTAAGACCGCGCTTTGTTTATGCACGTGGCTTGTGGTCATAATTTGAAGCTGGCTTTAATGGCTGGCTCACACGAGGCCAGTTCTGAAGCACACCTCAAGGTTCCTGCTCCTCATGCCACATGACGGCGTGGTCCAGGCCTCGTCTCCTTGACAAGGCTGCGAAGAAGCTCTGGGAAGACAGTGTGGAGCGGAGCCGTGGTTGGCAGAAAGGCTTTTAAAGCCTACGTTTGTAACTTTGACTGATTGCCCTCGTAGATGCGGTTTCCCTTTATTTTTACTCCATTCAGTCGGTGCAAAGAATAGGCCCTTTCACGGCCGAGCAGCAGAGGCTTGCAGTAGTGGACTTGGAAAACCTTTCTCAGATTCTTCTCAGCCAAAACAAAAACAGACGGGAAAATGAATCCTATTTCATTTATTAGAGCAGGAAATCGACTGGTCAAGGGGGTGGGGAGAGGCAGCCGGAAAAATGTGAGAATCGATCTGCAGGTTTTTTTTTTTGTTGTTGTTGTTGTTTGTTTGTTTGTTTGTTTTTGTTTTTGCAAGCATGTGAGCGCCATGGCCTGCTACCTCTCTGCTAGCTGAAGGCTCAGTTTGAGGACTAATGAGCTCCCACCACAAGTACTTCGGGGGCTCTCCTTTCTGCTCCGTGATCGGCATGAGAATGGTGTGGAGGGCTCGGGTGGTGTAGTGCAGGTGCTGCACCCCTCACCTCCGACCCTGACTGGGGCAGCGCCAGCAGGTACTAAATGGGGGTAAAAGAGAGGCTCCCACAGCCTCGAGGACGAACCTTAAGGTTTGTGTTTGGGCTGAGAGACGGATTCATATGGTAATGACATTGGTGCCACTCCACAAAAGAAGACGCGGCAGATGGAGGAGCACTGTGGAGTGGGGAAATCGGAGATGACTCGCTTCTGCCCGCTGTTTTAAGGACGCCACTCCATGTACAGAAGAAAGTCGTGACTCGAGGACATACTTCAGCACACTCATGCACACAAAGCAGTATTGCTTGACCTTAAAAAAAAAAAGATTATTTTCCAGTAGGCTACCACGGAGAGAAGTAACAACACTGCTTGGTTTATGACCACTAGATGGGAACAGCAGGCTTTTGTGCCCTGGAGTGGTTTTATGGATACCTGAGTGTTCCAAAATTCCAGAATTACATAAATTCTTTGAAACACTGTCAGGTAGAGTAAGTATATCTGGTGTCACGAACTAAAAATGAATCATATTGATTAATGTTGCTTTAGTTAATGTATAATATTGTAATAAAAGACTATATATTCCATACTGCATATTTGTTGATCCAATGAGTGACAGCTGTCCACTATTTGATGTAATTTTAATGACATAGAAACAGTTCAAATCAGACTATGAAGGATCGGTAGATTATCAACCATTTCAAACTAGGTGGAGTGAGCTATTTTCAACTAAATTTTGCATACTATGTGGTTTATAAATTCATTGACAATGCTTGGCTATGAAGAGAAAGTGACTCTATGTCTAGAATATTTTGGATGAGCGCAGCGTCCAGGGAGGAGCTGGTCGCTTCGATACCTTACTCCCGCCCAGCGTTTGAGGATACGGTGACGAGAGAAGACAAAGTTTAGTCTTGTCATGCGCTCTGCTGCGAGAGCGTGGCAAAGTTTCGACACATGGATAATGTACACTGAAACGCCGTGGGACCCACGTTATTTCTCCGTGAGCTTCAGGGACGCTGCTGTTGTAACGGATAAAACACATACAACGTCGATTTTCAAATGCAGCATGTCTGATCTGATAGACGGTAAAGTTCATTATGCGCCACCGGTGCACTGCTTGTTTTCGGTTTGACATTCAACACACAGTGCTTACCGTTGTAAATAGTTAATAGAGAAATTTTTGTGTGGGTGGAAGTCGCGCCTGGGAAATTTATGGATCCGTTTTTGGATTAAATGACGTGCGTGGTGGATGTTTTACCAAAAATATAATTGCAATTACTGCGCAACTTTATTTCGTCATTGCAAATGGACCTTTGTTTTAAACCTGACTTTGAAAAAGGTATTTTGCCCAGTATGCATGGATAGAAAAATGTACTGATTTATTATGTGGAGGACTTTATAAACTGTTTTGTCTACTAATGATCGCTGTGGGATGCTTTAATCCAGTGTCATTACTATGACCTACCACGTAAAGATTGTGATATTGCTGTGGTGCCAGCTAATCACTGTTGGATCTTCGCTGGAGATCAGAGCTTATGATATTGAGCGGGGCAGACCAGCAAAATGTGAACCTATCACCGTTCCCCTGTGCCAAGGCATAGGTTACAACATGACACGGATGCCCAACTTCATGAAGTATGAAAGTCAAGAGGAGGCGAGCATCAAACTGAATGAGTTCGTGCCCTTGGTGAAGTATGGCTGTGACGTGCACCTTCGTTTCTTCCTGTGCTCCCTTTACGTCCCCATGTGCACGGACCAGGTGACCACCACTATCCCCGCATGCCGCGCTATGTGTGAACAGGCACGGCAGAAGTGCTCGCCCATCATGGAGAAGTTCAGTTTTGGTTGGCCGGACTCCTTGGACTGTTCCAAGCTGCCCACCAACAACGATCCTAACGCCCTGTGCATCGAGGCTCCGGAGAATGACACCATGCCCGAGACAAAGAAAGGGGAGGGCATGTTGCTGGTGCCCGCCCGCCCCAAGCAGCCTGGTGGCGGGAGTGGGCGATTGGCTGGCAGCTCCGGGTCCTGCGAGAACCAGGAAAAGTTCCAGTATGTAGAGAAGAGTGAATCGTGTGCCCCCAGGTGTTCCCCCATGGTGGACGTGTTCTGGTCCAGACAAGACAAAGACTTTGCCTTCATCTGGATGGCCGTGTGGTCCGCCTTGTGTTTCGTCTCCACAGCCTTCACCGTCCTCACCTTCCTCCTGGACCCTCAGCGCTTCCAGTACCCTGAGAGACCCATCATCTTCCTCTCCATGTGCTACAATGTCTACTCCGTGGCCTTCATCATTCGCTCCGTGGCAGGAGCAGAGAACATCGCCTGCGACAGGGAGAACGGGCAGCTGTACATCATACAAGAGGGTTTGGAGAGTACAGGGTGCACCATAGTCTTCCTCATTCTCTATTACTTCGGCATGGCCAGTTCCATCTGGTGGGTGATTCTTACACTGACCTGGTTTCTGGCAGCGGGCAGGAAATGGGGTCACGAAGCCATCGAGTCACACGGAAGCTACTTCCACATGGTCGCCTGGGGAGTCCCTGCTATGAAGACCATAGTCATCCTTACCATGCGCAAGGTGGCAGGAGACGAGTTGACCGGAACGTGCTATGTGGGCAGCATGGACACCGGTGCTCTGACTGGCTTTGTTCTCATCCCCCTCTCCTGTTATCTGATCGTGGGCACGTCATTCATTCTCACTGGCTTCGTAGCCTTGTTCCACATCCGCAAGATCATGAAGACAGGAGGCACCAACACGGAAAAGCTGGAGAAGCTCATGGTTAAGATCGGGGTCTTCTCCATTCTTTACACTGTGCCTGCCACTTGTGTGATCATCTGCTACGTCTATGAGAGGCTCAACATGGACTACTGGAAGTTCCGAGCCTTGGAGAGCAAGTGCATCTCATTCCCCGGCCGCCGGACCGAGGACTGCTCCCTGAATTCCTCTGTGCCCAACGTGGCCGTGTTCATGCTAAAGATTTTCATGTCCCTGGTGGTGGGCATCACCAGCGGCGTCTGGGTGTGGAGCTCCAAGACTCTCCAGACGTGGCAGGGCTTGTGTGCCAGGAAGCTCTCGATGCGGCCCACTCGCAAGCCCTGTCCTGGTGTTGGCTGCCACTGTCACTACAAGGCAGCAGCTGTGTCTGCACTCCACATGGTCAAAACAGACCCGTACGTTGACAGCCCCACGCGTGTCTGACTGTGGCCGCCTGCAGGCGGAGACGTGGGGGTGTTGTATGTGGGGGCAGGGTTGTCTGCTGCGGCCATGCCGCGACCAAACAGAGAAGCTCGGGTGGAACCGCAGAGCTTGCTACACCTGTTAGTGGCACCACCAAGTTGCTACACCTGTCAGTGGCACCACCTGTTAGGATTCGGACAGAACATTTGCACGCACATTTCATTAAAGGGAAAGACTGTAGCATAGAACTCTGTGCCACTTAGGTTCATGGATTCAAGTGTATGTGTTTATGTGTATTCAAGTGTATGTGTTTATGTGTATTCTTCCAGCAAATGTTTATTTATTAAGGCTATTTAAATGTCGTAGATAGGATTCTCTGAATGTACTGTATTGTACATAAGAACAGATACTAAAAAGAGTTGGATTTAAGGGATTTCAGAGTATGGCAAATTCATAATTTTTTTGGACAGAAGAATAATAAAACTATATATTTTTCACAATGTACTTGTAAAATTTTTATTTATTGGCATGTATTTTTAGGGAAACCTGGCATGTAGTAAACTTGTTAGTTATGTGTATTGACGGTCTCTGCATACTCTCTTACCCCAAGCGGAACTGAGTGCTTTCTCAAAATTCTTATTTTGTTAACACTTTTAGAGGAAATGGATTTTGGCATTGCTAGAGAGACAGAGGGGAAAAAAAAAACACACTTAAGCTAAACCAAACGATCGCATTTCTCATAATTGTGGCGGGAAGTAGTGAAAGATATATTCTGAATGATACTGAATTTCAAGTGAATAACGAACCAACACATTTCAGTAATCTACTGAAAGAGATCCTGTAGTGCATTACTATGTGTGTTACACTCTGATTTTCATTTCATCAACTAGTATTTTATTAAAAACCCATCCTAAAATGCCAAAATGAAAAAGTTCATACTAAAACAGGTTGTGAAGTTAACTTTAGTATTATTCATAACGGCGAAGTTCAGCAATTGCTTTGGAATGGGATATTTATTTTGTATCCATTTCCAGAAGGCATGGTCACACTTTCCGTTGTGACATCAACTGTTGGGGCCAAGGGCCACTTTTTATTTGAATTCTATCCGTGTTTCACGAGGGCCGCTGTCAGCTGATCACAGCTTTGGCGACCACAGACGTGAGAGTGACGTGGTCAGAGCTGTTCTAGCCAGCATTTGATGTACTAGCACACTTTGTAAGATCGCTGGTGGTCCTTAAGGGTGACTGTGAATTTACATAGACCCCTTAAAGAGTCAGTCATGTTGTTTTTGGACCCCCTGCTTACATTTATCCTTAAGAATGATTGATGACTGAATTTTGAATTTTATTTCAGACCTTCCAGGTCTTACGCAGAGCCGTGGGAGTACATATGTATTAATAGATAAATCTATTACAGATTTAGCCATTATTAGGATGGATTAATCTTAGATTTGCTGCTGTAAATCCCCACTGACAGTTTAATTTAGTCCAAACGTAGGATTAATATGCGTCCAGTAAACTGGCTAATTATCCGATCCGTCTTCCCTCGGCAAAATTCCTTCCTGATGAGCTCCTGGTCAGAAATGTAAATATTTATTCTGTCCTGTTTTATTGTATGTTGTCTCGGTCAGCTCTGTATCTGATTGTACCAACATTGTCCACAGCTTGGCAGTCTCCTTGCTTGGATTCCAACCCACTGTTACATTTGGCCTCGTTTATCTTGGCCACTGGAGCTGGAATCCTGTACCAGTATTTATAAAGTCCAATTAATTCTTGAACGCTTTCTGCATTCAAGGTATATATGGAAAGAATACATGAATGCTGGTGCTTGTGTCAAAAACAGCTCATTGCTAAAGCTTGTATGTAAGCATTTTTTTGTTGGTGATTTTAAGGAAATTTTTGGCTAAACTGACTTCACATCCAGACAGTTATCACAAAAAGAGTTGCTCTGAGAGAGGAAAGAAAAGATCCGTTACTGCCTTGGGCTCTGTAATCAGCAGCTAAGCATTTTAATATAGACCAGCTGTATTAACCAATTAGGAAACATCTCTACAAGGAAGAGATTGTATATGCCTGTCAGTTATTTTGTGCAAGTGTATTTGTCAAATATGAACCATACATGGAATGCATTTCCATAATGAAATGTTTAATTTGCTTAAAAGCTAGATAAAATATCTCTTAGAACAGCTTTAAATCATGTCTTCAGACATAACTACATGGCATCAATGATATGAAGTTTGGACCTGCTTTGAAAAGAGTTATTATTGTAGTAACTGTTAAAATAAACTCCAACAAACCAATCCCTCATTACAGCACTATTACTGAGCATTAGGTATAAGTATATTACTGGCTCAAAGGTATGCAGATAGCTTACAATCTTATGTCATAAAAAAGTAACCTGTTTATTGTATATTTATTGTAAGTGGTCATGTACAGTTCCAGGCAAACGTTTGGACAGACCTACTCTTTGCTTATTTTTAGTATTTTCTATAATAAAACACAGAAATGTATCAAAACCAGTGAAGTAACACATATATGGTTATTAGATCCTTCAAAGCAACCAACCCTTTACTGTCCTCGGTTCCACACTAGTGATGTTCTCCAGCTGCATGAGGCAGACACCTATGATGCTTTTCCTTGAAGAAATGAAGAAATTCTCACATGTGCAGAGCGCTTGAAGGGTGAGGGACTAAGGTTCTGAAAGAAAACTTTTTGCTGAAGGTGCATCTACAATTAATTGTGCATGTGTGTGTACATGTGAGTGCATGTATGTGTACGTGTGTGTGTGTTTTGAAAATCAGTTCATATATAGGTTAGTACCTTTACCAATTTATATTTGTCTTAAAAATAAATTCAATCATAATCTATCAGATTAAAATGTCTTTGTTACTATTAAAAACATACATTCAGTTAGGTGTGTCCAAACTTTTGCCTGATAATGTATATATCCCATAGATCTGATTTTCATTCTAATCACACCCTCTCTCAGTTCTCTCTAATCACATGCTAGTAAGCTGATTATCAATACCTTGGTGAGGTGGGTGGTGTAGAGCAGGGAAGACAGTAAAATATGCTGAGCGTGGGGTCCTCCAGATGGAACCACCTCTGCACCACCTGTTCCAACAAACGTGGAAGCTCACGGCCCTCGCGGCTCACTGAGCGGGCCGGGCTTTTTTCGAGTTCGAGCACTCCTCTGGTCTAGGCTCAAAAGGAGCTGCTCCCAATTCGCGGCGAGACGTTTGTCATGCAGATTGTAGCAGGGCGTCCAACCTGGCGGCTTTAGGTCGAAACGGCCAGCCGTCGCCATTGCACCACTGCTGACTGAGTGCTTCGTTTATACAGCAACAGACTTCATTATTCTGCTTGGCAGAAACCCCCAACATAAAGGCACCATTGTGCACCTCAGTGTTTAAGGTTTGCCATTCTATTTTAGGGGAAGCATTGCTCAAGGAATCCTCTTTTGCTGCTGTTGAAGTCCATTATAAAGTGAATGTTAATGGCCTTGTAAGTGAGCATGAGAACGGGACAAGATAGAATAGTGTTGTAATTGTCCAGCAGCTCGGAGGAGAAGCCATGTGTCTGTTTAAAGGAGGATCATTAAAGCATCAGGGACTTTCCCTCCTCCTTTCAAAGAAAGCCAGGGCAACAGAGGGAAGGAAGAAAGGAACCGTGCTCATTACCCCCTACCCCACGGGTAGGATCCCTTTCCCTGGACGTTTGAAGTGGAAATGAAGGCCATGCTAAAAGCCTATTGAAGGGCTGCTGCCACTATAAGGGCTTTTTAACGAAAAGATTCGGCTCAAGCCGTGCTCCTTGTTCACGCAGTCCCACCTGTCTATACATGCTCGCTTTCACTTAGGGTCACACACACACACACACACACACACACTATTTGTTTTTTGATAAATAGTAGACATTGGACTTGAAAGCCTAAGTTAAGAGGTTTGTTGGTCTTTGTATTTGCAAACCTGGTAATGTATAACATCCCATACCGTTCGAGGTCAGGGGGAATAAGGGAGTTTGTACAACAGGTGTTTGGCTGGTGTCTAACTAAGAATGGCACATGTTTTATTTAGCTAGGCTCCATCCATGAAGGAGAGGCCCTTTAATTCTATTCACCTAGATCTTCAAGCCTTCTGTGGTTGCAGTGTTGGAAGGAGTGTTTGCAGTTGTGATGTACAGCCTATACCAGAAACTTTTGGATTTAGGGAATGAACCTATGAAAACCAGGAGCCATAATGCATGCAGACAGATTAGTGTATTAGGTTAGTTGGTGCTAGCACAGTTATATGCCACTGGTACCTTGTGATAGCCTGAGGTCATTTTGTTATATTCAAGATAAAGAAAGAATACATAAGTTCCGCCTGTTGACCTCTCCTCTATAAAACATGATCATAAGATAGAGATGAAGCTTTTGGCTTTTCATGTCCAGCTATGATATACAAAGAAAGTGAACTGGATTACTAAGTGAATTATCTAGTAAAAAAGAACCTAAATGGCCTGAATTCAGAGCTGCATCATGCATAAACAAGACCAATTTAAAATGAGTTCATTCTATATTCTTTCACTGGGAATCACCCAACGACCAAATTAGTCTCTGGAGCATGTGTTCCAGGAAAGGCATTTTGAAAATTTTATGGCGTTTTCTTGAAATAGGGCTGCAGCCACTCTAGCCACACGCTTGTTGGACTGTCAGCTAAGCGTAGCCCTGCTGTCGGATTCCAGCGGTCCTCAAACCTCCAGACAGTTTCACCTGACAGAAGGGCCTTTGCTGGGCCCCGGCTTGGGCACGGGCGGTACAGAGAGGGCTTTGTGCAGCGCCAGAGTGCTGTAGACATGCAGCGCAACTCTGCTCTCTGAACCGCCAGGGCCCCTGCAAAGAAAACAGTGAAAAAAGTGCCTTTTTAATCAGCCTGTTTGTCAGGTCCTGTCACGATGGACAGGAATCGTGTAGCTGCTAACATAAAACCAGTGAAGCACGATGAAGGCACGAAAGGATCTTTGGTTTCGTTTTGGTTTCAGCACAGACAACTTGACGAAGTATTAATGGCTATCCGTGTTGGGTTAAGACTTGGAAGAGCACGGTTCACTCCAGCTAAACAGAGTCCTCCCATGGGAAAGGAAAAGGGCCTCATTATCAGCATTAGCGACAACCTACTGGGTTTTTTTATGTTGAACTATGTTTACAACTAAACAATGGCCTCGTAAACCGGCCATCCCACGGCAGTCATGTCAGGTCTCCTGTTATTAGCTGAGATGAGATACTCAGGTCTAGTAAAGCACAAGGCTCCCAGCTGAGCCATGTGCTGCTGGTTAGCTCCACTCACGCTAGCTATGCTAACGGGCTAGCCCCCCTGGATGCCCCCTTCCCTCTAGAGCACTCAGTCCTGGCTGGCGTCCCCTAGCCTGGCCCATGAGGTATTCATGTAAAGCATGCTAGCAGTGTCTCAAATAGCTCCCATCCCCAACTTGGCTAGACCGTTGGCTTCATTCGCTTGCATGAGGAAGCTCATAAAGGTAATTAAGGTGACTCAGAATGAGCGGATTAGTCAGTTTAATGGCAGCCGAGGGGATTGTGAAGGTTCTTTTGGCAGTGGACTGTAATTACATTTTCCATGGTCATTTCACAGCAGAATAATGAATGCAAGAGTTTAATGTTCGATAATGTGGACAGTTATTTTTAAATCATTTCAGGATTGTACTTGTGATAGACAGCATATGACAGTGGTGAATTCACACTATATTTGCTCAGTATAATGTAGTATTTTAAGCCCCTGTTTAACTTTAACTAATGTACTGTGTAAAAACAGTTTAATCCCTTTCATTCTTCTGTTCATTTTGACATCATTATATATTTGGGTAGGTCTTTCACAGCGATGCAAAGGATTAATATTTTGTTCCTAGCTTCACCCTTCATACATCCGATGTCAAATATGGTTTGCTTAGTAGCTATTTACAGTTTACAGAGTATATGAGAAATATAAGAATTTGTCTTTGTTAACATATGAACTATACCATGCTAGTCTTAGAAAGACACAGTAATTGTGGCAGGAAGGAAAGGGAACATTACTGATATTTATCTTAGGCTGAAGGCCAAATGGCGGTATGCCTCTCTGTTTCAGGGTGGGATAGTAGCACCCTGAGTCCAAACTGTTATTCTTATCAGCTTTTAATGAAATGTGGAATGAATGCCAGACATTGGTGCAGTCAAGAGCAGGCAAAGCCGTGTTTGTGCAGCCAAGCTTGCACTGACCAGAGATCAGTTTCATGGCATCTTTTTCATTTACACTGACCAGTTTTATGGCATTCAGTTTGGGCTTGGGTAGGTGAGGTTAAAAGACCACTGGCTTGATCCGTGGAGTTAGGGCCAGTGCCTTGTACCTAGTGACCCTACTGGAAGTCCCCATGCCACATCTTCCCTGTCCTCTCCTTCCATCTGGAGCATGTCCACTTAGAAGTAGCTTGCATTTTTCAGGCACTCCTTCGCCTGACCCCAGCACTCAGGGAAGCATATCAGAGCTCCCACCATAAGGACGCCCCCGTCTGCTCTCAGAGCAGCTGGGCTTGCTGATTCATCCATCTTCGGGCCGGGGCAGGGGAGAACCGAGCTCCCACTCATGCTCAGTGGATGACGTCAGGTAAATGATTGGTGACTGTACCTCCTCCGGATCTTTTTATTGCCACGTTCCTTCCACTGAGTTACAGTCAACCATGCAGTGTTTTGACATGGCGATTAGAAGCTCTCGTACGTTCTCGCTTTATAGTTTCTGCAGGAAATTTGCTCTACAAAGCGTTTTACAGGACAAAGACACATATTTTAATGTGTGGGTGTCACCTTCAGCGCGGGAGTTCTACCTGAACAGTCTGACCAGGCATTGTGAAAGCACTCTTTGCACTGACAGTGAGGTGTAAGAGTCTGCCAAACCCAGCAGTGGCCTTGCTGTGGTTTGCCACCATTAAAGATGGCGGACAAACAGATTCTCTCAGGTTCCCTTCTGTAGTACACTCCAGCCTGATGGATTGACATCTATGAGCTCTCATTATTGGACAGTTAAAGGTTCCCATTTTTCTTTGAAAGATTTATGGAATCTTGCCGTAACTTACTGGAAAACACTTCATGTTTGATGCCATTATTCATTCTGCAGTTGCTCTGTAGTACACTTTGACACGTATATAGTATGCATTCTGCATGTGCTATGTGGAACGCGTACACACTAATGTTAGTTTCCTCTTTCTCATCATTTCTTTCTCAAACTAGCCATGATGCTTCCTCAGTTGAGCAGGCACTCAGCGAGTGGGAGGCGACGGCGATGCCAGTCATTCCGAGGCTCCCACAGGTGTCGGCTCCAGCCTGACCAACTCCAGCAGGATGTGGTTTCCCTGGTCCCTCCCGCCCCCTGCCCTGGGAACACTGCTGACTAATTGGGAAATGCAGTGCCTCTGGGGCAGACAGAGTGGATGAGAGGAGGGGGCAGGAGCACAGCGGTAGTTGTGTTTGGCTGAGATAAATCAAGCCCACATGGATCTAATCTTGCCGCACTGCATCAGCGATTTGCACGTGTGATTTTTAACGTATGGATTTTTTTATCATCTTCCCAAAATATTCCCAGAAGATTCAGAGAAGAGCCTGCTTCTAAACTCCATCTTATAAAAGCATTTCTTGTGTGTGTTTTAGTATTTAAAATAATATTTTTTTGATGATCAGTGCTAGGTCCTCTGCTTTGGTGACAATGTTAGCAGTACAGCATATTATCTCGGTCTTATAATCCACACAACTGGACGATATTGTGCTTGGTGTACTATCTACATTTGATAATTAATTGAAGAATAAAAAGTTGTCTGATGCAATAGGCTTCACACCGACTAAGATTACAGTAAATTAATTTAATGATCAGTCATTCATAATAAGGCATTTGTTTAAAATTACATGCCAATAATGATCTAAATCATTATCATTAAATCATTTAAACGTTAAATATTAAAGTTAAACATTTTGAGAAATACAATTTTAGTGCATATTAACAATGTTATGAGTGCTTCAGGTAAAACCTTAGTAACCAGTGCGAGTGCGTCAGGTAAAAACATTAGTAACCAGTGCGAGTGCTTCAGGTAAAAACCTTAGTAACCAGTGCAAGTGCGTCAGGTAAAAACCTTAGTAACCAGTGCGAATGCTTCAGGTAAAAACCTTAGTAACCAGTGCGAGTGCTTCAGGTAAAAACCTTAGTAACCAGTGTGAGTGCGTCAGGTAACAGCCAGTCATAATTTGGGCCAACCCTGTACAATCAAAAAAAAAAAAAACTTGGGGTCTTTGAAACAGAGTAAACTTGACAGCACACAGATTGTCCAGTCAGAGAAGAGAGACTCCTGAAGACCTCATAAGGACATTGTAGAGTCCTATAAGTCTGGAAAAGGCTACAAACCCCTTCTAAGTTTCTAGGTCAAACTATAATGAGAACCGCATGGTTCAAACAGAGAAAGTTTAGAACACTAGTTAATTCACCAAGGAGTTTATGCCATCCCAAAATCTCAAATCCAGGAAGTGCCAAAGAACCCAAGAACACTCAGAACTGCAGGTCTCTCTTGCCACAGTTCTGGTCCAGTAATCATGACTTCACCAGAAAAACTCTGAGTAAGAATGGGAACTAAGGCAGAATTTATAACCATGAAGAATTTAAATGCTCTTGTCAATGTCACCAATAAACATCTCGATAATCCTGGAGCAAAATATTATGGACAGTTGAATCTGACTGTGTGCTGAAGCTGAGGTGCAGTTGGGTCATGCATTCTGACCTAGTCAAAGTCCAAACCTACTGAAACAGTACTGAAATGTTGGCTAGGACCTGGAAACACAAAGTTCATGCTTACATATACTACTGATCTGAAACACTTCTGCAAGGAAAAGTGGGCCAATTCCTCCATGTCACTGAGGCTCTAATAAATAGTTACATTAGCTAAGTGTTTGGTTGTAATTATTGCTGATAAAGGCGGTATAGCCGACTATTGAAAGGAAGGGGGCAAACACTTAATCACACAGGGGATGTTGAATATTTTCTCTTAATGCTCCTGTTATCTTTGGTGTCAATTTGACCCACTTCACTGTTTAAAGTCTCTTAAATTATTTATTTTTTGTTTAATATTTAATGACTTTTTGTAAAGTAATGGTATGTTTTTAATGTCCTGTTTGACCCCAGGTGGTTTTAGCTGTCTAAAACATAAAAAATATCAACAATTTACAGATGTTTTTGTTGTTTTGGGTGATATTGAGGTCACAGTGACATGCAACTTTATAAAAATGTCCATCTGATTCAGGTTCCTGAACCAACACAGCTATAAGTGTAGTAGTGTCTGAACCAGCAGACAGCTTACGTGAGATGAGGAGGGGAAACATCATTCCTGTGAGAATGTTGCTATTTCCTGGTGCTCTCTGCACTCTCTTAATGTTTCATGTGAGGTTTTGTCATAGATGAAAATGCCATTGTGTGTGAACGGGGACAGAATGTGTGTGAAACGGACAGAATGCTGAGGAGGACACTTGTGTGCCATCCTCCTCTGAAGGGAAGGAGGCTCTGAGTGTTGACCCTCCTGCCTCTCAACCACTTGCAGACATGTTACCATCTAAAAATGTCAAGTTATTATAGCCCCTCTCCCATCTTTAACGACACGGTAGGATTAGTGCTGCTAATCTCATCAAAACAGTTCCAAGCCCCACAAAGTGAGCTGCTAAGCATGTTCAAGACATAAAACTCGAGCTCTTCATAACACCATAAATCAGAAAGTATATACTTGAGATGACAAACTCCGAGGGGGAGGCGTGTGCATGTGTGGATAACCTTGGATGTCGCTTGGATGTAACCCGTTTGCAAGCTTCCATTTCAAGTCAAAAGGTGAACTGTAAGTCTTTGGAATGCTGACATTGGAGGGGCAATATTCCCAGCCACCTTGACTCTACCGACATTCCGTGTGTCCTCCCTTGCCCTTTGATAACAGAAGAACAAGGAGCATCAGATGAGTAACAAACTTGCAGCAGTGCAGGATGTGTGGCACAAGCTGGGTCTTGATAACAGTTATTGTAATTCTATCCAAAAAGTTATAAGC
Organism: Sternarchorhynchus goeldii; assembly: GCA_028565775.1. Classification (NCBI taxonomy): domain Eukaryota; kingdom Metazoa; phylum Chordata; class Actinopteri; order Gymnotiformes; family Apteronotidae; genus Sternarchorhynchus; species Sternarchorhynchus goeldii. The sequence continues at coordinate 2,262,004 of JAOXYF010000003.1, read as the reverse complement.
AAGAAAATGAGGTAATAATACATAAAATCAAGCCACTACAGCCAAAAAATGAAATGTTAGGCTAATTTGCTGATCTTTTGTAGTAATGGAAAAAGGAGCACAGTATCCTGCCATTCACTGTTCACACATTCAGGAGTACAAACATGGAAAAATACTTTCATGGGACTGTGTATATAATTATTACTGTATATTATTTTGTTATATTGTATTGAATATTATTGCATTTGCTCTTATATTGCGTATAGAAAAAGGCTGTATGAACTTTGATTCGAACCATGGCTTTTATATCAAGTAATGCAGGATTAGTTAGTCACTTGCAAAGGTCATGTGTGGAGGGTAGTGAAATGTCAGAAGAACTTAGAACCATTCATGAGTGCCTTGCTGTAAATATCCTGTCGCCAGAGTGGAAACAGGCGCGTCAACAGAAATAAAAAATACCGCAGCAAACCTTAAAAAAACAGGAGATTTGCTCCCGGCGGAAGCCGCATCACCTTGCAAATATCTGCTGGAGCTTCAATTATTACTGCAGCCTGCAGGTGCCTGTCTGCCAGCTGCTCTGGAGAACCTGGTTCATCAAGCCCTGCATAGGACAGAAAAAGGGAATGAACTGAAACTTGCAGTAGAAGGGCTGTGGGCTTAGCTTGGCGCGTGTGGCTGACAGAGGCTCACGTGTCTTGGCACTGGTAGGGTCTCCTTTGCAAGCTTTCACCGCCTGATGGAGGTGATTGTGCTCCAGGTTAGGTGGTGGCCACTGGTGGTGTATAGGGCACAAGATGACTTTCTTCTCTCTGGGATTTGTTGCTATATGACTGCTTTTGCAAACACAGTCAGGTCTTTAGAATACACAGAACTGTGTGTGTGTGTTAGGAACTGCTGGCATTCGGCACAAGTGAACAGCACCTCCAGATCTGATAGATGAAGGCAGGCCAGGAACTAAGCATTCAAGTTTGAGGTCAAACACGGGCAAGCAAGGACATATATTCGTCTTCATTTGAAAATCTCCACATGCCCATACAGACTTCTTGTCTCCAGGAACACAAACACACACACACACACATACACACACACACCAGTGTTATACCCTCAGCCTTACCCATCATAGCACACATAGTATTAACAGATGTTGCTGAGAAAGACTCTGTGTAAGAAGGGTTAATAGCATGTGCCAGGGCCCCATGAGACTGCACTCACACCCCTTCACGCCCCTTTTTATCCGACTGCTCAAGTGGTGTGGTCTGGTAGCCACGCTCCTGTGGCTCTCCTGGTTTTTTATGGGGGGTGGGGGGTGGTGGCTAGGGGGCTTGTGAGTGCGACCACCGAGCCATAAGGCGGCCTGGCGCCGGAGCCACAGGCCTGTGTTCTCCCGTTAGCCCATCTGTCAGCGGGAAGTGCAGGGCTGGATTAAGAGCCCTTGGGGCCATGTCTTGTTTGTTCCCCTGTCATTACCCTCCCTGTATGCACACACACTTGCACATGCATACACATACACACACACAACAACACACACACAGTCAGCTGTCACCCTTTTCAAGAGGCCAAGTTGCCTAGCCAAGATGAAAACAGTGTCTGTGTGTCGCCAGGCATTGGTTCCTAGTATAGCACATTAAGTAGCCTCTTGTGTTGTGCACCTTTAGCTCATAGTGATACAAAATTTTCTGCTGTGGATGTGTGTGCGTTTCTCTGTGGTCTCTGCACCATGAGAGAAGACGACGGCGGAGAAGAACAAGGGGAACATGATGAGATAGAAGAACCACTCACAGTCCTGCTTCACCCTGACAGGACACTCCTACTCTGCTCCTTTGTCTTTGTAGGGCCCAAGTGTGGGGCAGTGGGATTGATGGGGGCATTTTGTTGAACTCAGGGAGAGAAAATGCCCTGCAAGAAAACTGCTGGTTTGGAAGCAGTGCAAGTAAACTTGAGTGCAGTTCTAATGGGCCAAACAAAGGTCCTAAGGCAGCAGGCAGAGGTTTTTTTTATTTGACACACACCTTTAAATTGTACAGATACTCGAATAACTATTTGTGTTCCCTTTCAGCGTTCTTTCATACATGTCATGACATGTCCTAGTCACGTGGGTTGGATCTGAGCCTGCTTTCTAGTGGCTCCAGACTGAGTTAATCTTTTTGTGAGTCGTGGGACAAGCCGCAGATCCCACCAGCAAACCGTGGTGTGTGTGAGGGGACATTTCATTGCTCCTGTCTACATCTGAGAGATAAATCTGGAATCTAGAGCTAGCAGATGTGATTGTTGTCTTTAGTAGTGGTAGATCTGGTGCAAGTCAAATGAAATAGTTTGAGAGATCAGATACACACACACACACACACACACACACACTTACTTTGCTGAGTAAGCTAAAGCAGACACAGCTAGCCACAGGACAGCATTCCAGCAGACTCCTGGGTATTCTCAGCAATCTGTCTGGCCAGCTGGCTAATACAACAGATAGACCTGTCACAGGGGGGTGTTTGTGCATATCACCAGATTTTCATGTAATCAGACATCTAGCTTAGGAAGTCTGGAGTGAAAAGTGAGCCAGTAAATCTGCAATGAGGTGTTACACGTCTCTATATACACGCTGGCAGTAATTCTGCCAGTGATCCATGTGAACCACAAAACCAACCAGAAATGTTTGCTTTGAGCCCATTCTGTTTTGGCCTTCATTTGATGTTTTCAGCATGAACAGACATGTGCTTTTATAAAGGATGATATTCTGATATACTGATATATGACATACTGTGTATTGTTGAATTGGTGAGTATTTGGGTTTAATAAAGTTTAATAAAATGAATAGCAAGCATATTTTGTTGAGAAAATGGTGAATTGTGTATAAGCAGGATACTCTGATCCTTAATTAGGTTCTCTCTGACCCTTAATTGAATTCTCTCTTACACTTAATTGAGTTCTCGTCTAGGCACTGAGGCAGGAGGAGACCTGGGAGTGACTCGGACGTGACAAAACCACAAGCTTCCTGTTCTGCATCTTTCCTAGAGAGGCATCGATGGGCTTGGAAGGAGGTTTAGGAGCTTTCTGATAGGCTTGTAAAATGGAAGAAAGGGGTGTGGTTTCCTGCCTCTTGGCGCCTCCATGGTCTGTAAGACAGACTGCCCCCAGCAAGTGCAGTTGTCACTAAAAATGGAGCTCCTAGTTTGATTCTCACTCCTCATACCACATGTTGCCAGACAGCTGCTGGACTGGAAAAAAAATCCTATGATTGGTAGACGTATTTATCAAGAAGAAGAACGTGGGAGTTCAAGGTCACCTCTGGAGTCCTATACTTCACGTCTTTTTAATGCCCTCCATAGAATTCTTCTGACACTGCGTCATTGTTTTAGCCATTCTTCAATGGATAAATCACTTCAATGGATAAAACATTTAGTAGTTAGAGGTAATTCACTGCTTCGATTTGAATGTCCAGTGTGAGAGTAACAAAGACAGGCCCACTGAACTGTTACACAAGCACTCCAGAGGAGGTGCCAGAGAAGGTCCTGCTCTTGGCAGTTAGGGTGTTTTAATCCTCTCTTTGACAACACACACACACACACACACACACACACACACACACACTCTCTTTACAGCCCCATTGGAGGAGCATGGCTGTCCAGTATTATGTGACAAGCAACCAAACGAGTCTTTGCGCGTGGATATGTGTGAGAGTGAGGGGGACAGAGTGAGGCAACGTGTTGTCAAAAATAGGATTAAGTCACTCTGAAGGGTCATATGGCATTGAGAGTCGAGGAGTTTTTTTTGTTTTTTTTTTTTATAACAGAGGGATTACACCTGGCCTTGGAAACTCAGATAGAGGCCCTGCTGTCATGACTCCACTTTATAATCCTCCACTTTACAATCATGCAATTACACTGCACCATAGGTGGCGCTAGAGTAACAAAAAAAAGGTCAGGTGCAAACACCTGTGTTTAAGATCTGTTTGATCTGCTTGATGCTGTTCACCACTTCGGATGTATTTTTGCCTTTAACCACCTCCTCACTTTTTTCTTTTAAGATTATAATTAATGATCTGGCTCTTATGGAGCTGCTGAGTAGAAGCTGGCCAGTGTCAGCAGATTTGTGGTGCTCTCTCTTAATTCTCATAAAGTGTCCCGACTGCAAACGTCTCCAGACACGCTAAAGTTCAATGATCTGTTTTGCTTATGACCAGAGATAATAAAGAAGCAGGTTATTCAAAAGAATAAAGTCTTAATCAGAAGCAATTGATTTGAGCCTTAAGACAACTGAACTGAAACATTTTGAGCCCAAATGGACCTGGACCTAACTTCAGTATTCACTGCTCAGCCAGAAAACAGAGACCTGTTCCCCCTGTTTACCTTACAAAAACAGACGATGCTTATTTGCAAAAGCTCACTGGCCGATGAAGGAATGCACACTCCCCAGACATCAATATTTGCTTTGTGATTACCCCCATTTTTATTCGGGCTAAGACTTATGGCACCTTCCGAAGGCAGCTCCCAGGGAGAAAAACCTTGGAGGAGAGAGCTTAATGGAGCCAGGAGCTGCACTGCTGTTTGTAGGGGAAACCTTCTCACGTGACTGCATCCAAAAGGGAAATGTCTGTCAGTGAGACGCTGTGAGAAACGCATTGGCTGATGAAACCGTGGGGATCAGAGCTACCACTCTTTGGTTCGGGGTCATACCCTAAGACCTTGATGTTCACCGCTCACACAGCAAAGCACAGGTGGCAAACGCTCATGCAAGGACACGCAGGTTTTGTTCAGGTGGAGTTTTCCTCCAGGCCAGGGTCAAGTGCAGACTCAGTTACACGTTTTTGCTTGAACAGCCCCTGCACTATATTTTGTTCAAGGTTTCTTGCATAAAAACAACTATTTAAAATTTTTGAATATCTGAAATAACAGTGACACCTGGTGGTGGGTGAAATGTTTAACCTTTAATAATAAGAAATATACAAGACTATGGACTAGACATTCTATGGACAAGACTTCTAGTCAATAATTGTTCCTAATAACAAGAGTGCAAGGGTATATTATTTTAATACATGTATATTTTATGTTTTATATGTTAGTTCACTTTTATATATTTTCAGAAGATAATCATCAGATTCTACTCATAGACCTGTGGTATAATACTTATTTTTAAGTATTTTTAAGTACATGGCCAGTTTGCCAAACTTAAAAAAATAATTGCTTATAAAAATATCTGTCTTTTAAAGTTTTCTCTCATCATTATGACCATACCTGCCTCCCCATCCCCTAAACCAGAGCCATACACTTGTCTTGTCATGTGCTCCCTGGAGACATGTCCCAGCTGAAGCAGGATAAGCTGACTCGTCAAAGACTTGCCTGGTTCAAATAAAGAATGCAGCAATCCTTCACAGCTGTGAGATCCAATCTGCCTCCTCCACAGCTGCTCCAGCGCCCTCATCACTTTCTCTGACCACCCTGAACATACTAACATACATGCAACTTGGAAATCCATTCTGGGCCATGTTTTGCTGCAGTAGAACATAAAGCTTGTCCTTTAGAACTAAGCAAATTTTTTAAATTATTTTTTGGTGACATTATGCTGAAATGAGAATACTAAACAATTTGTTAAGACTGAGATAGTTCGAGTTTGCATGAGATAAGACTAGCATTAATGCTAGACAGGACTAACGGTACGTCATTTTTCAGAGTGCTTTGTGACAACCTGAACACTGTTAATGTTAGCTAACTTGCTTTCATAGCCGTAATTAACCGCTACTGCTTTCGTTGTTCTTTTGTTACTGACCTAAAGCTCAGAAATGGTGAAAGTTAACTTAATTCACTCTCCGATGAGGCGTATCGTAAGCCAGGGAAACTGGTGATTAGAGTATTTTGGTGAACAGGCACAGTAACAAATGCTAAAAGACCCAGAGCTCTGATTTGCAGCTGTAACGCGTTAATTCACTTTTAAAATGAAAGTTTTTCTCCGCCTGCCCATGGTATAATTTTTTTGGTTGGGACAAATGTAGCTGTTTTCTATTTTGGGTAGGGACACGTCCCCACATTCCCCGTACTTTCTGCGCCAATGCTTCTTAAAGGTAGTTTTTCATCTGCAAAAGCAAGAAAATTAGCACTCAAGAACAACCCACCATTTTACAGACTCCAAAGGCCCACAAGTCACAAAGCATATTCACAGCCAAGGGCAAAAGTTCATTCCTTTGTTCAAACTGTCTAGCGTTGCCAGTCGCGTCGACACCCGTATCACACCCTGGAGGGTGTGAGATGCCAGACGCACCACCTCCAGGGGTGCAGTGTCATTACTGGCATTCTGTCATCTGATTGGTTGAAACAGGAGACGTAGCAAGGCCAGCCAGCAATCAGGAGACAAAAGGTCTGCCAGCCGCCTCTAATGAAGATGCCCGGCAGGCTGCGGCAGGAAGAAGCAGGATGAGTGGGAGAGAACGAGGGGTCGCGAACTGACGTCCTAATGAAAAGATGAGTGCTTGGGCGCCACTGGAAACAGGTAACCCAGTTTGGCCTGTGTTTTACTGAGGCAATTTCAGCACGTGCTCACAAACCCCTTTACCTAGCAAGATGACGTCTGTCGCACTCAAGGTGTAAACGGTGCTTGCGTAACATTCTGTGGGGCTTCTCCAATCGCAGTCTTTGAGCTGCAGTTGTGTCACCACTAGAATTACTGAAGGATCATCACGTAGCAGGTGTGTACGACATAAACAGCATAGTGATTGAGAACTTGTGTGCTAGAAGGGGTGAGAGTGAGACAGGAAGGCAGGTTTGTTAAATTTGGTGGATAACAGACTCAGAATAGCAGGGCTATAAGTGACTTATCATCAGGATGAGGTTAGTCTGCTGAAGGAGAACTCTGACAGCTTCTACCTCATAAGTTGCTACTCAACACTGGGAGAGAAGATCTGAGACGCCGTCCATCACCATCCCATACAGACCTTGACATCTTTTCGGCTCACATGACACAGCTCACTGGGACGCGCACACACAACGTGTTAGTGTTAGGTCTAGATTTTCAGTGCTATGTAATATACATATAAAATGGTCCTTACAGTGAATAAAGGCCTCAAACAATTCTCCATATCACCAGTCCCACTAAACTTTATGAAGTGTGTTTTTGCATATTCAATCAATCTGTATTTTTTTGATGAGGGTGAAAGCGTAAGCTTCTGAGCCTTTTTGTGTCTGATGTGTGTGTGACTGCCTTGTTAAGCAATTCATTAAATAAGTTATGGCTGACTTTGAGGATACTCTGTCCAGACGCCTGGGCAATTGCACTCGCTGTATTGCATCCAAATTCTGTATAGCCTCCTGGACATTCTGATTGGATCTTTATCACATCTCGTATTTGTCCTGTTAAAGTGGGATTCAGTCAGGTGCAGTGGGTGTCTGTATGAATGGACCTGAGGTACCTGAGCCTTCTCACCCCATGCTACAAAATGTGGTATATAATTTTGGGAAAAATGGGAGGGGAAAATTTCCCTCCGATACTTCCTTTCACACACAGGCAGATTCTGTGGAGTTTAGCTCACACAGGCCAAATCTGCATGACTGCATCACATGTTCCTAAGCTGATTTCATGTTCTCTACAAACACCCCCCCCCACCAATTTGCTGACAATCTTCTTTGTCTCAGAAGACATGCAACAATGCTGAAGAAACTGCTCCTCTATCAACTGGCAGAGGAGACAAAAACAACTAGCAAAAACCAAGATTGTTGGTTCAGTTCTCAAGGAACATATACTGTCATACTGATAAACAGATGCAAGTCACTCTTGATAAGTGGGTCTGCCAAATGCTGAAAATGTTACGTTTCCTGTGAGATTGCAAGATTCCTACCTCTGAGGTAGGAATTTATTAATGATTTCCTCTAAATGGCGCCATCTTCTGTTCACTGTTTGCTTTACAAGAACGCAACAAGCATTACAAAAACACTAATGAAAAAGTCATCAAGGACCAGCAAGAAATGGTTATATGCACTTGCAGTGTTAAGTAACCACAGTATATAATAAACCCTGTCTCCATTTTACTAGCTTTACTTTAAATGACATTTTGTATTTAAAAGATAACTGGTCACATTTGGAAGTTCAGAATTTGATTAAAAAAAAAAACTATACCCAAATTCACAGTTGCTTTTGTTAAAGTTACTGTAACATGGGGGATGAGAGAAGAACAAGTGCAATATAGAAAAATCACAAGAAGGGATAAAAAAAAGTGGGTTTAATGAAGAGGAAAACAAACTAAACAGATTATCAAAACAAAGAGGGCAACAAAACAATACACAAAAAAACCCAACTATGAAGAAACAAAGGAACAGGGCAAATCACAGAGGGTGAGCATGAACAAATCTGTAAATATACATGCTAAAAATCTAAGTAAGACTAACCCAAAACAAAAGAGATCCAAGAAACTAAGTGTAGTCACACCAAACTAGATGGAACAGCACTAAAGGTCAAAAAGCATAAAGAGAAGAGGAACTAATGACTAAAACTACAAGAAGACACCACAGGACTGAAACACGAATCATAAATGGCTTTAAAGGAAAAAAGGGGGAAATTAACATAAGGAAAGTGAGGAGTAGATAGAGTAAGGGAACAAGGAGGAAATATAACAAACTAACTAAACCAGAACCAGGAAGGTAACAAAAGCAAAGGCTCTGTGACATAACACACAAGCAACAACCAACAACTAAAGGCAAAACCAGAGAACCTTAAACTAGAAATAATGAAGTGGAATTGGGAACAGGTGAGTGACAGGATAAGGAGGTAAAAGCAAAAACCAGGAATGGAACAGAATGAGGGCAGCCAGGGAAACCACAATGTTAGGGGAGGGGCAATTGCGACAATTACACACTCCATACCTGTTTGAAATACTTATGGCCGGTGGTTACATTGCATCATGTGTTGATCCTTTAAGGATTAAGATAAGTTTGGGAAGAGCCAGCAATCACAATATCATTACCAACATGTCAGAGCAAGTATTAGAGACACCAAGACTCCACAAAGGCTTAGCTTTGCGAGGCTGCTTATATAGGGTAGGGCCACCAGTAGTGATGTAACATTTGAAGCGATGCCTCGGAGCCTGTGTCGAGCAAAAAGGGGCGTGCCACATGAAGCCCCGTTTCGAGGCTTGTGTCAGTACCGTAAAAATCATGTGACTGATGACAAACGAGGCCTCGGATTCAGTGGGCTACGTCATTGT
>JAOXYF010000003.1:2227937-2243419 GCA_028565775.1 Sternarchorhynchus goeldii | reverse complement strand
TGCACAGCAGGTGTCACTAGTGAGAACGAGTCAACGAGGCTTCGGGTAATGAACCTTTTGGTGAACCTTTGAGCTGGTTCATGAAGCCTCATTTTGCCATCAGTAGCCACCAGAGAGGGATCAGGCTAACAACTGTCACTGATTCCCAGCTTGTGGCCTCCCTCTGGTGGTTGCATTTTGCACCACCTGTTACAGTGAGATCAGTGGTATTTGGCCAGGACTTATCTGTTGTTTTTCGGCAAATCAAAGGTTCATCATATGATATCATCCGACATGTTAATCCTGCGCATCTTTCAAGTTTAATCGCCTAGACCCCTTTTGTACTTCTACGAGCGTAACAGCGCAGCGTTGCCAGATCACTTGCAGTGTTGCTAGTCTCATTACTTTTCTGCCACACCTCGTATTTCTCCACTTTCCAATCTAGTGGACTATTATAACAATAGTTCATCCTCTGCATTGGATACTATAACTCTTTTAAAAATGCGGGTTGTCTTGTTTACTCATAGTGCTCCATGATATACCTTAGAATTACATCAGTTAAAAACTGAAGACCTACAGCTAGAGAGGCTTTACTCTAAGACTAGACTTGCAATTCATAAGCAAATGTATTTTGATCATATAATTCATTATAAAGACTGAGCTACTTCTCATGGGTTCTAGGTCGACTATCCCAAAAGCTAAAATTTGTTCTCTCCCCATTGCTGGAGTCACCATATCTGTCTCTACGCAGGTTAAGAGTCGTGGTGTTACTCTGGACAGTATCCTTTAATTCTCTAATCATACAAGCAAAGTTTCCCGGACTCCTTTTTATCATTTGCGAAATATCTCCAGACTACATCCTATTTTAATTCTCAGCAGAAGTTTTAGTCAATGCTTCAGTTACATCGTGCATTGATTATTGTAATTCAGTTCTAGTAGGCATTCCTAAAGAAACTTCAGCTGGTTCAGAATTCTGCAGCACGTATCATTACACTTTCAAAATCCTCTGATCATGTTATACCTCTGTTGACTGAGTTGCACTGGCTCCCTGTGTTACAATGGATTCATTTTAAAATCTTAAGTTTAACTTTTAAAGCTTTGCATAATCTTTCTCCTGGTTTTTTAACAGATCTCCTTCATATGTACACTCTCTCCTGCTCTTTACAGTCTTCATCAGCAGGATTATTGGCACTTCCTGCCATTAATCTTAGCACGGTGGGTATCAGGGCTTTTTCTTATGATGCTCCAAACCTTTGGAATTCACTTTCCTATCATATTCATATGCTGGATTCAATTGTACAATTTAAATGTGCTTTAAAAACACATCTTTTTAAACGTGCTTATTTACTTGATATTTGTTTACAGTAGTTTTATGCGTAGATATATTGTTTGTATGTGTTGTACTTAGATTTGTGATGTAAGGTTACCTTGAGTGTCTTGAAAGGCGCCATTAAATAAAATGTATTATTATTATTATTATTATGCTGTGAGTATTATTGGCAAAATGTTGCTGTTGGAATCTAGTTTCAGTTAGGCATTCAAACTGTTGGCACCCACATAACCATTCCCGCCAGCCTGATGTGGACTACTGTAAGAACAGGTGAGCCTATATATGTCTCCTAGGAGACACACTACGTATGGGGCAGGTACCACCCACTGTATTTTGGATAGTGTAGACTTGGATGGTTAGGCAGGGTAATCTGTGTTTTGTTTATTTCTTTACTTTGGCACTGTCCACAGCCCATGCCCATACATGTCCCATAAAAGTCCCCAAAAGTGTTCGGTCCTCCTTGTCTTGGTCTACACAGTTACAAGTACGAGAATGAGAACAAGAATAAAATAGGAGTCTGAGCTAAAGCTGAGCCCTAAAAACCTCTGTCTTCGCCTCCATTTGCAGCCCATATACACATAGAACTTGCATGGTATATTAATAAATATACCAAAGCTGTTCAGTATAAATCTCACCTAAATGAAATGGAACATATCTACCTTTCTAGGAATTGACACTAAATGATGAATTACAATTTGAGAAAGAAAATAGCTACCTCCAAAAAGCTACAAACGAAAGACTAAGATTGTAACACAAACCCTATCAAGAGATTCATTCAGATCTGACTAATAAATGTTTTATACAAAGTTACAAGACAGATAGGCTCAAATGTATCTATGGTAACTAAACAGTTTTAAACATTTTAGAGAGTATATAGAAGATGACTTTAAATCATGATCTTAGACCAGTTATTACAGAGAACATAAATGTATTAGCAAAACACTGATTACTCAATCTTTGTGTAATGTTTCATTGACTTCATCCATTAACATCAGTTCCTCCAACTCTTCATGGACATCTACAAAACAGAACTTACATTAATAGAACTAAAGCTTTGTGTAAATCTCATGCCAATATTATTGTATCAAGATATTTCTGTGCACACAGTTTTTAGAATAACTTACCCATGGAAAGCAGGGTGTCCTCACTAAGAAGTGAGTAGTCTTGCTTTAATATGCGTTTCATTTCCTCTGCAGTGTAGTGTTTCTAAAGAGAATAACCATAACATGATTATACATAGTCTTTTGATTATACATAGTTTATACATTGTTTGGAATTGTTATACCTATTGATGGGTGTCACTTTGCTTTCACACAAATACAAACCATCATTTTAACCAGTTTAAGCATCTCTGTCTTTGCTTTCTGGAACATTTCACTTTTTGAGGACTCTATGTGCCTCAGCAGTATGCCCTGCTTCTTCTGCATAGAACCAGGTCCAGAAACAGCAGCAGCTTCTACAACAACACAGTCCTGTTTATTTTCTGTGGGGTTACATCACACATCAAAGCAGTCTAAGTGTGATGAGCAGTAACATACCCTGATAGGCTGGCATCATTGTTGTCTTAATGGATTCAGCAAGGGATGCCCATATTTTCTTTTTTTGATCAACAATATCTGTTTTAATCTCTTTTTTCAGGTTCTCCTCCTGTTACCATTGGGAAATAAATTACATTTATCAAGGGTAGAATATTACAAAGTTACTGCAGTTAGTACAAAAAAAACAAACTCATTACATTAAAACAAGTTCCTGCCTCCCTTTTTTGTAGTGCTGCAGAGCTCTCCCGTGACAGTTACAGGTAACTGCATTTGCTTCATAGCTCCAGCGCTCAAACAAGTAAACATCAGTCTCTAAACATGTTTTTGCTAATCCTTTAATATAGAATAATGTCAGATTCACCTGCATTTTGAAGAAATTTGCAAAATGACTTGCTGAACTGTTCAGAAATTTTTCATTCACTTCATCTGAGATGATGGTGAACTTATTAATGTGATTTTGGAATGACTTCTCGGTTTCCTCCTCTTCCCTGACTCTGGGAAGTAAAGTTTGCATAAGACAAAGCACTGGTGAGCACAAAACAACAATAACGATTATCCAGATTAGTATGTAGTTATTGCCATTCGGATTATTTTGTTAAATATATATTATATATGAAAGTGAATTTGTGTAAGAGCTACAAACATACAAATAGACTGTAATAACTAGGACAACACACAGGCTAACAAATACAGGAATTAGCTGTTTGGGAACAAACCATGAATAAATATAGATACATTGTCCTAATGGTCAACAGCTGATCTGTGCTCCAAGTGATCACTGCTGAATCACTCTTAATGACATTAACAATCACAAAGAAACACATATAGGCAGCCATCTGTGGTGCCATGTTTAGCTTTATTTATAGATGGTTGGACAAACCGCAATAAATTAAACAAATCAATTTGGCCCCAGAGAATGGTAAATAAACTAAGCCATTGTCCACTGTCCATACATTTACTGTGCAGTCAATACGATCTCAAAGAAGATTGTTGGCTATAAGAAAATTATCGGTTTAACCAAAACATCTTGGATTTTCCAGAAGTCTAGAAAATCCAGTTCCCACACCCTTATATACCCTCGCATCCCTGCAAAGTATATCCATGATCTCTGTATGCATAGATTATGTATAGAGCAGTCTTGTGGACTGTCTCTTTGTTAACAACCCTGTTCTGACTTCTGACTACTGATTCTGTCTCACCCCTACCCCTGTCTGTTACCTTCACTGGATTGGATTGCCTCCTGGTTAGTATGTTCTACCATTTATTCTCCTGCCTCTGCCTTCTAGTCTGTCTGCCTGTGTTACCATTATTAACCCCTACCTGCTCTCTGACTATAATTGTGAATAAACCTTTTTTTATCAACGCCTCTCTGTGAGCGTCTGATTCAGGTCCCCAACCAGACAGTCATATCCTCAGCTAGGTACATCAGAACTGCTGGTGCTACAATAATGAGCACTGTACTGACAAATAGCACATGGACATAAACTGAATTTATAATTGTGCCTAATATCTTACAGCAGAACTCGGTGCTGGTTTTAAAAGTGTTAACTTGAATTGTACTCACGGGAAGGTGTGATTAAATCTTGTATCAATGCAGTCATACATGTCCTTAGCCAAGCATTCATTCAGATCTAATGTTCCGAAGATCCTGGACTTGCAGTGTCCATCACCCCTGCATAGTGATGCCAGTGTTTGGTAAGCTCTATGACCATGTTTGTTCTTCTGAGTAATAAGAAGAATTCAGTGGAGTGAAGCAATGAGACCATCAGAAATGAACTAAAAGTAGCAAATTTAGGGAAAAATGCTTACTGGTGGTGTTAGGGCTTTTGCAGTTTCAATACACCCTTTTTCAGACTTTGTTGCTCCAATTGAAAGATGTTTTTCCAGGAAACCATAAACATCGTCACAATATTTATAAAGGATTTCAACTTGATTCTCAAGAATTCTGTTCAATGTACCTTGAAATATGGACTTCTCTTTTATCTTTAAAAATAAACATTATTACAAAGACAGTCTTAGTACAGGACTTGATTTTGTACACTATGATAAAATACAGTACTTTTATTGAAATGGGGTAAGTGTGCATAATGCATTGCAAACAATTTCATGCACACAACTATCAAAACACTTTCTTCATGCTGCTTAAAGTTGAGGCCAAAATATCAGCATTCTCTAATCAGAAGAGATCAGAGAATCTGTTAAATTTTTAAATGATCAGAGAAGTGTTACATGTTACTGGTGTTATTTGTTGCAGTGTGTTTGGTCTGTTCTGTTCTTTATTTCAATGGTCCACTTTAAAGCATCTCCCACTACAGTGGAGCTGACAGGGGGACTGATGGACACCACCACATCCCTGCTGCATTGACCTTGACATCAGTGATGGAGGGCAAGTGCCATCAGAAAGAGTGAACACAGATGATGTAAGGGAAATCCAGAAAAACATTGATGAGCTCGTCTGAGTTGCTATGGGCATTATGTCAGTTATAGGGAGCAGAAGTGTCATGCCTACAGAATATGATCGGGCACATCAGCCCTCAGATTTAATTGTGGAATTAATTTGTGTCCAGTGTTTTATGACTTTTCGGCATGTGTGTGTGTGTGTGTGTGTGTGTGTGTGTGCCCTATTATGATGTAATTCCTCCCTCTAGTATATACTGTGCCTGTCAAAAGTTTGGACCCACCTGACCAGATGTTTTTAATAGTAACAAAGGCATTTGAATCTAATGGATTATGCTTACATTTGTTATATGAATTTTTATGAATAATTTTCCAAAACACACACCCAAATAATTTTAGATGCACCCTCAGCAAGTTTTTTTTCAGAACCTTAGTCCCTCACACTACATGTGTTCCGCATATGTGAGAATTTCTTAAAGACTGATGGAAAAGCATCATGGGTGGCTGCCTCATGAAGCTGGTTAAGAGAACAACAAGAGAGTGTAAAGCTTTCATCAAAGTAAAGGATGGCTACCTTGAAGAATCTAAAACCTAAGATAAACTAATATTGGCTATGAAAATAAAATAACACGTGTGTTATTTCAGTGGTTTGATATGTTCACGCTGTTTGTTAATGTAGAAAATAATAAAAATAAAAATACGTGGGTGCAAACTTTTGACTGATACTGATGGTAATAATAATAATAATTATATATATTATTATAATATAAAACATAATGATTATTATATTATATTATTATAATATAATATCAATGCAAAATACCATTTCAGTGCCGCTGAAACTTTGAATCAATGAAACAATTCCAAATGCTCCAGAGATGTAGTATTTTCCTGTCTCACTTGTGCAATTATTGTTGTATTTCTTCAGGACATTCTGAAGAGCAGGAATCTCTATATATGAACAGATAAAATCATAAAATTACCAGAATGCAAGTCAATTACCTCTACAGGTGTTTTATCTGCCATTTTGTATTTATGCAGTTAACTGAACTTGTGATGTCACTAAATATTAGATTAGCCTAAACTTTTTCAGAATATATTTACAACTGACTGTGTTTTACCTGTTTGGTCTTTTTCCAGAAGAGGATTTTGCTTGGTGAATTCTTTAGAACTCACAGTGAACACAGAAAAGAAGTCATTGCCACAATTAAAATTTTTCTAGTGGAAGTGGGTAAAGAGAGAAAAAACACACCTGAGAGTGAAACTGAATGTTGTTTTTTTTTACATTTTTATAACATCTATTTTTAAGGATAGAAATGTAAAAGGTACACAAATAAATTCTTTAAAAATCAGACAATGTGATTTTCTGAATTTTTTTTCTCATTTTGTCTCTCATAGTTGAGATCTATCTATGATGTCAATTAAGTGGGAGAACTTGCACAATTGGTGACTGACTAGATACTTTTTTCCCCACTGTAATTACCATCACTGCAAACTTTTAAAACAGCTATAAAATCTTTACTATATTGTTTACATTTTGTTATATTTCGTTTAATTTTGTTGATGCAAACACAGAAACAAAACTCAAATAAAATATGATCTCTATTTGTGGGCTTTCCTACTTTTTTTTTAAATGTGACAAAACAATTGAAAAAGCACCTTTATTCTGGCTTGATCACAAAAGCTCTTCTGCACTCTTTTTTTGGATTGGCTATTTCTGTGTTTTATGCATTCAATTTTTATTTCATCTGCAGAATGAGTGACCTATAAATAAAGAAAATTATGTGCAAATTATTTATTCATGCACAGCATTTAACTCTTGCTAATACTGTATAAACCAACAAAGTATTTTATTGAAGTTATATGCATTATTTAAATATATATATATTTTTTTTTCTTTACCTCAGGAAGGGGAGAGAAACTCTGCTCATTGTATCTGTAATTTAAATATGTTTGTCATTGTTGGAAAAAGAGGTCAAACCAATTCTAATTAAATTCTGCTAATATTCCACAACTCAAATAAAAGTAATTAAATCAAACATTAATCAGACTTTAAACAGGTTGGTCCGTTAAAATAATTATTTGAATTTATCTTTCACTGATGTACAATGAAGTATTATGAATTACAATAGGTATATGAATTATAACTATTAAAACTATAATTGTGACTCACATGTACTCCTCTGGGTCAATTTGATCAGACTTGGTGCAGATAAATGAAATGCTTCTACACTCCCCACCTTGTGCCATGTTTGTTATGTTGGTGGACAGAATATCCCAGGCCAACTTGTCAGAATCAGCTCGATTTATGTCACTTACAATCCACACTGAAGAACACTTCTGCAATTTCTAAGGAGTAGCAGAGAAGTTGACTATTATATGTCAGCACAACTATAACCATGCTATATATATTGGAAAGAAATCCTTCTTTGTCTTGTTCAAGCATGAACATTTTTATAATAATAATTGTAAACATAAACTAAGTGATTCTTTCTAAATTGTCTTGATCTAAAATACATTTGTACCTTTCTTTTCAAAAGTTTGTTCACGTTTGATTCTAGTCTAAAATGAGCAGCAGTAATCACCATTTTCCACATCTGATCTCTGATCTTGTTGCAGTCTCCTGTTCCAGGAAGATCCACTAAGACAACATGCTCCAAAAAATCTTTGCAGTGTGGAACCTTTATGGTCACAATCTTCACTATTGGCCAGTAATGTCCTCCAGCACATGAATTATTATGGCAAACATATTTTGTAATTTGGGTACACAGTTGTGAAGCCTGACAGTACACACATAATTACAAACATGAACAAACGCAAAATACACACACAAAAAAAGCTTCATTCACATATGTACAATTTTGCATCTTTTTGGACTGATAAAATTTACACAAAACGTCATAAGCCCATATTAACTTACATCTTGAAATGTTATTTCTGTTTTTTTGGATTTGACAAGGTCTCCAATTTTTATGGACTTCTCTTTTTCTCTGAGCCCTTCAGGGTTCAGTGAACTGGCTCGGGCACCATACAGTGCTTTAATCTTCTCCTTTGCTGCATTCAGCTCTTCCTCATCCTTCACCCCAACAGATTCTAATGAACTCAAAAAGGACCGGAACTCACATTCCCAATCCTACATTAAAAAAAACAGTTTAATCAGAAACTGCAGTAAAAGTAGTCATGATGTCACATTTTGATATGCAGTTACTTTTTATGTACAGTGGTGCTTGAAAGTTTACACTTTAGAATTTTCTATATTTCTGCATAAATATTATCTAAAACATCATCAGATTTTCACACTGTCCTAAAAGTAGAACCCAGTTAAACAAATGAGACCAAAATATTATACTTGGTCATTTATTTATTGAGGAAAATGATCCAATATCTTGGTTAAATGATCACTCCTGGGAGGGTAACAATGGTCTTAAATTTCTTCCATTTGTACACAATCTGTCTGACTGTGGATTGGTGGAGTCCAAACTCTTTAGAAATGGTTTTGTTAGCTTTTCCAGCCTGATGAGCAACAACAACTCTTTTTCTGAGGTCCTCAGAAATCTCCTTTGTTCATGTCATGATACACTTCCACAAACATGTTGTGAAGAGCAAACTTTTGATCGATCCCTGTACTTTAAATAAAACAGGCTGCCCACTCACACCTGATTGTCATCCCACTGATTGAAAACACCTGACTCTAATTTTACCTTCAAATCCTATAGAGGTTCACATACTTGTGCCACTCACAAATATGTAATAATGGATTGTTTTCCTTACTTTTAGGACTGGTGTAAAACTCTGATGATGTTCTAGGTCATATTTATGCAGAAATATAGAAAATTCTAAGGGGTTCACAAACTTTCAAGCACCACTGTATGATCGTGTTGGTAACAAATAATTATGTTGTACTTTTCTTTATGGCCCGATTTGTGTTTAGGCAAAGTATAGAATTACTTCAGTAACGACGAGTGAAAGGGAGGTTGGCAAAAATACCAAACGTAATCATAGACAGACAGGTGAATTACAAACGGGCTAACCAGACAAGGGGGCGTGGCAAACCAAAACCAAAACAAACGCACATAGTAGACGGAGATACAGTTTGCCAGGGAAACCGCAACGCCAAGGAAGGCCAAAGCCTGACAGGGAATCAGTTTTGCTTTTTTCTCAGAAGGAAATTATGTCAGAATATTTATGCTGCTCGAACTGCAGCAAACGTCTTGTTTTTTTTATTGTAGAAAATACTAAAATTAAGAAATGAGTAGGTCTGTCCAAACTTTTGACTGGTACTGAATTTAGGGTGGGGAGGTGTAAGGGAATAATGATTAGATGTTGAAACTCATTATGCAAGCTTTTTTTTTTACTTTTGATTTGTCAGATTTCATTTATTAAATGCATGTGGGTTAGTAGGTCTGCAAATCTTTACAGTGGCTGTAATACAGTGGCAGATTTTGAAATGTGAAATTATTGGGCCTGGAAATCATCAAAGCTGCTCAGCAGGGTCCAGAACCTGCTCCTTGTCTTTTTGTCAAGTTACCACTACCACAGTCTATTTTTCACTGCCACTATTTTGATATTTACAAGTTAGCCTGGCCTGTCATTTACTTATTAAAAGACTTTAAATTATAAAAATATGATTGATGTTATGATTCACATTGCTTTAATAGTTTAAGATGTTGTTCTATGCTTTAAATGAATCATACCTCTTTGGAAATGAATTCAATCTTAGCTGAGTATTCGTAGTCATTCTTGTTGGCTTTCACCTGTATGATCACTGACGTACAGGCACTGCCTGTTCCTGATGGCAACAGGTGTTTTTCTCCCAGAATAGCGTTGATTAGTGAGCTCTTACCATCCCCAGTCTTCCCAAATAGTCCAATTGTAGTTTTTTTTTTAAATTCATTCAGTCTTAAGATACTACCTCTGTGCAAAAAAACAAACATAATTACACTAGTTTACAATAATTATTCTAATAATTATTATGTATTCTCAGCATAACAAATCATTTACTGCACCTGATATATTCAAGGAGCTGCTTGTTGGAGGCTGTTTCCGGTTCGTTGTTGATTTCACGTAGAACTTTTGATATAATTTTTTGGGCCTTTTTAAAATTCTTCATTTTTACTTCATCTTTACCTTCACCGAGAATAAGAAAATTACACATGTTAAAGTTATGCAAGGAAAAATGGCAAAGGGTCTAATGCTGAGCCATGTGTATCTGTTCCTATCAAATCAGTATTTTAATAAAAATGTGTACATTTAGTATATTTATTGCAAAGTATACTCAAATACAGTCATGGGTTTGGACATAGGTACTCATTGCTTGTTTTTAAGGGACTAAGGTTCTGAGAGAAGACTTTTTGCTGAAGGTGCATATACAATTCGTTGTTAGTGAGTGTGAGTGTGTGTGTGTGTGTGTGTTAGGAAAATCAGTTCATATATAGGCTAACACCATTATCACTTTTATATTTGTCTTAGAAACAAATTTAAGCATAATCCATTAGATTAAAATGCTTTTATTACTAATAAAAATATACATTCAGTCAGGTATGTGCAAACATTTGATACTGTGTAAGTACATTATATGTTCTCAAATGTAAGAATCTTGAAATGTCTGAACACTAAAACCATCAGAAGACGTGTATTGCCTTTGTTTTACAGTCTAAAAAACTACAATTTTGTAGTATCCAAATTTCAGAGGCGGACTTTCCAGGTTCAGAAAGTAAAAGTCCTCACCAGGATTTTGCTCAAGCATCCTAGATACCATTCATTCAATCATCGAACTAATTTTACCTGCAGGGTTGCACTAATTAGAAAATCCAGGAAGCTTGAGCAAAATCCTGAGGAGCAGGATTCCAGCTTCTCTTGCTATGGCTGATAGGGTCACCCCTTTTGGCCTTCATCTGGACAACCTGCTGCTAGAGGGTTTCAGTCACTTTGGAACAGCTCACCATTTTTGCAAAGTCAGTGAAAACTGGAAAGTTAGGCTACCAGTTAAATAGGGTTTGTCAGATAATTAAGGAAATTTTACATTATGAAATAATTTGGGGTTTTTTGATGGAGATTATATTTATGCATGATTGAGAATATAGTCTCATTACTTGAGTTATTGATGTAAATCTGTATAAAAAAATTCTAAATCATTAAATCTTTGGAGAAGGGAAAGAGCAGGCTACTGCAAAGCACCACTGTCTGATACGCTGATGGTGAGGTGCTCATGATTAATGAACTAGCGACTATTAAACTGGTGACTGGGGGCAGGGCAGATGTGATGTGAGTTTGTGTGTGTGTGCGTGTGTGTGTGTGTGTGAGTGTGTGTGCCTCGTGCTGGGCGCCCTGCACCCCATGACACACTGTTCAGCTCATGCACACTGTACTTACTGCTTTTACTGACAGGCTATTTGTTCTCGTATATTTCTGTTCGACTAATGTTTTCTTAATCTTTAATGATGCAATATCCATAACATTTAAATGTCACTGTAATGTCTAGATCTTTTTTAATGACTAAATCAAAATCATTGTTCAAAATGTGTGTATGTGCTGTTACATGAAAAGAACAAACGTCAAAGAATGCAGATGCTGAACTGGTACCACTGGTGTGCAGGGCTTGATTTGTAGAGCTGTAGTCTGTGTATTGTATTTGTGTACTGGGAATGTCAATAACTAATTTCCCAATAGATTAGTTTGACAAATTATACCCTGGATCCGTGTGGCCTGAAGAGTTCCACAGTCT
This sequence comes from Sternarchorhynchus goeldii, assembly GCA_028565775.1. Taxonomy (NCBI): domain Eukaryota; kingdom Metazoa; phylum Chordata; class Actinopteri; order Gymnotiformes; family Apteronotidae; genus Sternarchorhynchus; species Sternarchorhynchus goeldii. Next base: position 2,231,451 of record JAOXYF010000003.1, on the reverse strand, counting down.
TGTGATGTGGCAATAACACAAAGGATTACTTAATACTGGATTATAGTTGATTATGACAGTGATTGACTTCAACTACAGAGATTTAATGGATGGCTTTGTTGGGTAATCTGTTGAGGTAATTCTGACCCTACGTTAGTGTTACACATCAAGCAAAAATCTGATGTTGATATTGTAATGGATTCATAGTTATGTTCTTTCAAGGGGCTTTCAAGATACAGGTTTTTGTCTATTTGTTGGTAACTGCAACAACTTGCATTTACTATCTGAAGAGGAAAATTTGATAATAAAATGGTATTAAATTTTTTTGTTTTCCTTTGTCATAAATATATGTTATAGAACATATGTTTCCAATACTGTCATGTCCGATTTATGTGTGTCATGGGTCTGGAACAGGAAACAGTGATCTTGTTGAATTTACCATGCCATATTTTCACTGTACATTGTATATGTATTCTAATATGAACTTACCTTAAAATTCAAAAAGGCAAAATTAGATTATTAATACTGGCATCAACCACAACCAGGTGTTAATTATTACGTATTGCTTACGTCCATAAAATTGTCCTATAAAAATTATTTTAAATAAGTATGAAGTTATAAAATGTTTCCACCTTCCTGATATAGCATGACAAATTAAAACAATATTTTGGATAAATACATGTACAAAATATATTTTTTAAGCAACTAATTTATTACAAGCTGATAACTGAAAATATTTCCAGTTTGGACAAGATTTTACCACCTTCAGTTATAACAAAAACTATAATTAATTGCACATCTATGAAAAACATTAATGGTAAATACTAAGGCCAGTCTGCATTCAGTCTTTTTTTCTTTCATGACAATTGCTTGACATCATCAGAAAAATGTCTTACCAGTATCCATCTTGTGTTTGCTAGAATGCAGAGTTTTTTTTTTCTTAGTTGGTGCATGTGACGTAGAAGGCTTATCTGTGTACACTCTTTTATTTCCTTTAAACAAGAAAAATAAATCAACATTAATATATTTATAATTATATGAAGCAGTACTTAATTAGGATTTTTAGGAGCCTGGAAAGAAATACCTTGTTTATCCATTTTTAGTGTTAACCTGAGGAAGAAAAAAGATTTTTATTGTAGCTTAATTAACACAAAGAATAAATTACAATAGTCAGTATTCAGATGTCCAATAGATTATATTTCAGTTGAGTATATTAACAAGCTGTTGAAGTTTGTGGTGATGGCAGACAGCAGTTCAGAAAAGTAATCAATAAAACCAGCACAATATTTTGGAGAACTGTAAAGAGTTAATAAAAGTGTCTGAGATATCCCTTTAAGTAGGGTACAACCATAATACAATTGTCACGGGAGGTTGTCCCACAGCTCAAAGGAGACGCCTTCTCAACTACACACACACACACACACACACACACACACACACACACACACACACACACACACACACACACACACACGACACCTCACCCGTTGACAATCACAAAGGTACTGATTCAGTGCACCCGTCTCTTGTTTGTCTGTCATCACTTTCACTCTCTACATAAACCTTTTGCATGGAAGCCTTTTGAAGACTTTGTGTTTGTTCTTTACACTCTTTATATCAGCGCTTGTGCGCGTCTCGAACTTTGTGTAGTGCTTTCTGTTTATTATGTATAGTAAAAAAAAGTGCCTCTGTAACCCTCGCCGCCTGTTCCTTTCTCTGTCACAGCCCCGTCACAACAATTAAGGGAAATCCCCAAATTCTATATGTTTGCATTGGAAATTATCTTTAAAAATAGTAGGTCTACCTCCCCTCCTGTACACTCAGGACACATGATGAAATCCGTTTCACTAAGAACCTGTTGCGGTGGCCGCCCTGGCCGCCTCCCCTGTCTCGTTTCTGTGTGGGTGTGTCCGTGTGTGGGTGTGTCTGTGTTCGTTGGTGTGATGTGAATGTTCATCGATGTTCGTGAATGCTTGTCAGTGTTATTCGTGAGTGATTGTTAACGTTACTCGTATCACCTGTGTCTCGTCAGGGTGTGTGTATATAAGCGTGTGCATGTCACAAGGTCCTTGTCGGTCTATGTTTGGTTCGTGACTCGTCGATGTCAATGGTTGTCGTTGGTAAGCGTTGTTTCCGTTTGTTTCTGTCTAACGAAACCGAACATAGAACGGTTTATTTAACTAACGCACGTTGGAGTCGTGTCGCTTTCTACAGCTCCCCGCACCTCCGACGTGACAGAACCTTTTTACTGTTTCCACAATCTAATCAGGTTTCATTTAAGAGTGTAAAATCTAGACAGTGAACATTAATAAGATCTTTTCTTCTAAAAGATGTTGTATTGAGGAAAATTATGTTTAGAATGCACATGTATGTATTTGTGTGTATATATAATTTGTACCCTCACATACTTGGTGGAGATTATATGAGGGAATTTCTTCAGTTACAGTTCTGATAGCTCTTTACATCCTCAAAAACCAAAGTATACAGTTATAACACTAACACCTTACACAATAACAGGGTGGTTAAACAAATGGTATATTATAGAAAGTGATTTGCCCAGAACACAAGCAGCAGCAAAGTTGAAAACTAGCAACAAACTAGAAAGCTTCAAAAATCTTTTTGACTCAAAACCCATAAACGGGCTACTTACTGCGAATGTAGTGATGTGTGGAAGAGTGGAAGAGAATGGAGATATTGAGGATGCTGAACTCATATAAAACTCTACATGCATGTATTATCTACTGAGTAGTAATGTGCAATCAACTCTGAGTTCATAAAGTTCCCAGCTCTAAAACTGTTTAGGACATATAAGATGAATATATACATGCCACGTGATAAGGTGTGTCGACCCACAAGCCTTAAGTTTCATTTTCTTGTTATTCGCCACCATTTCTTATTGACGTAAAAAGAAACCAGAATAACTGCACTACCCACATGCCTTAAGTTTAATTTTCTTGTTATTTGCCTCCCTTTCTTATTGATGTAAAAGGAAACTAGAATAACTATAAGTGCCTGTCTAACTGTTTAACCTGACTATAACAGCCCCCTGCTCGCCTGTTCCCTCCAAATCCCACTTTTTAATGTGTGTCTTTGTTGGTGTGGTAGTCTGAGTGCTGCTGTGTTTGCCTGCTTGTCTAACACTTATCAGTTGTTTTGTTTTCCATCCACCTCCCCCCTCCTTTGTACACACACACACACACACACACAAGCTAGAGTCGTTTAGTTTGTCTCACTGAAAATACACTGTTGATGTTGTTTGTCTTAGAGTAGTTGTGTCTAATGAATTATTTCCTTTCATTTCCAGTTATCTGTCTTGATATCATTCAGACTGTAGTTTTTGCCAATATCTTCAAACTAATTATTTTCAGTTATTTAAATCATTCGGAAATCAAATCATTTTTACTTTCTTTAGTTAAAGGGAATATATCGATTCTGATTTGATTACATAGATGAGACTGATATGACTACATAAATCTCAGTCATTCTCTTCATGCTTGGGCTACATATTTTGGAAACTTCTGCTCCAGGCTGATGA
>JAOXYF010000003.1:2189282-2227837 GCA_028565775.1 Sternarchorhynchus goeldii | reverse complement strand
TGTCGGTGTGGTAGTCTGTGTCAGTCTGAGTGCTGGTGTGGTAGTCTGTGTTAGTCTGAGTGCTGGTGTGTTTGTCGATGTGGTAGTCTGTGTCAGTCTGAGTGCTGGTGTGGTAGTCTGTGTTAGTCTGAGTGTGGGTGTGTTTGTCCTGTGTCAGCAGAAGCATGGGGTTGTGTTCAAAACCACTCCGAATTCAGGTGTTTTTAAATACTTTGATCAGCAGAACTTCTGCTCTTCCATTCACCTCAAAGAGAGGCTCTGTTATCTTGTTTGATTAAAGTTGCCACGGCAGCAAAATCACCCAATTCCTTTCAAGCAAGCTTACGAATGTGGTCACATGGTCTGATCGATCAATTCCTTGTTAAACTGCATATTAAACAGTACCGTTCAATTAACAAACATAATTCGAATAGCTACACTCTATTATTACTGTATTTAACTAATCTTAATCTAGATTTGTACACACTGGATGATATCTTGCCTCTTTGCAAGAGATCTCTCATTTTCCTTACTAACTTACATTCAAAATATTTCATTACAAACGACTGACTTGTTCGTTGTTCTTAATACCAGTGCCATTATCCTTGGTCCTGATATGTCCATCAAGATAGAATGAATCAGCTGCGCTCGTTAACATACAGCCATTTTATGTAAATCCTGTCTTGTTCTATGATCGCGTATGGATGCTCCCGTGTGTACACATCTACATGTACGCATCCACTCTCCCCCTCCTTTTTACGAACACACACACACACACACACACACACACACACACACACACACAATCTTTTTGTCATGATGCAGAGAGTCCCCCTTACTGGTGTTCTCCGGTAGTGGCAGCGGCGAGGTGTGTGGCTGGTTATGTCATTGTTTATTAGTTTTATTTGTCCATGCTTTCCTCAGGTGGTGGGCATTATTCATGAATTAGTTTGCCACCTAAGGATCATTATGTTTTTGTTTACCTTTTTTAAAGGAAAAGGCCCAGTTTTTGTTCAAACCTTGTCGGTTTTTGAGGTCACTGGGCCTCTTTTGTTATAGTTATGCCTTTTCAGTTTCATTTTGTTACTTTCATTAAACATTTCAGGTGGAGACCTGTGTGGAGCTTTCCTTTCTTTTTCTGTCTGCACGTTCTTTGCCCGTGTGATACATTTGAGTTACGGGAGTTGCCTCAGGTTTCTACACAATAAATATGTTCTGTAATGAAACCTTTCAGACATCCTTTCTCAAACAGAAAAAAAAACTGAGATGTTTAAAAAGTAAAATGTTTTGAAAAAAAGTTTAAATTTAAGGTGTTTAAATATAAAATGTATGCATAAGAAATGTATTTACTGGGATTAATGCATTTACTGGGATTACATCATTTTAGAACTCATAAGGTAGGACCCTGCATTTGTGTGTGAAAAACACCATAAGAACCTCTGTATGAACTGCCATGGGAAGATGGCCTAATCAGCAGAAACCCAGGTGGTATGAACCAATCCTTTTTTTAAATTAAATGATCTGTTTCTGGTTATAATGGTGGCTTGGCAATGAGACCACAGTAGATCGCTCCTGTAATATGAATGTGAGAACCCACAGAAACGTGGGTGTTCAAAGGTGGGAAACAGCTTCATCGGTAGAAAGTGCGGATGACTTACATCAAATAAGTTTTGAAAAACAACAACGGTAGCCAGGTTCATACAGTGGTGGCACATTTATTAATAATGGTTCACTTCGTTCCTGATGGTGAGATGCTGGTGCATTTGTGATAAAGATGGTTATATAACCTGCCCTAAAACAAAAGGTATAATGCATTGGGATTCCTTTGTATTGATCAGACATCCTCTAGAATTCGGGTCTATCTGAGCTACCCTAGATATTCCAAGAATCCCTAAGCACTTTTTGTAAGTCGCTCTGGATAAGAGCGTCTGCCAAATGCCATAAATGTAAATGTAAATGTAGATGATGTCTCGCGTGTATGCTGTGTGTGTACAGCCACAATAAATGGAACCAACTATTCTTGAATGTCCCTTTTTGGATCAACAAAGTAAGTAAGTGAGTGACTGAGTGAATGAGTTTGTCTGTCTGTTTATGCCTGTTCTCTTCAACTAATTCCTGAATTTGACTTAATTTAATAGAAAGTACTGAAACTCGGGAGGTTTAGGCACCACAATACACAGGACAAGATGTAAAATATCTTGTTCCAAACCATTAGATCTTCACACAGGGCCCAGCCCACTCTCTTCATGCCAGAAACCACTTCATGAGCTCTTCACAGGGGTCACAAGCTACATATGTAGTTCTGCTAAATGTTCTGCCAACTACAAATGGGTGTGATAACACTATTTCTGGGAGAAGGGTTTGCGTGCCAATCCACATTTCATTTACACCTGTGCTAAGAGTCATATAGGGTCAGAACACTGACACATCACTTTGAAAGCTTTATTGCCTGCCCCCTCCACTCCACACACGCACACAAACACACACTTGGGGTCATAAAACAGAGCTTTATTGTCAAGTGTAAAACACTTCAGCAATTAGTAATGAATCACTAACCTTTACAGCTTAAAGATAGTTGGGGGATATTGAGAGATTGTGCATATGGAGCTAAAGAAGTGTATCAGAGTTGAAAATAACCGCATTGAAATTGTGAATTCAACCAAAATAATTTTACGTAGTTCTGATTATTATTACATTTTATAATAGTTTATTCTGTTCTTTGTTGTTGTTGTTGTTGATGTGTGATTGTGACTACCTGTGGGTTGTGTAACTGTGATTTTGCACTTGTTGTACTTCTGGATTACCGTACACTGGCAGAATTTTATGCCAGCATTGATATAGGTAAGTCATGAGAATGAGCACCGGGACCCATTTCACATTTATAAATGGAAATAAAAATACACTAGCTTATAGATCCGTTGCATAATGTTTCTTAACACTGATAACATAAAGCAAGTGTGGTTGGGTTAGGGTTAAGAATGCAAAAACAATACTTCTATATACAAATGCAATTTGTAAGGAAATGAGGAACAGATGTGCTAGAAAAACCCTGGGACGTTAGAACTCTGGGGAGTGAGTCCTCTGGTGGCCAGATGTGGTGTTGCTGGATCTGATGTACACTATGCTAACGGGTTCTATCGCCATCTTGGTGCCTCATGCCTAGTGAGTTTTACACATGCTGTAGGGGCATTACTCATGGTTGTATGTATATTCTTTTATGCCAGAGAGTGAAAATCCACTGCTACAGGTATACATTACAGTACTGTTACTGTTTGTATGCAGGTATGTTGAAGTCACACTTTTTTTTTCCTTTCTGGAGAAGCTGAAAGTGTGACCTCCTGATAGCTGGAACACACCCTCCAGTCACCTTTATTAAAAAGAGGAACCACCATCCCCATCTGAAGTACATAAAACAAACATACAGTAGGGTGTCTGTTAGTAGTGTATATAAATAGGCTCCAAACTATAACATTACATACAAACTAAAACAGGCCAAGAAAAATAACACGGCCACCCACAGACATCTACATCCCACATCTGTACCCAGAAGCCTTAAACCTTGTTTGTTGGAGTTGCCTCAGGTTTCTACACAGTAAACATGTTTCAAAAACGAACCCCCTTCATCCCTCCTTCCTTAAAAAAACATGAAAACTGGAGATTGAAACACAAAATTTTGGCCTCTTCATAGCTTCTTTGAGACAAAAAACTTTAAAATCCAAGATAGTCAGTTTACAATGAGATTTAGATGAAAAGTACTGTAATAGCCTGTGTAAGGATTTTCAGCTTGCCTTCAAGCTTTTGAAAGGTAATGACACACATTCTTTAAGATTAACAGGAAGCTTTAACACAGTTATCATTCATGGATGCCACCCAAAGAATTCTTAACAAAAGACTGAATCAACCTCTGACATAAGTCACAGGCTTCCATACCGATAGTGTTTTACCAACTTTGATTGCCTTTCTGGAAACTATCAGCAATGTGTTAAATGTAAGAAATTTACAAATTGTATTTATTTTCATTTTTTATGTTCTCTCATCTTTCATTGTAAATGTATAGGTTTCAAGAGATGCAAGACTACACTTATTTAAATACTTATAATGTTCATGTAAATAACCAAGAGGCCATGGTAACAAATTTAATAAATTTCAGTTTTTAAAAAAAAAAAAAAAAAAAAAAGAATCAGGTGCAATTACTACGTCCAGAATAGTGCACGGAGAATGTCTTGTTGAAGTGTTGCTCCAAAGCTCATTAAATTATTTAATAAAAGTATTGTCAGTCCAAATTTGTGTCACGTCAGGTCAGTGCAAAGTAAACCTGGTCACACATCAGAGTGAATTGAAAGACGTTTTATGCCAAAGCAGGAAGGCAGGCACGTATTCAGGATTTTAGTCTAAATGGCGCTCTCTACTGCTCAGCATGTGCTTTACAAGAGATAAACTTATTTGTGTCTGAAATTGGACCTTTTTGAAGATGCCATTTTAACAGTTTCAGCCAAGGAATCTAGATAACAATTTTACAATTTAATTTTAAAGGTTATAAAAATTATTCCAAAAGTATACATCATCTCTAAAAAAAGACAACAGTCCAAAAAGTCAATATACAAACAGCACTCCATGATGGGAGGCAGATAAAACACTGCATCCTGGTGACCTGCGGATGAACTCCTTTTGGATGGATACTGGTGGTCTTATGCTGAGGACTCGGTGTTGAATAATGTGGTGGCGTTGATGAGGTCTTGGGGTAGACTCTCTCTGGCCTCCTGCATTCGTTTACGAGCTCTCTGAAATGCCTCTGACCACACACACACACACACACACACACACACACACACACTTAAACTCTAAACCCCAGTAATACAAATGAACCTCCAGTAATACAAAGTCTGCTGTTGGCATTAGCGTGCTTGTATCTCAATCCTTACCTAGCACATTATAAACAGATCCGAGCTCACTGTGGCCACCTAGTTGGTCTAAAACAGTCTGCCGCCTCTTCTTCAGAGTTCTGGCATCCACAAACGCTCTGCAGTAAATCAGCAGCATACTTCATGACCCAGAAAATCCAAAGTGCACTGCTCTCACTGGATAAATGTTTTTATTCAGCTAACCGGGCATGCTGGAGGCAGTTCAGGACAAAAGTCACGCTCCCAGTGGCCTGCGTGCGGAAGCCAAACCGGCTCAGTCGATCTCCCTTGGAAAAACAAATGACAACAGTCAGAAATGCAAGTAATTCCTCTGCTATCCAATATTCTACTGACAAAGTTTAAAAAAAAAAACAAAACAAAAAAACATACGTTTTACCAGCCAGTGGTAGTGGGCCAAGTCTGACCCACCTTAAATGTACTTGGTATCCTCACGTCACTGATGTCCTCCAGTTCAGGAGCGCCTCCAATGAAGAAGCGCTTGAGCTCAGCTACTGTGCCTGTTCGCAAAGGCCTCCACGTGGGGCACATCACCCTGTGGTACCCTGTAAGACACCACCCACACGCCACCCATCAATCAGATGATTGCTCCATCATCGGGGGGGGCTTGCACCGATTTCTGGGGTCACCTACTCCTTGAAAATTGATGGAATTTTATGTTATTCTCCTTGAGATAAATAGAAGTAAAATGAAAGATAAGAAATCACACCAGGTGTGGAAGGTAAGACAAGGCAGCCATAGCCCTCGGTTCTGTGGCGCTGCCAGAAGTCCAGGGAGAGAACCTTGAAGTACAGCACAGGCCAGTGGGGGAGGGAATCTGCAAACCACAACCCAATGATTTGCACCGATCAGCTGCGTCAGGCTCGTTCTGCACTCGGAAGATTTCTGACTTCTCATTGCCATAAATGACACCATCTCAAAAGATCAGTAACTGCTATCCCGCTTTAAGTTTTGAATTTAAAAGTTGTATGTACCCTACAAACTTATAAGCCCCAAGCTTGGCATTTTTTACTTTTTTTTTTTTTCCCAGCTATTTGGGGTTGATCGGGAGTTTTTTTGTTATTTTGTGTATGTTTGTGCTAGTGTTGGCGGGTAATGTGGTTAATGTAAACTACACATGCTAATGATGTCCCTTGGGGACAAGTAAAAACTTACTGATTATTGTGTCCTAAGATTCCAAAGCCATCGTTGCTAAAAACAGGATTTAATAAAGCACAACCTCACCCTCTGATTCATCCTCTTTTCTGAAGAAGGACTCAAAGCTGAAGGGGTAAGAGAAGAAAGCCACATTGTCCTGGACACAGAGAGCATACCTGTGTCAGTCTTCCCCTGCTCATTAAAAAAATAGGAAAATCCCCCCAGCAAATGATCAGTCTCTTACCTTCCCTAAGGTGCGCGTTCGGCAGGTCTGAGTCACCCCCGAGAGGCTCTGGAACGACACAGTGGACCAGCCTGACAAGTGTCACAAATACATTAATACCTCCATATGGACTGGCTGAGTTAGGAAAATATGGTCATATTCACTTACTGTTTGGCAGCTCCAGGAAGAAGTGAACATAGAGGTTGTCATACTCATAGCCTTGTGCAGAAACTAGGAAATATAAAGAAGGTATATGGGCCCATTGCAAATGGAAGAATATGCTGGCCTTTCTGTGTTTAAAACGTCTGCTGTGTTTGTAATGCTGACCTATCTCTCCATTAACGATCAGACGAAGAATTCCAGGAGGTGGCTACAATACAGTGAAAAGAGCAATTATAACAGTATATAATGTTACATTAAGTTACGTTTACATCAATACACAACTGAATATGTTCATAATATATTGCAACAAAACTGCACAACTCCAACAAAATAATAAGACTTGATATGGCTTTATACCGATTAAAATAGAACAGTTTTCAAAAGCATATGGTACATATTTAAGTCCAAATGATCAGAAGCTTAGATGTTCAAGTGGCTTAGAGCATTCCTACCATTTCAAAGTCCTGGCCAACAAGGCTGTTGAGATAATCTTTGTGCCGGTTGTAGAGCTGAAGAGATAACAATAAGGCTGGGGATTATTTCTCAAAATAAAAATCTCAAAATAAAAGCCTACTCTAAGATCAGACCTCCCCATTTTATAAATTATATCAAACTGAAAAAGTTAAGAAAGGAATCAGCTGATCTAGGAACAGCCATCACACACTTGCAAACACCACGACTACTAGAAGTTTAAATCTAATGAAACTACATGGAACAGCTCACATCTCGGTACAGGCGCTGTTCTCGTTCCTTGTCTTCCGCACTAATGGGGGCAGAGGCATTCTCCAGATAGATGTTCCACAACTCCCTCTTATCTCCCTCTGTGTCCAGCCTGGCAGTGGACAAAACAAAAGTTTAATACGACCCAACCAGTGGTGCTGTGCACTTAACACCCAGTATTAGAATAATACCAGCAGGAGCCCTGGGACTGAAGGAAGGGCAGAGCAAGACCCACCTGTAAGGCCCTCTGCTGTTGTTGAAATCGGGTTTCAGCGTAATTACTCCATTGCTGTCTGCTCTTATGGTGCACAGCACATATTCATGCTCCTTCAGTCCCAGCCTGTAAAACACAGAGTTCAGACAATGGCCAAAAACACAGCTCAGTATCCTGCTGGGGGTTGTTTAGCAGCAGGTTCAACACAGGTCAAGCAGTGCTGTGCCACTCACTTGCCGGCAGGGCCCAGATCTGCCATGATGTGCATGGTCTGCATTGAAGTATTGACAATGTGGCTGTTCTTCATAAACTCTTTCGATGGCTCCCACACCACTAACCGGGCCTTGGTGATGTTGGATTCCCTACAACAACACAGGAACATTTAGGAACCATGTAAATGTGTTCTTGGAAAACTCAGGCTCAGACTTTAACAAACTCAGGATTTCACAAGTTTCATGGGAGAGCTCCACTCACATGGGGCGTCTCTCTTGGCGCCTGTGTCTGACATTTGCCATGCGTTCTGCTAGGAAGGTTGGCCTCACTTGGGCTGATGTCATCAGACTCCGAGCCTGCTGCTCACACAATGAAAACGTCTACAGACAAATGCTACTCACCATTACAATAACTTAGATTTCATTTGGCTTAGTTTAACAGTGGATTTGAACATTTATTCTGGGTCCAGGTGGAAGCAATACCCACCTCCTCCCAGTTGGTGAAGCGATCAAAGTCTGTGTATGTGAAAATACGCAGATTTCGTCTTCTTTTAGCTTTTTCCATTGCCATAATTTCAGTGTGATACTGTTTCTCCAGTGGAGTCTGACATACAGACTCAGTCTGATACAGGTCCATTTCATACTACACACAGGGGAAAAAGCAGTTACATCAGTGCATAAAATACCCAGAATACCCTAGGCTATGAACTCATACCTGACTGAAAAACTTCTCTTGCCAGCCAACCACCAGTTCTTCTTCATCACCAACTGTATGAGAATAAAAGTTGATGTGCATAGGTATTTGATGGACAGAATACTCTCTCTCGTCATGTACCTGTACCTGATTGTGTTTGAGAGATGAAAGTGTCAAGCTCGATGACGCCTCGCTCCTGCTGTGTCAACACTTCTTGTTGTAGATGTTGTGTGAGAGCTGCTGTGGAGGTGACTCGCTGAATTCTGACTCTACGACAAACCCAATGGCATAGCAAGCAGTAATATGCAAAGCATTCAACAACTGCTCTTAAGTTATAACGTAAAAAAAAATATGCCCCCCAAGTACCCATACTATGAAGCAAATATACTCAGCAGTTCATAGAACACAAGAAGCTGACGTTAGCTAGTTAACAGCATTAACAACAGCATCTTTCTAGTTACTAGTTGTACGTTAAACGTAGCTAATAGGTTGCTAATAAATAGCTAGCCGACATTAAACCTAGCAAAATACTGCTAGCTAGGTAACGTTTAAGTTAAATATGTACATTTAGCTAGACAGCTAGCTACATACCTTATTCTAAAATTTTTCACTGCATCGCGGGAACGGTAGACTGCTTCCCCAGTATCGGTACACCACCCGTCAGCCATATTCTATAATGAGTACCTACTTAGGTAGCTAGCTAGCTAACAGCATGAGAAAAAAATAAAACAGCATAACTAGCTGCAGCTCTACACCAAAATCTTACGCGTGCAGAACGTATAACTGATAACAGGGGTATTGTTCATTAAAGGGTGATCAAACAAATACAATTAATAGAACGGCTCGTAAGTGTCTGATATGACGTATTTACACATTGTCTGGCTAGCTAGCTAGATGCTAGCTAGCTAATGGCTTAATCTTTAGAAACCTCGCTGCAGCCCAAAGGCGTCTTTTGTTGCATGGTAACGGAATTCAAGAAGGAAGCGGAAGTATCTTTTGCGCATGCACCTCAAGGAATCGAGGTTATCGTATAGCTGGGTCATGGATCAGTATTATCCAATAGTACAGCGATAACAATAGCATACAAGGAGTGACCCCAACTGATCTTGGAACGGCATCCCGGAACTACTTTTCCAAACAACGCTCTCTTACTAGTTACACATGCTCTACATGCAAGTGAATTGTAGCCGGATACTGGGAAGTAAACTACATAGCTAGCTAGCTGTCAAGCAGTAGCTTTTATATTGAATGGAGATATTACGAACAGTTAGAAATGGGTCCTTATAGCGTAGTATAAGAAATTTCTTCCTGTCCTAATTTATGACGTTTCTTTTTAAACGTTACGCATTCTGAAGACCAAAAAGCTAGCTAGCTACCCTTAGCCAGCAACTGTGGCGTTCATGTTGTAATTTGCCAGTTTCTGTAGCACGTGATTATTGTATTAACAAGCGGGTTGTTAACTTTTCCTCAGAGGACTACTGTAAAAGGATAAAATATTGAGCTAGTTGTAATTAGTACAGTTCAACAGTTAAAGCCCACAGACCTTATTTCACCTAATGATGTGTAAAACAGCTTGCAAATGCTTTGGTGTTATAAGAAATAATGGAATAGCATTTTTCTCTGGTGGTACACAACATGCTCCTTATCACTACATCCAAACTCTTTTCTGGTCAAGAGATGCTGGTTTTAACCATTCTAGGTTGCTGAGGTGTAATCTTTTCACATCCTCTTGTAATCATTCAAGGACTACTAATTCTCCATCCACAAAAAGATCACAACGAAGAGAGCCCCTTTCTGGAGCCAAGAGCAGAGTGTCCTCTGAACTCCGCAAGCTCAGTCTGGAAGACTTTGAGGAAGCAGAAACTGCAAAGCTTCTTAAGGGCACCCGAACGGACAGGGCAGCTAACATCCAGCTCAGGGGAGACAAGCAGGATGAGATGGTGTTCGGCATGGCCCCATGCCTGCTGGCCCTGAATCAGGAAAGGCGGGAGCTCTTTAGGCTCTATGTGAAGAACGCTGAGGGGCGGCCAAGGGAAGGCGTGCAGAAGGTTTGCGAGGCGGCTCTGAGGCGTGGAGTTCCCATTCAGCGCGTCACCAAGAGGGAGCTAGAGAAGATGACTGGTGGTATGGTCCACCAGGGGGTGTGCCTTCAGGCAAGCCCCTTAGGCTTTGTTACTGAGGAAAAGCCCACAAGGCCTCAGCATAACAGACACCCCAATCCACTGTGGCTTGTCCTGGATGGACTGCAGGATCCAATGAACCTCGGTTCCATTCTCCGTTCTGCCTATTTTCTCGGAGTAGACAGAGTAGCTAGTAGCATAAGGAACAGGTTCGTGTGAGTGAGTGAGTGAGCTGTTTGTTTTAGAGTGAGTCTTGATTACTACTTGCATAAAATGTTATGACAAATATAGTGTGGAACCATTTTTGTTTAAGTGATGATGTGCCTGGTTAGCTTCGAACCACTGTGGGCTTTAAATATTACTGATTATGTGTTTAAATGTGTTCTGTGCGTTCTCTCAGTTGCCCACTAACGCCAGTGGTGAGCAAGGCCAGCTCAGGTGTGATGGAGATCATTGAAGTGTATGGCTACAATAACTTGTCTGACATAATAAAGGTAGAGGACTTTCAGCACCCCCTCAGTGTTAAACATGGACCTTCCAATTTTAAGTCAGACAATTTTTTATATATATCTGCAAAGGGCCAAAGGTCTAAAATCTATATGTTTTACCAAGTCTCTGATGCATGTCCATGCCTTTCATCAAATGTCGACTCCATTTTGCCACCAGGTGACACTGTTGTGTTGTAATGCCACAGGTGAAACTCGGGCAGGGATGGCAGGCGATTGGTACCGTTGGGTCCTTGGAGGCCGGTTCCGGAGCCTCGGTTGTGCCCTGCTCCGACTTCCAGATGTCCAAACCCACACTGCTGCTCATGGGTGCGTGGTAACGCGGGTTTGCTGTGTAACTATGAGCGCCTAGGCACGTGTCCACCCCTCATCTGCCATGTCTCTGTGCTCACAGGTAGCGAGGGTCACGGCCTGACCCCTGACCTGCGGGAGCTGTGCAGTGTCCTGCTCACTATCCCTCCCCGAAGAGAGCTGCACCCCGCTGTCGACTCCCTTAACGTCTCTGTAGCCACAGGTGTGCTAGCGTTGCTGATCTGTTCAATCAAACGGTTGTCACCTCCTAGCCCAAAAAGCCTTCTACACTTTGCAGTAGATTTTAAACCCGATAAAGTCAGGATTTAATTAATACTTTTTTTCTCTCCTCTTATCCTGCCAGGAATCCTCCTCCATTCTCTCCTCTCATCACGCACAGCTGCCTGATGGTGGTGGTGGTGATGGTGGTGGTGGTGATGGTTTATTTACTTGGACTGCCTCCCATTTGCACCCTGCAGTGCTTAATGACTGGATTAGTTCATCAATTAGGCATCAGGAGGATCCATTGATTAGTAGGCGGAGACTAGTGATGCTTTCTCAGCTCGTAGTTTGCCAGCGTCGTTTTTTAAGAAAAGAGCAAGGCGTAGTACTGGGACCTTGTGTTCGCAAGGGGAGTCATGTGGGGTCATTTGCTTGACTTGAAGTTAGATTAGTGTTATTAGCAACATGTGAATACAGTTGAAACATGATTGTAGGTATTTTTTCAACAAAGCAGGTGTGTTCTAGTCTTTCTTCTCAGATATAAACTCTTATTAGGAGGGAGAGAGACCCACTTCTACATTGAGAATTGGTTAAAAAGTTGGTGAAAATAAAATGTAATAAATACAAACCAAAAAGACTTTACATAAGTGGTACTCAACACTGGTACTGTCCAAACTCTGTGGTCTATAATACTTATAAAGTATTTTACATTTACAATTTAATATTAAAATAATAAAATGTGATAGAAGTAATCTGTGGCAGTTGTGGCATTTATAAAACAATTGACTCGTCTTGATCGAGCTGTAACCTTTTACCTGCAGTACACCATCTATTTCAGCAGGTGGCACTGCACGCCAGTGCTCCTCTGCCAGCTGCAACAGACATTCATTTCGAGCATGTTTCTCGTTTCCCTTTCGTCACTTGTCTGTGTTCAGTTTCATGGCTCCCACGATATTTAAAGGTTAAGAAGCAGGCTACGATGGTTGGTCCTGGTCCAGTAGCCCATAAGGACGACTTTAACATGAAGCACGGCGAATACCTGTGCGCCCTTTAGCATTTTGTGGCCTGGCTGTTGGCTAAAGAGCAGACGGAGGACACGGGGAATGGGACAGTCTACAATTAAAACCAGAACAGGCTCCACTGGCAAGCCTGCGGAGAGCAGGGAAGGGACGATTAACCCGCTAATACCGAAGGCCATTAGACCTCTCAGTATCTCTCTTTTTAGCCTCAGGGCAGCTGGGGAGAACGAGACGTTAGAGGAGACAGTTTAACGTAATGACCCATTTTGTGATTTTTACAAGGGAGAGTGATTTGCAGCACCGCGCCAGGATGACAGCCCTTCTCAGATTTGTCAGCGTCGCACGGGTTAGCCCATGTAAAATGATTCTGTCTTTTGCCTGGGAGCCTTCCATAGCCCGTTCAAGGCATTAATAATTCCAAAGGATAGATTAAACACCAAAATGGCTAGTTCTCGCATGGCCTTCCTGGACACACCCTTCGTTTGTATTAGCCCTGCTTCCCGCTAGCTCGCCCTCTGCATTTACAAAACTCAGATCCAGACGTAAATGGTTAGCAGCTGCCTGCATCATTTTCTGGCTGGTTAAAAACGGCTGGAGCTGATGCTGCCCGGTGCAACCATACCCCCCAACCCCCAGAGCGTGCTCCCGTTAATCCGCTTAATATGCAACGGCGAGCGGCGAAAGTAACGGAACAGCGGAGCGTGAAAGCGCTCGGCCAAACCTGCCAGCTCCGGAGGCCCGAGGCAGGAACCGGCGGGGTGACACAGCAGGGCCTGGAGCCAGAACGTCCAAACGGTCGTGCATGCTACAAGGAAGCCACGCAGGAAAGGAGCATTTTGTCTTGTATGTGTTGCACATTATAGCGTTAAGCTCTTTTCTGGGCAGAATGGCTTGGAGGTTATTAGCAGTACATTATTACCGAATATAACTTCAGTGTAAACCCAGGTCAAGCGTACGATTTAACCTGTAGTGAATGGGATATGTGTTTAAAGACTAACGTATTTCAGTTGAAAGACTGAAGTCCAAAGTGACCCCCCCGCCTTTTTTTCTCCCCCATAACACTCACCCATTTATTCACACCTCCCTCTTTGTAACTGCTGAATGCTTAATGAGACAACTCCCTCACACAAGTGAAAATTCTCTATTCATAAATGTCCTATGACCATGTTTTAGTTCATTATTAGGGTAAGCTATTAAATCATTTGCTCAGTTGCAGGTTCCCGGGAGGACAGACAGGGCTTTAGGGAGCTGTGTGATGATACGGTCATGATGATGGCAGGCTGAGAGGAATATTATCGAAATCGTGTGCACTGATGCTAGAGGCAACTTTGAAATGTGCTTTTTGTTTGGGTAGCCAGGTATTGGACCAGTTTGTTTAAGTTGATTGGAAGTGGGTTTGTTTGATTATTGATACATTATTTAGGCAGATAAAAAGGATTCTAGGGACAAACAAGCCCTACCTTAACACAGTATATAAAAAGACAACACTCTACTCTCCCCTCCCCCACGTATACTTTTTAATTACCTTTGATCTTTAGTAGTTAATCAGAAACTGTACATAATAAATCCAGCCTTCTGTTCTACTACATTTTCTCTATTTCAGAGTTGCCATGGAAGCAGCACAGTAAGTAGCTTGCCTGTCCAGTTAGGCTGCTGTAGAGGCGCTACTCACAAACTCGCCCTCAATGGTTTGTTGTTTCTCCTCATAACTGAAGAACATGGTGGACTTTCTAGATCAATAGCTGATTGCATTTTTTTTTCTCAGATTTCAGAGTGATTGTTGGAGACAGCTTGAATGGGCTCTGAACATTATTTTAAAATTTAGATTGTTACTCATGGGACGAGCCTGAAGGAAAAGAGGATAAAAACTGTTTTCTTTCTTTGGTTTTGGCTTCACTACCCTTTGGTGTCGAGTTCTTTAATGTTCCCAGCGTGTTTCTGAATGGCAGTATTCCAGTTGGGAGCTATCATTCGCTGGCCCTCGGTGCTGTTTCTCCAGGTTGAGACGTTAGCCCAGGGCTGTGTGGTGTGTCTCCCAACTGTGTTTGTGCGCCGTCACTGGGAGCGACAGCCCAGGGAAACCATTTGGCACAAAACAAAGGAACGGCTGGCAGTCAGCTCCTCTCTCTCTCTCCCTCTCCCTTCCTCTCTCTCTCAGGCTCTCTCCCTCTCTCTTGTCCATTCCCTCTGCTTTCCCTGCCCACAGGAGGTGAAGGCTTCCCTAATGTGCCAAATTACTGAAACACTTGTAAACAAATACTGTCTGGATTGATGCCATGCAGAGAAGGCTTGTTCTAAAACGGCTGTCTATAGCAGTCATGGTGCTTTCCTACCATACAAGGGGCAATGCTGGATATAATATCATGTCATGTCATCTTCCTGGGTTAGATTAATTATTTGTATTGAAGTTCTTTTTTTCTTTTTTCTTCAGTAAACAATTTTGTTTCATGCTATGTTAGCTTCAAGCAGTGTGTTTCTACCTCAGATTCCTAGGGGTATAAGCTGTTTATTTCAGCAGCTGTTCTGACATTCAGACACTGCCATGTTCAAAGTTTTCTAAGCATGGCAGACAGAGAGCTGCACAACCTGTGTGTGTGTGTGTGTGTGTGTGTGTGAGTATGTGCACGAGAGAGATGGTTAGACGGTAATGCAGCATGACACCTCCGAAAATGAGACTGCGGTTGCCATGGCGAAGAGCCAGAAGGGGACAGGCCCTCCAGGGGGGCGGGGCAGCATGCGCTCGGCAACGGTGTTTGATTAGTATTTAGATCGTGCGCTCGCCCCGGGTCCACCTCGGCCCGCACACACGGCGCACTGACCGTGGTTCATGGCTGCCTTGGCAGCCCCGCGTGTGTGTATGTGTGTTGGAGGGAGGTTTCGGACAAAGCGCCACTTCCAGCCTGAAGGACTTTTTAATGTTCTCGCATGCTGTCTAAAACTCTTTAAACAAAGCTTCATTGCAGCTTCAAGGAAACCTGCTAAATTGTTTCAATATGAACTGAGTAGGACTAAATCTTGACCATTTATCATTTTAGAAGACTTATGAAGGCCAAAGGACTTTTGTGATGTATATGATATGAATGCTCATATTAGCTCTCGAGCACTGAGGCTCGGTGTGCTCTCTTTTTCTGTTCCCTTTGATGGACCATGGATGGCTTGTCCATCAGGCCAAAGATAGGGATGGGGTGGGGGTGGGGGTGGGGGTGGGGTAGCATCACAACCCTCTGGATGGATGCTGGTGGAGCGGGTGGAGCAGCAGAGCAGCACTGCCCGGGGGCCTGTTTGATGAATTGACGTCGGCTGCCGTCGATAATCATAACAGAGACTGGGAGAGACTGGCACACATGACTCCCAACACTGCGGAGATGAAGCCAGAGTGGGCAGTACTGCAAAGAATGATCTATATATCCCAGGTAATAAAATCAAGAAGGAGAACACAGCGAATGTGTGATCCATCTGTAAGGTGCTCTCCTGTAATGTGCATCCATGTCTTGGTCAATGATATGCCAATACATATGGATGAGAGGTTTGAAAGTATAAGGCACATTATCGATCATATTTAGAAGGGAGCTTGGTTGCTGAAGGCTGACATATGTACCCTCCATCCATCCTTCCCTGCCCCTTCCTCTGGTCTCTCGTGGCATACATCATGATTCCTCTATAATAGCTCCTCTGTCTGCTATTCAGGGAAATGTGTCACCCTAATCGATCCAGTCCCCGTAGAACCACCCCCACACACACACACACACATATTCTCTTCTACCTTGTCTACCTCTGGAGGAAAATCATCAACGAACATCTCTGATCTCAGATTCGTGGTGTGCGGAATACAGTTTATTTTGGTCCACCTAAATGCCAGTTTACAAGAAGCAATAAGGGAGCACATGACATCCAGTTGTTTGGAGATTACAGTGTGTGTCCGGTGCTGCAGTGTACCTATTGATTTGGGTATGGAGCAATATGGGGCAATAGAAGTCCTCATATATCAGATAAACATGACGAGTGGAACAGTGGAAATTCGAGGGCCACTTCAACCCTGTGAATCTTTCCCTGAATGCCATGCCATAACTGATCTCTGGAATACTCATCCCAGAGAGCATCGTAAAAAAGACCAGGCATTCTAGATGAAGTTCGTCACTCGAACTCCTGCCTTCCAGTTCAGTTTTAAAATGGGCAGCGACGGCCAAGTCTGGAGGGTAGGAGAGAAGGGCGTGAGGCAGATTAATGTAAAGAGAGAGACCTGGAGGCGCCCCGTCCAATTACCACGCAGCCGCGGCGTGGTGCCGGAGGTGTGGGGGATTAATGGCTGAAGCTGCCGCCCGCTCCCTGGGGCTGGGATCGGCCCTCTGGCACTCACGGGCATGACCTCGGCCACCGCTGTGCAAGCGGAATGGGCAGCAGCGCTAATGGTCCGGGAGGCGGAGCCAGGGATGGGCGAGGAAGTCACCCGGTGCAGCCCCTCGACCATGCGGGGCGGGGCTAGGGCACTGCCCTCTTCGTCATCTAGCACTCTTGATGTCGTCTAGGGTGTGTTAAGGTTTTGTTTGTTTAATGGGCTAACTGGATTTGTTTGGCCACACTCATTATCTGGGTTTCCATCGAGTTGAAAGTTTCCTACGAGCACAACTGTGGGGTGATGTGTGTTATTTTGATCAGATATCTTTCAACACAGCCATTTGCTCGACATGCCTCTAATGCATAGCTGATTGGATGTGGTAAATATTTAATATTGCTCCTTCTGATTGGCTAATTAGATGTCAATATTGGATGCTTTTGGCAGCAGGCATTATCAAGAAGGGTTCTTCCAGTCCCTTGATTAATTTGACCCAAGACAAAGCCTAACTGTTTTTTCAATAACCTGTCTGTTTGTATTCCAGATCTCTGACATCACATTAAGGCTTTGGGTTTTGTTTTTGGTTTTTTTTTCCTTCATTTAACGGTAGTTTAGGAAACAAGCTTGCTACCCTCCAGGAATCTAGCTTTGTACAGATGTACCCTGAGCCTTTGTCCTAACATGCCGTTATGAGACTATTGTCGAGACATGGGAAAGAACAGTTTTGGTCCACTCACCCAACCACTGCCACACAACTCACTTGTACGTCTTCCCCTTGCCTGCTCGTTGCCTTGCAGCCTCCTGATGCTCAGTGCAATGCTCATCCCCGGACTGTTGCGTCCTGCACAGGAACGTGTGCAGGGCCTCCCTGTGCTGAGGCCAGGCCCTCGCATCGATCAGCACCTCCTCATCGACTCCCTGCCTCGGCCCTGATTTACAAGGGTCTGTTATTTGTAAATTAGCCCTCGAGTCTGTCTTCCCTGCCCACCGCATGCAGCCAAATGGCCTCCTTTACTCCTCTGCCAGATTTCACTCTCCAGGCCATCATGGTCATCGTAGTTATTTTGCTCGTTGTGGTCACTATGTAGTGATGAATGCAAATCTTTCTCTAAGCATCTTTAAGCTTTTCCAGCCAGACAACAGACATGGATGTTTCATGTTTATTGTTTTCTCTTTACTCACAGATGAACACTTGATTCAGTATCTAGTGTTCTATATGACAATGTGTGGGTTTTTTTTGTAATTGCTTAAGCTACCACCTCTACTCCTGTGGGTAACCTCCTCTGACACAATTCCACACTGTGCTTCTTAATTATCTAATTACCTTTATCAGGTGAGTTAAAGCTGTGAGAACAGTAAAACACACAGGTCAGGGGTACCGACACAAGTGGGAGAAGGAAGAGCCAAACTGCTCAGAACCTCAGCACACAAAATCGCTTCCCTTTTGGGCTCCTGCCTCTAACTCAACATAAGGACCCCACTGGCTGCCATTACAGAGGAGTCCCATGAATGGGGTGGAGAGAGTTAATGGGGAATAACTAAAAGAGGAACTCTGGATAGTGCTAACCCCAGAGAAACATGGAACTCCCTACCGCCTATACCCTTCCGTCCTTAATGGCCTGAGACGGCAGGGGGGTCTTGAATGGCCCCATCAGGTGGGGTCCCCTCTATTTAACCCTCTTGCAGTTCATTATCACGCCCCAGTCAGTCAGTCAGCTAACTGGGAGGAGAGGGATACAGTGGCACAGTGGGGAGAGGTTCACACTCCAAATGGCCTCCAGGTCCTAGATTAAGCCTAGTCAAATCTAAAGCCCTGTAAATTGTATGGTTAATTGTGATTCTCCACAAGAAAATCCATGTTCAAAACTAGGATTGTTTTGCATCTGGAATTGGATGAAAGTATAATGGGGATCATTTCTCTAATTTTTGCAATGACGAGAAAGGAAGAGATTACAATTGCAATGATGAGAATGAAAGCTTTTGTTTTATTTGTTTGTTTTTTAGAACACATTTGCATTTGAAAATGCTCCACTCAGCAATTAATATAGCTAATCATCTTTGGGAATGCCAGAGAGCTTTGTTTTCACTACCGCTGTACACAGTTTGCCACAGAGCATTGCCAGATGATGCTTTTTATCTTTGTAGTGGTTAAATCGATGTGAAATCCCGAATTCTCCGCTGGCACGGCTCTCTGGCTGCCAGGTTGGGGTTGGCAGCGGGCGGCTGGGTAATCCTCACGCCTGGCAGACCGGAGCCACTCTGGAGTGGGGAGGGATCTCCCCTGACTGCGGTTGGCACCGCGACCTCCCATTCACCTGCAGCGTACGCACAACTGCCCGACAGCCATCTCAACCCCTGCTCGCTCATTATACGCATGGCAGGGCACACGGGGCTTCTGGGTACCTGAGCCCAGCTGGAGGCCCTACTCAAATCTCATGATTTGGCTAAAACGCTGCACAAGAAAGAAAACGTGGTTGTGAAATATCCGTGAAACGCGTCATTGTTGCTTCAGTGTTGTAACTAAACGAGACATCGTTTTTCCATAAGCCGGCACAGAGGATGAAGTAGGACTCAGTACGTACCCACGGGCTGCACAGAATCTACGCGTTCAATCGTGCAGGCTGGCATTTGTGTCAACCTGAAACAATAACTTTAATGAATGTAATTTATTTAATAGGGTCACTAGGAGCAAAAGAAAAAAAATCTGCTTCCATTCCCCTTGTCCCTAGGCAAACACCATTCTAATTTCCTTCCCAATATCCATCTACACTGAAAAAGCCTTTTAATGGTTCGTATCTTATTAGGGATTAATTGGGGTACCGTATTTATGCAAATAGCAGAGACTTCATCCTAGTTCTGTCTAACTTTATATGCAGGGAAGAAAATTTCAGCATATATTGAACCTCTAAATAGTGGTAAAAAAAAAAAATAGTGTAAAATGATATCTAAATTTGTTTTCTGTATTAAGTGTTTGTTATATGTTTCGTCGTCAGTCGCCGACCTCACCATGTCCTTCATACACTGTTGCAGGAGGAGGGGCTGTCACCGTAGTGGGGGTCACGTGACTGCGGTAGAAAATATGGCCGTCCTCCGCGGCAAAGGCCATGTGTGGAGCGGGAGAGTTATGAGTGCTTTCACGGTACGGCGAGATGAAGGCGGAGGTCAGGGATATTGATGGTGGCTTGGCACAGGTTGCTTTTACCTTTGAGGCAGGGAGCAGGGTGACAAGGGTGATCCGTCAAAGTCTTTGTCATACGGGTTAATGTATTAATTGTCTGGTAAACATGGCCCGGGGAGAAGAGGCATCACAATTGGGCTTTTTTGGAGACTGGCCTCAAACCAGAGTGATCGTCTGGGGAGAACGGAGTGGCCCATCTTTTCATCAGCCTTCTCAAGAGGCTTGCTATCTAATAAAAACTTCAGACGTAGTGTGGGATAAGGCCCAGAGAAGTCAGGACTATTTGAAAATTAAATTAGTCACATCACATTTTAAAAGAGAATCTATGTGGGCAGTATCAGTGTTGCCAGTGCTACAGCCAATAGGGAAAGCCTGTGACATACCATGTGCAGTAACAGAGAAAGCAAGCTGATGTGATCATCTACAATACTGACCACACTGTGGAGAAAAGCGAGTGTACACAGGTCTACATGGAGCTTTGGGTATCTGAGCACACACCTACAACTTTCATGTTTAAAACCTTAAAGTAAAAAAAAAAAAAAAATTAAAAATTAAACCCTGCCACGTCTGTTGTCTATGCTAGCCAAACCATTAAAGTGTTCTCGCATATGTATTATTGCTTCAATTTGTAGTATTATCCATGGAACGGGGGCATGGGAGGGGGAAAAGCTACTGCCTGGTCCACTTGTAAGCGATCTGTTGAATTCAGTCATTGGTCACAAGCGCTGTCTTGGTGTAAGCAGTAATGTGCCATAAAATGAATGTTTCAGTTCCTGAGTTTGTATTGGCAAGCACATCTAATCGATCTGCTTCTGGAGAATAAGTAACTCAATTGGATTTTACCATGGGGCAAAGCACTGCATATGCTCCCTAACATTCAATTTTTCTGTCCTATTATGTTGTTCGTTTCAGCTTATGAATAGCTTTATTCTAAATACAGGGGGAAATACATAGGAAAATGGTGGTACACAGTGATTTTGAGTGGCATGCTTGTGTGTTTTTTAAACAGATAAGCTGCTTTTTGGTTGAAGCTGCTCCTTCATGCTGACTGGACAGTCTTTTATTTCAGGTTCCGTTTTAATGGATATAATAGAGAAAGTCGAAGTTGCTGCTGCGGTCACAATCACAAACCTCCTATCCCAACTTCCATTTAGTGCTCATCTCCTTGGTTACATACCCACAAGCCCACTCACTCCCTGGTCTCATCTAGTGTATTTAAGCCCCATTACCTCGACATGCTTGTCTACTGTTAAAGACTGGATTTTCATAAACATGCTTGAGGCTATAGAGGATTCCTTTCAGTTTTTTTCCATTCATGTTCTTGGGATCCACACTTACATCCACCTCACATTCATCAAGAACGTCAACTCTGGTGTGAAGGTGCTGCATGTGTCTCCTCGCTTAGCTTTGAGGTTTACAGTCAGCTGTAAGAACTAGGTTTAGGGTTAGGCTTCTTCATTTGTTATGTCCCAAGACTCCACTAAAATACTTTCATGGAACCATGAGTTTAACTTATATGTTATTCACTATGCCCACACATAGTTTTCTAGAGAACTGGTACTGTAACAGGGGATCTAAGTAGGTCCTGGCCTATACTGTCACCCCTCCATGGAGAGGGTACAGCTAAGGATCTCACTCTGCTCTTCTCACTTTTGAAGCACCATCAGCTATTCGTAATTGCCATAATGGTGGTAACTTTGTATCAGTCTGAGTGGCATCAGCATGTCAATGAGGTGTCTCTCTGTTGGAGAGCTCTTCCTGTTAATTAGGCAGAATTGATTTCAGGGCCCAGGAGAGTGACGTTGATACTCCTTAATCTACTAATTAATCACAGGTGTTCAGGCAAATTAAGAGCACTACAGTTTAGACTTTATCAAAGCAGTCAATAACTGGCATTGCAATACACCTGTTAATACAGAACAACTGTAAAAAAACTAAAAAATTAAACACGTACCGATTTATGAAAGAACCTCCGTTTCTGCATACACGTTTAGGCTTGCACCTAAATTCAAATACACGTTCAAAAAACGTTCATCACACCATTTAAAAAGAAGAAAACGGTTGACATTAAAAAACAAATAAGGATTAAAATGGTCGGCTCATATTTATCACAAAGCAAAACAAAACATTTTTAGAAAAACCAATATGTTAAAAAAAAAAAATACAAAACCCAATGTAAGTACACTAACAAGTCACCAAACTGCGGCAAATTGCACGCCACTCAAAACGGCAGAATAGAGAGTTGTTTGCCGTTATCAAAATAGAGAGGTGATTACGGCAGATTGCTGTTGCTGCGCCACGCGCTTCCTCTTCACCTGTACCTTTACTGCCACGTGACAGCGTCCAGCTAGCCTCCTTTAGAATAATGAGTGTTTACACAGCCATGTCCCACCACGACGCGTTACGTCGTCCCATCATCCCCAATTACGCCACTTATTGATTCTACCACGTCCTAAACGGCACCGACAACACTCGCTACCGGTCGTTTAAGTTGTTGAACAGTGAAAATTTCTGAATTGCCCTTACCTGAATGGCACTTGCTGTGTGTCTCTTATGTTATAATGTGGCCATAATGTGTCCCCCTTAAAGGGGGAAGATGTACAACAGCAATTTTGCGCGCAACAAAAGGCGCGCAAATACAGACTGAACAAAGCAACCAGCTTCAGAGAGAAATTCACTGCAGTCAGTAGGATTTAAGTGGGTAATTTTGGCGCTGTTCTGGAAAAGTAGCCAATGTTGTTTCAGTATGTGCCGTCGTCGCCACCCCCCACCCCAACCTCTCACTCTTTTTTTGAAACTCGGCGGCCTACTGAATCACAGCACAACAAAACTGGATCTGGACACATTTTGCTAATCTACTTACAGAACGACTTTAAGAGATCCTACTAGAGATTTTTTGTTACTGTTCTGTTTGAAAATGAATATCTTCATACTAGCATATGATTATAAGCCTGTTGGCATAGACTATACCACATAGCACAGAATTACTCTTTACTAGTCTTTAACAAAGTAAAAATTAATCGAAGGAGCCCCAATTGTCTTTCTTCAGCTGAAGCAGTGTGTGTGTGTGTGTGTGTGTAATGTGGCTCTAATCCAACATGGAAACACAGCCCACCCGAGAACAGTCTTTGTGACCAGAATGCAGTGTTTCTAAAGCCCCTCATTCACCCCCCCCCCCCACACACACACACACACACACACACACACACACACACACACACAAGCAGCAGAGGGGAAAGGCAGATGCACCAGCTCTGCGTCATTCTCAGCGTGGAGTTGTTCCCGCTCCAGTAACAGAGAAGCGAACAAGCGCTGTCACCCCGATATGTGTCACTTCCTAATTTAATTACATTTCAATGGGGTGCATTTCAGTGTATGTGTGTTTAAACCCTGCTAGGGTGATTTTACTCCAGGCGCGGCATGTCTGAGTGAAGACGGTGTGTGCGACGGTGTGGTAAGACCTCAGGTGATCAGCCGTTGTTTCTCCGAAAGCACAGGTGTGTGAACTAGTCTCTGTTCCAGCATTTCTTGGCATTGACATTGACATGCACAAAATTATTTACACACCCAGCCCCATTTCCTTACATCGATCTGTGTAACCAGGCACACTTTACAGTTATTACATCTGATGCATCTGGCTTTGTTGCAGGTTAGATGACCTTGTAAGGTATCATTGTTGTCTACATGTGCTGTTATCAACAAACTGTCCTGAAGCAGCAGCGTCAGACATGACCCTGATGATCCAGTGAGACCACGGATCTGAAGTGAGACCACAGGACAATGGCATTTATATGCATCATCCTACTTGGCATTTAGAGAGCACCGTCTCTTTGGTGTCGACGTGTTTTGCGCTGTCAGACTAGAAAGCAAGTTAACATTGGGGAAGATTTATGCTCATACTCATGCTTAATCAGACCCATCACATTGTTATTATAAAGTGCATTAGGGGTTCAAGGTTTAAAGTGGTTCCTCATAATGTTCAGACACAGCTGCCAAATTCAGTTTCACACTTTCCTTAGGAGAATTAAACACAGGATTGTATTTCTCTGAGACTGTGTGCTGACTGCTGGGCACTAAATTGCATGTGAACTTACAAAAAGAAGGTTTAAAAATAGTCGCAAAATGACAGGCACAGTGTACGTATTGCCTATTTCTATTCATTTGAATCCTACTCATGACATTCAACAGCATCCTTGCCATGTGTTTTTTCTAACCCTGCAAAAATATGGCAACACTAAAGACTCAAAGTAACACGGAAGAAACGACGGGAGGACATGGCAACACCGCAGCTGAGCCACTCAGGTGCGTCAGCGTGTAACACTTCCGATCTTCTCCCCTCCAGCGTTCCTCCTGCTCACAGCCAGAGCTTGCAGTACTGGCGAGGTTTCCATTAACACCCCAGCCACGGGCTCTAACGAGGGAACACCAGACACTAATTTCCGGCCTGCACCAATGAGGCTGAGCTAACAGAACTCCAGAGGAGCCTGTTAGGGTCACAAACCCACCATCAAGGGAGTGTTTCTTAAAGGAAAAGGTGTGCTACTTTCTTCCTCGTCAAGAAGAATTATTTTGGTTTTCTTTCATGCTAGAAACACCTGTAAAATATCAAATAACACCTCTAAAAATGATTATCATACACACTTTGGATTTATGTTGTAACTTCAGTATAACATTTGCATATATATTTGGAATTGGACTAAATATGAATGAAAGTATTCATATCCCTGTAAAGGTGGAATTTTGGACCAAAATTGTCTGAGCGTGACTGCGTTCTACATCATAGGTGCCATAACTTAAGCGCTAGAGACTCTCTGATTTGTGCAGGTTTTTTGTTTACTTGCACTAAGATGTTTCAGCATAACAATGACTTGCTATACAGGCCAATTACCAAAGTTTTATCTTTCAAAAATGCACCGCCTTTCTCTTGGTTTCATTATAAGTAATACAGGCATGACACTGCATGAAAATTGCAGTCCATTCTCCATTGAAAAAGTTCACCACAGACAACAGGACATACTCGAATGTGGCTGTCCGTCAGCCAGTAGGAAGCTCTCTTTATGGCATAGCTTGATAACAACGCTTCACAGCTTCATTTGATGAAATGATAAAAAATTGTCTTGCTAAAATGAAGCACTACAGCAGATTTTTGCAGTCCCAGTCCTGAAGAACCCTACTCCTGCTGGGCAAGTACTCCAACACAAAGGAGAATCTCAAATGAGTGAAATGACTCAGCCCAGAAGCACACCTTCTGCAAGCCAGTACTGTGCATCTGGACTTTTTTCTTACGCATATGAAAATGTCCTCCTTTTGTGTCATGATGCTGCAAGGAATGGCAAAGCAGTGAAACGGTGCGTCCCTTGGATGGAGGCAGAATGAGTGTGGTTGTGATGTTTCCTCTCCACTTTGATCCATTGGGGGGATCATGCCACAACCAGTGCAAAGTTCTTCCTTGCTATTGTGTCTTAATAATAAAGACATCCCTTGGCATTTATGTCTCTTTTAGCTTGTCCTGGTGATCCCATCTGCATGTGACCACGGAAGGTGCTGGGTGGGTCCACCCACAATGGCACTAGCTGCACTTCGAGCCTGTTGCCATGCCAACAGAAGTCCCAAGAGCTCCTCCACTGAGACCCCTGGGGCAGGTGAAAGAGAGCCCCCCCCCCCCAAGGAGACCACCCCCTGGAGGGTATTGGGGAGCAGCCGGGTCCTCCTCCCCATCCCCAGTTCCTGAATCAGGATTAACCTGCTACACCCGGCCACAATAGTAACACATGTCCTCCCATCCGCCCGCAGCCCATTCACACCCGCTTTACTCCACCTCTAATAAGGATTATCCGTAATGAGCCGTAAGGAGTTAAGCTTGAATGAAGACCTCCTTAACCGGGTGCCTGCTGCATTCTAGGCCCGTTGAGGACCCCCTCCCCCCGGCCCCATTCCCTCGCTGGCCTCCCCTGTGTGTTTGAACACAAGGTGTAATCCCCTTCACAATCAAAGGTGGGCCGCTCGTATGAATATAGATCTGCAGAGAGCTTTGTAGAGGGCTCTCGCAGCCATCTGCCCGTCTGCTTCTCACCTGCTCCCAGCTCCCTTTCTCCCCTCACTTGTTCTCTTCAGGCCTCCTTCGTTCTCGTTCTCTCACTGGTCTGCTCTGCTTTTTCCTGAAAAAAAAACTCTCTCGCCCCGTTCACAAAGTAGAGACGCTTTCGAACGAAATCAGATCGAGGAGCTCGTGATTTTCTGGAGTTGCACCATTTTGTCTGTTGTGCTTTTCGCGACATTTTCTAGCATGTGTTGATCCTTTATATTCGTTGCGTTCAGGCGCTCCGCACCTCTGAGATGTCAGTTCTCCCCACTCTCTCGCTGATGGCACATGGTCCCAAGTGGCCATCTTCGCTCTGACCCATTCTCCAGGAGCCCCCTGTTCCCTGCCACGTTCCTCCTCTCCAATTACCCAGTACTTCAGAGGTCGTTTTTAACCAGAGCATGAGATGATTGGAAACTTAAGTGGCACTGCTACCATGCTTCTCCCTCTGCTCCGCCCACATCTTCTGACCCCGACGCCAAAATGAGATAGGGGCCAGACTAGAGGGATCTAGAGCTATGGTCTATACAGCAAGTCCTCTGTACATACAAATATATCCTTGCATTGACATTCATTTGTAATACTTTAGTAACAGTTATTTCAAGTAATTAGACCTTGTGTCACAGAGATAAATGTTAAGGTATTGGGAGGCCTGAAAATACAATAAACAAGTGTGTGTACCCAAGGGAACTACGTTACAGTTTGACAGTGTTCAACTGGTCACACCCAAGGACACCAAGTTACACTCTGACATTGTTCAAGTGCACTACATTACACTCTGATATCATCTTACCAGTCCTTGGTTCTGTGACCCAAATCTGTTTTTTGAAACAGATTTGAAAGATATTTGCTTTTTTCTTTGTGCCATGACACACATATACAAAATAAAGAATTCACAAATTCACAAATGCAAAAAAAACCCCACAAACTGTGTGGCCTTCAACTGACCAGCAGTTGACATTCAAGAATGATCTTGCAAATCCCTAAAAAAAAGTCAGGTATCTTGCTACAGCTGCAGGAGACAATCTGTCCTTCTATGTAATAGCTTGGGTTGCTACTTGAGTTGCTGTTTGCAGATGGCTGAAACAAGGATGGTGAACTCCAAGCCACTGCTAAATCAAAAACAACAAAATATTTTATATAACATAGCCACACAACAAAATAGCAAAGGTCTCACAAAACCGGTTCTGACAGAGGTGGTTCTGACAGAGGCAATTCTCACAGAGCTTATTCTGAGAGAGAAAGTTCTCAGAGAGGCGGTTCTCTACTGTTCATTCTCTATTCCTTTGGCAGCCTTTCATCTGCCTCAATACAGGCAACGGACTCTGACACGAATTAGCCCCAGATGGACTGATACATGCTCGTCCTTAGGGATTTAGGGGTGGGGCCTTTATCCCACACTCCCCCTCTGGCCTTCCCTCTCTGAAGCCATTTTCTCTCTCCCTGTCAGTCTCTCCTGTGTCCGTCAGGACCACGTGCAGAGCCAGGCTTGTGCGTGGCGTCAGAGTGGTCCTGTGGCCAAGGTGTCAGATGTTGCTGCAGAATGTCAATCAAGACATTCCGTGCGCCGATGGGATTTTGCCAGGAACCAGCCGCTGACAGGTGCTCAAGAACTGTTTTTTTCTACATGCCTGTCACAGGTTACTGTGCGCTTCATGTGTGCATGTTTAAGATAGATCATACTGACTCTAGATAACTCTAAAGACATAATTAACAATTAATATATCAATAGAACCACATTAGACAAATGTATGCACTTATCTTTTATCGTAGTAAAAACATACGTATTATATACAGTATAATAAATATTTAGAAAATCTATATGGTTTATATCATTCAGAATATGTGACATTTATGTATAGATTATCTATAGACATATAGATTATGCGTTATGAATATTCCACCTGCTCCACAACTACCTAAGAAATTCTTCTCATCCTTGTCCTCACACCCCCTGCTCCTCAATCGGCCATAATTTCCTATTAATGAACACTCTAAATTCAAAGTCAGCCGCTCATTTTCGTGGGCGGTGGCGGAGTTAAGGGGAGGAATTGGCCCGTCTTTATTAATACTCAGATGAATGAGAGAAGCCGGAGGCCAAGGGCGGGCCACTCCTTAACCAGCCGGGGAGTTTTATGTACGATCTCTGCTCGAGACGCTCTCCCCTCTGCACCGGCACGCGCTGCCCGCGTGTGTCACTTCTCTTAAGCTACGCGGTTTTAGTGGTCGGGGCAGTTTGCTTCAGTCGTGGCACTCTCTGTCGTTGTCGGTTTCTCCCTCTCCCTCAGCGCTGGCTTTTTCTGTTATGCCCTGTCAAGTCCGATCGAGACGGACGTTCTCTCGTGGCCTTTTAATCAGGGGTGATAATGGGCGAATTATAGATCACGGAGCTGCTGCTGACTGCTGGGGAAAGTGGTCATTTTGTCCGACGGCCTGCCTGTTTCCTGCGTATGAGTGGCTCGGATGAACTTGCCGTCGCGTACTGAAGTGTAAACGTAGCTTTCCTTAAGTGTATCAATGACCTGTGTTAGTCATGACTCCTGTCATGGGTTTACCAAAACAGACTGTAAATACAAATGTAAATATGGGCTTCAAAATCAGGTTTAAAGAAAACATATAAATGAAATGTTAATTGCTGTGACAAAGAACCTAATGGGGTAAATCTGTACATTTGACTAAGCTTTGTGAATCCCACATTGCCTTTGTACAAGCTGCCTCTTACTAGAACCCCCCCCCCCCCCTCCCCCCAGTCCTTATCCTCATCTGGCATTGTCCCTGTTGCTCTCCCTGGGGGAGCAGGGGCTGTCCTCTCTGCAGTGGTGACGTGAGGGAGGGGACAAGCCGCTCTCTTATCTGACCCATCTCCAGAGTGCCGTATCAGCTCCATACAGCACACACGCACAGACACACACACACACACACCCTGAGCACCATCCCACCAGTCAGCACAGACCAGCAACACAATGTGTGTTTGGTGAATCAGCTCTCATTCACCCCAGACCTCCTTACCCGTCTCTCTCTCTCTCTCTCTCTTTTACTCTATGTTACTCTCTCTACTCTCTCTCTCTCTGCTCTCTCTCTCTGTTTCTCTGGCAGGAAGTCCCCAGAGAAGCCTCAGGGTCTGCAGCTAATCAATGTCGTGCAAATATAGTATTATTGACATGACAAATGTTACATCTGCATTGCCAGGGAAGATTTGGACAAACTGTGTACCTAAGGGTGAGAACACTGAAACAGAACTGCCGTGAGAGCTGTCTAAAGAACTTTGGGTTGGGTGGGGGGGGGGCTCAAATCACCCAGCATGTTCTAGCCAATATCTGGTGTTTCTTACTTCATGAGAGGAGTTTACAACAGACCTGGGACAAGCAGCACAGGTGACATCTACTCCCAGTACAGATCGACTCCCAGTACACATCGACTCCCAGTACATATCTACTCCCAGTACAGATCAACTCCCAGTACACATCTACTCCCAGTACACATCTACTCCCAGTACAGATCGACTCCCTGTACACATCTACTACCTGAACACATCTCATGTGTTAATGTTTCAGCACCATGGCTGTGGAGTTTATCATAGGGCTCCTGATTGTAATCCCACTGAGGTGAACTTCTTCCAGGTGTGCCATCTTCCACTTCCACGTCTCAGAGAAGGATGGCTTCCTCATTTGGTGCCCCTGGGAGTCACTCTCGGCTGGAACCAGACCTCCAGGAACCTGTTCAGCACTCAGTTCTCTATGACTGTATTACACTACACGATTGAAACAGAAATGAACAAGTGGCCCTCATTCGTGGAGCCAGAGGCTCTGTAACTATGTATCTGTGTTTGAAGGGCAAAGATGGAGTGCTTCACAAGATTCCTGAAACAGAGCCAGCAGAGCTGTACTGCTTCTGAGCTTCGTTTTTGTGTGTGTGTGTGTGTGTATGTGTGTGTATCTGGAGTTACAGCGCCTGCCTCTTCTGTTGCCTCTCCAGCATGCAAGTGATGTATGAGCAGTGGCCCCTCTCTGATCTTTCATTGTGTGTGTGTGTATGTGTGTGTGTGTGTGTGTGTGTGTGTGTGTGTGTGTGTGTGTGTGTGTGTAGGTTAGCTAGAAGACGTTGCACTTGTCTTGGATTCAGAAGCTGTTAAAGGTGTGGTAATGACAGTCCTATATCAAGTGTTGTAAGGTAACTATCTATGAGCACTGGTTTCTATTAATAGGTCTCATAAGGAACAGGAGGCAGACATGTCCCCTTTTGACCTGTTAATAACACTGAACATTTAGCGGATCTTTATGAAAAACTGTTATGACTATTAATCACGTCACTATTCTGATAAGTAGTGCGGGTCACTGTCAGTATGTAGTGTATATCGTTGAGGTTCTGCAAGCCAAGTCATGTCCATTATATATATATATATATACTCATATCCATTACGTGTCTCTCCTGTGTCTTTCTGTTCATCTCCGTTTCTCATCTTTCACGTTCCAAATACACTCTGATGGTCTGGAATAATTCAATTAACAAATGACCGTCCATATTTGATTAAGGTCTTAATAATCGCTGGCCTCAGCCAGATAACTTTCGATAACTGCCCTGTAAAAGATAATTCACTTTTGAAAGTAATTACACAGTGCTATTAGGGTACCAGTGATAGACTTCTACCATTCATTTGTAAGCAATTTGTAAAAGCTTAAACTATAAGTTACTTATGAGATGAAGCCCCCCCACCTACCCTCCAACAGATAAATTGTCATTTAATTAACATTGTATTAACTTGTTTCAGTACATGAATATATTTATATGAATGCTTGTGTGGACAGTTCTATTGTGCGGATTCTTTTGATTGGCCTACACCCATCAAGAAACTATGGCTATTATTTAGAATTATTACAAAAGGTCTAATGTATATATTTTTGGCATTTTGCCATTGCTCTGAAGAAATATGAGTGGACCGACCAGAGCAGTCTTCAGTTTCAGTGCTCCTCTGTCGTGACCTTTGTAGTTCGCTGGTGCCATGCAAAGGTCAAATAAAAATTGGTGGAGAGGGCCGCGTGGCTGAAGTCCTCCCTGTGCGCCTCTTCCATCCAGAACTGTGGGCCTTTGGAGCTCCACGATACACCCAGAACGCTGGACTGTGGCAGAGTTGGGTGGGTTTCTCCATCTGCACACGTTTCTGTCCCATGCAGAGTGGCTGAAACGACCAAACAAAGCCCTCGGTCGGTTGGGGTCCGGTTGGAGGATCAGCTGGGCTATCAACACCAGCCCTCACTCCCCTCACACCTCCACCCTGAGGTAGCCAGGCTGCCGCTTGCTCTGCACCTTCCTCACAATATTGTCTACATAATGGTTCTAATGCCATTATTCACCACCCATTAGATGCAGAATTTATTTGCAGAAGCAAAAGCAAAATCTTTCCCACAAACCAACAGAATACATTGCAATGTGCTGTCAATATATTCTAATATCTAAGTAGAATTATTGTAATATATATTTAACATGTTATATTTTTATATGATTCTTTATATATCTATATATAACTAACATGTGCATTTTAAAAACTTCTCTGGGATTTATTATTTGATGCATTTTTTTTTCACTGAACAGGAAATTGTTGGTTATTGTCAGTGATTCTGTCTTTTAAAGGAAGAAAATTAAAAGGTTTCTTGGACACCAAAGCAACCGTTCGTTAGGCTTCCTCATCCATTCAGTGTAACAGATTAGGACATTACCTCCTGAAAGTGCCGGAGGAGCTGTGGGGGCGGGGCCACCGGAAGTCCCGCCCGCTTTCTGAGGGCCTGGTGCTCAATCATCTGAAGGCTAGTTGAGCCCATTCATCACAGGTCTCCTTTAAAGGGCGGCTCTCCCGTCTCCCGCTCCTGAGTCCTGACCCTAGCCAAACAGGGAAGCTGAGGGTCTGGAGGCTGTTTCTGGAACAGCCTGTATAACAGAGTGACTGCAGGAAGTGCCTGGTCTCCTCAGGTGAGCATGTGTAGGTCTTCACTTGTGTATCAGATACTTCGGTTTAAGCGTGTATGATGTGGAACATTAAAAGTGCTGACTGCATATTTAAAAAATAAATAAATTTAAAAAGGCCCCCATCCCCACCCCTGGAGCACTCCCCAGTCTCAGTCATTTCACTCTTAACCCATGTGACAGTTCTTGGCTCAGTGAGCCATGCCTGGTAGAGGTGAATGGGGGGGGGGGGGTTCCAACATCAAGTAGGCTGATTTCCCCATCATCCTTTCAATGAGAGCGAGAGGCAGAGATAGAGAGAGAGAGAGAGAGATAGAGAGAGAGAGAGAGACGCAGATAGAGACAGTCAGGCAGAGTGAGGAAAAGCACTGATATCACTTGTCATAGTGACTTGGGGATGACATGAAAGCAGTGTCCAGTGTAGCAGATAAAGGTTGGTGATGAATGACATGCCAGACACTTGCTGGCCAGCTGAGGACCTGAGCAAATCCTCGAGGAGCGCGAGAGGAGCAAGAAGGGAGCGGCAGGCAGAGGGAGAGGAGAGGGGGCAGAGGTAGAGGAGGGAGAGGGGGAGGGAGATTAGGGAGAGAGGAGCAGGACAGGAAAGGCAGGCAGAGGAAGAGGAGTGTGAGGCAAGGAGAGGAGCAGCAGGAAGAGGGAGAGGAGGGGAAGGCAGAGGAAGAGGAGGAGGCAGTGTTTGGGGGGGTTGGGTGTGAGGGGGCATGAAGGGATGAAAATGAAAAAAGCCACTGAAGTGTTGGGAAATCCACTCTTCTGTGTGTGTGTGTGTGTGTGTGTGTGTGTGTGTGTGTGTGCAGTAATGTTATATATTTGTTATTACAATAAAATGAAATAAAAAAGATATGGCTCATTGACATAATCTTCAAAAATTATATGGCAACCTAATGATACAAATAAATGTTTGTAATAATCCCTGTACAGAAAAAAATGAAGCATAAAAGTACTTCAGAACAACATTTCAGCTCTAAACTTCAATGTCTCCTCTGCCTGTATCTTCAGGTTGGAGTGTGCTTATACAGGTGCAAGTATGGAGATGCATATGCATGTGTGTGTATAAGTGTGAGTGTGTGTCTGTGCATGCCAGCGTGAGTTTATGCTAATGGCTTCAAGGGGGCATGCTGGGAGGGGTGGGGCGGCGGCTCTCCTAACGGCTTTTTGAATGAGATGAATGGCTTACAGATGGCCCACTCAATATATTGAAATGAGACATGCAAAGACAGGGCGGGGCATAAGCGAGAAGTGGGCTGGGCTAGCAGCTGGGCACCTGTCTGTCTCTCGTCAGACATACGCAAGCATATAATACACAAAAACATCCACCCACCCAGATGGCATAATGAAACCTAACAGCATAAGACATAAGAACCTGCAGACAAAGATCAACCAGCAAACAGAAGCTCCTAATCAGCCTATTAACCCAACAACCTGTGGTGTGTACAGCCAGGGTCTTTAGCTTGTGTTTAGCTCTGCGTAATTTTGCAGTGTTTAATGCCTGTTTTATGGAGCCAACCATCACTGTCAGTGCAGGTAACCAGAACTGATATTATGAAAGCCTGACTTTATTTTATGTTGACTTTATCTTTGCAGTGTTGAAGTCACAGTGAATTTAGCAAACAACTAAATTGATCATTTTTATATTAAACAAACATATAACTTTCTTTCATAGGGGCTTTCTAGCTTTATCAAGAAAAAGTTTGGATGGCAGCATCTGCCCAGGTGAATCTCTTATGCTGTCACTGGCAAGGTCACTTTCTGAGGTCAAAGGTCAAACAAGGGTCAGGGCATGGGCTAGCGGTCAGTGAGTAGCCGCCGATGAGAAAAACGGTGGGTGGAACCATCTGCAGGCAGCCAGAGTTGGGAGCCTTGAATGGGGGCAGCTGATGTCGCTCCCTGGTTGTCCCTGATGTCGCACCCCTGATGTGCTCTCCTGGTTCTTCCCCTGGCCCTGCCCCTGGCTCTTCTCCTGCCCCTGGCTTTTCCCTTGCCCCTGGTTCTTCCCCTGGCCCTGCCCCCAGCTCCTCCCCCAATCCTGGCTCTTCCCCTGCCCCAGGGTCTCTCACAAAGCTGTGCCCCCTGGGATGAGACTATGTGCGCGGGAACGTTGAGGCACAAGCATTTCTCCTTAGAAATAAAGGGATGTTTTCTCTCTCTCTCTCTCTCTCTCTCTCTCTCTCTCTCTCTCTCTGTCTCTCTCTCTCTTTCTCTCTCTTGCTCTCCTGTCACTTTAGTGAACCTGCTTATCTCCTGTAGGCACACTCACAAACACATATACACACACACACACACACACACACCCACACATATACATGCATACTTTTGCTCCTTGTTAAATCCTTCAGCTCTGATAGGAGAAAATCATTTGTCTTGTTAGAACTTTTTATAAATATAAGGACACACTCTGTCCTTTCTAGTGTCCTTAAATGTGATAAAAACATATTTACATGAGCACAAATAAAATAATAATAATTGTGATAACAATAGCAATAAAATTGTAATTATATTAGTAATAATACATGGGACTTCATCAGTTTTTATACAGCATTGTATTTTGTAGTAGTTTTTATACAGCCTTTGTATTTTATACTCTCTGTGATTTTGTGGCAGCACAAAATCTGAGGGTTTTATATTCATCTTTTCAAAATTCCAGTCCATCGTGTGAGTAGAATAATCCACGTAATCCGTCCGTACGCTGTTAACGCATTCCAGCCCTCTGATATTCAATCAGTATAGATTATATTTACCCAAGGTCCGGGATCTTCATTCATGGGAGGAAAAAAAAATCCCAAATGTGATTATGGAGATGAGGGATTAGCGCAGAGATGAGTCGAGGGTAATGCATGGTAATGACCTGACAGGAATATGCCGTCCCCCTCATTAGCATATCTTAAAGAGCAGACAGGTGTGGCGGGGCGGGGCGAAGGCCAGCAGACAATGATAAGAGGCTGTAGGGCTTCAGCATGCCAGTGGATGACGGTGATAATATGGACATGATCTCCCACTCTCTCTCTCTCTCTCTCTCTCTCTCTCTCTCTCTCTCTGTTTTTTGTTCCTCTCTCTTCTTATCTCCCATGGGCACACGTGTACACACAGGCACCCTCGAAAACACACACACACGAACACGCGTGCGCACACACTCACTGGGAACACTGGTGACATTCGTCATTGATTATAAAGATACACACACACATGCACGTACAGACACACACGTGTATACACATACACACACACACACACACACACGTATGCACATACACATACACACACATTGAGAAAATGAGGTACTGTGTCAGTAGTTCTACAGTGCTGTGTAGAAACTGGCGAGGAAAACAGATAAATCACAGCATGAGTATTATGTTACGGTTTGTCTCACACACAAACAAACACATACACACACACACATATGTTCATGGATATCCCTTGCACAAAGTGCATCATTTTATCTGCTTCCGACACTTCCGTCAATTTGCCGCCCACGGCCCGCTCTTATAAGGCATGCCTGGTTGCCCAGGAGTTTACGCCGCCACAGATACGATCACTATATTGACTAACAACGAGGCCCCAATCGACTCACTTTCAGGCTATCATCAGAATGAATCACAACACTGGAGGCTCCTTATAGGAACACCGATCCTTTATTATGGCAATCGATTGGTGTAAACCTATTCTATTGTGCAGCATATAGCTGAATCGTTACAGGCCACCCGTGCGTTTGTTTCACAGGTTAGAACTTGCTGGGCTGGAGCTATTAAGTGGATGAGTGACATTTCTTATGACGTTAGACCATAAACATCTACTAGCTGGCATTGCTTACTGGCATGTGTTTCCTTATGTTCCCAAATCAGCACCTTTTAGCCTAGAAGCAGATAAATGTAAAGAAGTGATTAGCATTGGTAAGAAGAAATGAACGTGAATGAACACATACGTGCCTCTTTTGTTCTGGCTGCCAAACCACATCTGAGGAGATGCCCCAGCGCTGACGAACTTTACTTGACTCCTAAACCCTAATAGACAATCAGAAGGGGGTGGGGAAAGTTTTGGGTCACCCTCCTCTCCTCCTCCCACTCCTGCCTGTATAACCCCCACCCCACCCCAGGGGCCACTGTATCAATAGTGGCGCTGGTATTGGTGGTTAATCGGGCGTGAGACGGCCCAGCTTGCATAAGGTCTGGGCGGAGGGGAAGCCTTTGTGAGGGCCCCATCTGGGGCCTCTGCCAGGGGCCGGGGCGATGGACTGATGGCCCCCGGCACATGTCGCGTGTGTTGGGTGTGAGAGTGGACAGAGGTGGGGGCCAGCTGATAACCTCGTCGATGAGTTTACCCCCTAACCCTAACTCAGGGGAGGAGATGCCTGCTGACTGCTTTTAGTCTCTGCTTTTTTGTTTTGTTTTCTGTTACTTAAGCTAATTTGATTACATCCATTTTTTGTCGAGTTCAGTTATTTTGGTCACCTGGTGGAGCATGTAGAACATGGAGCTAAAACAATGGTGTGGGATTGATTCTTGGAGAACACGCAAACTTTCATACCAATATATGGAAGTCAGTCTACAATAAAACCTGCGCCAAATGCAGAAAAGACACTGGCACTATTTAAAAGCCTTCAGCCACCAATTATAATAGATCACCACAACATATCCAGCTTTCCGTTCTAGAGAGCTTCTAGTGACAAATATTGCTTTAATGCTAATAAAATATTTTGTACCACATAAATCCTCTCAATGAAATGATTGATCTAGAGGTTGGCACTTTGATCCACTTGGCTACTCCAACAAAG
The DNA here is from genome assembly GCA_028565775.1 of Sternarchorhynchus goeldii. NCBI lineage: Eukaryota > Metazoa > Chordata > Actinopteri > Gymnotiformes > Apteronotidae > Sternarchorhynchus > Sternarchorhynchus goeldii. The sequence continues at coordinate 2,191,079 of JAOXYF010000003.1, read as the reverse complement.
GACTGATTTCTTTGGTTACAGACACATACAGATTATGTTATGTTATGTATGCACATACAGATTACAGAACCGTACGTACGCTTCAGAAAATGTTAGGATTTTTTGCAGGCTGACAAAGGTCCACGTTGCTCGGTCTTCGTGTCCTGTGCTACGGATCATTACAGCAGGAATGTGGAGGACAGACAGACCCGGGTGCTCTCTCTCACCTGCCGGGACTGTGGGGGCTATCAGGAGAGAGAGAGTGTGCAGAGACTCTGCAGTCACTCTGAGGTCACGACCCACGGGTGAATGGTTCTGTCTGTTGCTGCTGCTGGTTCTGGTTCTTCACAGCAGCTGGACAGTGGTGGTTCTGATCTGGTCAGAGCGCACGTCTGTTTGTGTTCTGTTGCCATGGATGGGGAGTTGATGAGAACGGGGAGGGTGTGTGAAGGTTCGGGAGGAAAAGTGGGAGTTTGTGGCCTGAGGGATAGGCATCTTTGGACTGCAATCATTTCCTCCTGGCTCACACACACACACACACACACACACAGATGCACTTGTGATGACTGTTAGCCTTACACAAAGCAACTCAGCTGGCTGCCACTCCCTTCTTCACAAAGGTCTGACCTCCGTATCTGCGCACGTGTGTGAGTGGGAGCGAACACACATGTGCATGTGTGTGTGTGTCTTTGGTGCCCCTCCTCCGCACAGTCTGCCAGTCTGTTCTCATTCTTCGCCAACTGCTTGGAGGCAGGGCTCTGCTCCAGGGTCCCGGGTCCACACTCAGGCCTCCCGGTCAATTAAATTCAGATTGAGAATAAATGATCTGCAAATTATGTCCCAATAAGTGGAGTGTAGTTAGAGACTAGCCACTCACAGCCAGAAGAAGCTGCTTCAGCTGTCTGTCTCTGTGGGGCTTCAGGGGGTGAGATGAACGTGGAGACCAGAGTTTGGGACTCATCACTATTTGCCCGTGGATTTGGTTGTTGAGTGGCTTGTTTGTTTCTGTCAGAATATGTTAGTATATACTGATTACACTTGCGCTGTGTTTCTTGCTCTCTCTCTCTCTCTTTAATATGGCAGATGAATTAGCTTTGTGATAGTGTTCACTTGGACTGCATTTCTTTTCTTACTACCTCACAATGTGTTTGAGACTATGCAGATAGACAGAGAGAGAGAGAGAGAGAGAGAGAGAGAGAGACAGAAAGAGAGAGAGAGAGGGAGAGAGTGAAAGGCATGTAACGGCTCTTGTCCCTGAAGGTTTGATGACACTAAAGAGGTACGGGGGGGGTGGAGGCGAGGTGGGGGGGGCACATCCCCCCTGCACCATTCTGTCCTTTTACAACGCGACAAAATAGGCTTTTAATTTCGCCCTGTGTCTGGCCTGTCTGCTACTCCGCAGGCATCAATCTCCATCATCAACATGCTCTAGGCGCTAGCTCCCTAGGGATCTCTCTCTCTCTCTCTCTCGCTCGCTTTCTTTCTCTCCCTCTCTATCTGTCTTTCTTTCTTTCTCTTTCACTCCCTCATTCCTGTCACTGAACTGAGACTGGACTGGGGCTCAATGGGGTTGTTCCATAAGAGGTTTTGGCTTGTTTGTTCTTTTGTTTCCGCCGGAATTCCCATTCCTGGCCTCGCCACTCGTTGGTCGGCAGCACAGAGCAGCGACACCTCAGTTCCAGAGCCCAGCAGCGTCAGCGTGAGCTGCTGTCGAGTGGCACTTTGGATGACAGAAAGTGTAGATGGCAACCCAAGACGGAGGTTGACGATGGGCATTAGGGCTAAGCTTCCTGTCCTCACCAGGCTGGCCCCTACCAC
>JAOXYF010000003.1:2176456-2189215 GCA_028565775.1 Sternarchorhynchus goeldii | reverse complement strand
CTCATCTCACCTCTCCCCTCCCCCTCACGCCAAGACAGCACACGCCAAACCTGAAAATACTAAAGTACAGTTATCAAACACTCCTGTTTCTGCAGTGCAGGAACTGGTCAGCAAATGGTAGCCACTGTCTGCGTTTCTCCCTGCAGGAAATTGTATTTGAACAAACTACGAAGCTCCAGATCAGAGCAGTCCTGAAAACCACATCGAGATCAAATGGCAGCAGCATCAGCGATCTAGCTGCCATGAGTGTTCCAGCTGCCATGAGTGTTCCAGCTGCCATGAGTGTTCCAGCTGTCATCAGCGTTCCAGCTGCCATCAACAATCCAGCTGCCATTCAGATGATGGTGATAGTTGGTAGTGTTTGCTTGACCTGAGCTGATATTCAAGCAGCCACTTGAACAAGATGTGGCAAGAGAAAGCTTGGTTGGTGCTTGATGCTGGAACAGAACACCTTCATCCTCCAGTGTTCTTCAGTCTCCCCTTTCTCAAGGGTTCCCACTGTATTTTTCAAGGCCTGTGTAAGACACAGTGTGTCTCTTTCTTTCTCTGTGTTCATCCACTCACTGACCTTATAACATTCACAAACCTTATAACAGTAAATCTAACCTAAGGTCATAATAACAAATAGCTGAAAACTAACCTACTTGATATATGCATTTAGAGGTGTATGACTCATCACAAAACTAATTGGTAAAAAACTCCACTGCGGACAGTAGACTGACTATTAATTAGACCTTTAACCAAATTACACACACACACACACACACACACACACACACACACACACCCTATGCTGAATGGTTTATTTGGCAAATGATAATCAATTGTGTTTTCCACAAATGAGATCGGTCCCGCTGGGTTCTCATCTCATCTCGTTAAGACCAATTAGCAGCAATTAACACGTGTTAATGAGCTGAAGGGGGATCCAAAAACAAACAGTAGGAAGCTTCCGTTTGATTACTGCCCGTTGAATAGGCGCTGCGCGGGCACAGCACGACATAACGCGCTTCTAGAACTACAGCGATTCTAGAACAACATCGAAGTGATGTATATGGGAAATCCTCAAGGAGGGTCTCCGTGTCTGTCAGATGCTGTGTACGCTGAGCGACCTCGCTAATTAGTCCTCCGCCCTAACAAGGATACTTTGAAGTGGAATCAGATGTTAGGTGTATGATCGGAATAAATACATATTTAGCAGAAATAATCGGTGAAAAAAGCGTGAGACGACTGTGGCCAACTCGAGTTTTTGGTGCTCGAGGCCTCTGCAAAGAGTACGTGTGTGTGCGTGCGTGCGTGCGTGCGTGTGTGTGTGTGTGTGTTTGAGCGCAAGCGCGCCTGTGTGTGATGAGTGAGAGAGAGAGATTGTAACTCACACCATTTATTTACATCCACTCAAGCGCAAAAGACATAATGAAGTGCCACCATCCGTGTTGTATTCTCTGTCTCATTGTATGGCTACGTGCTCCCCTGCCCAACCGCAAACGCTGCTTACGCATTAGCCATACATTTCATCCGGTCCACAGACTACGAACATAAAACCGCGTGACTGACGCCGGTGAGCTATCACTCTCCGGGCGAAAATACAGCGTCGCCTTTCACCTGATCTATGGGCTATAAAATGAACTCCGTCCTTCGGCTCTGCGATGAAGCCAAAGTGGACCAGATTGGCAAACTAATATTTCACACCACGTGGCCCATTCGTGAACTCTTATATTTTGTGCATTATAATATTCTGTGTGGGATCTCTGAGCTATTCAAACACGTTTAGTGCTGAATAGTTTTTACTAGACGTATTTGTGTGCCGAGGAGCCCGCATGTTCATTACCACGCTGCAAGAGAAATCCTAGGTTTTATAGTGAATAATACATTTGTATTCTGAAATAGGCCTCACTTATATTTGAGATTTATATTTGTGTAGTATTACATGTTTTTTTAAATTATACATTAATTATGAAAATAACTCTTGTCCAAAATACTGATTTTACAAAAACATTTTTACCATAGCCCTTCTGTCTATGAGTGCACTGAAGTGCTTTAATTTCCCAAATATTAAACACATAGGCGTAAGCAGTTTAAAGTGCTAAACTGCTAAATTATTGACGGCATTTGTAACGAGAATGAGTTATTTTAATATGGTTGCGATTCCTAACCCTGCGTTTGTCATATCTGTGACAAACAGGGCCGATGCCAGTTGGAGGTTTCTTATTGTATGGCGCAGAAAATCCGCTATCTCGCTATTCCCAACGCCGCAGATTTCACCCTGCGCGCTGCTTATTGCGCGATAACATCTTCCGGCCGGGGAGTGTCTATCTCCAGACTCTATATTATAATCATTAGTGATCCTTGCTCTCTCTCCCGTGGTGTGGAATAATCACGCAGAGACATTCATCTGCCGTGGAAACTATCGCACTTTTCTTTTCCCACGAGACGAGCGTGGCCCATGTCGCCGTAATTTCGCATATCCTTTAAGATCGGCTGGGTTAAATTCGTATGCAAAGGGAGTAAACGTTCTTTATCGTTTTCCTGGCATATTCTACACGTTTTATTTCTTTCATTTCTTACTTTCATATTTCAGGCGTGAAATGGATAATCTTATATATAATTTTGGGACATTTAAGGGGAAAATGCAGTTGATTACTATATCAAGCCTACTTCAAAGCATAATGTTTATATGAAAATAGATATATGTTAAAAACAAAATAGCCCCCCTTCTGTTCTCAAATGTACCTAACCATTATTTATTCTTAAATGAAGCCTAAGAAATATTCCATTAAGCTTTTGTGCATTGACAGCACTCTCTTTTGTCCAATGTAAGCCTGTATTCTGCTTATATGTTAACACGATGGTCAATTTGTCCCAATATAGCTCGTTTTTATAGACCTTATAATAAGTTGTATAATTTACAATGTGTGTAAAAGGCGAATGCATCTAAAATATATACTAAAATATATACTGCCTTCCGTTTGCAAGTAGTGGGTCACCGTTAACAACAGAATAAGAGAACTCGATGTATGTCAATCTGTACAAATTACTTAATTAGCCCGTGCAGGCATCTCTTCGATCGCCGTTTTTTTATTTGTTTATTTATTTTTTTTATGTTGTGAATTTTTTGTTTCTGAATTTTCTAAACATTTTCCGGAATAAGATTAGTTTAATCACAATCGTACAAATCAAAATAAATCAAAATATACTGAAAAGGACAATCCTAAAACAAGCACCATATAAAGAGCCCACCCTCTTTCCTTAACTCCTGAACGTAGGCTACTAAAAGGTAACACCAAAGGGATAACGTTGTCACCTAGATGGCTCAAAACTGATTGGTTCTGATCCAGCATGACGTCATTTCGTCGGGGGGATAGGGATAGTGGCACCTCACCCGCTAACAAACGCGTGCCAGTTATTGACGCTTGGCCACAGACTGTGGCGTATGTTATGCGAAGTCAACTGAAGCAATGTTATAGGTTTCACAGCCCGGGAATATTCATCGTTTTGGCTGAAATGATCGACTTTTACTTTGCCATCTACCAAACTGCGCCTAGAGTTGAGCACGTTCACTTGCATTCGCATTTTGAATTTTGGAGATTTAGTGCGACCTTTTCAACTCAAAGCGATTTTTGTAATTCAAGCTAACCTACTCAAACTACAAATTGTAAATTTGATGAATAGCAAAGCTATATGAACATCTAAATATGTTTATTATTTTAGATTTTCTTACGACCAATATATTTTGTATGAGACTGTCTAAACCGGACACTTTTGCCTCGGCGGTGTTTGTAAAATTATTTTGATGGAAAAGGACTTGGAATGCTACGAAGGATTCGACTCTCGCGATTCACGAGGACACCCGACTTACTTGGACTGAAGAACTGGCTATTTCCTGTTAGGCTGTAAACGATTTTCCCTACGCAATAAAGCCGTTATTTGCCTCTTATCAAGGACGTCGACGCGGTGCCTCGGGTTTTAAAATGATTCAGTGTGCTGGATGCGAGAGGCCTATTCTGGACCGCTTTCTGCTTAACGTGTTGGACAGAGCGTGGCATGCCAAATGCGTCCAGTGTTCTGACTGTAAATGCAATCTAACAGAAAAGTGTTTTTCCAGAGAGGGAAGACTCTATTGCAAAACAGACTTTTTAAGGTAAGCATTCAAACTTCGAGAAGGAGTAATGCGCCCAAGCATATATGAAACCTTTTATTCGTCAGTGTGAATTAAAACGCTGTTGTAAAGAATAAACAGTACCTAAAATAACCACGCCGTACAATCTAAAAACAGGCCCAATTCTTTTACCCATTCGTCATGTAGAACATGTAGACTGCCTGAACATTCATGAAGACTAGTTTATTCAGAAGATATCCTGGGCTCAGTTTAAAAAATTCAATGCAAATCCATTTTTTTTTCATTAGCGCCTGCAATACGATGAAATTATTAAAAAGACATATCAACGTGTTCCGAGGAATTAGTGGAAAAGCTTTCTCTTTGTTTACAAGGTATGACTGTCAAGCAGACCGCGGGATGAGACTTACGGCGATACCTGGCGGGAGAATCCCCCGCCTCGACTCAATCTCCCTGCGCACATGCATTTGTTTGCCAAAGCGCGAGGGAAACTGTGATAAGTGGATTAGAATTATAAATCAGCTTGAAGAGGAATCCCGCAGACAGTGCAATCGTAGACATCCAGTCAACACGCATTTGTTCTAAATAAAAAAGAGTTTACAATGCAGAAAAATAATAAATGCGCTTCGCGGTGTGTATTTTAAATGGATTTTTCTTAAGGGAAATCCTTAAGAACAATAGGAAAAAAACGCATATCCAAATAACAATAAATATAGGTCTTATTATACATGTCTCAATATATTATAAATATTTGTAAATAAACAAGGGTTACATTTCCAGTCATAGGCAGAGGAAAATAAAAAAGTGCAATTCACTAAACAGGTAAATATATTAACTATACAGTGTTAGGCCAACATTTCATGCGATCTACATTGCAGATTTAAAAAGAAGCAAATACAAAACAAATTGCAATTTATAAATTCGTAAAAATGAAGCCAGATTTACTGAAGAAATCAATTCAAGAAACTAGTTTTTCTGTAAAGGGTGTTATTGAAGGTGTTTAAAACGACCCAGTAAGTGATCAGCGAAAGATCATTATGCTTAATGCAAGTAATGTCAATTAAGCTGTTTATCCATGTGCTGGTAGTAATTCGCCAATAAGATGTTGATAACGACAATTTCATTCATTCCTCGTGCAGGCGGTATGGCACCAAGTGCGGAGGCTGCGCCCAGGTCATCTCTCCTAACGATCTAGTTCGCAAAGCACGCAGCAAAGTCTTTCACCTGAACTGTTTCACTTGTATCATGTGTAACAAGCAATTGTCCACGGGGGAAGAGCTCTACATACTGGATGAGTATAAATTCGTTTGCAAAGAGGATTACCTGAGCAACAGCAATGGGAAAGACACAAACCTTCTCTCAAGTACGTGGATAGTAGCTTTAAAATGCATGTATAGCAAGTTTTAGCTTTATTCTTTTTGGAACAAATCCAAATGTTGCTGCCAATAGGGCAGATTACATTTTTTGTACATCTAAACAACACATTTAAATTTTTTCAACACAGATTAATTTTTTGTACAACTTAAAAACACTTTTAAAAGCATCTATTAGCACATTTTAATTAATGTCAGCACAACAATTAATGTTCGCAAAAAATGTTAATAATATACATATTGAAATATTTTATAAAATATGATAGACTTTTATTTTAAAATGTTTTCGGTTTGTTTTACAGTAACAACGTGCAGTGACCCGAGCTTATCTCCAGATTCTCAAGATCCCCACGACGACTGTAAGGATTCGGAAACAGGCCATCTCTCAGATAAAGAGACCGGTAGTAACGACAACGACGAGCAGAATTTGGGGGCCAAGCGTCGCGGACCTCGAACCACAATTAAAGCGAAGCAACTGGAGACGCTAAAGGCTGCTTTTGCTGCAACCCCAAAGCCCACGAGACACATACGGGAACAGCTCGCGCAGGAAACAGGCCTCAATATGCGGGTCATTCAGGTAGGTCAAATATATGAAGGGCCGAAATGAAAACACTTTCCTTATAATGAATAAAAACTAATAAAAAATAAACACATACTTGAATGCTGATGAATTGCCACTATTTAGACTACTCTGTAGTCTTGATTTGTGAGACACTAATTAGGTTTATTATATTCACGGGAGTGTCACGTGAGATGAATATCTTAAATATAGCACCTCATAACTGCTTTTAGTGAAGTCGCCACTTTATTCCAGTGTGAGCTCTTCGTAAGACCTCGTACACAATACAGTGAATGTATCATATTAGTAGTACTGGCTGTAAAAAGCCAAAAACAGTCTGATTCATGCCTATAACGAATGACGTTTAAATATTATTAGCGAAGTCACTGTAAGAGAACAGTTTTAGAGAGCAGAAAGGTCTGCTTTACTCCCGTCTAAAAGACACGGGACAAACAATGTCTAAATCCTTTTCTCACTAAAATGCAAATACAAATAGTGGTTTTGTAAAATTAGATACCTTTTGTTTATATTGATTTGTATATATTCAGATTACTGAGTTGCCGTTTGTTTGAGATAATTTTTTTAATTATGTGTTGATCAGGTGTGGTTCCAGAATCGGCGCTCGAAGGAAAGGCGAATGAAACAGCTGAGCGCGTTAGGGGCCAGAAGGCACGTGTTTTTCCGCAGTCCGAGAAGAATGAGAACGCTGGGGGATCGAATGGAACCTGGAGAATTAATGGCAAACGGCCACTTTTCCTATTACGGAGGTGAACTAATGTTTGATTCAGGAAATAAATGCCCTGAATAATAAATGTGTCATGGGTTCAAGCAGTAGTATGTGTCCAACTAATTAGGCCTACTGCATTAATTTAATATTACCGTAATTTTCAAATTACATTTAAGGTATGAGATATTTTACATTGCAAATCAATAATTATTTCTTTTTTTATTATTTGTTTTCTAATTGATTAAATAGGCACATTTCTAATTTTTGACTATTAAAGATGTTCAGAATACTTATTATTCTGAAGGTTTATAATTGTTATTTCTTAAGGCTATTTTTGTGCCAATCATTCCATATACATATTTATTTTTAATAACATTATCTCTATGTAGAATATTATTTTTTATTGAAACACAATAAATAAAAATCAAAGAACACTATAATAATATTTTCTAGGCAAAAGTATATCTTGATACCTTATCTTCAACCACAACTGTCTCCATATCTCCAGATTACCAAGGAGAATACTATGGACCGGGAAGCAACTATGAATACTTCCCGCAGGGCCCTCCATCCTCCCAGGCCCCGACACCTGGGGACCTGGGCTACGTGCCCTCCTCTGGCCCGGCAGGCACCCCTCTGGGGAGCATGGACCATCACCACACGCCACACCACCCTGTCAGTGAGGGCCAGTGCTTTGGGGAGATGGTATCCCATCGCCCGGGCGACACCCCCAGCCCTGAGCCTGGTGCTCCTGCCTCCGTTCATGGCATCTCCACGGACATGGGCGGCCCGATCGGCCCTTTCACTTCCGTCAATGCGCTCGGAGGCAGCGGCTACAGCAGCCAGCTCTCCCAGCCGTCCTCGGAAATGAGCGAAGGCGCCGTGTGGTAGCCCCGACATTCTCACGAGGACAGCCATGTGGTATCCCCACCGTTTTCACAAGGATATCCGTGTGGTATCTCCACCGTTTTCACGAGGATATCCGTGTGGTATCTCCACCGTTTTCACGAGGACAGCCCTGTGGTTTTCCCAATGTTCTCGCAAGGACAGCCAGGCCAAGAGATGCCACCCAACAGACTCAGGTTTAAGACAGCCTGGAAATAAACCCTTTTCAGTTGTGGTCTTAATATGGAAATTTCAATGCGTTAATCTATCTATGTATTTATCTATTTATTTATTTGTTCATTTTTGAATCTATTTATTTAATGTATTATCTATTTATGTCAAAAAATACAAGCTGGTCATGTTATCCTCCACTTTGATTGGTTTACTGCTAATTTATATTTGTGTAATTAAGAAATGAATGTCAAAAAATGCTCTGATTGACTTTCGGCTGTGGTATTGATTGTCCAGGCGCATAATAGATGGGGAATAATCTCAGTAGCTCTCTGCAGTAATCGCTGACTGTCTTTATGTTTATGATGTATCACTTTCCTCTACGTATCATAATCAACAGTCCTGAACTTCTTTGCCTCTCGAGGCCTTGTCATGTAGACAGTTAAATGGAATTGCTCATACGAACTGAATACTTACTTGAGTGTGGAGAAACATCTCTACACTGAGTGTCTGTGGGTTTGCCTTCCAAAGGGAAACTTAAAAATACTTTAAAAGAGTTATGAACCCTTTATTTAAAATGAGACATTCTGAATTTTGTGACAAAGTGTAAGCTACATTTCCAGCAGTGATCTGTAGTGAACAAAGAGCAGTCAGTTGTTTACGACTATTACCTTCAGGGGTTTGGATATCAGCGTTATTTAAAACAAACAAAAAAACACTTGGTGCAGATAAAGTGTTATTTTCCCTCCCCAAGCAAACAACCAAACTTTTGTATTCATTATTTAAAAATTTAAGTTGTGATCTGCTGTACTAATTTGTATGATATTGTGTTTGCACAAAGAATAAAGAAAATGAAAACAGAAGAATGCATGAGTTCAAGTGCTACATGAAACTGCTACCATGATTGCAATAGACGTGCTATTAATACTCCATTTAAATATTATTTACAGATAATTATTAATTACAGATGTTAGAAATAATAAAAAATGAATTCCGGTAAGAACCTTTTTATTTACATTTCTGCTCTGCTTCTGCTGTCCGCTCTGCGCCCACGTGACTTATTTTGGCGTATGGAACTTTGTATTTTAACTTGTATTAACTCGCGAAGCATATTATGCAACTCTTTATATTAGTCCAAATCTTCTTTTAAGATTACTTAACATTGCATTTTCACCAGAATGTCTAAACGTCATACAATTCCCTGGATTATGGAAAACCATAGGATAAAGTATTCTACTTTATAGCTTTCAGTAGCTACATGTAGGCCATTGAGAGGTTAGCAAAAATTATTCCCAACCTATAATACGCTTGTGCAATGTAGTTATATGCATATTATTTGATTTACTGAATGTAACGTTTTAAACTTGTAAGTAATTGCAGGTAGAAACGGAGCTGTTAAATGGTAAACCGTTTGAATAACATCAATTTACTACGTCCTTTTTGCTTTGAAGTCTAGGCTATTTGGTGCCTCTAACAAGCCTCAGCTGCACGCAAAGGCGTTTTCTGTTTCTGTTCGACTAAACAGAGCTGATACTTTGTTCATTTTCTTAGTTCCCATAATGAACGAACAAGCACTTTCCGCCTGAGTCCAGCGCAGGAACACAATCCCCTACAACCAAGATCCTGTGCTGCACCAGGGCGCACAGTGATGACGTAGTAAGAGAACTTGGACAGCGTGGAGAGAAATATGTCTGCTTCTATATCGCAGCAACTGTCCGATTTGTTGAATCCTTTGCCAAATTTTGCAGATCCTGAGGACGACCAAGATGAAGGTATCGTAACATGTGTTTATCCGCCGTCTTGGGTAGCCTTTTAGGAATGGCAGTTGTGCTGTATATAAGTAAAGGACACTATTTAGACATAAACTGCATACCCACATGCTAGCACGCTAGGAATATGTAGGTAAGGTTAGTTCATAACTTCAATGATAGTTAGCTAGTATATCTAGCTAGCCAGCTAAAGATTTCTTGTCTGCTTTTGATGCATTTCAAGGTCTGTAGCTGTGTTCATTTTTATATAATGCCTTTTTATTCCAGGGCTATGAACTACACCTTCGGAGCGCTATATACTTGTAATACTTAGCTACTGTGCGGGTAGTTAACCACAGATTCGTGCTTTATTGAAAACACAAGTAGTACGATGACTTCTAGAGTATCTAAACATGTAACTTGTTAGCTATGTATGTAGGCTATACATGTTTCTTGAATTCCACTGGACCAATACAGTAACTGGTTCTTTAAGGTTATGGAACATAACGCGTAATGCACGCGTAATTAAGTGTGCTGTTTCTGTCTTTGCAGAGACCAAAGCCAGAGTCATAGACAGGTTTGACGATGATGATGACGACGCAGATGACCTGCAGTTTGCAGGGCTGCGGAAGCGCACCTCAGCCTTGTTGGAAGATACGGATAAACGTTACCGTGGCAAGGCGACGTCACGCAGAGAGCTAAGGAAAGAGGTCGAAGGTTCCTGTATGTTAAACACGCTGATAATCGTGTCTACTAAAATTTGGAGCGTTTATTCTTGACGATTTTTATTTAGATGAGTTTTTTGCTACAATTATTGATTTACTGATGTTTCAGCTGAGGAATATGATGAGGTTGATGAGGAAGAAGAAACAGAAAATGAAGATCTGCATAAAGACATGGAAGATGAGGAAGAAGATGAGAGTGATGACGATGAAGATGAGAGTGATGACGATGAAGATGAGAGTGATGAGGAAGACCTTAACAGTGACGACGTCTCACAAATATCTCGCTCAATCTCCAAAATGAAAGCGAGTGACCTGACCCTCCCCAAAGTTACAGACTTCCACAAACTCACTGAAGGCATGGATGATCTCGGGGAGAGCCTGGATGAGGAGGATGCTGAGACCTATGAAGCAGAGAGTGAAGAAGACTCGGAAGAGGAAGATGGCGACGAGGACGAGGTGGATGAAGGGGACTCTGGGGCTTTGATGACGTTTTCGAAGGAGAAAGTGGATGAAGAGGTGCAAAAAGGGAAAGCAGTGAAAAATCAGCTTGGTACGTGACCTCACAAGAGTTGGCATCTTATTGTACATTGAACAGTCTGCTGCCTGTTAGCAGACATAGTTGTTCATGGGACAGATGTCATGGTGTTTTAACTTCTCTCTAATGGGGCATTAGACTTTGTTTTTGTCCCTTTGCTTTAATAACTAATAACACATCTGTCTAGAGACTCGTATTTTTATCTGTTAAGTACCTCTGTTAATCTCCTTTACAGCTCTTTGGGACCTGTTACTTGAAGGACGAATCAAAATGCAGAAAGCTCTTCTGATAGCCAATCAACTTCCACAGCCTGACACCTTCCCAGAGTTCAAGAGCAAGGGTGGGCCGGAGTATGCTTCAGCATTAAAGAACAGTGAGTGGAATGGATATTTTGGCTTCGAAAAGTGATATTTTAGACCATTTTCTTGTTGGCTGTGCTTTTCTGTGTGTTTTTTCTTTCTCAGTTTTACAAGTTGGACCAATATGGAAAAAGTAGTCGGTAGTAGATGGAAGGTCTGTAGTTGATAAAATATACTTGACTTTCAAAATCGAGAGCTGATGTGTAGAGTTGACAAAATCACCTGGGCAGTGAATGGAAAAGCACAAATATGTTCCATGGAAGAGGAGAAGATGCATTCTTTTCTTTTAGCAAATCAAAAAACAACCAAGTCAGATGTCGAGATGATACTTTGTGCTTAGTTCCTTTCGTGTGTGGTGCTCACAGACAATCAGATGTGTGGCACTCATCTTGTGCAGTGAAGTATTATTGGGTGCCTTTGTTATTACTGAATGTAACACACACAGGACCCATTGGCCTGATAAATATTTGATGTGAAAAATAAACTGTATGCTGCTCATATCATTGATCACACTGAACAAACCTTGCAGTGTGATTAGGCACATTATCCTGCTGAAAGACTTCACAGTCGTGAGGCAATACTGTTGCAATACCACTTGCCTTTTCCCCCATAGTGCATCTTGGTGCCATTTTCGCGCTGCCCCCATGATGCAAAACATGATCCTGATGCATCAGACCAGTCAACCTTCTGTCCTTGCTGCACGGTCCAGTTCTGACGCACACACGCCCGCCGTGAGCCCCTCCGACGGCGGACCCGGCCCAGCGTAGACGCTCCGGCTGATCTGCGGCGCACGTCTAGTTCCGACACCTTTCAGTCATAGCCAGTGTGAACTTTTCCAGCGCGTTGCGGTAGAGTAGCTTTTCTGTGGTTGGCTTTCCTTCCCCTCGCGCGTCAAAGACCTCGAGTGCACATGGCCCTGTTGCTGGTTCGTCGCGTGTCCTTTCTTGGAGCACTTTTGGTCGATACTAACCACAGCACACCAGGAACTCCGCCCAACCCCTGCTGTTTTGAAGGTGCTATGAGCCCCTCGACTAGCCCTCACACTTTGGCCCACGTCAAAGGCGCTCGGATCTTGCACTGTAACGAGATAATCAGCGCTGTTCACTTCACCTGTAGAAACTTCCCAAACATTTATTTGTGTCTGCACTGCCACCACACAGTAATGTTTGCCTATTTCTTTTCTAGTTATCTGGAGTAATCGGAGAAAACCGCTGCAGAGACTCCAGATGCGGTGTTAAAGTCACTTTGCTGTCCAGGCCTGGAGGATCTCTGCAGCACTGAAGGCGCCCGTAGTGTTATGAGCAGAGGCCGCACGCACAGGATTCCTTTGGCTATGGGCAATTAATACATTTGTATGCCTCCTTTCTTAGCACGGCGCCCTGCTTTCCGAGAACGCCTGCTCCTCATTTGCATATTTATTGCCTGACTCCTCGCGCCGGCGAATGATTGATGTGGGGCCGTCCTCCTGAATTGTGAGCAGCACATCGCTATGGGAGAGAGGGCGGCGGTTTTTGCTGGGCTCCATGTACTTTTGATTAGCGCTGAAGATGATGGGATCTGTGTGCC
>JAOXYF010000003.1:2148042-2166193 GCA_028565775.1 Sternarchorhynchus goeldii | reverse complement strand
GTTAGAGGCAGTTAGGGAAATCACCAGGTGAAGAAAATACATTTACTGTAGTGCCTTAAAATGCAGATTATTCAAAACTAAACAAAACTCTTTGGCTTTTGGAGATTGCTTGAAAAAGCTTCTCCAATCCAAATAAAAAAAACCCCAAAAAAAACCCCCAAAAATAAATAAATAAAAAAAATAAACAAACAGCTCTTGATTAACAGTCCACAGATAAAACCCCAGCAGATCTGAAACAATGCTGGACCTGGGAAGATTTGTCAGGCCTTTAATGGTCCCCTGTGGAAAAGGATGGGGGGGGGGTGGCACTCGCGGTCCGCGGGAACATTTAACGGCCTTTATTAATCATTTTTAATCCGTTTGCTTTTAATTAAGAAACAGCATGTTGCTTCGCTATCTGCGCGTGGCAGGGAGGAGATTAATGGTGGCTTAAGATGGCCGGCTGCGATCGGCGACCCGCTTGCTCCGGCCCGCCCTGCGGCGTCTGGCGGCGTGCCAGCACCTCTGTGCACGTCCCCCAGCGCGTCCTCGTCCGGGGTGCCTGGACGGACTCAAAAAACGCCCTTCACAGCGTGGCCTTCGCCACTGTGCTCTGTGCAAGGCCCGAGCTCCGGTCGATTCAGCGGATTTAGGAGGGAGAAAAGGGAGATAACGGGCTGTTGATCTCCTCTCCAACAACTTTGCAAACATAAGTGAAATACAGATGAGAGCATTGTGAGATTCAGCAGTTTTAATGTTAGGATTGTTTTGTGAGGGATGACGCTTCCATATAAAACGCATCTTTTTAAGAGCATTTTTTAAAGGGCATTCCTTTCCAGCGCAGTGAACAGGAATCAGCAAAGCCAAAAGAAATCCAACAAGCTTCCACTTAGCACCACCACCGTCACCACCGCCGCTCCATGCTCACCTTCACGGCTCCCTCGGCCTCCACGAACCAGCGGCGGAGCATGGCCTGCACCTGGCCGTCCGTCAGCTCACTGTTGGCCTGCTGGATCTTGCGCTTCACCGTGTCCTCCAGCAGGAGGCGCCGCAGACGCCAATAGAAAAACTGTCGTGACGTTCGCCACTCCAGAACATCCTGCAAACGACACGCGTGGGATCAGCGAGACGTCAGGCTGGTGTTTGGGGGGGGAAGTGTCGTTGGTACCTGCTCACGTTCAGTCATGGATTTAATGAACTCAGAAAATCACTTTGAAATGATAAAACAGACTTTTTTGGGTTAAGCAGATATGAGACAAACCGTGTCAACAGAACAGGAATAACGCAGAGACTTACGGTGATGACTCCTTTCTCCTGCATGCGCCCTGGTGTGTCGTGGAGGTCGGCAAACTGCACTGCCACCTGATGGTAGATGGGGAGCAGGAACTCCTCTCTCTCCTTCAGCTTGGTCTCCAGCTCTTTACGTTCCGACGGGCTCAGCTCAGGGGTACCTGGATATGCGTGCGCACACGCATGCACAAACGCACACGCACACCCAAAACAACCAAGTATCAACAATCCAATATTCAGCTGCTGCAAGAACGTCATAGCAGACAAGCTGCGAGAGTCGGAGCATTAAAAGGTGCTGTGGTGGAGATGACCAAGCCACAGACTCACCACCAGGCACGTGGCTCTCTTGGGTCTGTAGCGCCCATGGCTCAAGTGATTGGATCTGTGCCACCATTAACCCTGTAGCAAGTCAGGGGCTCGATCTGGGTCAGGGCTGGTCATTCCCACAGGTCAATGGGGTTGGCTGTTTTTTTTTTTAACGGAGTTGACGAGTGAAGGTGGGGGACAAGGGATAACAAAAGCTCTTGAGCAGCGTGATGGGATGAGATCGACCCGAAGAGAACCTGACGGACACGTGTCTCTGGGGAGGGACAGGCTGAGGGCCGATCACGAGAAGCTTGGCCGAAGAGGCACGTCACACACGCAGGACCACTGAGAACCACGCACGGTCATTAAAAGCAGCACAAGAGAGTGAGTGGACTGGGTCTGTGCTTAAGAGGGAGGTGACGGGAGACTTGTTATGAGGAAGGGTCTGCAGTGACACCCAGGACGGCTCTTTGCCGTTTGTTCTCCCTTAACCATCCCCCTGTCCTTCGGTTTCCTCAGCGGATCACTCACAGCACTCCTGTCCTGTCCCACACTCAAGGCTCAAGTAAAGCCAATATACTCCTATAGGCTTTCCTGACTTACCCAGTCGCTCAGCTAAGCCCATGTACACAGGGTCCACGCGCCGCATGGTCTTCACCAGGTCCTTCTTGCGGAACTTAATCTCCACCGTGCCCTCTGCCTCCAGCACTCCACCCCTGCAGAGCACAAAGTTAGCACGTAAGCTATAGAGCAAGGTTAATGCATGTTATTAACGCGTAATAAACTAGTAATAAGCTAGTAAATTTGTAAAACCATAGCTTTTTAAATTTCGTTTTTGCTTTTGACGTGCAGTCAAACAAAAATGGACAAATTTTGATGTAGAGCGCCCCTCACACAGCTCTTACCGGCTTTCCTTGTCCGCATACATCTCCATGTGGCGTGGGTTGATGGTGGGGTCGATCACTACCCACGATCCCCCACGCAGCTCCGCCTGCGGTGGGATGTACACGAGCACAGGCTGCCGGTACTCTCTGAGGCCGTCCACAATGTAGGCACCGAACTTCAACACCTGGTCGTACATATCTGCGGGCCAGATGGGTGGGGGGTGGTAAGAGATTAGGAGGTCGCCACGATAGCGTGAGCACTGTGCGATTGTGTGATTATTATTTTTTTTTCCTTTTCCCCACCACGGACCTTTCATGCCTCCAGAGAAGCCTCTCCAGTTGGCAAACACTATGAGAGGAAGGCCCTCTCTGTTCAGGTCCTTAATAGCCTGGGCAGTTTTAAACGCTGAATCAGGGAACCACACCTGACCTGCCTGCTGAATGCTCTACAGATGACAACACACACACACACACACACACACACACACACACACACACACACACACAGATTAGAAGGTAAAAAGGGGATTTATTGTAAAGTCTAAATAATTAAGCGCACAGGCATGAAGCAAACAAACAGAAAAGCAGGCAAAAGGAGGGAGGAAGAAAGACTACATGGAAGCATAAAACACCCTGGGTTGCTAAGTTACTAAGTGGAAGCTCGTTGGATTGTTTGTGTGTGTGTATAAGGACAGAGCCTCTGTTCACTTGCCTATAGTGCAGCAAGACGTGAAAGTTTCTAAAAGTAAAATGTTGTGGAAAGGTGTGAGGTGTGTATAATCAATACATGTACTGAGACTGTACTGGTAGGCCTCACGAGGCCTCCGTGCTGAGCCCGTTGTTGTGTGAAACCCCATGAGAACCGCTGCTCAAACAGTTATGTTCAATTATGTTTTGAGTTAATTTTTAAAAAAAACAAAAAAAACTTCGTTTAGAGACAATGGTGGAAAAATGGCACTCTTTCACTTGGACATAATTGTAAAAATATCAAAGGATGACCTGATGAAAAACAAATGTGCAAATAACATTGTCAAGTACGTCAATGGTGCGATCGTTGTTGTCAATAAAGGACCAGCCACTCTCTTCAATTTATTCAAGATTCTGCATTTTTAAATTCTATTATTTAAGTATTATTTTGGCAATCAGAATCAATATGTGGTCATTTAGGAACAACAGGAGGTGTGGCATAAGCCCAAGGAAAAAGGAAGAAAGAACACAAAACATGTGAATAAAGACATTGTTTCAGCGCATAGCCTTAAGAGAGTATCCAACCCTCCCAGAAAACAGCAGAACAGCTGAACTGAACAGCATGCACACGCAGGGCTCTCACCTTGGCCTCAGAGTCCAGATTGGCTGGATCTGCCGGGATGGACAGCTCTACAGACCGGGTCTCCACAGCCACCACGCCGGTTGGGATCCCTCCCAACCTGCAAGGGCAAGCAGAAAAAAAACAACAAAGAACAAGATCTGTAATAGTGGGACACGCACGGAAATCGGACCTCACTAAAGCAAAGCCTATAGCTAGACACCGTGTGCCAAGAAGTTCCACAGTACAGAACGTCAGAGTGGGGCCAAACCCCTAAAGATGATGATAATCTAGGCCAGATGGAACACATTTATTTTGTCTTTATACATACACACGTACACAACACAAATAAATGTTTTCTTTACACATCCTAGCATCTTTGTGAGCTGGGAACAGAATGCAGGATCATTGTAGCCTCTGGAGGTAAGAGGGTTAAGGCCCTTGGTAAAGGGCCAAACAGTGGCTGCATGGCAAAGCTGGGATTCAAACCCACAACTTCCCGATTGATAGCCCAAAGCCCTATCCGCTAGGTTACCACTGCCCTCTCGGAAGCAGAGCCGTACAGTGACCGCTGCTGTAAAAGGTCCGGTGCGACATGCTAACGAGGGTCGTGTCTCGCTGGCCTCTGTGAGGTCAAAGGTCGGCGAGTTCAGCGAAAGGAAAACTTGGCTCTGACCGTGCTTGATCATTAGGAAGCTGTCAGGTTAATTATCTGCTCCCAAGGAAATGGACTATAAACTGGGACGTGTGAGTTACACAACTGTGATATAAGACGGATTAATACAAATGCTTAGCGCGCGCACACACGCAAACTGGCTGGATGTGTGAGATGCTGGGGACTCACCTGGCTCTGCCCACTACCACACTCTGCGCCCACGGCTGCATTATCTCCATGAAGGAGCCGTGATCGAAGAAGCCGCTCACCCACGCCCCTTTGGGGTCTGGAGGTGAAAAGACAGACAATGTTATAAAGGCATGAGAGAGAGAGAGAGAAAGAGAGAGAGAGAGAGAGAGAGAGAGAGGTGTGTTCATAAAATATTATTCAGTTATTCATTTTTTATTTTAAAAATATTCAATAATTTAACAAATGAATGTACAAAAAACAAAATCACTATGTCCTCTTCATTACATAGTCCTGCTTTAAAGCTACACCTAGCGAGCTGCCATACCTCGTTCAGTCAAGTCTACACTCTAATCCACTTTTCTGGCGCATAGATGTTGCCTGACAGGACCAGAGTCCTGCGTCCTGTAAAAACCTCACCAGCCTTTCCTAGCCTATATCATTAGTGACCTGGTTCACAGACGGCATGTAAATATCACTCGCACAAAAGAATCACAAACGGTAGCCAGGGCACAAACAGGGCGTCTCCGTCGTCAGCAGTTGTGCTGGTGACGGAGGCTTCCATCACCGTCGGCGACAAGAGCACCGCTACTGGTGCCTGCAGTTACCGCTCCATTAAGCTGTGCTGCTGAGCTCAGTCCTGAGCTGCAGCCCCCACCCCCACCTCCCCTCATTGCAATTACAGAGATGTGGTATCTGGCCTGTCTAGAGGAACATGGCCCATCCATTGCTGGCTTATCTCAGTGAACCCGGAGCCCAGCGTGGACAACTTACATTGAGGCTACAGTGATCTACTGGTGCAAAATACGCTCAAATGCTCCCCTCCTCAACAATCTCCCCAATCCCATCCTTTATTCCCCCCTCCCAAACCTCCAGCCCTCTACCACCACCACCACACACAAGAAAGACCCCAACCCAACCCCCCCACGCCTTCACCCACTTGCTTTGGTCCCACTTCAACCTCAACCACAAATGCTTTAACAAGCCCATGTTGAGCAGCTGAAGGAAGTTAAACAGTGCTGGTGAATACAGGCTATAACGGTACGCGTGCATGCGCTCACTCTGGCTGGGCCGCCCCGCCAGCATCCAGCGGGGGTCGTAGGGAGCTTTGGTCGGCACAAACTCCACCGGCCGGTCGATGGGGTCCTTGACCGCCAGCAGTGGCACCGGGCTGGATGAGCTCTGAAAGCAAACAACTGATCAGGGAACAGTTCGTCAAGGGACCAGCTTGTCAAGGCACCGCAGATTGGGGCAGCCTTCAACACAGTCCGCATCACAACACTGGACAAACTTGCCGTCTCCTGACAGCTGCTCTAATGACCAGACCTCAATCCGGTTCCGATCTCTTCACTTATCTGCTGTAAATAGCTTGCTGTGGAGCACGAGCTTAAATACACGTCACTCAGTGAAATGGGAAATCTACAGGAATGAGTAATAATTAAGGAAACGGAGACGGACCAAGGAGGGGGTTGGGTGTTCACCTTGGGCATGTAGGAGATCCACTGTAGCAGGGCGTACACACCCTCGAAGTCGTCGCACACGGTGGTGTGGGTGACTCCGTTGTTGTACATGATCTGCACGCCTCCCAGCTGGTTGTTGGAAGTGTAGACCTCGCGGCCAAGCACCTGGGGGTCGAGAGGACACGACAGATGACAGGTCACTCGTGCCTTCCGTTCCACGGCGAGGTCACTTCCTGTAGCTAGGTGACCAGGAGGAAGGCAAAGAGGTAGAGGTTCTAGAAAGTCTTACGAGTGTCTTTCTGGATTAATGGATAGGGATGATGGAAATTCAGTAATTATATAAAATTTACAAAGAAAAAACAAAACAAAAACATTTTGCAAGGTCTCGACATCGTCTCCTCACTGGTTTTTCCGCTTTGCCGTATGAATAGTTTTCCCTGCATCATGTTGGTCTACATTAAACAGAAGACTGTGTTGGTCTACATTAAACAGAAGTTGCTCTGGGTTTTCTGCAAATGTTCACAGATTGACAAACATGCAAATTACAGTGCAGCGGTCTCGACAGAATGCACACCAGTCTGCTCTGAGGAGCCAAATTAACTGAAAACACTTCAAGTCGGATTTTGAAATATTCATGGCCAAACAATAATGTGAGGGATATTCAATTTGCATTCTAATCGACTGTACAGGCCATAGTTATCACTGCATTGTATGAACAAGCTGGGCTGGGGGAGACCAAATATGCAGAAATGTCTGCAACGTTTGTGATGTGGTTAATAGTGTGTTCTCCACCCACCCCCACCCCTGATGTTTGAGAATGAAAAGTAGGTGTTTTTGTGCATTATGCTGCCTTTGAATACAGTGGTGTGTGTGTGTGTGTGTGTGTGTGAGAGAGATGCTGAAGCTGTGTCATGGCTGTCAGTCTCAGCCTTGCCTGTCCGTGGATCAATACCATCAGCCAAGCTGGCAGATAGCTGCTGGTGTCGGGGGAGAGCCTGTCCAAGGCTTAGTAAGGATGCATCTGTGTGTGTGTGTGTAACAAACTGGTGAGCAGAACATCAATACTCGTCTCTGATTGTTGTCTTTTAGTCCATAAAGTAGACAACCAACTTGCTACATTAAATTGGCACAGCCATCTTCAAGCGTTGTGTGTGTTTACAAAGAAATCGCACCAGTGTGGAACTTGCACACAAAACACCTGCACCTCCTGCCCGATGACCCGGGGCTGACGAATGTCCAGACACCCATCTTTTACCCCTTTAGAGCCCACAGCACTGTGCAAACAGGCATCCGTCCCGGCTGCGGAGGGGGCCGTGCTGGGCCCGGCGCGTTGGTCTTAGCACACTGGAATCGCAGCATTCTGGTAGAGAGTGATCTGCCTCGTTAGCTGCAGTCTCCGTCTGCTGCGGTGTTACCGTTTTAACACCATAAACAGAAGCTCACTGTTCACCTGGGATGTACGTGCGCATCGTGTCCAGGGTTTATGCCGAACGCTCGTCTCAGCATGAACGGGGCTCACACTGGATTGGACGCCTGGGATTAGGAATCATCTTTGTGTGTCCAGTGTTCACGCTGTACTGAACACTTGGGATTAATGATCATCTCTGCATGGCCAGTGTTTACGCTGGATTAGACATTTAGAATTAGCCACCTGTACCTTTAGTTTTAATAGTCGCTTGTGTACATGCCTCCTTACAAATAAAATGAACTGAAGGAAAGCGTTTCCTGTGCTTTTGAATGGCTCATATATAAAGACAAGCAGGAGTACTGATCCAGGATCAGCTACCCATTTGTGACGCAACTGCATCCATTATGATGAGAAATATAAGAAAACTGATCACAGATCAGTCGAAGAGGCTTAATCCATATGATCCCTGGTGCTAGCCACCACAAAGCAGAGTCCATTAATGGAGCCTAGATAAGCTGCTCAAGGAAGCTAAGTGCACAATTGAAAACATAATCCAATATCAATGTAAAGGTGAAATATGCCGGAACACACATCAGTGATTTCAATTGGTACATTAAACAAGTATGAACCACACAGCTCTTACTGCAGTGAAGGAACCTGGTAGATACGAGATAAATTATGCAAAATATCTGTTACATTTGTTATGGGTGTGTAAGCACTGAGCGCCCTGTATTACCAGTGGAGTGAGAGGAAGCTCTGACATCACCTGCGTTTAATAGAAAAGGCTGCAGTCTTGCATAGACCAGGACCAGAGAGCCAAAACGGCTGTGACAGAGCGGAACGCCTGCTGGAATATTAGGAATTTAACCCCTGTGTGGGGGAGGGGGGGGTAAATGCTGCACGCACGCACGCACGCACGCGAGACAGAGACAGAAAGACGGAGCGCTCGAGAGATTTCAGACGAATGACATGGGTGTCCTTTTCCCCAGCCGCAGGCATCAAGCTATTTCTATGCAAATAGCAACGCCACATTTCTCCTTCTATTAGCTGGACCTGCAGGACTCTGGAAAAGGATGGTGGGGGTCTTGCACTGATCACTGGGACATGAATGATATGAAGAAAGCACACGTCTGGCCTGGCCCTGCCATACGCAGCTTTCATTACGAGCTGCTGTTCTGGTGTTGGCTGATGTTGGCTGTCTGGCGCTGGTACGTGTGACTGGCCTAACGCCGCCCGTGCTGATCCCGCCCCGTCCAGGCACAAAACGTCTCCAACATGAAAAGTGACGAAGCTGCTTACAGAAATGAATACCAGACGTCGTCCAACAAAAAAACCCCAACAATTTGGGGGGTGTTGGGGGGGGGGGGTAGGATGGAAATAAATAAATAACGTTTCTCGTCCGATATGACTGTCTGAATAAGTTTCCTTTCCGATTTAGAATAATCCTGAATGTTCATGTCAAAATGCAGACACACTAATTGCATAAATTAAGTCGCAATCTATCTGGGAGATAGATGAGAGAGTCTGACGTGAAGAAGAGGAAGAAAAAAAGAGAAAGAAAAAGATGAGGGTGGGGGGGAGAAATGAAATAAAAAAGCCCTACGCTGTCACCATGCTGCACTCCCTCTGAATTTACTGACACAATTAAAACAGGAGCAAATTAAACTGTCCTTATCAACTGAACAGCGGGGAAATTTATGCATGTATGCGCTCTTTCAGAGCAAACAGTTATGAGGCCATTTGGGAGAAGAGTAAATGGGAAAATGATTTTGCCGTGTCAATTGCTATGCAGTAGATCCCAGACCATAACCAATTAGAATACATTTTCCAACATGTTTCAGTTGTCACAGTGGTGTACCGCAGGGGTGGTTAGAAATCTTCAAAATATCGACTTATTTTGCAGTCTTCAATCCATCAGCGATTAAATGATTTGGAGCTTGTTCATCCCTTTCAGTCTGTGATGTGCTTTTCAGAAGCAACGAGAGAATCAACGAGGCCAGTGCTTAAGCTGGAAACAGCTCGGTCCAGTCAGCAGTGCCTGGAACAAAGACGGGGGAAGGTGTGGGGTGGGGTGGTGACACGCACTGACCTTGTTGAGAGCTCCAGCTCCCGTCAGGATGATGTGGGAGTTCTCCACCTGGATGGTCCTCTGGCCGAGACGCACCAGGTAAGCACCAATGCCAATAGCCCTGCACGTCACCTGTATAACCAGCAGGGAGCGCCACGTTGAGGGAGCACAACACGATTCCATATGCACATCAATCCCACTCAATTCATTCACGTCATAAAGACAGTTCTGTGCTACTGAATACTGTATGTTAAGCAAAGGCTTCCAATGGATATTTTAAGATAATAAGAGTATATGTTGAATTTTAGAAAAATAACATCACAAGGATAAAACATGGAAATGCTAGGATGTGTGTGTGTGTGTTCCCATTATACCAGGTTCATGGTGATGATTTCTTCATATGCCAGTGAAGTTTCTCCAGCAATCATCCCTGAGCCCCTCAGGTTCTCTACCCCTAAACCTTCCTCCTTTCCAATGATATCTGTGATTTTATACCTGTGCATGCACACACAGTAAATTCACCCTTTATGAAAATACATATTACGCACTGCACTTCAATGTTACCAAAGTTTATTATAACACCTTATACAGCCTTTATCAAACTTGTAATACACATGAACTGGCAGTGCTATTGCACAAGATCTCACCTAGATTCTCCCTCATCCTCCACATGCTCACAGTGCACAGAGTTCAATGCAGACACCTTCTTGTAGTCCTGAGGTGTGAGGTAGAGGTACTTAAATCCCTGGAAGACAAAAACAAAATTACATCCAATGAGTGGACCGTGGGGTACTCCCAACAACAAATTACCCAACAAATCAGGATGGTCATTTCATCTAGCAGGTGAAAAATACCCATAACGGCAGAATGTAGACTAGCTAGTGCCATGTTACGCTAAGAGGCTTATGTGAAAGCTTTTATTCAGTCAGCCAACATTTTCCTGTTTGTAGATTGTTGGTTCTGTTGGCGTAAGGAGTACCGGATACCTTGTACGGGTCGGCCGGGTCCTGCCAGGCCACGTGGAACATGTGTCGGATCTCCTCGGCCAGGCCGATGCGCGCGCCGCTGTTGGCGGCGATGTAGATGCGCGGGATCCCGCTGTCGCGAGCCATCTCCGACGCCTGCTGGAACAGCGCGTCCTCCTGCGGCCCGAACGAACCGATCTTGTGCGTGATGTCGTTGCTGATGACGATGATCTCGCGCCCCGCGGGGTACTCGGGCGTGCGGAGGGTCATGCGCCATGCCACCATCCCGATCTGCAATACGAACAAACGGACAGCGGGACAGTCAACAGATCAGATCAAATAACATTTAAAGCAAGAAGACTAATAATGAAAATAATAATGAATGAAATAATAAAAATCACATTCTGAATGCTTTCATTCATTGTTAGTTTCCGTGGTGACCTAAATGTTGCCCCAACCTCATTGCCCCCAGGCAGGCGGTTCATCTGGACCAACTGGCCCTGTGGGTCCAACACCAGCTCTGTGAAGGTGAGCAGCTCGGATGGCAGAGGGCACTTTGGTAAGTGGGCATACGAGTCCATGGACTGCCACAACTTTTTCAGGGCCTGCACAGGCAAGGGGAGAAGGGAGTGAAAGACCACACCACTCAACAGCTGAAAAGCAGACAAACTGACAACTCTCATGTTAAAAAAAACACTTCCATGTGAAACTCAAACAGGGAGCAAAAGGAGGCAGGGGGAGAGCAGAGAATCGGTGGCCCTCGTGCTGCTGGGTTTTCTGGGGCGGGATGCCACTGAGGATTGCCTACCTGGCGAAACATCTCTGGGAAGTCGTAGACGTAGGTGGTGCCCAGGCTCTGGGCCTGGAAGCGCTTGGACTGCAGTAGGTCTTTGGTGACATAGGGTGTGTTGATCAGCATACCGTGTAGGGGACCCTGCTTGTCACCATAGGCCTGGAACATGATCTGGAAAACAGGGGGCGGAGTCTTGAAGAAGCGATGACTGGATGAATGAAGGCACAACCCTCTCCCCACCTGTTTATGGCACCAAGCAACAACATTAAGGGGCTTCAGCACTGGAAATGGTGCAGAGGCCCCCAATACATGGAAAATTCAAAGAAATTCACATCTTTCTAGGCTGAGGCCAAAGTTGATATAAGCAAAGAAATATCAAAACAACTGGTCAGTTTAACGAAGTAGATTCTAAGATGAAGGTTACTCAGGAGACAACATTTCAACAGGATGATGAACCTTACCTCCACTCCTGCAGAAAAAGAACATGAAGATGACCATTATGAAATCATTGGAACTGAGGAACAGTTACCAAGGAACCCCTCCTACATGGGACAATTCTACACTGCTGCATCGCACTGGATCGTGTCAAACTGAAATGTTATGGGTGTTGGGCTGTTTGCTGCGAGGTCATCATACACAATATGGCCAAAAGTATGTGGACACCACTGCTGATTCTTGAGTTCACATGTTTCTGCCACAACCATTGCCGGCAAGTGTGTAAAAACAAGCACACAGCCACACAGTCTACAGAGACAAACACTGGCAGAAAGATCTCCGGTGGACCACACAGAGATCCGACTCCATTATAATACGCATGGTGGTGTCCGCATCCATTTGGTCATGCAGTGTATTTGGAGGAGCTGGGGTTGTCCCGTAGTCTGTAATGCACGCTGGAGGTTTTGCATGGGTGTGTGCGCCTGAGAGAGTGTGCGGGAGTGTGCGGAAGGGAGTGTGCGCAATTGGAAACGGCATGAGAGACACGTGAGCCCCACCTGGCGGTCTTTGGGCCCCACCTGTCCCGTGCGGGAGTCGGTGACCTCCTTGTACAGGCTGATGTCCAGGTAGTAGCCGCTCTCGTTGGTGAGGAAGAGGCGGATGGGGATCTGCTTGCCCGTGGGGGTCAGGCGGATGTTGATCTTCAGCTCGGCCTGCAGCACACGCAGCTTCCACAGACGGCTGCCGTAGCGCATGACCATGGAGCGCACAGACTCTTCGATCTGACACACACACACACACACACACACACACACACACACACACACACACACACACACACACACACACACACACACACACACCATAAGAAACACATTAAGTTGACAAATATACTGTGATTCACTTAACACAATATGACTCACTTATAGGGCTGAATATATGAATAAAACCGATCCTCTTGAAAACATAATAGCTCTTCTCAATCACCTTAAAGTTAATTAAATTGCCTTTATTAATTATAAAGTGGGTGGGTGCGTTTATGTGCTTATGTGTTTGTGTGAACACGTGCACGGGCAGGTCTCTGACCTTTGATGGATCCATGATGACGGTGGGAACGAAGTTGAGGAAGATGTGGTTGCAGTCCGTGCGCACCGTGGTGTTGTTGAAGGCCACCTCCAGCTCGTCCATGGCCTCCAGGAGCAGACGCTCTGCCTCGTTGTGCAGGTACTCGAATGAGGCCTCCTGCTCGGCACAGTGCGGCACAGCTATGGATACAACAGCTCTGCACAACTTCTGACATGCATCACACGGGCTTGCAAGGACCAGACAAAATGACCTCTTAAGTGACTTCCCCATAAAGGACTTGTGAGGACCTTTGTTATCGTACTTGAGAAGTACAAAAGCACACTCGTGATACCTGTATTTTTCCATCAAGACACACACGCACACACATACACAGACTTCTGTCACACACTCACCTTGGTCACGAGGTCCGAGTGGCGGATGATGGCGCGTACGAAGAAGCGATAGTCGGTGACCTCGGTGCCCACCTCCACGCGGGCGGCGCCAAGGTACAGGTGCATCTTATGGTTGGCGCATGGGATGGCGGTCAGCGCAAAGTTGCGCATGCGGTTCAGCTCCAGCTGGAAGGCCAGGGCAGGTTCCAGGTGGCGGTAGATGCGGTCCTCCTCAAACTGGATACACACACACACAAACACACAGTCAATCGCAGCTATCGGATAAATACAACTTTAATCATAACATCCAGCAAACCGAAAATGAAAACTGGAGCAAAAGGGTGAAACTGGTTGTTTTAAAATGTGGTAATAGTAAGTCTACAGGAGCAGGAACTGGCTCCCAGCACTAATAGCAGGCTAGATTTAGTAAATGTAGGTAATCACAGCTAGCTAATGGATGTCATATCTCTCAAATGGGCAAAATAATTAAAAAGTTCATTAAAGTAATGAGCTTTGGTGGAACCATTTTAGAAAACTATCAGAGCCAGGAGAGGAGAGAGAGAACAGTCATTGATCATGATCGAGGGGCCATCAGAGACAATACACGTGTTGGATGAACACGACAGTCTTTTCTCATGTCTTCTAGAGTGTTTTTCCTACTTTCTGAACAGTGCGCTGCTGTAGAAGGTCCTTGTGGTATATATACTCAGACAAGCATGTACAACTTAACCAGATGTTGTAGCATGAGAATCTGACAAGGCTTTTGACTGCTGCTTAATCAAAACCAAAATATTTACTCACCTTGTCTCTTGCACGGAAGGTGAAAAATTTGGGAAATTCCCTCTATGTGAACACAAAAGATAATAAAAAAAGTTACAAGGTAGTTCACACAGTCTGCATAAACACACCAAATTAGACAGCTACTCTGCCTGCACGTCTTGAGAATGAACCTGATTTGGGTTCCAGTTGTAGCCTGGTAGAAGAGGTCCCATATCTGGAGAACCTCTTCAATACCTACTGCGACACCCAACCCCCACCCACTGCACCCCAGAGGTACTTACATGGAACCTCTGGTCCACCTCACAGTTGACCTGTTTCCTGAAATCCTGTTAGTAATGGCATTGAGAGAGCAGAGGGATGGAGAAGAGAGAGAGACATGCAGTAGAACCGCCAGGTTTTAGAATTTTGATCTGAATCAACACAGAGCTGAATTATTTTGGTTTGCATCATTTGTTTTTGAATTATTGAATTAATTGGGCAAGGGTCAGATACTGATTGGAGAAATGAATGGTGAGGGCGCGAGAACGCAAGAGAAAATCTGTGCTCAGATAATGCTGTACCTTCTGAGCCACGAGGAACGTAAGCCTCCGGATGCCGTGCTCAAACAGCAGGGATTTCTGTGGGATGAAAGAAGGAATTCTGGTTAACTGAGAAACTCCTTAACTTCAAAGCCATTTAAAATCATGTCAGAGATAACCCATGTGGCAGAGAGATTGGCAGCAGGTGGTATGAAGACCAGACACAGAAGGAGTCGCACCTTTGTCTGGGTGAACTCCCGGAACATGGCGGCAAGGCCGTCATCGTCTACGTCACTGTCTGTCTTGATGGCGATGTTTAGGATGTGAACTGGCTCATCCTGGGTGCTCTGTAAACACATGGAGCACACCACCTCACTCAAGATGGCAACACAAATCACATACTCACACACAATGCTTCGGTGCTGTGAGGGAAGAATGTAGTCTCACCTTGTTGTCTTCCTCACCATACAGTACAGGGTTTCCCCCTTCAGGAAAGGAAGGACTGGTGGGCGGAGAGTCTGAGAAACAGCTCAGAACATCTTTGATGTTCCTGAGGCAAGAGACATTTTTATATGTTTAATTTGTTTAAGAGCAATTTTAAAGTAAACAATTCAATAAAACGTATAAGCCAGTAAGACAGTTTCCATTTCCCGAATACATTATATAAATTATATAGCAACACGTCAGTACACATGTGCACGCACACACCCACCCACCTGGTGAACTCTTGAAAGGAGCGAAAGGACACCATGGCCCCCGTACGCTGGCAGGGAGGTGTGAAGGAGGTGTCCAGCAGGACGTCACTCACGCTAGCCACGTGCATCATGCCATAATGGTTTAGGTTGGATGAGAAGGACATTCTAAGAGCCCCACCCAAAACACACACACACACACACACACACACACACACACACACACACACACACACACACACACACACACAGAGAGCCAGCCTTCAAACACCTATGCCCAGCTGGAAGTGTGCCTGGAGATGTAGTATTGTGTCCATACAAACTGCTTTCACTAGGGACATAGTCAATATAGTTCTTAAAGGCTTCCTTGTGGCAGTTTGTAAGGAGGCAATAAAGTTAATAAAAGTAGGATAAGTTTAGAAGAAATTAAATTCTCATCTTACATCTCACCCAGGCACACAAAGTATTTGTAAACTATTATAAATTAGCCACAGGACGAATAATAATAAAAAAAAAAAACACCCTTCAAGAAAGAAAGAACGAGAATGAGTTGCTGACACCTGAGAAACTCCTTAGAGCTGTGTCCATCCGTGTTTCAGCCCTTTCCCGACACCATTCCTTACATTACTAACCATTTTAGTACAATTGTCCCAGAGGTTAAAGGAACACTTCACCCAAATAACGAACGCCATCCGGTCCTCAACTTCCAGTAGGCAAATGGTAGCATTTCTGAGTGCAGCGTTCCTTTAAGCTAACCCGACATGTTAAAGTGGTCTAGTTCAGTGACGAGCTACCACCACACTACCTGTCTTCATTCTCAGCCGGGTGGCTAGCAGTAGCGGCACTAGTCAAGGACTCTTTAGCGTTAACTCTGCTAGCGGGTCTTTCTCTACAGCTAGCTGTGCTAGCTGGAGCGGTGATGTCGTGTAGCGGTGACGAGAGCTTCCTGAGAGAATATTGGCACACGGTCACACTCAGCAGGGAACACGTCACAATTAAACACAATAATTATACACTTAATTCAAACCCAGCATGACGTCTAAACTGCATTACGTGTTGCTAAATTAACATCAGCGCACTCAAAAGGCGCGCGCGTCCGCGCACGGACTTACTTTAAACTGCGAATGGTGCAATAAAGCCATGCTATTGCAAATTAGTTTGGGATTTTTGCTACAGGACCAAACCAAGGGCCGTCTTCGGTTTGAAGAAACCACATTACACCGAAACTAATCAGCAGCACAGACAAACCCTGCTGTGGGTGTGAAGAACTAGCGATCAGTTTAGATAGTTAAGTACGCTTTTGCACAGATAATTCTTTATATTAGGTATCTATAGTATGTATATATAACAACATATACATACATATGTAGCATGAACATATTACAAAAAACACTCCAACTTCGATCTACATCTACAAATTGTACTAATCCCACAAGAAGTCTTTGACTGTGCCGCCCCCCCTCCCCCATATCTACCTTTTCTACATCCACGTTACTCATTACAGACTGCTAGACATGTGGTGACAGTAGAAAGAATGATTACTATACCTGTTTAGAGTGGGGATGTTCCCTCTGCAATCAAACAACATTGATTACTGATCGGTTAGTTTCAGGCCAACAGTGGGAGAAAGCACTCTTAAAGCCTGCATGCTGTGTGTCTGGTGGCTACCACTGGCTGCTAGATAACAAATCAAAAGACATTAAATATCCAACCATATCCCATGAGACAGTATGATAGGGTGGTGCTGAAGACTCAATAAATGGTTTTGGTTGAATTTGGGCTGTTAGGTTTTTTTTTTTACGTAAAACAATACAACCTTCATCTCAGAAAGGTTGATGAAAAAGATCTTAAATCACCAAGAGTTTATCTTAATGAGATTGAGATTCTTGAATGTGACTATTAAACCAAATGATAAAATGTGACTCAACTTTGAGAAAAATAATACTAATAAAATAATTAAAATAATACTAATAAATTCGTGTGTGTTAACATTTATTGCCAATGTTTTTTGCTCCCAGTTTGTTCTTGTTGGTGGATGCTTTCACCATATATGGAAACATTTGAAAGAACATTTGAAACAGCGTCAAACATCGCTTTCTCAGCTTGGTTTACACCCCCACTGTTCTGCTCTGAGGAAGCGGACAACCCCCAGCCCCGCCCACTGGAGCTCCAGCTGGCCAATCCCTAGGCTAACTGCACTAACGCCAGGGTCCAGTCCACACTCGCATGCCTTGCTGAAGACCGCCTCCTCCCACACTCGCATGCAACAACAGCAGGCTCGGGGCGCGAACACGACGGCGGAAACGCAAGCAGCTAGGGGCGGAACGCAGGGCAACGGGCGCCTCGCCACGCGGCTGCCATGGCGACGGGCGAACCGGAGACATGGCTTTGGTTAGTGCTAAAGGGTTTCTTAAGAAGTGGAGCAGGTCTGCCTAAAAGTTATTAACTCCATAATTAATTTCTGGATTTGTGAATACATCAACAGAGAAAAAGCAAAAGAGACAGAGTGGTTAAGCAGCCAATAAGGGGCAACATGCTGACCATGCACAATTTCTATTGGCCACAATTTTTTTCTGTTTTTTTTTTTTAGTGCCATTAAAGTTGTGGTGCAATTACCAGATGCAAAGTTAGACTAGAGGCTTACTGAATCAAGAGCCTTTAGTTCTGAATTGAACGCCACATTTAAAAATGTCTCCCATTCATTTTAAAAACCCTATTATAAAGACCAGAAAACCAGTGGGAGTGACAGTTCATACTGCATAGGTCTACATGTAGAGAAGTTCACGGCAGAGAGAACATCAGTATACATTCCACAACAATGGAGGAGCTTTCTATTGGAGCTCAGCTGCTATTCATGCAAAGCTGGTGATGAATATGCTAATTCACTGGGCTGTTGCACATCCCCTTTATGCAAATTCTCCTCCAAGGTTCTAACAGCTTGGTGAGTTGAGTGGGGTGGGTGGAGATCG
>JAOXYF010000003.1:2132457-2147942 GCA_028565775.1 Sternarchorhynchus goeldii | reverse complement strand
CGCGGGTGTGTGAGAGAGAGAGTGGGGGGGGGTTTGCAAAGGAACAGTGATTCTGGGGCACCTGTTGGGATGTGAGGAGGGCAACATGAACTGGAACTCCACAATGCAGGTGTTGTCCTTCAGCTGCCGGTGCTGCACGCTGTTGAGCTCGTACGCGATGTAGGCCCTCCGAACGTACACCTGCGGGGGCAG
The DNA here is from genome assembly GCA_028565775.1 of Sternarchorhynchus goeldii. NCBI lineage: Eukaryota > Metazoa > Chordata > Actinopteri > Gymnotiformes > Apteronotidae > Sternarchorhynchus > Sternarchorhynchus goeldii. Next base: position 2,147,750 of record JAOXYF010000003.1, on the reverse strand, counting down.
GAGGAGGCTCGTCTGAGATGAGGTTCCCTTTCTAGGCTTGCAGGTGGCTACGCCAGCCGCACACCCACCCGCACACCCACCCTGGAATCCTGCTCTTACCTCCAAAGCAGCCATTCTGACCACCTGGTTACTGTGGTAGAAGAAATTGGGCAGAACGTCAAAGATGGAGGTCTCGGACAGGATCAGTTTCTGGATAGGTGCCAAATGAAAGGGGAAAGAGGGAAGAGGAAGCCAATTATCAATTAATCAAACCTCAGAAATCAACTTAACGAGATGAAGAGCCCCCCCCACCAAAGGCTGTGGTTTTTGACCATAAACCATCAAGTTCCAAAAGCAGCCATCAGATGGCGCCAGAGCTCAACAGGACTGGCCAAAGCTGTGATGCAGTAGGCTTTGCCCACCTGCAGGTTCTCGATGCAGAACTGGTGGCCGTACATATCGATGGCTGAGAGGAAGATGGACTCCACCTGGTTGTGACGCAGCTCGTACGAGGGCAGGTGAGATGCGATCAGCACCTGCGTGGAGGTGAGGCCAGGGATGAGAGCACACAGCAGATCAAACACTGGCGCTATCTGCCACGCTGTACACCTACAGTTTCTGTTTAGATATCTTGGTGGTGTTGCAAGGTTAACTGACCAGGGTGTCTCCTCACCATGTTTGGAAGCATTTAATTTAAAAATCGCAATGTGCAAAAAAAAAAAAAAAAAAAAGCACCATGCATGTGTTCTGTCTGCACCTGTATTACCTGTGTGTGTGTGTGTGTGTGTACCTGGCGTGCACGCAGAGCCACTTTTGCGTTGGTGGTTTTGCTGAGCTGTGTGAGCTCTGTCAAGATAGCCATGAGCTCATCGGTCAATGTGGGGTCCCGCCCACACAGCTGATCCTGCAGAGAGAGAGAGAGAGAGAGAGAGAGAGAGAGAGAGAGAGAGAGAGAGAGAGAGAGAGAGAGAGAGAGACAGACAGACAGACACACACACACAAAGTTAAACTAATCAGTTGATCCTGGGAGAGAGAGTGAGAGTGAGAGAAAGAGAAACAGGTCAATCCCATTAGCTGATCCTGTAGATAGAGACAGGTTAAACTCATTAGCTGATCCGAGAGAGAGAGAGTCAATCCCATCAGTTGGTCCTGCAGACACAGAGACAGATCAATTCCATAAAAATGATCCTGCAGAGAGACAGGTCAGTCCCATCTTTTCTAGGATGAAGGCGATCTCTCCAACATTACAAAAATCATTAGAAAAGTGCATTTCCTAAAGCTCTCATTCAAGAGCCAAATTGATTATCAGAACCTCTTTCTGACTACTTTCTGTATGTGTGTGTGTGTGTGTGTGCGCGTGAGAGAGAGAGAATACACACTCACAATAAGCATGGTGACCAAAGAGTTCTTCTTGGTGACCTGTGCATGGGAGAAGATGTAGTTGAGCACGTTGGCCATCTCGTCTTTGTGCTCTTCACGGAGTGCAAACACACACTTGTCGTAGTGTCCTGAGGAGGTGGGGACACACAAATAAATTTAAGAATAAAACAGACAACCAACAATGAGAATCAGGCCTTGAAACTGCAGTGATGCTAGAGTGCCCCCAAATGGACAGACTCGGAACTGCATCTCAAAGCCAAAAATAAATAAATAAATGAATGAATGAATGAATGAATGAATGAGTAGAAAAAGGACGCGTGTTGAGAGTCACTGAGTTGTGCGCACTATGATACCAGGATGAGTGTGTGTGTGTGTGTGGTGGGGGTCAGCTCACCCTGCTGAAACTGCACCTCCACCTTCAGGTACTGCCTGAGCAGATCCATCACCACTGCCCTCATATGGCCCCGGATACCACTGCGATACCTTGAGAGAGAACCCAGTGAGAGGGACTGTGGGTGGGTGAATGAGTATGAGAGGGTGAATGAGTGTGTGTATACACTTTCTATAACAGTCTCTCTCTTATAAGGGCACTTTCACACACACCAGTTTTAATGAGGTTATATCCATGTGTGCATTACTCTGGTTAGGAGTATTTAGGAATGAAGTTGGAGAGTTGGCTAAATTATAGTTGGGTGTGTAGTGTGTGCATACAAATGAAGAGTTGGTTGGAGCTGTGACTGACTTTTGGACGAGCTGCACGATGCTCTGGGTGTTCATGAAGAAGACTTCACGCTCAGACTTCCTGTTGAGAGTGGCAGCGTGGCTGTCCAGGATGTTGGCGATCTGCCGCAGCAAGGGGGGGGGGCAGACAAGAGCATGCGAGTCAGTGGAGTAACACACCCCCCAAAACATCCCCGCTCCACCAATCCTCACAAAACGCCTCCCAAATGCCTCCGAACGGATTCTTTTTGTGTTGCTCTGTTGACGGGGTGGGGGCGTGGGTGGAGGTGGGGGCGTGCTGTGTCAGAGAGATGAGATCACGAGGGGAGACGAGGGGAGACGAGGGGAGGGAGAGGGTGGGTGAGGCTACCCCAGGTGCGACCAAATTAACCGACAGGATGATAAATTGGATGATGGCTTTTACTGCAAACGCAGCGATGACCCATCCGGCCACGTAGATGGAGTGCAGCCTGCTTTTAAAGGCTAATCAGGAGTCAATACGGCAGGCTGACATAGTGCAGTGTGTGTGTGTGTGTGTGTGTGTGTGTGTGTGTGTGTGTGTATACCTGCTGGCTGGGGAACTGGCAGAGCACAGAGGTGATATTGCTGGCGTACTGAGCCATCTCTTTTTTGATGGCCTTCTCCACGGCGGGCGGGATGCGTCCCGACACGCTGGTCATGATGTCCTGCAGTTCAAGCAGGGGCAGGGAGGGGTCACGCAGGGTCTTCATCAGCCGCTCGACCCACTCCTTCAGCTGGGCGGGGGGGATAGCAGTGCAGGGAGCATTCTCTCAATCTCTACAACTGGAAGCTCCTTATTAAAGTTCCAAAGCTTCATTTTGGTTTTAATAATTTCATTAATATGTTATTTAATCTATTTTGCTTAATGCTAAAAGAAAATAAGAGTAGACAAGTGTAGTGTGTGTGTGTGTTTGTTACCTTGGCGCTGAAGAAGGGCTCTGGAAGGCAGAAGCCGTTCATGATGTGCACCAGGTGGTCCAGAGTGCTGTGGAAGACGCGGTGCAACTTCTCCCCACGGAGAGCCACCGCCTGAACACGGGGTAGCGCTCCTGTATGCAGCTCGGCCTGCGCGCGCGCACACAGACACACACACACACTCAACTGTAGACCAACGTTCCTTCCCAGTGCTCGCACCCACCCACGCTCGCTCACACCCCCCCTACCTGCTGCACTCTGCTGGGGTCGTCCAGCTGCAGTTTGGCTATGATGCAGCCCAGCTCCAGAACAGCACCTGCTCTCTTCACATAGTGGATACAGCCAGACTCTACTGCAGTCAGGGTCATCACCATCTTCATCACCTACACACACAAACCGTACGGTCAAACTGGATACCAGTGAGATGCGTGTATTTACAAATATCTACACACACACACAGACACACACACACAGACACACACACACCTCGATCTCAGCGTAACACTGTCCAGCAAACACATGCCCCCCGTCCTCCACCGTGTACTGGATGAGTTTGCCGGCGGACGGCGAGCGCAGCACAGATGGGTCGTTCTCCTTCTCAAACACACACGTCTTGTTGCCAATGGTGATGCGGTACCTTTGGAGCCAGAAAGGACACACACGTTGCATGACACAGAACTCGAAGATCACTTCAGAACCACAGCATTTTTTATATTTTGCGCGATAGAACTTGTCCCGGAGTTCCCTCAGGTATCAGTAAAGTAAGCTAGTTAGTGCTACTGTTTAATGATAATATCTGAGCTCTTGGACCATGAGAAACTGTTTATATAATCAAACTAGCCAATGTACATTCAAGGCATACACTCGTTCAGTATATTCTGGGAGAAGACGTAAATCTGGTCAGAAGGTGGGCACTGAGGCTGAACTGGCGCTAGGGGGTTTGTTGGGGCACCCACCTGTCCACCTCCTCCTTCATGTAGGTGGTGTAGCTACTGCCATCGTAGGAGAGGAGCAGGCCTCCGTCGCTTAGGCGATGCACGTCCACCTCGGCTAGCGAGTCGTTCATGATGACCACGTAAGAGTTGGGCGACTGGCGCGTGACCTTCAGGACGTACTTGGTGCCCTCGTAGATCAGCTCCACTTCGACCGTGTTCAGCAGAGTACTGGCGGGAAGCACCTGGCCCCTGGCCACCGGGCCGAGAGACGGAACGACAGGAAGGATGAAAGAACTGGTCATTCACAACCAAACTGGTCCGAGCAGGAAACACGTCTACAAAACGTGATCCTTACGGCTCTGCAGACAGACACGTTCCCTTTATTCCCAATGATAAAATTATCACCTCTCCAGAGAGTGCAGGAAGTTGGACATGCTGTTCCTGAAGTTCACATCCGCGACGTGCAGCGCCCCGCTCACTACTCCCAGAATCGTGTCCGGACGCTCCGCCTTCGACAATAAAGAGAACCAGGAGAGCCAATGGGAAGAGACTCCCAAACTTAATGACCTATTCAAAATGCCTCTTGACCAAAACTCTCCAGGACGCTACCGGCAGGACAGAAGATTATAGAGGACTGTTTAAAACGTGGACAGGCCTCGCGCTACTCACCTGCATCTTCTCGGAGATGAGACGGTCCAGCCAACCTGTGTCGATGCTGTTGTGCTGGAAGCTCTCAGTCTCCAGCAGCTTGATGAGGTACTCCACCGTGGTGCGGAAGTCGCCGCGGATGGAGAGTTCCTTCAGGGCCACCACCATGTTTCTGTGGGGCACGTAGGTGGGGCTTAAGCCAAACTCTGACATTTCAGGTCTTCTCAGTATTTTAAATATTTTACACTTGAGCTCAGTTTATGGATTTATGCTTCAAAGCAGATATGACTTATAAAAGGCAGTGTCTTCTGGTCATCTGGTGGTGTCTGTGAGACAAGCAGCAGGGGAGGAAGTGAAGGAGGAGTGGTGTGGAGGCGGATGGGGACTCACGAGATGGCCTCCTCGCGGTTCTCGCCCCAGGAGAAGCAGTGGCCGAACTGGGAGTCGGCGAACTCGTGCAGGCCGCCGGCGGCCGCCACGCTGAAGTAGCCCCAGACATTCTTACTGCTGCGGAAGTTCAGTTCCTGCACTGTCCCCGAACTGGGCTTGAACCCCTGGAATCGACCACTTGCGTTAGAGCGTACACAACCCTCCCAAAGCCTCTCAGAATTACAGGGTTTTATCTCTCGTCACACGCACACAAAGTTGATGCGCGCTCACTTAATCTACATGCCAGAACAGCAGGATGTCACACACACGCACCTCATCGGGGTTCTCGCTGGTAATGCGGGCCGCAATGACGTGTCCTCGTGGACAGGGGGCAGTGGAGAGCGTCTCAAAGTCGATGAGGGAGTCGCCCCAGGGCTGCACGCCATACAGCATGCGGATGTCTTTGATGCGGTGCAGAGGGATGCCCATGGCGATCTGGGGGGGGGTTAGGGGGGGTTCATAACACACCACACAGGCTTAAATGACTTAAATGACAGGCACTGCTAATGTGCTAAAGTGCACAGTACATACAAATAACAAAAATGTTTGTGTTAGATATCGTCTGTGCACATATTTGTGTGTGTATATGCGCGAACACGCGCACACACACACACACACACACTTTGTTCTCCTTACTGTCGTCACAGAGCTTCTTGAGTCTCACAGCATGTTGCCCAGGAGCATTAATCCTACCACACTCACAAGCTCTCAGCTGCAACCCAAGTAACCTACAAACAGTGCTGTTTGTGTGTGTGTGTGTGCGCACGTGTGTGTGTGTGTGGTTTCCGTGGAGACTGGCATTTAAGGCTTTGACAGGAGGAGTGATAAAGTGCAAAGTCTGAGCAGCTGCGTATGCCACACTTAATAATAACAGACAAACCCATGTGCGCACACACACACACACACACACACACCTACCTTATGAATACGTATACATATACATAAAAAAAATCCAGGACCAGTTCCACTCACCTCACTCACTCACTCACATTTACAGAGCACTGAACCAGTTATATTCACATACGCACCTGCAGCTGGGCGGAGGGCAGGTTTACGTCAGCCACCATCTCAGTGCAGGGGTGCTCCACCTGCAGGCGAGGGTTCAGCTCCAAGAAGTAGAAGCTGCCATCCTGGCTGTAGAGATACTCCACCGTACCTGCGCTAACGTAGCCCACCATCTTGGCAAGCTTCACCGCACACTGATGAGAGTACAGGAAACGTGACCCACAGTCACAACCAACAGGTCCTTAAGAATGAAGCTAACCATCACAATACATCATGATATATGTTTTCCTATAGTCCTATAGTATATGACACTATGTGTACATAAATATAAAATGTGAGATTTGCATTATTGAGTACAATACAATACAATAATAAATGCATTTGATATATTTTTATATTGTTTAGTATATTAGATTTTCATTATTTATTTAGTTACTAATTTCGCTGATGCAACTATCACTATAATGATGCACTATAACTATTTTAATAATTTGTGTAATATTTATATAAATGATAAGAAGCAGTGCAGGATCCTATTTGCAGGACGTCAAGCACAGTGTCCTGCATCCAACATCTGCATTTAGCAGCGTGATCAGGGCAAAGGTCTTCAGCCAGTGTGATACTGGCGCATTGTGAAACACCACACGGCTGGTTGCGGAATATGCACAGGTGGCAGTGGTGATCTTCTCAGCCAGTCGTATTACTGCTCGGATTACTGCCGCCACGTGAACGTGTGTAACCAGTGGCGAGAGGGGTTCACGGAGGACGAGAGGGTTGTAAAGCCCGACACGAGAAAACGTTTGTGCTGCAAGAATGCCTCTCGTTAGCCTTCAACCACATCCCACCAGTTAGAATTACAGAGTCTGTGAGGTGCTTTGCTTAAAATAATACAAAGAATCTAAAGTTCCAGTGGGCCTCACTGTCCGCTCACCCTCTCCATGTTCTCAAACACGTCGGACGTGGCGATGGTGGCAGGCGCTTCCTCGATGATCTTCTGGTGCCGGCGCTGGACCGAGCAGTCCCTGCCGAACAGGGAGATGGCGTTGCCGTACTGGTCCGCTAGGATCTGCACCTCCAGATGGCGCGCGTGCTTGGCCAGGAGCATGACGAAGATGGGCGAGCCGGGAACCTCTGCTTGGACCTGGGGGAGGGAGAGGATGAAGAGTCGAGCTCAGCTTCGCTGCACGTGGCTCGGTCGTAATCGTACGCTCGGCCGGGGCGGCCAGATCTGACCTGTCTGAAGAGGTTGGGGAAGTCGTCTGCGCTGTTGACTTTGCGGATCCCCTTTCCGCCCCCGCCCTCAGAGGCCTTGATCATCACGGGGTAGCCCATCTTCTCGGCAGCCTGCCGGGTAGAGCACGCTGCTGAGTCATGCTAGCGGTTAGCAGCTAACAGCTAATGGCGGATCGCCACAAAGTGTGTACGCGTGCGGTGGTGCCGACGGTACCTTGAGGCCGGCCTCGACGTCCTGGATGCAGCCCTGCTCGTAGAGATCGCTGGGAACGCTGACGATCCCCTTCTTCTGGTCAGCTTCAGACCACCTGATGGTCAGTCCTGCAGGAGAAACCACTTAGATGTACTTCCAGAAAATGGTTTCTTAGTAAAGTACTGTTGCCCATTTTTGCGCTATACTTAGCCCAAATAGTTCCAAATGTCAGTGTAAGCCCCATAAAATGCTAATTTGCCTATAATGAAAGGATGTTAATTAGCAGTAAGCGTCCTCATGCCAGTGAAATCATGCAACTTCCTTTGCTCAGTTAGCCACAGTGGCATCCTGCCAACCAGGGCGAGCACAGACCTGTTCCGCTCCATGGCAGGGTGGGAATTCCAGCGGTCTGTGCCACAATGGATGAAGCGATCTTGTCTCCCAGGGCCCACATCGCCTGGCTGGGGGGACCTGGTGAGAGGGAAACGCCGACCGTGTTACCTGGTTAGCAGGTAAGCACCACGTTACCTGACTGCTCTCGCATCGTTTAGGCAGTGGACGTTCTGAGGGGCGTTCTGACCCATGAAGGCGATGCTGTTCTTGTGCAGGAGCTCGGGGAGTTTGGGGTTTTCTGACGCGTGACCCCAACCTGCCCACACGGCCTGTAGGAATGGAAAGGTTACAAAAAAACCCCACAACGATTCCGATGACTAAATGCAAACCCTAAAACAACAACAAAAAACTGCAACAGTAGCATCACAGGCATGTTACTGACTACCGTAACTACACTGTTACTTAAGGAAGGTTCTGGAATGTAGGGCAGAGTGCGCACCTGAACTGGAATACGTTTCGCAATGTCCACTATCAGCTCCACGTTGGCGTAGTTGTTGTTGTTTGTTCCACCAGGAACAGGTACATAATGATCTGCCATTTTTATGTACTCTGTGGGGATCACAGTAAGAATCTGGGAATCAGACAGCGGTATTTATAACCGCTACATTGAAAAACGCACACAGTCAAACACGATGTGTTTGAACCGAATGTTATGGACTGGGATGCATCATTGAGAAGCTGTGTACTGACAGGCTCCACTCATCCATGGAGGAAGTTCTTCCACCACACTGAGTCCTTCCACTACGCTGAACGGCCCTTTCTCTCCCAATTAGGCCAGGAAAAAAAAAAAAAAAATCCACCTTTAAATCCACACAGCCATATTTCTCCACCCCCGGTCCACTCCACTCACAAACAGGGCAACACATCGTATTTGCAGCAGGTCGCCTTCACCTGGGAAGGGTATTCAACCAGCTTCATCCTGTGACGGTTCCCTTTACTCACTCACCCGCATTGGCCTTCAGGTCCTCAGGGGTGACCATGACAACGAAGCGGATGGCGCGTTCGTTCCGGAACATCTCGTAAGCCCAGCGCCGGATGGAGCGCATGCACTTTACCGCAGCGATGCCATTGTTGGCGATCAGCACCTGTAAAAGTCAGTGTGTTTACTGGGAGTAAAAAGACTGAACTGGGGTCAGTGGTGTCCAATTTTACACCTGCCTGAGACAGCTGATCCTAGATCTGTACATTCAGTTATACTTAGAAACACCAAAAATGCTAATTTTACTAGCAATGGATGAAAGACAAGAAACAAGTTAGCATCACGTAGCCAAGATCACAGTCTTCCGTTATATTAGCCACAAGAACATTTTCAGGCGAGTTATTGATTCATCAAATTGAACGGAGGCTCAGGTTACCTTCTCGATGACCTTGTTTCCTCCGAAGCGGGTGACGAACTCGGCGGGCGAGGCCACTGTGAAGTCCCTCTGCTGGTCAATGCGCCGCCGGTCCCGACCTTGTTTAACCAGATGCAGGCCTGACATGCTGGGCCTGGAGGAAGCGGCGGTCGCCATGGTTACAGCAGCGGTGGGCCACAAAGTGTGGTCATGTGTTTAAGCATTTATCTCATTGTCAAAGGCAAAATTGTTGAAATGTGTGATGTGTAACCCAGGTCCTAAAGTGAAGGTATAATCCCTAAACATCTCTACAAAGATCACTTACTTCACTCTACAAACAAAAAGTACTTTCTTTGTGTGGTTTCCCACTGACACACTTTATTCCTTTATCATTAAGAGTGTATTAACTAGTAGACTAGCATATGGATTTCTTCCATGGAGAAACTAAACACTATTGTAAGTCATTCTGGACGGGGCTGGGTACTGCGAAATACATCACGATATGCATCGCGACATTAAGATACAAAAGCTAATAGTCTGTTATACAAACAAATTAAAGTAAATGTTACAACAACAAGCAATAAACACTAATAAACAACAAATAAAGACCAATAACACAACCAGTGAGGAGAGTAAACACCATTATAGGAGTATTAAATCCCTAATACAGAGAACAGCGTCTAACCTCTCACTGACTGGAAAGTTTGTAGGTGGAAAAATGTTCATTTAATTTACAATGTTGAAAGGCCGACTGCAGCTGGCGTTTCCTAGATGAGTGCGTTGATTTTTCCTAAAGCCTCCATTCGTTTTCTTTTGCGGTGCCACCTGTTGTACGTTTTAAGTACTGCACTTAAACTCAGATTCTCACTTGGTAGAGAACAAAGCAGTCAATAAAATTCAATACAGCAATAACTATATAATTTCACGTATCAGAAAGAGTGTATTCAAGATATACTGTCCATCAGTATTTTGTCTGGAGCAGGGCTGTACACAGTGTCTACTAAATGTCTATTGCTGGTCCTAGGACAAACCAATTAGCCTACTTACCCAAGGATTGTAACGTTATGCTTTCTACTGTTCCCTGGGTATACATCTCTGAGATCAACAACAGCTCAACAGCATTTAACTACTCTAGTTAGACTTACAAATATACACGTGGCTTGCCCTGTTTGACACCCTGAAACTTACCGTGAATCTATCTCAGAGCCTGCATATATCCTTCAGCGGTAAACACATATGAAGAGAAATCACACACGTTAATGTGCAGGCAACAACAACAACAACAACAACAACACTCTTTCTTCTAGTTGAAGGCTTTCTCACCTCATTCGTCCACTGTTAAGAAAACAGGCTACACAATGCTAGGTGACAACAAAAAAAACTGCACAGGATATCACTTCATGTTTTAGGACAACACGATCCCTCTCATGTGGTTAAGAGAGACAGCTTCCTTCTTGGAGACAGAGGGTACCCCTACCTACCGTCTCTTATGACACCCTACACTGACCCCGATACAGTCTGGCCCAGTGCAGGACAAGAGCCAGAATCAAGATAAGCAGCATCTTGATAACAGCAGAATGGACACCGTGTCATTTGCATCAGTGTTGACCCCGGTGCCCAGCTGATAATGGAGTTTGCTGTAAACGTGCTTCAGTCAGGATCAATCTAGTCTGAATTCGACCCAAGAGCTCGGGATGTGCTGGGTGGGCTTAGGTCAGGCCTCTACTATAGAAGGATCGCTGACCTGATGTTGCACCGCAAAACCACAAACTGGCGTGAAGAGCAGCACAAGCCAAGTGCTGTCCTTCAGTGGATCGACTTACCAGACCCAACACTCCTGACAAAGCCCCTCCCCCGCCCCACCCCGCCCCGCAACGGACACACGGTGTACAGAGGGCAGTGAAGGCTGGAGATATGCCTGAATCGTGGTTTAAAAGGGACCTCCATCACAGCCGGGAAGTCCTCAGCGGAGGTTTGCAACACACCTCATTAGGATTAGTTCTGCAGCGACTGTAGTCCCCAAGAGAACGTTAGTCAATAGCCAGGACTCTGCTGAGGCGATTAAACCACCTCTGATGACATGTGTTGTGACAACAGCAAAGACTCCTGCCCAGCTCTGTTCAATAGGCAGGGGATTACATTGTACAGTCAAACAGGAAACCAAGTTAAGAACTGCAGGGCATTTATCACTGGCATTCACAGCAATTATTTTAAATGAGTAAATCGGGTACTGTTAAGAAGAAAAAAAAAGAAAAACACACACACACAAGCTTACATACTGTAGGGGACTAGATGTGTTGGTGTGGTGTATCTGCTGACCCCATGCAGCTGATCCATCTACTATTCCTAAAGTGCTGTTTCCTGGGAAGCTGTTGGACAGCCTGTACCATCTGAATAGAGACGAGGGGTGTTAAAAAAGAAGAATATCTATCCTCCAGGAAAGTCAGTCAGCGAAGTGGTAGAGGTGAGGTGAGGTGAGGTGAGGTGCGTGCATGTGTGCGTGTGTGCGCGTTTGGCTGAATTCCTTGGCCTGACTTTTTGTTGTTACATCAGCACCAACCTACTGGCACATGCTAGGGGACACCAAAATAGCCACATGAAGTGAACCCCGTCGCCCCTCATGGAACATACCATCTTGCCTTTTGGAAGGAACTCTTTGTAATTTTCCTCCGATTACTCAATGTGCCTCCTCCCACTGACCAATAGGAAAGTGGCACGGGAAGGGGGAGGGCCTCTCAAGGGCAGTATCAGCACCATGCCCTGGTCCCCTACAATGCACTAAATGGACTAAATGCAATCTTGTGATCATCAAAAGAGATCATTATCAACAAGTAACAAACAGTACAAATTATTGCTACCATTCATAAATATAACACTCCTACTTTGTCAATACCACTCCTTAATTTAACATGAAAACATAACCGTAATTAATACGGAAAGAATTTACTATTGATTAGCGGATGAATACAAATGATATCAGTTTGTAAAGTGTGTGTGTATTATATGTACACACACACACACACACGTACATATATGCATCCATGAATTTTGAACCTCTGTTAGAAATATAATACACAAGAATGGAATCTTTACAAGCATGAGCAAGCATGGCAAGCTTAAATGTACTCAGCAGACAACTGGATGCATGAACTTCAAACTGGCCCATTAGGACTAATGCCATTCCACTGTGCCTTCCATCCAGAGTGGGTTTCTTGCCAAGTAAATTGCAGAGACTTTTTCCACACTAGTACCAGACAGTGAAGTGAACTTCCCCCCCACCTGTCTGTAGAGCACACAATCAATGCCTTCAAACGCTGACTGAACAAGCTGTACCCAACATTGCTCTCTACAGCAAGTCTTTGATTTTAGTATAATATACTGTTGGTCATAAACTAGTATTGATAGCCAAGTTAGTGTTGCAGTCCCAGCAGAACACTAAAGAGTATTTGTAATTAAAGCAAGAAGAAATCTATCCTCTTGTCGTAATATGAAAGGGTCAGTCCGTTGCACCAAAGGTAGGTGCCAACAGCCCTAACTTATAGAAGGTTTACTGTACATTGATCTAACAAACATGATACAGGAGCCTAAAAATAGACAAACAGAAATAGCAGTATACTAGATTCATTTCATTATCCATCACAGTAAGCTCACACATCAGCCCTGACCCTGAAGAGCTCACTCACTCTAACCAACTCCATCAGTTCCTGCTGACAGGTGTGAGTGCCACTGACAGAAAAACTGGTATTTCGGACCAGTGGTCCCTGAGAAAATAACTTGCTTTAAAAGAGTGAGAGAGAATTATATGTGTCAGAAGTTTATTCGTGCCATATACTGCAAGGTCTTGACTCATTACCAGGGCCATCAACGGTTGTTTAGTATCTCTCACAATCACACACTGCGTATACAGAAGTCCTGTGAGAACAACCCCCCACACATACACACAGTATACAGACGTCTGTGAATGGTAGCCAAGGAGAGGTAAAGAGAACATGGCAGGGTGGGGTAGAGGCTCCAGCCTTCCTTGTGCGGTGGGTAGGCGCCAAGCCTTTTTACACACACCAGCGAACAGACTGGGAATTTGCAAGCAGGTTTTGCCTCAATGAATTTACGATGGCAACATATTTCTATGCGCAGGAATGATCTTGTTCATAAAGCAGCTCAAAATTAACGCTGTTACTGAAAACGTATTAGTCTAATTTCCAAACAAGTCATCTAAATGGGCCTAAATCAAGACGGATGTTAAAAAGTGACAACACACAGTAGGATGTCTAACTCGAATAACGCGAAAAATAAAAGAAAATTGCCGCTGACCTCATGTGCAGGTGCCCGTCGATGCTTTCGAAGCCCATGTCGTAAGTGCTGTCAGAGCTGACGGAGGACGGGGAGAGGGAGCGATCTTTCTCCTCCGTCGGCAGCTCAGGCTTGCACAGAGTCTCATCCTCCGAGTTGTCCTCAGACACGGAGCCGATGATAAAGTGTGAGGCCATGGAGGCCGGAGGCTTGTCCACAGGGGGTACCTGCTCTGCCATGGCGGGACGATGACACTTGCAGGCGCCGAATACTGTCGAAAGAAGACTTTAGACACTTGCATTCCTCGATGTTTAAAACGTCGAAAAGACGTGTGGCATTCGTCAAAGGACGAGACGGCGCTGCATAATGTATACTACCATACTGGTCAAATGGCATCATGAATGTTAACGTGATCATTCATTGCTCTTTCTAACTTTCAAGCGAAATTTCGACGCTGTCTTGATTTCTTAACAGTCTGCCACATTTCTAACTCAGCTAATTAGCTAGGATAGCCAAGTAAAAAGTTGTACAGGAAATAATTTACCTTATCATGGACAGACACACCTTAAACTAGCTACCTCGCTAGCTAGCTTGATTTACCTGACAAACAAGTCCATGGCAGGAATCACACACGTGTAATAGGGTACGATAACTAAATCTTAGAACATGCATATATCTAGTTAGCTCAGATGTGTGTTAGCTCCAGCCAGAACAACGGCGATATTTTAACAGTTCTTTGGTTTTTTTAGTGTTATCTCAAATAGGCAGCTAGCAAGGCAGGCAGGTAGCGAAGTTACTTTACCGCTTAGAAAGGTAAATAGCTAGCGTTAGCTAAGTATGTGTCTGGATCACCGAGGAACACATATTTCTTTCCTCATGGACAATACCAACATCACCACCACTACAAACTTTGCCTTTTGGTATCAGCCATGTTTCCATTATCAGCTAAATATGTAAATTAGCCTACCTCTGATTGCCAGCCGGCTTGGTAAAATGATGCCGGGGATCAGCGGGTTATCAACTAGCATAGCTCCTGTGCTAGTATTGGTATTAAACTTATCCACTCACCGTGCAAAAAAAGCCGACAAGCAATCCTGATGAGTTGATCCCGACGGGTTATTCTCTATTTTGTTAATTCGCTCCGGTTGCAACCATATCTTGTCATCCGGTGCTGGCTAGTCTATTATCCTACTGAGGGGAAGGCTCCGCAACCGTCACTTTGACAGCAACATCACGGTGGTGTGATACGTAAGGGTTACTTCTGGCCATCAACCTCTGAACTTCCCTGCTCAGCAACTCACGCTGCATGAATTACCCAATAAGAACCCGCGTCTCTGGCCGGGGGCGGGATCAGCAATGCGACTGTGAAAGAAGGTGTGCCCAATGAATGAAAGGGTCCCAGGGCACACGTGATTTTTCACAGTATGGCCTGATCCGAGCGAAACAGTTTTATATTAAAGGTAACGTACATCATGTTAGCTGGATGATTTTATGTTTAAATGTTTAACAAGTGTTTCAGAAGTTGTCTCTAAAAACTGTAGCATATGCATCGATAACAAAACATGACATTTGAGTTTTTACAATATCTAAAACCATGATTAAAATCTACAATTAAAATATACAATAGCATATTCCGATTGGTTCCCGATTGTTTCGTTTTGTTCTTAATAGTATATTATAGTATATATTTTACAACCAAACTATTTTACAATTAGACCTAACCTTTCTGACAGCTGATAACAGTATCTGCCAGAGCTGGATCTGCGAGATCCGAGCAGGACATACTTGGATCCGCACCTCTACAGACACTCTCACCTA
>JAOXYF010000003.1:2108422-2131725 GCA_028565775.1 Sternarchorhynchus goeldii | reverse complement strand
CATCCTCTGTGCTCTGCTAGCCGAGATAAGCCTTTAATGCCCTTTGTTTTTTTCTGCCCGTATACTCCCAGATGTCGGGGGTCCATGAAGTTCTAAGCCTTCAAGAGCAATTTGGCAAATGCTGAACTACAGAACAGTTTACATGATGGTTAACAGCAGTGGTAAAGGTACTTGGAACAAATGACAAATCAACTTTTGCTTCTTTAACAGTCTGCAGATTGTGTTTCCTCTTAAATTAAAAGAACAGATGTTTTGTACACGATAGCCTATACCTAGGCAACATATATGAAGATGTAAATTATGGAATTATTTTTCCAAGTTTTTGCTGTCAACATATTTCATGCAAATCTAGGAACTTTCTACTGCTGAAAGGAAATGGTTTAATTAGTCTACCAATGAGTTGGGAACCCTTGACCTGAGTCTGTTCAGCACTGCCATGTGGACAGTGTGGACAGATCCAACTGTTGTGCAAACAGGCTGATTAACTGAAATCTCAGCCTGCTTTTGAGCAACTTCAAGTTCAAGTTGTGTCCAGTTCAAAGTGCAAGTGTTGAGTAGATACCACCTGTCCCACAGATAAAAAAGGTATCAGATCAAATGTGCTATTCTTCTTTCCTATAGATCAAGCAGAAAGTTTGTGTGTGTGTGTGTGTGTGTGTGTGTGTGTGTGTGCATGTTTGTGGTGTGCATTAAGGAGGGTATTCTTTAGGAAGGAGGCATTCGTGAAGACTGATCTCATAAGCTGGTGGAGTCTGTGCAACCAGAACGTGGTGCTGTTAAAAATGTGTGATGTTAAAAAGATGTTAACACATTCACATTACATTCTTCATCATGTTCCTTGATCACTGCACAAGTGTGCAGTATTGGTTGCACCAGTCCCCCTAACGTTACTCATGGAGACCGGGAGTAGAGAAAGGATGAGCTCGATACAAATAACACGGAGCTGACGCTGGACTGGTACTGTACATGACCTCTGAACATACCATCTTTGGCACACCATGCAACTGTTGCAAAGACCGTTGTATCTTTTCCCTGGTATTGTAACACAATCCACCCAGAGCAAGAATGTGAGTAAAGATACGGTCAGTGTAGTTTTCGATGATCCTATATTAATTTCACATACAGAAAAAAAAAAAGAAAACTGACATTTCAAAATGCAGTAAGGAACCAAGTAAAATGTTGTAACAGATACAAATAACAGATACAAACTACAAAAGCAAATATTTTGTTTCTTTCTTTATAAAAATGAAAAGAAAACTGAAATGAACTGAAGATCAGAAAACTGGTACATATTTTAATTTTTCTGAAACTAGAAGTTTTTGTTTATAAGATGTAGCTTAGGTAACTCACAGGGCATGTTGTTGGCTATCACTGCAGAGATTAGATAGATAGCATGGCGGCTATGTAACCATACTAACTCAATTTAGATATAGCAAGATGTATATTTCACAACAATGTCTTCAACTATGTTCCATGATTTTGGGGCAGAAAGTGTTTTTTTTTCTCAAGTAGTGCTAAGGAGATATTTTTGCTGAAAATGACTTGAGTGTACTCTCCAGTCTGAGGGTGTGGCACAGTATTTTTGTTGTTTCCAGGATTGGGATCTTCTTGACTGAGATTGTTGTTGATATTTCTTGGATCTTTTAAAGCATCTCCTCCAGCTGAAGAGTCACAGAGCGGACCAACCTTTGGACGACATACTGGGACATTTCTGGTGTTAACCTTCCACATTCACTCTATGTCTTCTTTCAGTTCCTGCTATTTTTCCAACTTCTCATATTCCTTCCTTTGGATGTTTCCATCACTTGGGATGGCCACATCTATTACTGCTATTACAATGTCTGATTGGTTCTCAACTACTTGCTATTCTGTCTGCATCTGGAATTCATTACAGGATCTTAGCCTTGTTGTTCTCCACCATTCTCTGTGGTTCTTCCCATTTGAGCTCGTATATGATCCCTGCCACTTTGTTGAATGCTCTCCTTGCCAGCATCATATTTCCTGCTATGAGGAGGTGAACTGTTTCAGAAGCTCCTTTGCACAGTGTGCATCTTGGGTCTTCTCTGGCATGATACACCCATGTTTTGTTTGACGTAGTGCTCAGTGCATGATCATGTGCTGCTGGTGGTACATTCCATGGAGGGGCTTATCCTGCCATGGCACCTCCTTTGCTTCCATGGTAACCACATTCTCCATCTGACTGCAGAACTCCCTCATCAGCTCATCCTTGGGGGCCATTACTTGGACATATTCATGGGTGTTTCATGTCTCACCCTGGACAGTGGATTGTACACTTTCTAGACCCCTTACCCCCTCCTTTCATCTTGTGTACGTCTGTTGGGTGGTGGATGTCAGGTGGAGTGCTGAGGAGATTTCTAGTCTTGATGTTAGCAGCTTTTAGTTGTTCTCTTGGTTAGGTCATTGTATCTGCTGGGTATCCGGTGACTGGCAGGGCAAACATGCTTATGCTTTTGATTTTGTTGTTCTCATTCAACTGACTTTTGAGGACCTGCCTTACCCTTTGAAAGCACTTACATGTTGCTGCCCTTCTCATTTTTGCGTCCTGGTTCCCATGTGATTGGAGAATCCCCAGGTATTTGTACTGGTCCTCTGGGAATGTTAAATGGCCTTGTGGCCATAAATGGTTTGACTTCTTCTAGTTGGTCCAGGTAGCCCTTAATGGAAATGAAAAGAAGAAACCAAATTCTACTTACCTAATTCACATAAAGCCCTCCCCCCAATTGCTCAGTTTGGTGGAGCATCCAGCTCTAGGACGAGTCCTGGTTGTTCCAAACTTCCATTTAAGAATTATGGAGGCCACTGTGCTCTGTGCTTGGGGATATTGTAATGTAGCAGAATCTTTTTGTAGCCTTCTCCAGATCTGTGCCTCGACACTATCCTGTCTCTGAGCTGTACAGGCTGCTCTTTCCTCTGCATTGGGTTGTTTTGATGTGCACTGTTAGCTGTGAGACTTTATATAGACAGATATGTGTGTTTTTTAAATCATGTCCTATCAACTGATTTTCTGTCACCTTGACTCTGCAATCAAGGTTTAGAAAGAACTCATGTCTATCTATCTATCTATCTATCTATCTATCTATCTATCTATCTATCTATCTATCTATCTATCTATCTATCTATCTCTCTCTCTCTCTGCAGTACGAGTGATGGAGAACAGGTGCTGTACTGCACAGTTTGTACTGAAACTGAAGAATTACTACTGTAAACTATTGTATTGGTAAATTCGACAAATAATAGGCAATGAAACTGCGTGTATGAAATATCAAAGGTCACTGCTTAAACTCAGAATTTATACTGCACCAAGTTATTGAAAGAATGCAAAATAACAAAGTACATGTTACAACTAACATGCAGAGCTACTATTTAGTGAGTAAAAGTCAATTAATTTGTTTTCTTTTAATGGAACTATATTCTGAGATGCAGTTTTGTGCGTAGAGAGGCAGGGTAGCCTGGTTAAAATGAAATGCATGCGATTGCATACAGTAGATAGAATGTTGTCAGAATGTTGTAATCTCTGCTTGAGTAATATTTCATCAGCACAGACACTGTTAGTTTACTTTGCAAAGCCCTCGATTTAGTAATAATCTTTGGCATTCTCTTATTATCCGACAGCAGTCCAACAATTTTTACATTCCTGAATCCAAGAGAAGACGATAATGCAATGCTGACATCTAGTGGCCATTTATGATGCTGCGACAACTTGGGTACCCTATGTACTAGCAGACCTGTTACATTACGTTCTACTTTCATTATATTTTCAAACGATATGGATAAATTGGATTAATATAGTACTTAATTGTTTATAGAAATCCTTGCATCAAAGATAATAAGAAATAAACAATAGTGCCACATTTTACAATGCAAGGACAGAGCATCCATTAAACATTGCTTGCAGTAACTAATTATCACCAGTAGAGGTCAGCAGGGTCTGCACATGAGCCAATAACCGGTAACGTTGTCTAGGTAATCTATCTTCTCCAAACCTCTTTATTTATCGTTAGGCTGCTGTACTAGCTTCAAGTGTTGTAGCTGACTTTTACACATTTGTTATTACGCATAATATATACCTAGTGCTGGATCACTTACAAAGAAACCTGTTTAACCACATTACACCAGATTCCATCGCTCAGCAATGTGGTCATGTAGAAACAGGTGTTATCTTTTCATTTATGGATGAGGGATTTTCTGAAGCTTTGCAGTGCAAGCGCCATGTTAAATACAGTAGGCGATCTAATGACAGGATAATACAGCGAAAAGCTCCTCCGTTCCCCAGTGCCGCAGAGTTCGGATTAGTGCGATTAGGCACATGAAAACAGCGGGTAGGCTTTCGCATGGCCTCGGCGAAGCCTGGAATCAGAGCGACTCGCAATCGTGTTGCTTCCGACAGGTGCGCCGCTTCGGCGTGCTCCACCCGCTGATGGAATATTTGGTGATGTGGGGGTGGGTCATAGTCCGATAAGGAGGGAGGGGTGGTGGGGCTCCAGTTTCAGCCCCTGTCCTGGAGACCGTCCTGATTGACGTGTCTGAATGTGGCTGTTGATGCGGGGCTCCGGTTTAATTAAAGCGGATGGAACACTCTGAATGTTCCCAGCACTCAGTTGTGAGGTGGGGGAGGGGCAGGGGGACTTGGGGTTGGAACGACTGAAATTGAGTGATACTGAGTTGCCAAGCAAAGGGGGGTCGGAAGGGGGAATTATAGACAGGTGCTGTGAAGAATTGTGATGGTAAGTTGATATAGGATGCCCCATACATGGGATATTGTGCTGTTCTGGAGTCAGTTTTTGTGCCTCAAAACTGGCTTCAGATTCAGGCCCAACTAGGCAACTATGGGGTCTGAGTGGCCGACCCTCCCAGGACCCCTCCACAGCGTGAGTGAAACATGGCGTGCACTCTCTGGTGTCGATGTGCTGGTGTTTAGAGCAGCGGAAGAGAGGGAGAGAGGGCGAGGATCAGATATCTATCATCCTGGGCAGATAGCGGGGTGTCGGGCTACCAGTGCGGCCCAGGAAGCCTGTGATAAAGTCCGCCTTCGCCCGCCTGGCTGGCGGGGCCCGTTACAGAACCGGGCCCCTTGCACTGCTGCTCTATAGCTGGGCGATCTCGCAAAATGTTGCACCCAGTCTGGCATGTTCGCGATGGAAACTGACGCCCTGGTGCGGGGGCAGGTGGGGCGGGGCATGTTGGGTGTTGGGTGGGGGAAGAGGGAGCACGGTGGTGCGTTCCAGGTCCGTGTGCTGTGCCAAGCTTTGGCATTTTGGCCAATAGTGGGGCCCCAGGTCTCGCCGGGCAGGCGGGTAATAGATACCCTTATGTCAGTTGCAGCTCGCCCCGCCAACGACAACAAGGACCCGCATTCACAATGCCACCCCCCTCCCCTCTGCCCTCCCTGCTGCTTCCATGAATAAGTCATCGCTCCGTCATGGAGGCAGACAGGGCCCTTGGACTGGACCGTTTCATACGGCAGCCGTGGGTAACGCAATCCCCTCCCACACCCTCAGGGTGGGGGGAACCGGAGCCGCAGGGCGGTGTGCCTTGGTCAGGGCCGTAACCTTAGCCGTGGCTCTTGCTGCCTGCATTCTCCAGGAACGCTGGGCCCCTGGTGGTTCTTCCCCATCCGTCTCTACAGCAGTGGCAGCCGGGGCACAGGGGTGGAGCTGGAGCAGTGGTTTCCCAGTGACGAGCACAGGCTGCAGCCCCACCCTAGCCTGCTGTAGTCCTAGCACACGCCAGAGCTTAGCCATCTGCTTCCACTGCAATAGGCCTTGGGCTCTGTGACGAAAGGGAGATAAGAAGGGGACTTAAAGGGGGATTGGCGATAACAGCTTTTACCTTTTATGCGATTTCGTTAGCATTGTGTGGCAAGATATAGTTCCGTTACGGACCATTACAGAGTGGATCATGAGGATGCAATGAAGAGTCATAGTCAAATAAAGCTTGTTGGAGTGGCAAAGGTGTCAGAAATGACCTAATGGCAGCAGTGGCAAGTTATTATTATTACAAGGATTTGTACTGACTTAACAGATGACTATAAAAGCTTGGTGTGTGTGCACAAGTGTTTCTGGATGTGTGTATCTAGGACACGCAGGCTCTGGCTTTTTCAGTATTTTCCATACAGTGACATTATTAGTCACAAACAATAGTGCTTTAGTTCTCTAAATTCCAGTGTTCTTTTTTTTTTTTTTTTTTAAATTCACTGCAGTTACTTTCAGATTAACTTACACTAGATGAAAACAGAGCTAAAGCAGGCCTGCTGGTTTCATTCTGAGCAAGCTCAGTTACACATGGAAAAGAAACAGGCCAGGTGTTTTTTTGTTTTGTTTAGTTTTTTGATTGAAACCCAGACACAGTCCTCGACATGTCTGCCGGTGGGAAGCTCTGTGACTTCTGACCTTTCTTCCTGGCCACCTGTTCAGTCCACGACTTAATAACCTCCTAAGCACCCCCCCCCCCCCCGCCCCAGGTTACACAGAATGCCCGCCACGTGACACGGATGCCACGCTCTTGCCAGCAGATACTTCCTCCGCCCGTCTGCAAGCCTGCCTGTGAATGCCACGCTGATAAATACTGCATCCCATGATGTTTGCCATCAATAATTCACCTTCTTTCCAGCCACCACTCTCTCGCTACAAAATTCCCCCCTTGTGCTTAGGTATCTGAAGGTTTCGGGTGTCAAGGCTGGTGAAGTCACAGAATGAAAGGGGAAGCTTCTTGTGTGCTTTTCGTGTGGCAACTGTGAAGAGTGACACTTAATTCGGAGTGACACAAAATGATCAAAAGACACACAAAAATGCAACAGTAAATTTCTCTCAAGCTGCGTTGTTCAGCCATGAAGTTCTTAAGCAGAACAGAGAGGGATTTTATCACAAAGATTAAGTGGGGGCTTCAGACATGACAACCCCTTAACCCCAGTGTCTTTGAACTAAGGGTCTGATTGGATTTTTTCTCTCCTTCACCCTGTGGGTCCTAAAGCCTCTGGTGAAGTTTTCCGCTGATTTGCGTTCCAGCCTGTTTTGGAGCCGGTGGAGGTGGATATGGGACTGCGGCCATGCTGGGTGGAACTGGGGTGGAGCTTTTGGATCGATGCTTGTCTATGGAGGTGCACCACCTCTCATCTCCACTGAGGGGGAACATTGCAGGGGGAGTACGATGGGTGCCTCAGTCCTGGTGACACAGATGAGGATGGCGTGGAACTTAAGCTGCAGGAAACGGAGGAGGGAGGGTGGGACAGTCTGCAGGACAGAGACATTTCAGGGCTGGATATTCTTCAGGACACAGGGACAGTCTGGGGCTGGACTACCTGTTAATAAGCTGACATGGGTTTAGAGTTTTTAACTGGCTTTTGAAGTATATTTGTAAAGTTGATGTGTGTGTGCAAAGAAATCACCAAACCTCACCAGTATCTGGTCTTCCATGACAGGTGTTATGAACCCCTGGCATTAGGATTCTTTATAGATTAATGAGGACAATAAATATGTAAATATATTGCTATGGAGTGAAAAACCTTTCCCCATTGGGAAAAAGCATTACTTTTGCCATCCATGTGTTTTCTCCTTTCCGAGTATGGATTTTACCAGCGGTAGTTGTTTCAGGTAAACAAACCTCAGTAGAAACACCGGGTGTACTGCTGTCCCAGGAGAACCTGAAGGAGAACGGCCTACTCCTGCATTGCAACAGGAGGCTCGGACACTCTGGCTTTGCCTTGTTTTCATTTCGACTGTCGTGTCCCCACCCCCCCCCACGCACACACACCCAAAACCGAAGATGTATACCGCCATGTTCAAAAAGACAGAGGGCAGCGCGCAAAAGGCAGATATGTGTGTGGAGCAGTCATCCTTCCAGAGCAGGTTGGGCTGTGGCCGAGAAGGCCCTCTACTGCAATATGTTTCAGCGCTCTGCAGAGGGACACCCCAGGGAAGGTGTTTCCTAGAAAAGCCAATGCATTCTGGACCTTTCCGCCATTCTGGTCCATTCTGCCCATGCTGCTCCCTTGGTAGAGTGGTGCAGTAAATACACACCTCCCGTCTGTTCAGTGTCATGGCGACCTTGAACTTCCAGAAGATGGAGTTTGCGTGAAAGGCGCTTACAGTGCCTGGAGGAGATACTGAGCAAGCAGACGAAGGAGAGTGCACTGTTCTCAGATCAGTGTTGACTACAGGGATGTTTTACTGGGGATTTCACTGTCATGTCACATTTTATCACTGTTGCACATTTCAGGATTAAGAAAATGATCATCAATCATAAATCAGCAGCATATGAGACAGTTTCCTAACACTAATCTGGTCAATGTAATACCTCTGATGCTGTCTACATGTTGTTTGGTACCCTTGTCCCAAAAAAGAATCCCTATGTCATATCTCTTTGCAGGGGCAGGTGGACTGTGGTGCTTGAATGGCTTCACCTAAGAGAGGAGGCTTTAATGCTATAGTCCTCAGACACACACACACACACACACACACACACACTCGCACGCTTTTACCGGCTCTGCCGTCTGACCTCTCCGTAACACCCTACCGGGTTCTGTGTTCTCCATGACACTTTACCGGGTTAGGCGCGATGATGCCATGCCGGACGAGCATCCAGAGTGTTGGGGTTCCAGGAGGGCAGGGTGGAGTAGTGAGGGTGCATGACCCAGTGCCGTGTGCGCATGCTGTCAACTCCGTTCGACGTGTCGGGACTGAGTGCAGAGTGAAGTGGCGGCGCTGCTGCCGTTACAAAGTGATCCATGGTGTGACTCAAAAGTCCAAGGTGTCACAGGTTTCTCCATGTTTTAAAAAGGCTGCTTGCGTTAGCATGACCCCGCCCCCCTCATCCAGACATCCTCCAGGAGGCGTGTCCTTGCTGTAGATTTTCCAAACCACGTCGTGACCTTCATTTATAGCTACGCTTCCTGTCCCTCATCTAGAGATGTAGTTTGGATTCCAGACAGGTAACACAGGGCTGCTTTTTCAATTTCCACAAGGCCTGACTGGCATCTTAAACTGACATTTTAAAAAAAAATGAGAGGAAATGAATAAATAAGTGCATAAACAAAAGGTCAAAGCACATGGCTTTGCTTCTTTGACAGGAAACCACTGGTGTGAGTGATGTGTCTGCCAGTGTATTTGCATTTGAAGTACCTGCAGTTCATTTGATCTGCCGAGGCAATGAGCAGCCATGACAATGAGCCGTTTGATAGCTGACAGTCTAATTGGTCTTTCAGAAATCTAGAGTGAAAAGGTAGAATGTTTGTGAGTGGAAGAGCTAACTGAATCTGCCCAAACACTAACACTAATACCCTCCCCCAACAGATGTAGTCTGTATCATTTATGATGTAATGTCACAAAAACATTACTTTCTCAAATTCCATTCACTCTGCAGTATCTGAAATCACTCTTGTTGGGCCGTGGTCGGCCAGGAGCACGTTCCAAGTCTTTTAACTTGCTTCTAGCATGCAGATGTCTGTGGTGACCAGCTATGGGAACCTTGTCTTCTGCCTGGGTGTGTTTTTGGGTCTGGATTTGTTTGGTTCGATGTTTATTTGGTTCAGTGTTTTTTTTTAGTTTTGGCTTTTTGTAAGTGGATCATAAGCATTAATCAGAAAATGATTCCAGCACCAGGTATGATTTTTTTAAAGTTTATTACTGATAATTAATATTGCTTTATGCTAAATAATTTCTTCT
This sequence comes from Sternarchorhynchus goeldii, assembly GCA_028565775.1. Lineage (NCBI taxonomy): Eukaryota > Metazoa > Chordata > Actinopteri > Gymnotiformes > Apteronotidae > Sternarchorhynchus > Sternarchorhynchus goeldii. The sequence continues at coordinate 2,122,045 of JAOXYF010000003.1, read as the reverse complement.
TTTTTTGATTTTCTTCAGTTCTTCTCTCATATTTGGCCTGCAGATGTCGTCAAGCCAGAGCTAATGCTTTCAGTCAGCTGGCAGCCTTGTTTCAGTCATGTTTCATCCTCTCTTAGTGTTTGCCATGTTTCACCACCACTATGCATGAAATGATGCCAACTGTTATGGCTATTGTGTTTGGGGTGGTTTCCAGTAATACACATAGCTCTGTGATCAGTGAAGAAATATTTTCATAGTTTACAGCAGGCTGCCAGTGTTTGAAAGCTTGTGTGGACTTTGAAAGGTGATATTTGCAGTTCTAAGCTTCCTAGACTCCCAGGATGCCATGGGCCTACCTGCAGACTGTAAGTAGTTTAATGTAAAAAAAGTGCATTCTCATATTATTCAAAGCAGCTGAATTGTTTGTATTTGTATATGTTTGTAAATAAAATCTAGGACTAGGCAGAAGCTGCTGTAGCCTCAGTGTAAACACTACAGGACAACTCAACTGGGACGGTCTATGTAAAAGATCATACGGGAACATTATAATAGAATATTATAACAGATAATAAAAGAATGTGTCCTTTCCGTGAGTTGACTGAGAGGATGTGACATGCAGAGTCCAGTGGGCTGTAGGAAGATCGTTCACTAACACGCGAGATGAAGGTCTGGCTGACTGCTGGTGTCACAAGGTGTCTTTAAATGCTCTTTATGTACCTTTATAATTATGAATTAACATGAACAAAATGGTGCTACAAACTGGGAGTAATGACAGAAGGAAGAGGGATGAATCACTTAGCAGCGTCATGGCAAAAGTCATAAAATTATGAAAAAAAAGTACTTTTTTCAAGTAAAATGATCTACCAATGGAGTCGATTTGGCAAGATTTCTTAAAACAAGAAAAAAAAAGTCTCACGCACAAAAGTCTAGGTGAATCAGATTATCTTTAAGTTCTCTTGTTTATTTTCTGGCTTGTTAAGTTTTCATTTTTTGCAGTGTTGGTGAAGTATTCTTTCTGTTTTATTTACTTTTCAGACTGCTCACTTCAGTTCTTCGGGGGAAAAAAAGTAATCACGCTATTTCTGTTTGCTTTCAGCTTTATTTTCTTAAAATGTAATACGTTCCAAACAAACAACAAATCAACGCGTTCTCTATGTAATGCTTCGCCTTTGGTCTTCATGCCTTCTTTAACTTTCATTCCCTGTAAATATTCAAGTTCAGCTTGTTCATGAGCAGCCAGGCCATTGTTCAGCTGCAGTCTCCATTTGTTTGGGTTGGTGTCACCCCTGTTTAAGTCACGTGCGGGTCTAAGGAATCGCCCCACCCCTCGAATCTGAGGCGGCTGTGGTCAGCAGAACCGTTTTTAACCCCCTGCTGATGCTTGTGTAGGTTAACATCAGCGAAGCTTCGCACAGGCTGTGTGGTGTTATGAGGACCATTGCCTTCCTGGCGCAGGCAGGCTGGTGTGGTGGAGCTGTTAGTTTAGGCGCCTGGTCAATGACAGACGCAGCCACGCTCGCTCCACCTGGGGGGTGGGGTTGTGGTGGACTCAGTGGACTCGAATAAAAGTGTCTTTTTGTAAAAGCACAGGACTGTGGGATTGTATGTAGTCCGCTGACCATCTTATTAACAAGATGAGTCACAGTTTCAAAAGATGAATGCAGTTAAAGCTCCAGCTGAAGCACAGCGAGAGCCGAGAGTTTCAGAGGAGCCCCTTACTGCCAGAGACGATTGTGGCTTTAATGCTACACGTCAGGACACACTGAGCACAAGCGCGTCTGTAGAAGAAAGAGACAGCTATGTGGTCAAAGGTCACAGAGACTCTTGTCCTGACCTCTTTAAAGTTGCTTTCATCCTTCTAAGATGTTAGAAAGGAATGTCAACAACAACAAAATTACAGTTTACATTGATAGCAGAGGCCTGGTTTGGAAGTGAGGTGAAAGTTGCACTAAAAGCCTATCATTCAGAGTATTTCTCGAAAAAGAAAATGGGAGTCATTTATTATTATTATAATACCTCTGTGACCAAATTACACACTGTTGTAAACAATAACACAGTATTCTGTCAAAACAGAAGCTTCATTTTTGCATGTTGGATCATATGACCATCTGATTAATGTTAACAGTGCTCCCATGGCAACATGCCACTACAAGTCATGAAAACTCGTATCGAGAGAGAGAGAGATCTCCTCCCCCCTGAGCCGCCCCCTGAAGAAGCGTGTGCCGAGTCAGGCTCTGGCCCCGCGGTCGGCCCTGGAGTGGCCGGTCCGAAGCCGCTCTGAAGCGTGCACACTGGCCGCTTTCTGCGGTGGTCGGAGGCCTCAGCACGGATGGCTGCACCCTGCTGTGGTCTGCGCCACTGCACCGGGCCCCGCCCGTCCTCTCATTCGTTCTCGTCTTTCTCTTTCAGTCGCCACTAAGATGTTTGCGCTACCATCTGGCTCTGAGTGTGTTGCAATGTGGAAGTCCAGGAAGTCCAGGAAGGGGCATCCTGAACAAGCTGTTTTCAAACACTGGTCAGCATGTGAAGAACCAGAGCATCTGAGGAACTGGAGACTGAAAGATCTTTCAGTGAATGTGTCTGAATTAAACAATCATACTTTGTTATTCCAGTAGATGCCAGGGTCCGGCATTCTCTACAGACCACTCCCCTCACCTGATTCGTATGCATTTTCATGCAAATAGATGCACAAACATCATCCTGAGGACTTCCCTGCATGCACTGGCCTGAACTGACAGATGACGCGTCTCCCAGAAGCCTCTGCGGATCCGTGTGGAATGCTTCGGAGTGTGAGGTGGAGGTCTTTCTGGCAGACTTAGGCCAATCACTCTTCTCACGGTATACACAACCTGGCAGTTTGACCCAGGCAGCCGTTCCACATTACGCTCCATAGCAGAAATTCTAATCTTTGGCTTGTTCAATCCGAAATGAGCTCATGTTCTGCTCAGGCCAGGTGCACGAGAGCATTCTGGGTTTGAATTGTTTTATTGTCTCCTAAACTCAAAGCAAGCGCCAGAATTTAATGGTTAAATATTCTGGATTTTGTGATATGAACCTCACGCACAGACAACAAGTCAGTAAGTGTAACTTACTCTTACCCTCGTGAATGTGACGGCTTTCATCACCTCGTAGATTGTCTGTCTGAGCTTCGTGGGTTAGTCTGACATCCTGATAAGCGTGTCTTCACAAGATAGCAACGGTGAGCTCACTCTGCTAAGAGATAAAGGTTAAATGTTGTAAACTCTATGACAAGCAAGTAAATACATCCTAAAAAGCCTGTTCCTCCATTCCACACACGCAAACACACAGACATACACACTCACGCTCACACACACACATGGATACATACACCCACCAGCCTTTCCTTCATTTTGCTGTTACTATTAAAGTATCATTCATGTTGAACTAACTTCTGTTTAATTCTGATGTAATGTCTTGTGTAGTGGACAAAAAGGAGGTGATCTATTTGATATAAGTGTGTGTGTGTGTGTGTGTGTGTGTGTGTGTGTGTGTGTGTGTCTATGTGAACTCAAAATTTAGCACCAGGAGACAAAGTTTCCTTTTCAGCTCCCGCTGGGGTCCGAGGTCCATCACCAGTAACTGACACACTGACATGAACCTACATGCTTTTACATGCTATCCAAACAAAGGAACACACACATGCACACTGTGTGTTTAACCTATGTTCGGTGGCACAAGCCAGGTTGAGTGGTCTGAACTCACACACACACACACACACACAAAACACACACACACACACACACACACACACATAGACAGTGTGTTTAGCTTGAGCACTATAGCAGGGTGAGGCATGTCGAGCTGTCTGGTCTGGCCTGTTTTTCCCACCCTGCAGCCTGAGTTGGAGTTATCTGATTTTGAACCAGTGTCCCATCTAGATGCTAGTTATGGCCCAGCTCCCCTTAGAGGCACCTCCCAGTATTAGCTCCCATTCCTGCCAGATAAATCTCCTGGCCCTTGCCCCATGGCGACTGCCAAGAAGCGAACAGGCTTCCCCTGGTTTTATGCCCCTGGCTAAGGCCTGCTGATAGCCATCAGCTTCAACCTCTGCTCATCAAACCCACCAGAGGTACACCAGAACTGGAGTACCTGAGTTCCTTAGGGCCAATGAGAAACCCCAGAACCAGCCACTCAATTGGCTCGTATCTTATCTGAGGTGGATGGCAGCTCTTTCGATTGGCTGAGGACACTGAGTGTTAGGAAAGTGTCTGGGGAGTGGTGGAGGGAGATATGGGTGGGGCTCGCCAAGAAATGGCAGTCAACTTTCCTTTGCATATCTCTGGATACACAGCGGATTCTATATGGTTTATGGTTTGGGTGATATTTTGTGCTCAGTGTTATATGAAAGACTGATGGAAAATAACATTGAAAATTAACTGCAAATAAAGTCATAGATTGAATCAAGCTTCCTTAAGTAAAGCCTGAATCTACCTCTAAATTGGTTTTATTAATTCTACACTTCACGTACACACAATTTTAAAATAAATTTCATTTAAGATTTGTTTTAGCTTCAGAGTAATGGAAACCTGAACTAGTCCAACCTACCCTTCTCCAAAATCCTCAATATTTATGTTGTACAAAAAAAGTCAAGAAAATGGCAAGTAGATATTCTTACAGCATTAGTACAACTACTGTGTTTCATGCAAAGTCTTTGCATGTTAAAAAAGTCCCTTTCTAGAGATGTCTATACTGAAGAACCAGCACATACAGTAAAGTAAGTAAATCTTTGTCTGTAGCAGTTCTCTAGAGCAAGTCTCAAAGTGCTCCACACAATCAATCTAAGAGCTTTGATATGTAAGCGCAGAAAATGAAAAATCAATTCTATAGTTCACAGGTAACCAATGGCGAGAAGACAATACAGGTTTAATGTGTTCGCTATGCTTAGTCCTGGTGAGAAGGTGAGCTGCTGCATTCTGAACAAGTCGCAGACAGGCCACCTCCCTCTGACTCAGACATGTAAACAGAGCTTTACAGTAGTCCAAACAGGTAGGAATAAAAACATGCATATTTTTTAATCTCTGTAAAAGACTGCACATGTCTAATTTTGCTAATATTTTAAGTTGAAAGAAACAAGACTGGAGAAGCCTGTTGACATACACAGAAAAATTAAGATGGGAGACAAAGGTTACACCAAGATTTCTCATGTACTATATTGAATTAAGACCATCATGTAAAGTTATATTTTGGTTTACATGTGACATCCTTTAAATCTCGTTTGCCTATATGTCAATATAGACAACCTTCCTATATTTAGTTCCCTATTTTAAACAGGCAAAGAGTTTCCTTGTACGGGACTTGGGTTGTCACCAACTAACGTACATATTGTGGAAGGTTTAGTGGAAGCTTCAGAGGATTTCATATTGGCCTGAAGCCTCTTTCAAGCAGACATAGGTGCTTGATAAGATACTGGTCTACTGTGTAATAAACATCTTATGTACAAGCAAGACGGTGTCAGCGGAATCTTCTTCATCAGCATCATTACTGCATCGCTACAAAATACACCACACTCACAAAGAGCTTTTACCCTTAACCCAACACTATCAAAAACAAATTTAGACTAATTTAGACATATACACTGAGCCCACAATTAAAATTTCAGTTTTGTCATGATTCAGTTTAAGAAAATTTTGACATCCATATTTGAATAGCTTTCAGACAATTTGTAAGATTTAGCAATCTACCAGTGTCATTGTGTTTTGCAGAGAGATAAATCTGAGTTTCATCTGCATAAAAGTGAAAAGAAACGGTAATTTTTGAATATGAATGCCTAATGGGAGTATGTACAACAAAAATAAAAGTGGACCCAAAATAGAGCCTTGAGGCACCCCACTACTAAGTAGCACAAGGGCAGACACATTCCCACCAACCGATACTACAAAAATACTATTTGATAAATAAAAAGAACCATTTTAAATTCATCCAAGATATTCAAGTCCACTGATTCAACCTTTCCAATAAAATGCCATGGTCAATGGTATTAAAACCTGCACTACTATCCAAAGTATTTTTTTCTAAGACTTTTCCAAAAACTTATAAATAAAAGGCAATTTGGAAATAGACCTATAATTATTATAATTTGAAAATTAAGATTAGTTCAAATTTTCTTGATCAGTTTGAGTGACAGTGCTCATGGGCTCTGCAATGCTTACTGAACCCCTCCTCCATCTGCCCGCATCCTCCATCCTTACACCTCAACACCTCACCTGTTCATGGGTGCTGGCCTGAAGTTTGGCATATGAGTTCAGAGGTTTAGACTGGAATAGGGAGAAGCTGCATTTGAGTGGTAAAAGATGGTGCAGTGAGTAGTAAAAGGTGCAACAGCTTTGTGTCATGTGCTGGCCTTTTACGTGATGAGTCTCTTATCTGTTTTTTAAATTGTATATAGTGGTCAACTGGATTGCCATAGGGACAGCCTCAGTATTAGCTGTTCCTCATACTTCATCTGTCATCATCATCATCATCACTGCATTCATCATCATCATCATAATCATCATCATCATCACAGCACTGCAGTAGTGGATCCACATGGACTCAAGCTTGTGAGTCAGGTTGGTTTTATGTGGAACACATGTCCATTAACAACAGACACAAAGCACACACGGCTTAAGCGACCCAACAGCTCAGAAGGAATGATCACGGGGGGAGGCGGGGCCAGCGGCAGGGCGCCTCGATGTTAGCGCTGCTTTTGATCAGGCTGCTCGCCGATGTGGCGCTGAGGAAGCTCAGACCTGAGCGCTGGTGACAACTATGCACTCTAGACCCCCGGGGCTTAAAGGTATCACACGGAATGTGAAACGAAGCCTTTCGTGTAGAGCCCAGGGCCTGGCTGGCCAGTCCGAGGCCTGCTTTCACCATTTGGACTACTGCAGGAGCTGTTCATTCACCACACACTGGTGCTGGGAGCTGTTTGAAGGCAAAATTAGTTGGGGATTACTGTAACATGGTGGACAACAAGGGAGACCATGAATTAGGCCTTTTAGACTACATCTGCATCCCTGCATTGGTGGTTAGTACATATAAATGTGATTGCATTTTCTTTAGACAACCATAAATGGAAATGTGTCTAGACTTTTTGTGCATGGCATCCTTGACTATGTTGTAGATTTGATGTGCATTTGATTTTTTGGCCAAACAATTGATTGGTTCTTTGCTGTTTATAAAATGAAAAATAAAAATAAACTACTCTTCTTCTGAGAAAGAAGACTCAGGCTGATATTACACTAGTTCTAACATGACGACTGACTGATGATGATGACCCTTAATAACTGTCACAGAGAAGCAGTTGAAAAAGTTCTCATTACACAATTTGAAACTGCTAAAGCTTCAAGCCTCGCACTTACGAGCTGTTTCTCCTTTTCATCTTCTGCTGGCACTTTAGCCTGAGACATTGTCCATAAAGCTCAACCTCAATCTGCAATGAATTTAAGTAACGAAAAAAAACATGTGCTTTTGAGTCTAGCTTGAGACATATTGAAAACTTGGCTTGGCTAAAATATGGTATCACTCAGTAAATGTTGCACTTAAAAGACTCGAATAACAGCCTATCAGATTAGTATGATGAAACGCAGGGGTGGAGCTATGTCTCGCACCCCCGGCGAATAAACCGTCCTGTCGGCCCTGAGGCTGTGGAACACTCCAAGTCCTGCCTTCTGACCGGTGACGGCGAGCGGTAGGTATAGGTGGCATAGTACGAACTTGGTTGCGAACCCCAGAAGCCCCAGACAGACTCCCCGTTGGGCCCCGCTCTTTCCTGTCTTCTATTCCTCATCTCTTTTTTTGTTTCTGCCGCCATTCTTTCCTCTGAAGCAGCATCACCCTGCTGGTTTAGGTTTGGTTGAGGCCCCTTTTGAGTTGCCGTCACAAGCACGCGAGAGCCACCCCCCCCCCCATCCTGCATGGTTAGTTGGGGATAACTACACCGTGCCTTTAACGGCAAGCTCCTTGCATCCTTTTCCACTTGGAGGGGCTCCAGGCAACGCCTAGACTCCCGCGTGTTTTTGTTTTTTTCCCCAAAACTAAAACAGTCCCATAAGAGAGGATGGGGTTGAGTCTGCTCTGACTCTCAAGGCTTTCGCTGCTCGCTTTGGACTTTATGAGCCGCAACTGTTTATCAGAGACCGTGTAGCCTGGACTACAAAGCCCAGTGCTCATGTATTATGTGCCCTCTGTGCTCTATATTTGGTTGCGTACATCTGATGGATGCTGTGGCATATGTTTTCTGCGAAGACAAACTATAGGAAACGGTGCTGTGATTCTTACTCAGTGGGTAAAGAGCTATTAAATGATGTACTCACACAGGGAGCATGGCACCCCGAAAAGGAATAACACATAACATCTTTAGCCAACAGATGGCGATATAATCCATAAACTTGAATCAGCCATATCCCTTGAAAATGTACAAAACTTCCTTCGCTGGCAAAAGCAAAGCCAAATGTATCAAGGTAATACAATGTATGTTTGTTATCTTTTCGGCAAACTACAGCTTTCTCGTGTGTCTAATGCTCGCTACCGGAATAAGAGAACGGTAACTCCCCTTTCACATCTCAATGGAGACAACCTGTGAGCTAAAGAGTCACGAGGAAAATGGTTTTGTTCCACGTAACCTATTTCGTCCCTACAGTGAGAAACAGACTAACTAACTAACGAATAATATTAACATTCTTAGTAGAGAGTGCAGTGAAGCACCCGGGTTCAGTGTGCCACCCGGATTCAGTCGCTCTTATTATATGACACGATTCTGCCTTCCGTACAATGTTCGCGCTGCGTTTGTTAGCTATATATGAATATCAGTCGACTTTGTCAGCAAGCAACAACTGATTCTGACAATTGTTAATGTAAAATATTCAGTAAATAAATATTCTACTGTTATTATTATTATTATTATTATTATCATCATCATCATCATCATCATTATTGTTAGTATTATTATTATTATTATTGTTGTTGTTGTTGTTGTTGTTGTTATTAATAATAATAATAATAATAATAATAATAATAATAATAATAATAAATGTTTATTGTTCTTCTTCTTATTGTTGTTGTTGTTGTTATTTCCATTTGAAATAGCTGCATATAACATAGGTTTGCCGCCCTAAACTGTTTGACTTTTTAATTCTATTGTCTTTTTTTATTTGTTCTGTTTTTCTGTTTCTCTATTATCTACCATCATCTCACTGAGCATCTGCTGTTTTAAAAGCGTAGGCTGCTGAAATCAATAGGGATTCACTCGTGAGCCATTCGACTCTCTCCATGAGGTTACCGCTTGAGCCAATTGATCAGTCGTTGACTAATTGTTTTAGACAAACATTTTTTTCTCTTCGAGTGAGAGGTCGGGAATTTCGCTCTGTTAATTGGACATAACAGAATTTAACAATGGCCTCTTAATAAAATGAATTTTGGGACTGTCGTTATACAAAGAGAAGAAAAGAGGCGAGGGGCTCTCTAATTAGGAACCCCGACTCTCGAGATCCCCGTTAACCTTTGTGTGAGGCTGAGCAGAGGCTGTGTGGCCGGCAGGCCGGCGACAGGCGCCGGTTTCTGGACAAAAGACTGTCTGCTTCGGAGGGTATGAGGCGTCCCATGTTCTCGTCCCTGCGAAACTCCCTGTCGCAGAGCTTAACCCCTTCACTTGGACAGTGACAGTTTTGTCAACTCTCTCTCTCTCTCTCTCTCTCTCTCTGTCTCTCTCTCTCGCTCTCTCTCAATAATCTATGAACAAAAACTCTTCACACAAAGGCGCGCACGTACTCTCTGTCTCTCTCACAAATACACACACACACACACACACACACACACACACACACACACACACACACACACACACACACCGATTCCCAAATACCAAATAGCATATTTAAAACTTTTTGGTTGGAGGCTGTAGCGTGCGCTTTGCATCATCAAGAAATATTTTTATCCATATTACTCCAGGAGGCAGGTTTGCTTGTAAAGTAATAATAATAAAACAAATCAAAACAAAACAAGAACGAACACCGACTACAATAGTTTATACATCCCATCTCATTCAAAAGCGTTAAATCGTTTTTAACCAATAAAGTCTACCATAATAAAATAAATAAAATACCATAACCAACGCAAATAATGCTTTTGCCCCCAAGTGGTTTCGTATTGGTTAGATATTTGTTGTTTTCTTTGTTAAGTAAATGTTACACTAATGGTTCTTAGCATGTAAAATGTTTTGTTCAGTATTCAAGCCACACTTATACCAATTTAAGATCACAGATAAATGACCCTTTTAGATCTTAATATAGACTAATACGGAATACTGAGAAAACTGGTTGTGAATATTCGTTATGTTCGAGATATCCACTGAAATTGTATCAACAGATGGCGCAGGTGTCTCAGAATATGTCACTATAGACTAGAGAACTGTATACATTCTACACCAGGCCTATAATGACACAAATACTGTAATTAATAACCAATATTTTAATTATCAGGCCTAACAAATGTAGTTATTATAGGCGTTTAAGGAGATAAGCTTTCCGGCCACTTCGATGTTATTAATAGTGAACAGAGGGAATGTTTCTGCTAATGGTCTCGCTAAAATAATGCACTATGCCTCAAAGACCTGTTCCCTCTGCACTTTAAAATAATGTTTGGTTATATAAGCCAAACAACCGCTCGAAAAAGAAATATAATCAATATGGTAGGACAAATCTGAAACACTTATTTTATTGAAATGTAAAGAATGCAACAAAACCGTAGTAATTTACCCGAATATCCAGGCCAAGGGGATGTATGAATCACCATCTCTTGGATGAGGAACTTTTTTTTATTTGCTATTTTTTAAAGACTCTTTCCGGGACAGACTGAAAAAAGAAACCTGAGATGTCCCTGCCTATCGCTGTATTAAATTTGCAACGTAATAAATTGCATTTAGGCCTACGAAATGAAACCTATCACCAGAAAGCAAGTACGTGCCACGTCTTTCCTTCACACGTCGCATAACATAAACAGCAATGCATGACAAACATCAAAACACATTCGGTTTCATACAAACAAGCGCTACATAATATTCATATACAGTCAGGTAACTGGGAAAATATAAATGTAACAAATCGAAAACTAAATAGTATTTACATACCAATGTACAGTTCGAATAAATTAAAATGTATTTTCTTGGATCCATTCAACGTATTTACATACTTATTGTTTTAATATTACCTATAAATAATTAGAAAAACAGGTCCCAGACACACGCAATATGTTGACCATCTTAACCTGTAGATACGTTGTTAGTCCCTTCTGAAATGTACCAGGCTACCTATGGACAAGCTCACGCGAGAAAGCCAGGAACATTAGCGTCAGCTGATTCTTCTCAATCGGATTCAGAGATCATTAAGGAGGAAAGTTCAATTTCGAATTCTGAAATCATCTTTCGTTCATCGCTGGGTTAAACATAGTTTGTCCCTCATTCAGGACTTCCAAAAACACACCGACAAAACACACATTTCCCCCAGATTACAGATGTATAGGCATGTAACCTATTTAATTTTCTCTTTTTATGAAATACGAACTTTGATGAGATTTGAATTCTGCTTTCAAACACCACAAACTGACCATTTGAGAGACAACGACGTAAACGTGTAATGTGTCATAATCGGTCACTTAGGCGAGTCTCTACCAGGGGACAAGTCTCTTTGTTTTTCTAATCCACTGACCAGTCTTTGTATATTTTGCAGTTCGTTAATGGAATCTTTCATTGACGTTTTAGGGGAGCCGACTCTCTGGCTGGCACAGGCTTTGTGACCATGGGTCTCAGAAACGGGACTGCCCTCCCTGCTGCCGGACTTGGAGGACCCGGATTCCGCACTCAGAGCGCTAGGAAGGCCGGTAGTGAGCAAACCGGAGCTCTGTGGGATCTGATAAGGACTGAACCGCAGTCTTGGCCGCGCACTGCTCAGGAAAGGGTTCCGGTTGAGCGACGAGGCCACACCGCCAGCGGGGAGAGACGACGCTGCTGCCGCGGCGGCCGCGGCCATGTAGGTGTACGGATACGGCAGCAGACTACCAAAGGGTGGCATCGAGATACCCTGGAAAATAGGATTTTAGACAATATATTAAGCATATACATGCTTAAATATCGAAAATAACAACAACGACATCCACAATCATAATAATACCTTTACACTGGTGGTAGGCCCGACTGCTTAAACTAAAGACCCAGCGAAATAATATAACTGAATAGCTATCAGTGCACAGACTTTACTATGTGGTGTATACTAGTACGATGACCCAATGCCCTACTTCTGTGTTATAAATAAAGTATGCAGTTTGGCTTAGTTGAAAACAGAAAGTCTTCTGAATTCGCTACATCCTCTTTCAACTAGTTGCTAAGCATTTAGCCTATAGGCAAAACAATTCTCCATGTTTGCTGTACATTTGTGAGAATGATAGATATATTAAACAATAACTGTTAATGAAAAGCACAAACTGCTCCTAGGAGATAAGATAAGAGCAGGTCTTAAATAGTGTCTGTAATGGCGGTTAAATTGTTCAAAATAAACGTCTACATTAAAATGCCCAGGCAACTTGAAAACAAATTTCCTCAACAATAAAAACAATTTCTGTGGCATTTCTACGGTAAATATTCAATAAACATGCATAGTAACTTCTTTTACCTGAGAAGCAAGCATGTGTTGTGATAGGTGGAACGGAAAAGAGCCAGATGCACCCGTGCCCTGAGGCGACAGGCCTCCATTCTCTAACCCACTAGTCCCTGACATGGATGCCAACAAGTGTCCCATACCCATGGTGGAAAAAGCACCAGGAGCCATTGCGAACTGACTCGGGTGAAACAGTACTGGTTGCCCCGCGCTCAAAGGGTTAAAGAAGTGCTGGCCGTGTAAACCGGACAGCGCCAGGCTTTGCAAGTGACTTGCGCTAAAGTGCGACGGGCTCTCCGTCTGAACCACGAGCGGAGAAAACCCCTCTTTCATCCCGCTCAGAGTCGAATCCTTCTTGGAAGATTCCGATGCTTTGTGGCTCTTGCCTTCTGCCTTGTCTTTCTCCAGATTTCTGATGCTAAAAGCGGAGTCGCTTTCTTTGCTCGCGTTCAGGTAGTCCACTTTCTTGTCGACACTAGGCCTGTCCTTAGCTCTGTCCTCACTATTTGTCCTGAAGGGAGATCGTGGATGCGGACCTGGGCTGTTCGCACCCACAGACTCTTCCTCATGCTGGTCAAGTTCTTGGTCGCTCTCGATGCAGTTTTTCTCATCTATAAAATAAAAACACACGGGCAAATGCATAAATGCACGTACCGAGTATATAGGCCTATTCCTTTAGGGCGACATGTGAATTACATTCTTAAGTCATATCGACATTATTTATCAATTCCTCCTTTAATTTAAATAATTCACTGTTGACATGTTTCCGTCTAAACCATTTATTTCACGTGTGTTAATATTTAATTCGCGTTACAGTTGATATAACGTCTCCCTTTACCTCAAAAGCACTCGCATCTAAAACAACAAAAGGTTAATGTTCCTTCTGAGGTGTGTGTGTGTGTGTGTGTGTATATATATATATATATATATATATGGTCTATAGCTATCTATCTATCTATCTATCTATCTATCTCTCTCTCTCTCTCTCTCTCTCTAT
>JAOXYF010000003.1:2096311-2108322 GCA_028565775.1 Sternarchorhynchus goeldii | reverse complement strand
TATATAGATAGATAGATAGATAGATAGACAGATAGACAGATAGATATATGGTCTGTACGGCATACTAGGGCAGATGATTAACTTAATTTGTTTGGAATACTGAGCCGGATATATCTTATTTTCTTCTTTAGTTTTCAGCCCCGTCATATGACGGTTTATGAGTGTTTGAACTTAATGACTCATGTGCTTTTGTAGCCACTGACATTGCATTTGCACCAGTTAAAAGGTGTCCGATAATACACTACTAATTTTAGAATGAAAACAAAACAGTCAAATAAAAACAATACATATAAATACCTCGATTGGTCTTGCTGAACTTTAGAGGACTTGTTACAGTTTCTAGGGGAGACTGAACCGAATCCCTCCCGGTTGTTTGTTCACACGATGAAGCGTCTGAATCTCCTCCATCGCGATCCATTTTACACTGCTCGTCGTACATGCGCAGCGACGGAAGGGTTAATTGTTTCCTAAAGATCGAACTGAAATTAGTTTAGCATGTTGAGCGAAGACAACACACAACGTTGATTAAAGGACATCATCACGTTGCAAACGCAATCTACCTTTTTTCTCTTCTTCCGTTTCCTGTATCTCGGAATCCCTTGGCAAAAGGATTGTTATCAATTTTCAGTTGCGTAATCTGCGGAGAACAATAGACATTTTAGTCAAATAAAGGCCGACATACATATCACTTAGAGTGTTTCTGTCAACCTACATTATATTTGGGCTGAATATAAAAACATATGTACAATATTATTTAACTGTTATAGTACAATGCAACATTTAACAATATAATAGTTCACATTTATTTAGTGTGCAAGAACTCATAAATAATAAATGTTTACATTTCAAAAAGAAAAATGAAAAGGTATTCATACAATGCATGATTTTTTTAAATAAAGGAAAACTATTCTCTGTATATGATGTCCATTACATGTTTTCTGCGGACGTTTTAATATTTTTCTTCAGTTTGTCCTTGGCACGTGAGGCTTTGGATCCTCGATGGATTTACGACTGCACTCACCAGCTGTGCGTATACTGCAAACCTTATTCCAGCTAAGTATAACACTGCCAAAACGTTACTGTAGAGTTTTACAAAATGCGAGCCTTTATAATAGTGTTTGTTAGTGTTTTATTTTTCAGAGTTATAGGCCTTAAATTAAAGCCCATTTATTGGCCTTAAATTAAATTATAACCCATTTAAATAATTATTTATCTTTACGTACAAGAAATTGCGTTGGACTTAGCTGGAATTTCGAAGAAGAGTTTTAACCTGGCAACGTCTGGCAGGTTGCTCGAACCTCTAACTTACCTTGTCGTTCTGATACGCCGTGACGGCTATAAAATCAGTCTCTGGAAACACATATGTCCTGAAAGTACTGTACGGGAGCTTGAGGATGTCATTAGCTCTGACGATATGAAACCTGGGCTGGTACTTGTGCATCGAATTCAGTATGGTCTGGAAAATAAAATGCAATTCTGCAATTAACTAATGAATAAAAAATTATAGGTATACATTTTGATATAGGATTCCAGGGTGGTGTTGGATTTACTGTTTATTAACTTTTGTAAACTTTAGAAATTCGTCTTAAATGTATAACTCACAAGATCAATAACAGAATACCTAGATGACCTAATAGTAACAGTTGCACAAAGGATGAATGTAATATAAGCTATGTGGTCGGAGTGGCAGTATATTAAAACATACTAAACATCTAAAATCCATTAATTTATTCACACGATGTATTGGTTAATGATATTGAAGGAACTGGTAATTATGTGATTGCTATTAGATAAAGACCAGGGTAGGCCTAACCCATAGCCACAGCGAAGAGAAACATAGCTTAGCTCATTGCCTCGGTCTACGACAGTCGGCATGTGTAACTTGCTCTTCCCTACAACTCAGTGGCATTTACTTTTAAAGCTTTCCTCGCCAAATTGCACTTAAGGGCCGGTCAGAACACTTCGGGGAGCTGACATGCGCCGCACGTTTCTCTCGTGTCTTAGTAATGAGATCCAATAAGACGTCAAAGGTCGCTGTAAGAGTTCCTCAAAACTCGACTTAAGACCAGTCTTTCACCCAAGTCCTTGATCTGGATTTCTACGCCAGAGTGTTTTTATTTATTTTTAATGTTTTGCTTTTTAATCCACAGCATATAAATCGTTAAGCATTTTAGTACCTGTGGTACTGTTTTGCCTGACGCTGGGTTTAAAGCATGTTTGGTAAAATAAAATAAATGTAAAATTAAATAAAATGTGTAATATTCTGTACATGATGTCTAATGTGACACCTGGTATTAACATACTAGGCTGATTAGCCTCTTTGCTCATTGAACAAATGCAAAATACGTATTGATATTTGTTTCTGAATTTGCTTCGGAAGTACAGCATGTTTTTCCTTACAATTACTAGCCTGGTCAGATTTATCAGACACAAGCCATAAAAATGAAATAAAGAAATACAAAGGTTAAACTAAAAAGGGTAATGCTGTCATTTAATTTATAATGGTCAGGAAAATTTCGCGTTTATGGTCTGAAAAGCAAGTCCATGCAATCTAGGCCCCAAACCACTTTCACTAGGACTTAACGCCATATTACTATTGCTATACGCAACGATAAAAAAAATCGAACAAATGCATAGTGAGAATACTTACAAATCCGTGTTTGTCCGAAATATTGTTCGTCAGTTTGAGTTTGTGGAAGGTAACAGGCTTCGCCATCCACTGTTCTCCGGTTGCAGGACTGTCCGGGTGAATATACATTCGTTTGGGCATCTCAGGGTCGGCTTTCCCTGCTACCATCCAGCGGGAGTTGTGGAACTTGTAGCGACAGTCGTCCGCCGCAACAATATCCATCAACAGGATATATTTCGCTTTTTTGTCGAGACCATTTACACGAACTTTGTAAGGGGGAAACATTCTCCTATAGACAGGGAGCAGATGTGCAAACGTTTGATGTTTGGGTGGTAAACATTTTGCAATAACGTCGTTTGAGTAAAATAATTTCATGTATTTTTGAGTTAAAACAACAGCGATTTGACAGCAAATAATACACTTTAGCTGTAAGCCTTGCAAATACTGATGAAAAAAATCGACTAGGAAACCATAATCTAATTCTACTACTTAATGCACAAGGGTTATAACTGCTGTTAATACGTGCAATATTAAAAAAATACTAGTCTGAAGAGCCACGCAACAATAGACGTTTTATGGTGAATTTACAGGCAGATTCGAAGTATTACCACAGGAAAGGTCACAATAGCTCTGTGTTTTTTCAGAATAGGGTGCATTGTAATTTTCCAGCATAATAATAATAAAAACAGACATAACAGTGCAAAATACAGCTTTAAATTATGTAACCCATAATTTTACTTAAATGAAAATGATAATAGTTACTATTTGATGTAGATACAGCCGTGAATTGTGGTTTCGTAATTAACACTATGGACTGTGTGTTCTAGGTTCCACGAGCTACTTCTGAAACTAAGGGCTTTATCGCTATCATCATTTTACAATAGTTTTGACTTTAAACATTCAAAGACCTATGAATTATTTAGCTGTTTAAAGTAGAAACGCCGCTTTGTTCATTTAAAGGAGATTTCAAAAGGTTTTCACTTATTTTCTTACTAATAAATTCTTTACAAAAGTCTATTTCCTGCAAAGCGCTCTTGAACTTTAAAATCAAACAAAACTAAACGAACATTTACCTTCCCGATTTCGTGATGACCATTTCAGTTCCAAGTTTGTGAAACTGGTCCCAAAGTTCTTTAGCCTCTAATGTAACTTTAGGGTCGTCCTCGACGTCTTCCTCCGGTTCCAGACTTTTCAGAGAGCGAAGATGAGCCGCCTGCTGGTGATGTCCTAACGCCGCGTGTAAGCCAGCTTCCGCGGCTCCGGAAAGAGCGTGGTCCGCCAGAGGTTTAGTGAGACCAGGAGGCAGACTGAGCGTCGGAAAGAACGAGGGCTGAGCCGCAGCAAGAAATGCTGACATGGGGAAGTCGGCCGGTCGATGCGCATGAAAAGGGTGATAAGCCATAGTGGTCCGCGTGAGAACTGGATCTCTCATCGGTGCATCCAAAAAGTGAGATGAAACTATTATATTCGAAAATGTGCGCCCACAACTCGTGTATGTCCGGTAGACAAAAAATCGCCTTTTCAATGACAGATAAAATCAGTGAAGAATTTCGGTAACCAGTGCCAAGAATGTGATCGTTGACGTTTCCAATGAAGGTAAACGGAAAAATGACTGGTAGGTTACGGTTACTCCCGAATCTGATGCTCCGGTGCGGCAGAGTAATAACATCCGTCAGGACAACATTCACGCTCTAGCGTGGGACGACGATTTCCCTTCTTCGCCCAGAAACACACTGCAAAAAGCGAAGTTGCTTCGAAAACAGCGATGCGCAAATCATGGGAGCTCGGTGCGAGTCTGGCCCTGACCACTGCAGATTCGCGGCTGTCTTACATGTCCCTCCTCTTCGGTTCCCTACACTAATGAACCAAACAGTCTTGATTGCCGATTTTACGCATTCTGGACCAATTGTGGAGCTCCATAGGCGTGGTTCTGACAGTTCCTGCCAGGGTCGGGAAAGAAGGGGGAGCTAGAAGGTGTCGGAAGCATTTGCAGTAAGAAAACATGTCAACAGAATAAAATATTAACCAATGACAGAGTAAAGATCTGGAAATCCCACCCCCAAACTTCAGAGCAGCGCCCTGTGTACATCTATGGCCGGTAGAGAGAGCGCGTATTCCAGCTGTAATTTCCTCATTTTGAATAAGGCTTCTCCCTCTCCATGACTTAAAAGAGAAGTTTTTTTGGTCGCGCGGGACATGCACATAATCAATGAAAGAAAGCATTTTGCAAAAATAATTGCCATGCACGTGTTTATAGCTAAATAAAGCATTGCTATTGGTGTTTGAGGAAAACAAGTCTACGAGAAAACTATAGACAGCTAAACAAAGTTCTGCTTGCTAAAGAATGTCACCACATAATTCGTATAAAAATCATACTTTATATAATTCATGCTTTACATAATGTGACTACGTAGGCTACGTGTTAGCGCTAGGGCGTTTAAGATCGCCCTGTTTGTGTTCGTTCGGTTTAACCACACTGCAAAGAGCAACGACACAAGTTTGACAATTATCCCATAGCCCAAAAGCGTTGCGCGATTAATTCCCAAGACAAAAGACAAAAAGCTAAATCTCCGATACTTATTTAATTTCGCGGAAAATATGCACGAATTTGTTGGATGCTACTTTGAGATCTTGGTCATTTTAGGCTAAGTGGTTGGTCATTTCCCCCAGATACTTAGCGGAGAACATAATTTATCACAGGCTATATTTTCTTTCTTGGTCTTCTTTAATCGAAGAGTGTGCTTTTTGTGAAACTTAGGCGACACACATAATTCAGTTTATAGAAAGATACAGGCATTTCCCGCATGTTAAAGGCATGCAGTCACTTTAAACGATGCAGTGCACTAAAGTTTTGAATGTTTCCGCGTTGCTTAAAAGCAGAGTCGTGTACCTTTAAGAGGCTCCGAACACAAATCCTTGATTAAGTGGGAGTCCGTATGTTAAAGGGCGCTTGGCGCCAGGCGGCTGGAGTCCTACAATAAGAACCTACCCCTGTCACTTCATATTTACCCCCGAATCCTCAAACAGCGTGCACCCATCCGCTCACTGTTCCTTTCAACTTGCAGGTTAAACAAAACGCAAAGCACTTTTTTGCCCCTTTGAAATATTTCTGTACACCGCAATTAATTTATAACCACGAATGTAAAAAGCGATGACTAAGATGCCCCGTGAATCTTTATGCGTTTAAACCGGTGTTAATGAAACGCGTATGTTTTGTTAACCTCTTGTTGAGTGTTGGGAGCAAGTGAGAAGGTTAAGCGCTTCAAAATGTCTTAAGATGTTCGTATGTTTGTGTCCGAGAACTGTATGATTGCCTGCTCCTTGATAGGCTACGCCACACTACAGACATTAAACATAAATGCATACCTCCAACACAACAACACACAAGAACAGAGGAATGCCAAAATACTGCCAAGGGTCCTTGCTGCGTTTCTTGTCATCAAACGTTGAAACCGGTGCGCAAGTCTCAGCCTTTCCAAAAGAAAGTGACTACGTGAGGGCGATCCGAATGCTGATGTCGCTACATGTATTGCTTCGACGCGTGGATGAGACATTTTACGGGTGAAAAAAAAGAGAATAACGGCTGACATGTGGATAATCCGTCGACATCAGGAATCATCATATTCTTCAGTTATGGTAAGATAAAGAATAGGCTATCTCGCGAGCTTTTTGACCGTAACAGGCAGCGCCAAAACAGAGACGTCAGGTGAAGTATTTTGTGGAACAATTGCTACCACTGTCAGAAAAACAGAAAACAAGACAGCTGACTTCAGTGGCTACGTATGTTTCAAATAAAATCTTATAGATCATTCAATCAATCAAGTCACTTTTTATAGTTTGCTAAGGTGATTACTGTAGGCAGTAAATCTTCGCTACGGATTTCACTAAATGTTTGTTGATAATTAACTGCTAAAAATTTATACAAATAACTTTAATATTCAAGTTAATAACTTGAATATTTGTTACTTTTTACAGTAATTCATAACAATTTATATTTTTCCTGTAGCCTGATATTTTTGCTTAGACAAACGATGAAATAATGGAAATGTGTCTTATAATAAATAGTTTAGATACAGAGAAACAGGTCACGATAATCAAGAATTCAAAATATACATTGTGACTTTACTTGGAAGACAGATTGCCATATCGGTTTATTAATAATGCATGATTTATTTTACTATTACTATGAGAAAGCATCGCACATGTGTCTACAGTGCATTTTGTGAGGTAGTCTACTCTAAAGGGCTCATTGAAAGAAAACACATTAACCCCACACGAAGGAAGTTAATGATTTGCCATGTATATACTCGTCGAGCTAATTATATAAACAAAAGTCAACATAACGCTCGAGCCTATTTATTTCTACTGGGTAAGCGCGCGCTTCTAACTCCTAACTGCTCCAGCGTCTCTAGTGTCGTACGTGTTGGGATATCTAAACCTGCATATCTCCTTTAAGAAACGCGTCATTTTCAGGTGACTAAATACCGAGTTACAAGTAACAAGCTTGAGACACTTGGCATTGCCAGATTCTTTACACCGTCAACTTGTTAAACAGGATGTGAATTCTCCTGAATACAGTATGATAATAACATTTATTTTTCTAGTTTATGTGTTCAAGCTCATGTATTAAGTAGAGTTATCCTCCTTGAAATGAATTTAGTTAGTATCTCTATGCAAATATTTCTCTGCTGAGTTTATCTTGTACAAAGTCGTTGGCGCCAGGCCGCTTACGACCTGTCAAAGTTCTTCATATTTCTCCCATGAGCACTCTAAGCCTCTGACGTACCAAACCTACCTCCTTCTCCTGTCTCGCTTGTCGTATTTTTCTTTTGTTACAGGTTATTTATGTGTCCGGCAGAGCTACTTGTCTTAAGTTCTGCCAACGGAATCCACCGTTTGAAGGTTCCATACTTCATGACTGTTTAAAGACATTTAGATAATTCTGCCCCTTTGACATCTCTATGAAAGGGACTCCACAGCCTTACAGGAAGACTGATCCCAAACCATCACCTCGGCTACTGTATGGGAAGAGGCGAAAATGTTTCACGAGATCAGTTGATTAGCTAAGGACAAAACCCAATTGTTTTCAGCAAGTATTTGATTGTCTACGTTTTCAATCATTCTTCAAAGCATTATCAGCTGGTGCTTTTGTTCAGGTCAAACGAAGGCGAATAAACCAACAAAACTAACAGGTTATTCGTATTTTCGGCAATAGTCAAATAAGATCTAAAACCTTTTCTTAATCAAGGTGTGATGAGAAATAACAATTCGCAATAATTTTGGAGAAGCGGTAATTTTATTAACACTGATTCACTCGCGAGGGCTCGCGCATTCACGTGTGATTATGTTTCCACCCACTGAGATAAGGCGGCAGAGAAAGGCATAACAACGATTCATTCTTTCCAGTGAGGCTGGGTGAGCAGAGAGGGCCTCTGAGCGAGGACTGAATACTGAACTCTCGATTTCGCTCCGATATGTCGCTTGAAGTTGGGCCTACTCGAATAAGCCATCTTTGATCACCAGAGGTTGGCGTGTAGTTAGCCGGCTCAGTGAGGCGGCATATGGAGTGAGCTTAAATTAAAATTTGGAGAAAAAACAGCGACATAACATAGGCTATTACATTCATCCAGTTACACAATAAGGTTTGTTATAGGGATTTTTCAGCACAGTCTATTTTATTACTTTTTAAAATATTGATTTTCCCCGAAAGAAACTTTGGAGGTCGTTATAAAACGGACCATCTTGTAACTGTAGGACAAATATCCTACATTATGTAGTTAGCATTTCTAATATCGAATATTATAAATATCTGAAAAGAAATTCTCAAAACAATTAATGTGAAATAAAGCGTCAATTAAACACATAAACTTTTAACCAAAGCAATTAGACTTAAGGAAGAAACAAGCAGAACAAGACATTTACGCGTATTTTCACACTATGACGTATGAGCGCTATCAGGAAATCCAATGTGATGATTCTTAGACAAATCGCGCAAAAATAGCTGAAATTAAAAGGCCAGATCTTGAGGTTATTAAATATTCTAGTCTTCCCCTCACCGACACCAGCCCCAAACAGCCTTCATTTCGGAGCACAGCCAAACATATTTATTGTATCCGGCTTAGGATGAATTTTTAATTTTATTGGGAAAATGTTTAATTTTATTTCTTATGTTGTGATCAGTGGATAAAATCAAATTAAAAGTTTCAAGTAAAAGTTTCGTGAGTTAATTTAACCTAAATGTATGAACCTACTGAAACACAATAAGTGTTAGAAATGTCATCGGTCTAAACTCAGAAAATATTAACATAAAATGTCAATAACAAGATGATTTGCTTATTTATTTGAAAACTGTTTTACTGAATTTTAATTTTGCTCCGCGTTTCAAACTGTTGTGTGAATGTATACAAACATCTTGTGTGTACAGCTTTCCACTAAAGTAACATACATTTTGCAAAAATACTAGGGAACATCACATATTAAATAATTACTTTTTTGGAAATAATATACTGACCGGCTGGATATCTTTAATGTCTGATTGTCTTATGGAAAACAAACGGCAGTAGCAAAGAATAAGGAAAAAAACCCACCATCATAGCAGGTACTGGAGTTTGTTTAAGAGATGCCTTCAACGACTCATCGTTTTGGATCTTTACAGATCTCCTGGTCAAGGATCCTCACAATACAGTAAATCACTTTAAATGGTAGATTGAATATTATCATCTCGCGATCATTTATGATTTCTTAACACTAAAACTATAGTGCAAAAGGGTCTTTCTTTAATAACTCATTTTGAATATTGACAATAAAGTTATTTCCTTCAGTTTTAAAAATATAGACCACAAATTTTAAAACTTTACCAAATACAGTATATTATCTTCTTTTTATGATTCCGTTTAGGTAGGGTCAGTGACAGAAAATGTTGCGTGGCGTAACATTGTTATGTAAGTTATTATTTAACCGACTTTTTTGTATGTAAATTATGTTGAACTTGAAATCAGCCATTGGGATGTTGAAGTCCAATAATCACACAGTCTACGTTCTGTAGGCTAACATGTGACACACCTGTTTAGACTTCGCAGAAAATCCAACCATTAACCGATTGTGAAAATGTCTTTTGGAAGAGTGTACTTGTAAATACGTGAGAGGTTATAAGACTGGGTTACAACAGGCAAAGACTGTGAAAGAGAAATTAAAGGAAATCACGGGCTCAAATCTATCAGAATTGCGTCATGGTGTCTTTTTATACGTACAGTATCAGCAATTTTTGATGTATCTTGAAATATCTCTGAGTGTTTTACGCGTATAGAAATAGATCCAGTTATGTAGCCATCTGTATGTTTATAATAATTAACAATAAATGGACGTGAAGGCCTGTTTTGTTTTGTTCTGTTACTGGCTCTAAATAATTTCTTTCCGGACAAAAGCAACAGCAAATGAGATTTATATTGTGTAAAGTTTGGGGTATGAATATTTTTTTTTTCTGTTTGAAAAAATAATTTCCTCCCTTCGAATTAAACGAGTAGTACGTAAAATCTTAAAAAACACGAATCTTAATTAACCAAAAAAGCATATATAAATAGCCTTGATTAATGTTTCATATCACTCTAAAAAACGCGACGACAGGCTACAGATTTAAAAAATGTCTTTATGATGACGATTTCAACGTCCCAATAGCAACTTATTTACATAAGGCTCTCTATTTTAATCACTGTAGCCTAAAACATCGTTTTAATAAAGCATAGATAAAATAATCCCAATTCAGTAGATTTATGCCGGTTTTTATTGTTATTTTAGCTGTATGGTGAGTATGAAAGGTGTGAAGAATAGCCTCCAGACCCTGTTCTCTCATACACAGGTTTATACTCATCATTCACAAGTCTTAAGGTTTATGTCCAATGTTTTATGACAGACTGTATATCCAAATCACATTTTGGCACAAAACACAAGGGATGTCTACAAGTCATGTATAAGATAGTCAGGGTTCCCCAAAGTCTACTGAAACACATCAGTAAAATGGTAGCAAGACAATTAATTACACTGTCTTGTAATTTTGGGGGAGTTAATTTAATCAAGTTCGTGCACTATTTGCATTTGACACTGCAGGTTACCAAAAGAAACATAATAAAATAAATTGTGTTTTTCATATCAAACGCTGTAGATCTGTTTGTCTCAGCTCAGGCCGGTGACGGTATCATCTCCAAATCGTTGTCAAATCCTGACAGAATCAAACATTCCCTTTCACACTCCCGGTCTGTTTGGATGTGGCCCAAAATGTTTGAGATGCCTTAAAAAGGTTACTCCTTCAGCCTCCCTGAGTGAGATGATCCTCTGCTGATCAAAGGCAGACTGTGGGGCCATTGGTAGGTGGAGGAGTGGATGGAGGGTTGGGTGGAGGGGTCACCTTGCCTTGGGTTTGGATTGGAAGGCGAGTGTATTAACTTCACAGGTCAATCTCTCAACACATCAGCACTGCACTTCTTGGAGGAATGTTCTAGAGCTTAAAGATCGACAGGTATGTGTGTGAGTGGGTGTGTGTGTGTGTGTGGGGGGGTAATTAGAGTTGATAATTCTGCAATGCTGCCTACGGGTCAGTGTGAAGGCAGGATGGAAAACATAATGTTTGTAACATGTATGTAGACTGACTGCAGATATTATGATGTGAGCATATTTTTTTCAGGCCTGCATGGGCAAAACAGGGCAAAAAAATGAGGACCAGCAATCTATCCATCTCTTTCTTACCCTGAGTTTTTGATTCTTTCCAGAGGAAGAATTTAATATTTATTTCTATCTCTTGCTCTCATAATCTCTCACCCCCAACACCTCTCTCTCTCTCTCTCTCTCTCTCTCTGTCTCTAAAATAAAGCCCCGGTCCCATTAAAGGAAACCAGGCAGTGATGAAGTTATGAGGGTCTCTCTTGCCGGATGCTCAAACAAAGTGTGTGTGTGTGTGTGTGTGTGTGTGTGTGGTGGGGGGGTATAGTTGGGGGGTTGCACCCGTATGACAGTGCAAGCCAGAGCTAGGAAGTGAGCTCAGTGCTCCCACACAAGACGAATGGCTCCCTGACTAACAGGGGTAATAACTTGTAATCAAAGCCATAAGACTGGGCCAAGTCTGGGGTTATGGTGGAGGGGTCGGGGGTGGAGGGTATTAGTTGCACCTCTCCTCTCCTCTCCTCTCCTCTCCTCTCCTCTCCTCTCCTCTCCTCTCCTCTCCTCTCCTCCCAGCACCCCTTGCAAAACACATGCACTTTGTTTGTTTTCTCGACTCAGCTGCGACACATAACTCTGACCTCCTCCCCTGCTGCTCCTTCTAAACTGTACAGTGCAGGTCTCAAACAAGGGCATAAAAGAGAAGGGGGTGGGGGTAACAAGGGCATAAGAG
>JAOXYF010000003.1:2069797-2096211 GCA_028565775.1 Sternarchorhynchus goeldii | reverse complement strand
CATGTGACTTTGTACCAGTGGGGGGATTACTGGTCATGTGACTTTGTACCAGTGGGGGGATTACTGGTCATGTGACTTTGTACCAGTGGGGGGATTACTGGTCATGTGACTTTGTACCAGTGGGGGGATTACTGGTCATGTGACTCTGTACCAGTGGGGGGATTACTGATCATGTGATCATGTGACACACACATGCATGCACGCACACACGCATGCACACACACACACGTGCACACAAACACGTGCACACGCTCACACAAGCACGCACAGACGCACACACACTCTACCAGCATATAATAAAAACAACATATGCTGTATATACTCAACACACACACACACACACACACACACACACTCTAACAGCTTATTACAACAATAATATAATAACAATAATATTCCGTATATACTCAACACACACACTCACTCATTCACACAGACTCACACACACTCACACACATTCACACACATTCACACTCCCACATATTCACACATACATTCACACACAGATTCACAAATACATGCTTAAAAAATCATGACATCCACCTCCTCCTAACTGCACCCCCACCCATTCTGGGACCCCCACCCGCCGCTCCTCTGCTGCAGCGGTTCGACCGGCAGCCTGACAAAGCGCCTGACGACATCAGAGGGAGCCGGGCAGGCAGGAAGGAGGCCATCAATCTGGGGCCGGCGACGGTGCTTTCACCTCGCTGCTCGCTCCCCACACCTGGGACATATTCGACATCATGTTAGGTCACCCGGGCCTCCGGCGAAGTCAACGCCGGGTCGAGGCCGTAAAGCAACGGGGCCCATCCCAAACTTGGGACCTTCGGAGGAGCACTGCAGCGCCGGCACGAAGACCTTTATTCCTCCGGCTCGGGTTGCAGGGACAGATGAGGCTCCGGGAGACACGGTTAACCAGTAACTATGTGATAGAAGTGTTAAAGACAAAACAGGGCAAACGCAAGTGTCTGGAGATGGGCGGAGTGAACGCAGTTCACGACCCCAGCCAGCAGACTTAAATAATGGCGTCTTTTAAATGACATATATTTGAAATACTGTATGTTGCTATAACATATAACAATAACACACTCCGATTAATTTATAGTTTATTTATCATACCAATGTACGTGCATAAATGGGAAGGGTGGGGGAGGGGTGGGGGGTAAAAAGCATTCGATTATCAGAGTTGCAGTGCAGAAGGAATGAATGGTAAATCAGCTCAGTTTATGATAACATTCTTGCTCCTTTCTCTGTATCACATTCCTTAACACACACACACACACACACACACACACACACACACACACACACAATCCAGATGCAGCGAATAGCTTTATCAGGGCTTAATCTGCAATGATATCACTTTCCCAACCAGAGCTCAGGCCCCAGTACCCATAGGAATGCAAGTGTGCCTCATTTCTCTGAAGGTCCTATGCTGGTGAAGATCACCAAAGACCTCAAAGCCTTTCTTCTGGAGAATAATTTCTTCTGGAGACACACATTCAAGCATTTCTCAGACACTGAACTGGAGCTATGTGCTTTTGGGCCACTCCAACAATTCCCTGCGGTCTGTGCATAGGTTGCTGGAGCTAACATGAGGTCTGTTTACTTTACAATACTTGTCCATAATTTGTCAATGACTGCATTGGTTAACGCAGCCGTTTGTCAGCAAAACTGTCAAAAAAATCTCTGTGAAAAACAGTGATGTGACATTAAAATTCTCGAGTTAAAAGTCCTGCAAAATAGCCGCCAGTAAACAACTCCTTAGCAGAATGGCTCAATCAGACTAAGCTTTAGTGCTTTTCTGTGAACTGCTGTAATCCTCTCACTCTTTCTTACTCGGTTCAGGCCCCTTGCTCAGGCAGTTATAAACCGTATTGCATTCCAAATGGCATTGTTGTCTACCACCCTGCCAAATGCCAGCTAGTAAAAAAAAGTGAACTTCACCAGACAGTGTATCTCATTCATGCTTTCTGGCCCAAAGTCACCTTGTACACCGGATGTAAGACCAGCTGGCTGAACCAAAGCCTATGTTTAGGCAATGTAAGAGAACCGGCAACACTGGTCTCAGGTCAGGCTCCTCACGTCTCCCATGGGCACGTTTGTCTCAGTTTGGCCAGAGAAATATCCCCTCTGATTCAGAACACATTGGCTCAAATGAAAGACTTGCGGTGACAGAGATACATGGAGGGCAGCATTAGACTGCAAAAGCGAGCTGGGGATCAAAGGGAACTGTAATCAGGGTGCTGTGTGCCAACGTCAAGCCCAGACCAAGGGGAGCAAAGCCCCCTCGCTGACTCCCGACCCGCCCTCTCCCCAAGCCCGACTTAGGTACCGCCATCGTGGGGCCTAGGCCCGTAACCCACACCCACCCTCTGCTCCCCACTTCACCCCCTTCCTCCTTCTCTGATTTGTTATGTCGTTTGGAGTTTAATCCAGCTGTCTCCAGTTAACGCTCTCACGTCAAGATGTCCCTCGGAGAAACCGGCCTCAGGAAGGAGGCTGGGGAGCCGGAGCAAGCAGACGACTCCATCTTCATCTACCCCAATCAGCCTTCATTAGAGCTGGCCCAGTCTGCGAGGCATCCTTACCTCCGCAAGGCACGTTATGTGGAAGTCGCGATCATATTACATAGTGAATACAGACGCAAAATGCCGTCTGGTCGAGTCAATATTTCTCTGGTGGCCAGCAAGGTAGAATGAGCTTATTTACTCCCCACACTGAATATATGGTTGATATAATACATTCTGATAAAACAGCCATGGGAAGAAATGCTAAGTTGGCACTACGAATCAAACTATAATTCTGATAACTTTATGTGTTGCCTATGACAACAACTGATAAAACATAGGAGCACCAGTGAGGGGCTCCTTTGGCCCTGGGCAATTTTAATAGACTTGTCGTTTTTCCACTCCTATCACGCTCCAATCGCATAGCAGATCTAAAAACCTGCTTCTCCACTACTGCTACAAGGGTATGGTTTTCTTGTCACAACCAATCAATTACAATAAGAACAGGAGCTCTCTTGTCCTATTGGCCGAGAGACAGTGGGTCATTAATAGAGCTGGTGGCACAGAGCATGGGCATCGTTAGCATTATATACGCTCTCAGGCATTGCAGGTGGAAGGGGCGGAAGCCCAGGGTCCGCTTTCAATTACTCTTTAATGAAAACCCCGCTGCTGCTCGACTGTAGCCTGGGGCGCCTCAGCTCGGCCCTGCCAAGTTCGAAGTTAACCCAGAGACCCTGCCTGTATATCTGCCTTCCACATCAGTACTAACAGCTGACCCAAGATCAGAATCTGGCCCTCCAAGTTCACATCCAAAAAGCTCTAGAGAGGAAAGTGGAATGTGATCCATTTGAGTAAAGGGCAACAGCATTCTGTTGTATATTCAGACAGGTGTAGAACTGATGGAGGGCCTAGCAAACTGCTCTGTTGCAAAAACAGCGACCTTTGTACTGTCATTCAATAGTGTTGGACACTATTCTCACATGACAATCCTCACATATGATGTTCCTCACATGTGACATTCATGCTGGTAAACATTCTAATCCAACCAATGAAGTAGTACCACCTGCTACCTTCCTTATTTGCCAAAATAAATGCTGACCCACTTCCCAAATTTAACATTTTTATTATGTCAGCCTTAGCACAGGATCTAGAGGGGAAGCTAGCCGAACTGGGCCATATCCAGCACGTCTGCTTGAGATCCATCACATCCACCTGAGATCCAGTACATCTTCTTGAGCTCCAGCACATCTGCCTGAGAACCAGCACATCCTCCTGAGATTCATCATGCTTGCCTGAAATCCAGAACATCCTCCTGAGATCCAGCACATCTGCTGGAGATCTAGCATATCCTCCTGTAATCCAGGACATCCACCTGAGATCCAGCACCTCCTCATGAGATCCAGCACATCCACCTGTAAGGACACTGAAGTACCGACACTGCACATGAGGAGCTTATACAATCCGTCCAGAAACTGAGAAATGTGAGTCGACCTGTTTCCACAGCAAAAGACCATGCCGCAAACCAAATAACGTTACTTTAGTGTTATCCCATTTGAAATAAGAGAAGGATTTATTTTGGAACTCACTGACACTGTCTCGCTGTTGAACTGGACATCAAACCCACTTTTATTATTACTTATTTTATTATTACAGTGGATGAGGATGGATGCGAACTAAAAATAAACTCTTGAACATCAGACATGGTTGCTCAGAGCTTCAAAATATCAACACAAAAGCAACACAGAGTTACCCTAGTTATGAATTCAAATCAATGTGATGCTTGTTTTAGCTGTGCAATGTTCTAACAATTTTACTGGCAGATAAACATCTCTGAAAGAAGGAGAACTTCCAAGATCCACAGTCTCGGCCTCGCAAATCAATTTGGGGAGTTATGCATGAGTGCTAGCTCACATTTGGGGTAATTTGCTCCATCATAAAGCCATTAAGAAACGCATTCAGATGATTCCCGCTGACAATTATTCTGCTGGAATTAGTCAAGAATTAGGATCCTTGCAAGCAGCCCGGCTGAACGGAGGACCTCACGGCAGTATTTGACACTGTTGGAAATCAACAAGGCTCACTGAATTCGACTGAACTGAATTTGACTGAACTGAGTTGAATTTCTCCAGGGATGTTTGGAGACCATTTACAGCAGGTTCAAGGAAAACCCAACGCAAATCCAGCAATGAACAGAAACACCGTAAAGGCAAAGGTTAGCTTGTTCCTTACTGGACAAACTGGTAAGGAAGAGAAGCTAAGGGAATCCAGTAATTTCATAGGTATACAAGCTGTGTGCATCTCTGGTAGAACAGAATTTGTCCTGGATTAATTCCAAGGGGAGAAACTGAGTTGGCATCGATGTAGTAGGCCTTGAGAATTCTGATTACAAGCGAAGCACACTGCGGTCATGTTTGGGAAAGGATCTGCTGCACTCAGTCGTTCTCTCACACTCGCCGGATGAGATGTCTTAAAGGAAACCTCAGACCAGGCACTTATATCAGATTCAGTCTACAGATCTCCTGGGCAAAACCTCACAGATCTGCAGCACTGGTGAGGAAAGTATGGCCTTCAGAACTATATACAATTACTGTTCATGACTGAGAACTGTGCACTGAGATTTAGGGAGGAAGTGACACATCTTTCCCAGCTTAAACATAGCAAATTCCTTAAAATAACTTTATATGAATCACAGCATTAGCAATCTGCTTTAAAACCAGCAGAAACAAAACCAGACAAACAGCGAGAATAGACAGTATTTTTTTATTTTATTTCTATGACTAGAATGTACTGGAAATTGACTTTCTTTTTGCTATTTGTAACAGCCAATGCCCTATATCTGTTGGAACCTAAACAGGAAGTACTTTGTAAAAGTGATATTGTTGTATGCAGCAGCATAAAATGGGCATAACATTTCAAAACTCCAGTGTCTTCATAAGCAAACGCAGGATGTCACAAGGTTGAAATGGCAACCTAGCAGCCTCTCACGTCCTATAACCAGATAGGCCTGAACGCACTCAACACAGTCATCTTCGGAAAAGAATGTGGGCCGCTATCTCAGAAGCCTTCAGGGGCCTCCTGCTTCTCCTGAGAAGAGATGACCTCATATCAGCAGCTATCCTCAGAACTACCCCACCCCCAACCACCCCACCCAGACACCTCACATCGAACCACCAGAGGCCACCCCCCATCGGTCCACAGCCAACAACTCCCTGCTGCAACTGTCTGGAGTGAAAGATTTGTCATACTCATCAAAATAGCACTACCATACAACAAGGGATTCTCTGTTTGATTAAGGAGTATTTTTTCTACAGAAAACAAAACAAACAAAGCAAACAAGGTAGGATATCCTCGTTTTTTGACTGAAATGTAAATTCATGTGTTCCAATGCCATAAAGGCTTTTTCATTTCCACATCTTCTCCTCTATCCTGCGCCCTTCTCCTCCACCCTTTCCCGCCTTAAGTCGAGCTCCGCCCGCGTCTGTGAACGCAGCCATAATGTAAATTCATTGTTATATTAGGTGACCGTAAATACAGTCAGATGCGTGCGGCCCGTGAGTGTCTGTGATCTGCCCCCCAACATAACAACAGGCTGGGCAGAGCCAGGGCCCAGCGGTGGGAGGGTGAGGGGCCCCGTGGGGGGGTTGCCTCCAAATGAATAGGCCTAAATCAAATTAGTGCCTAATAGACGCACAGTGCGAGGGACGGGGGTGGGTGGGGCTGAGGAGACGGGTGGGTGGGGCTGAGGAGACGGGTGGGTGGGTTGTCCGGACGATGGCATCAATGCTAAATGCATTAAAGCCTTATGACCTTCCAGCTTTCTGCCTCGTCCCCTCCTGTCTGAAAAAAAAGAAATAAATAACATGCGAAAAAAAACCCAGACCCATAGCTTCAGCATGTTTATCCACAGAAGACAGGAGCTGGTCTGCTTTGAGAAGGCCAGTCTGAGACAGACAGAGCCTTTGAACAGAGAACGCCCTCTTTGGCAGCTTATCTTAGCGATGGGAATCACTTTAAGAAACGGTGAAGTGGGGTTTCGCTTTCGAAAGGAGGAGGAAATGAAATGAAAGTCAGATAAAAGTGCCAAATAAATTCAGGGCAAAGGGTATGATGAGCATGTGAGTTAAGTTAGTTAAGTGTGTGTGTGTGTGTGTGTGTGTGTGTGTGTTGTGAGAGGGTGTGTGTTGGGGTGGGTTGACAATGTAAATCTAGACTAGTCTTTTGATTTCATGTATAGTAGCACACAATGAAACAATTTAAACTGCAGGCTTGGCAGAGTCAGAGTCATGATATGATAATAGCATGCTAAGTACTGTTTAGTTTCTCAAAAGCATTGAACCCCAAAGACTTGGAGTGTTGGAGACGTGGAGCACTACAACAGAGCAGAGAACAGTTTACCCCATCCTAACACAACACAGTAAAGCCTCCCAGTGCTGATCTAACACCTACAATGTTTATGCATGTTCGACGTCACTGTGGGTGTTTCTTTGACCCTGGGGTGTTTCCTGGTTTGCTAATTCGATGATGAGTGGAATTCAGAGTATCGGGAATAGTGAAAATAGTCAGCACTAAAATGCAGTACATCTCCAGACCAAAGGTGCCACTGTAACTCAGCCAGCTGAGAATTTGATGGTCTATTTTTGTGCGCTATAGACATCTCTCTGCTGCTTTTGGAAAAACAGGCTTTGTCTGTTCTATTAAATATACTTGGCTGGGTGGAAACATTATCAGTAGACTGGTCGTTATGGTTATCAAGAGATTTTGCTGGTGTCTGCAGGATCTGAGGTCCTTAAGCCCGGCTGCCCTTACTGCTGAGACGGCGAGATCTCGGCATCACATGATGCAGGTCGGCCCTTCCAACCTTTGGCTGAGGGGAAGGGGGCTTGAAGTGTGATAAAAGAAGGGAAAAACAGTGAGAGAGAGAAAAAAGAGAGGTGGAGGAAGTCATCTGGTCTACAGAACCGTAGATCCCAAAGGCAGCAGAGAGATAGTGTCACGAGGGCGACGGATGTCGGGGGAGGAGGGCGAGGCACATTGCCCTCGGTGCACAGATACCTCGCACATGCCCCAGCATGGGGTTATCAGGAGGGCCTTTGATGGGGAGCCCAGTGGCTATCTGCCCGCGCGCCTGGACCCTGATTTCCTTCAGCCACACGCCAGAGCCTCTGACAGCTGCTAATACACAGGCGAGAGACCCCTCCACCCCACCGCACCAGAGCCGCCGACCCTGAAGCTGGGGTGGGGGGGTGGGTCTGGGGCTTTGCCAGGGCCACTTGTGGTCAACTGGACGTCTGGAAGAGAAGAAGAGGATGCTGCTATCTCTTGGTAAACACTCAGCTGGTCGCATGTACAGGGGACGACAGATAAAGCCTGTGGAGCTTCAGAAAGAGCTGGCTGAGTGCAGGCCACCATTGATCTTCTTGGCGGTGAAGGCTGGACCTGGGCCATCAAAACTACGAGGAGATGAGCAAGGGAGTGACGAGGAGGCTGACAGACACCACCGATGCTCAGACTCACAGGAGAAGAAGCCTTTTGATCAAAATGGTATGTGTGATGTGTTTTTTTTTTTTTTGATGGCTATGATGGGTTGGTGTAAGCATGTTTTGTAAAGCTGGCATTTTAGAGTGGGCCTGATGTAGTGGAAATAAAACGATTCAGAAATACCATATTTGTTAGTGGGAATAGTGCTGTAACACAATCTGAGAGTGAAGTTTTTTTTTCTGGAATGTGGTTTGCTATACCATATCCTTTTGTGCTGCCAGGAAGTCTATCTAAAACAGAGTTCAGTCTCACTCACCATGATAGCAGTTTTTTACAATCGCAGGTCTAAATTCTGTCTGCTAAAGTTATTTTCAGGCCCAGTGTTCAGATCCAAGGCAATAAATTGTCCAGATCTTGGTTAAGAAGGGCTCTTTGCCCCCAACTGTCTGGTGGCCTGCTTTCTGAAACTTTCCCACCCAACTTTGAAAATGATGAAATAAAAGCATGTCTCCTGAGAGTAATCACAGGAGAGAGAAAGGATTGAGAAGGAAGAGAGATAGGAAGGGTGAGACTGAAAGAGAGAAAAATGGAGAAAGAGAGAATGAGAGAAGAATGACTAGATCCAGTCCATTTCTGCGCAGACAGACATGTTGAAGGCCATGGTCCCACGTTTGCAGGCTTTCGAAAGCAGAACAGTGGTTTTCATCATTCTGAAAAATTAATAGGAGCTGAGGAGAGATTACAGCCGAGGGCGGCTGGCAGCCAAGAAGCTGGGACTCGGTGTGCCAAGATATGACCCGCTGCTCTCAGCCAGCTCTTTCTGAAGCAGAGGTTTGGGGAACGTTTCTCAAGGAAGGTTTGGGGAACGTTGGGACAGCATGGGCGGACCTCGGAGGACGACGTTTTCTCACTCCAGATACTACAGTGCAGCGGTGGTGGTACGGGTCGGTTCCTTCTCCAGAACCGGTGGCACGGATCACATGGGATGATGGAGGCATGCGCTTTAGGGAAAGAGTGTTTAGCAAATTCCAAACGATTGATTGCAAAAGTTGGGTGGTCGTCTGTGTGTGAGTGTGTGGTGTTGTGGGATTACATTATGTGTAGTCTGGTGTGGACCCATGTTGTCAAAGATGATGTGACTTATTCACAGCAAGAATAGCATATCATGCTGTATTTGTAGGTCAATATAAAAGAAAATGACATGTTTTTGGAGAATATCCTGATGCTTCTTGAGTTTTGGAATGTGGACACAGTATCTGACATGTGAGAAGCTGAAATGGAAATTGTCCTTCAGCCATCATCATCATTATCATCTTCGTCGTCGTCTTCATCATCTTCCCCACTGTCAGGTGAGCCATGGCTCCTCTCCAGTGGGCACCCAGCTGCCAGTGTCATGGATGCTCCAGGAAGACTGAGTCATTGTTGGAGATATAAACCAGTGGATTAGCTGCCTGATTTCACACCTGTCCAGCACCCGACCAGTTATAAGGAGAGGCAGCATTAGGAGAGTTGGCTGCTAAATCGTTTACTTTTTCTTCCTCTCGTCTCAAGCTCTTTCTCATTGAGAAAACAGGTGTAATTCCATCAGTAAAGGCATGAAGAAGGGGCTCCACGACTCTGTATTTACACTCGCATTCCCACTCCCAACACTGCTACACCTCAACTCTCCAACACTCTCCAACGCTTTTGAGAAAGTAAACAATACATAGTACACTATCATCATATCATGTCTGTCTTTGCCAAGCCATCAGTTTTGTTGTGTGCCACTATACACAATCAAATAGTGTATAGATTTGCAGTGTCAACTCAACACACACAACACAAACCCATACACACAAACACATGTAACATGCCTGTGTGTTACAGTAATAACACAGCTGTAAAATATTTTTGTGTTACAGAATGTTGTCTTCCGGCGCCGACGCGAGTGGCTGCCTTTTCCAGTAGCTCCGTCTTTGTGTGTTTTTTCTCGAGTTTTTCTAAATTTATTTATTGTTGCTGTGCTATCTATCTATCTATCTATCTATCTATCTATCTATCTATCTATCTATCTATCTATCATTACTAACACAGCTGTAACATGCCTGTGTGTTACAGTACTAATACAGCAGTAACATGCCTGCGTGCTAAAACAGTAAATCAGCTATGATGTGTGTGCAAGAAGACTCCCTCTTCTGCAAACTACTCTCACTAAAGGAATCCACCCCCCACTTTCTCTCTTTCCCTCATCCTTCCCCTTGCTGTTATGAATGTGGTGGTCAGGAGGTGTGTAAACAGAATATTTTCCAGACTCATTCATAATGTGTGGCCCAAAGCGTGGTCCAATGTCTCTTCATCTTCCTTTGGCAGATGCTAATGGCTCGTAACGAGAGTAGTGTTACACCCAGCTCTAACGATGCACCGTGGTGTTTATGCAGAACTGTTAATGTGTCAACGCCCACCTTACAGCCTTCCCAAACACACAACAGACACACACACTCACACACACTCACGCACGCACACTCAAACAGACAAACGCAGTCACACCTGGCCACTTCGCCAGTTTAGGCGAACAATCGATAGAAGGGGATCCATCGTCCTCCACCTGATAGCCAACAAACACGAGTTATTCATGGACTATAAATAAGAGGTTTCTGTGCACGGTTTGAGTCCAGAACCACATGTGGTGGTGTGTTAGTGTATGCGCAGGAGAGCTTCCATCTGTATTTCAGACTCTAAAAGCTTCATTTAGTAGAGGTGTGAAGAATACAGAAGAGAAGCTGGTGACACTCGCTTGCGTGTGAATCAGGTCATCGCTGTCAGTCAGGTGTGGAATGCTAGTTCCCAGCTTGAGCCTTTTGCGCACGATTAATGGCAAACGTTGTTTACCTCTGCGCCACAGGGCCTGATTTTGGCTGTTTATATCCTGTCAACGCAATAGAAAGTAACGAACTTTGGCTGAAACCTGCTCAGAAGAGTCCCAGGTTTCCAAGAGTGGAGCGTGATGTCCGTGTTTACTGCTGTAGTCTTTCTCTCTCTCTCTCACACCCACACCCACACCCACACCCACCCACGAGTCCTGCTTCTGTTGCAATGGATTCGTTTTCAAGGCTTTTTTGTCTGATTGATCGAAGCTGGACCTCCATCTGCCTTCTTGTCTGGCTGATGGGGGTCTCCCACTCCCCGCTTCTGTAACCCCCCCCCCCACCCCGTAGGTACTCAGCGTGTTCAACAGGCTTGTGCCCTGCAAGAAGAAGCAGCTGTCCTGGGCTCTCCACCTGAGGTGGTGAGCTGTGGTGTGGGGAGTGTGTTAGCGTTGTGGTGTCTATGTGTGTGTGTGCATGTGTGCGCATGTAAGTGTGTGTGTCTGCCTGTGTTGTCTGCCTTGTCATGGATCTCTAATCACACTACCACTACAGTCCTGTGCATGTGTGTTTGAGTGTCGATCTGAGTGTGCGTGAGTCCATGTGAGAGAGTGTTTGTGTGAATACTGTGAATAATCAAAACTAATGCAGTAAAGCATCTGTACTTTGGTGTTCCTGTGAGATATTTTATAATGTTACTTGTGTTTTATTTTCCTCTTGGACTTGCAGTAAGTGACGTGCAGTATATTTAATCAGGAAGAGAAGACCAGCCTACACTGGCTCTGACAGTAAGGTTACTAGCTGTCTCCTTTACCTCCACGCTGTCCTCACAGCTCAGTCAGCCTGTGTGTCACAGAGCCGCAGGTATCACACTGGTCCTGTTTGTGGCTGTCCTAGCAACACCTCTGTGCCACTGTTTCAGAAGACGTAGACTCTGCGGAGCTTGTTTGACAGGGAGGAGATCAGGCTAGCATTTGCCTGTTAGCACTGTAACCCTAACCTGGCCTGTATTTCTGTCAGTGTAGAGGCGGGTTTAGAGTTTGTGTGATTGTTTGAATTGTATCTACACTTAACAAGAACTGAGACATCTGCATGGCCTGTTAGGCTACTGTCCTTTTGCAGGAACTATAGCTAGCTGGTTAGCGCTATTGTTAGCTCTGTCTACTAGTTAAGTTCACTTCATAGTTAGCAGCACTTTTCTAACAACTGATTTCCAGTATCCCAAATCCTACTCTGTTTGCCAACCTGAAAGCCCTTTTATTCAAATACAAACACAAATAACTTTGTTGCCTCGACAAACAGAGATAGAAACTCAAATACTGGCCTCTCCGCTTATACTTTATGAACACCTATTTATTACTACACACGTTAGGAATGATTTCTGATTACTTTAAATGCAATTTTGGTGAACTAACTCAAGCCTATCAATGGTTCATGCTGTCCCTGTGAAGGAACATTGGTGCAGTCTGATGTTAACGTCTCAAGATCTGCATGTGCTATTTTTGCTCACTCAGTGACATGCCTCACTCAGCAGACATCACCAATCCACATCCCAGTCCTGTTTGAACTTGCCCCAGCCCGCATACTTCAGAACGTGTCGGGTCTTCACGTACGAGCTTCAGGCGCACTGATATAAAGGGGAGTTCCCGTCAGCTCCTCTGGCGCGCCTTTGATCCGTGCTTGTAAAGGTGAGGTTGTGGGTTCAAGTCCCATGCCACAACCTTTTGATAAAAGTACTTAACCTCAATTACTGTCATTATAAATAGTACGGTGTCACAGTGAGACAGGCCAAATAATGACGACAGAACAGGTAAGGAAGACAAAGCAAGAGCTCAAGCTTTAAGGCTGTCTATCAGCAAAGAGATAAAGAGAGGCACAAAATCTGAGCATTATGGAAGAACGATTAAATCTTGTTTATAAGGCAATGAGGAGCAGACTACCCTGCAGCATCTACCCTAGAGCAGAGCGAACAATTGTAATTGTGCTGTGGAGGGGAAAAGTGTCTCGTGCTGAACAACAACAACAAAAAAAACAAACAAAAAAAAAACCCAAAAGAGGGATGGATGATGTCCAGTTAGCGGATTTCCTGGCGGCTGGTATGATTGTTGTTGCATGCTATTTGGCGCTCTGAAGCTGGAGCATTTTGTTGGAGCAGGCAGCTGAAAATTGCTAGTGGTAGTGCTAGCCTTCCTCCGGGTTGGGCTAACAGTGCTGATTGCGTCAGTTCAAAAGGTTTTCAGAGACAAAACAACTCACGTTTTATCTGTGGGGTCCGGAGACAGGATAATCCCTGGGTCAGTTCCATCTCTTTTGGACTTTATCTCGGAAAGACCTGGCCGTTACAGCACCAAAGTAGCATTCAAGATACTCCTTGGATTTCTTTGATGACTTTTACTTCAGTAGTTGCCAGTCTTGCGTCCACTGTGTTTATGTATCTGTCCAAAAGCTGGTGAATTCTGTGGTCTTCTGCCCTATCAGGTTATCCATTAATGGATGTCGTCGTGTTGTTGTAGTGTGTCAGACACCCGCTTGCACAGAAGCTAGGAGTGAGGGCAGCTTCGAATAAAAGGACAAGTGTGTGAGTGAAATGGCATAAACTTTAAATACGTGTTGACAGAGGCAATAAGCACTCGGCCCTGGATAGTCTCACCTTGGACGTGGAGAAAACAACTACTATAAATCTTCGCAAACATGTCTTGCCATAAATGTGTCAGGAGGTCATTTTTATTTGACCACACAGACAGACAGACAGGGAGGGAAGGGCCCCATTTTGGGGCCCCATGGAGAGGCCAGGAGTTCCAAGCTGTGGAAGAACAGCAAGGGTGAGGTGGGGTTCAGATTCAAAAGTATTCGGTCTTTCTCACACTCAATCTCTCTCCATGTCTCGTCCACACACAATTTTGGTCTTAGAAAGATAAATTGTTTGCATCATTTTGTAGGTTCATATTTTCATATTTTACTGCTTTTGATGACTAATGATGACAAAAGATGATAATAATGATGGTGATGAATGATGATGATGATGATGGTGATGACGATGACGATGGTGATGAATGATGATGATTGGAACGTGCCCAGTCAAATTCAAGCAAATTCCCAATTCTGCTCTGTTCATCATATGTCAGTGCATGAATAGAAACACAACACTGCCCCCTGTGGCTGGGAAGAGCCATGGCAAACATGTGCGGTTTGCTGCTCCGTACAGTCATGACAAAGCCTGTTGGTAGGTGTCTACATAGTGACCAATGATGTGAATGAAAGAGTGCGTACATGTGTGTGCGTGCGTGTGTGTGTGTGTGTGTGTGTGTGTGTGTGTGTGTGTGTGTGTGTGTGTGTGCGTGCCTGCAGTGTAGACGTCTGTGGCGGCAATCAGCGGGCCACTCTCAATGGCTGCCAAGGCAAACAAGGCAATAACAAATCCACTTTGCAGATCATGGATCTGCTTGAACTGGGCCAAAGTAAACACTTCTGGCCTCCAGTTTGCTTTTCAAAGCAGGGCTCAGGGATCCAGAGAAGGAGTCTCACCCCCAGCCCATGTCCGGCTGGTTCCGTCTGTCTGTTTGTCTGTCCGTCTGATCATCTCTCCCTCCCTCCTCCTTTATGTCTTGATCTTGAAACATTTCAATTAATGCCAGTAAAGATTCTCTGAAGATTTGCTAAACATCTTCCTGGCAGACACTCGGTCCCTTTGGAACGCTTCATTACACCATGTCACCTACATCAGCAGGAGTTTAAACTGGGAGTTTTACGATGCAGCAGATGGGGTAGAGTCTGTTAGGGTGGAGCGTTGGGATTTTTGTGAAAGGGGGATTTACATGAGAGGGATACGGTGTGTCTGGAAGAGTGAGAACCAGCTCTGATCAGTTCCACCCCCTAACTAATCAAACCCACCAGTGCTGATTAGACCCAATGCCTGAGTCCGAGTCAGAGTTTTCTCTGTCTTCTTTCTCTCTCTCTTTGTTTTTTTCTCTTTCTCTCTGTTTTCTCTCTCTACTCTGTTTTCTCTCTCTCTGCATGGAAGGTGAGTTTTTAGCTCCTCACGGTGAGGCCCAGGCCAGGAGACAGCCTCCATTGAGAGAGCTAATGAAGCCTACCACCCCAGAGACCACAACTTACTGCGCGGAAGGAAACGCCTGCCCGTCCTCCCCTGCCCTCTCTTCAACTGGCCACTACCCCAGCCCTATGCCTGGCTCCAGGCCCTGCGTCTGGCCCCCAGCCCAGTGTTTGGCCCCCAGCCCTGCAACTGACCCCCGGCTCCATGTCTGGCTCCCACCCCACATCTGGCCTATGGCCCCGTGTCTGGCTGCCATACAGAGTGGGAGGATGGTGTGGTTTGGACAGTCACTGCGGTGAGGTGTGTGTGGAGGGGGAGGGTCACCAGTTGCAGCACAGGACATGCATGTGTGTCTGTGTTTTTTAGTTTCTGTGTTTGAGAGTGTGAACGTGAAGAAATGAAAGGGAAAAAGAAAGAGTGTGTGAGAGAGGAAGTGAGAAAGAGTGAGAGAGAATAAGAGAGAGAGTCAGTGAGGGAGTGTGAGAAAGAGTGAGTGAGAGGGTCCGAAGGATCCAGTAAGCATTTCACTGAGCTGCTAAAAGTACTGATGAACCTGCTTAGAGTTTGAAGACCTAGAAGTATAGTAAAGTTACCAGTCATTGTGTGCAGCATCACTCTGATTGGTCGGTTTGATAACCCCCTGTCCTGTGTGGTTAGCATCAGTTTTAGCAGGAATCTTTTAGCACTCTGCACTGGAGCTCAACCACTTCCAACTTCATCAAGTCCAGTCAGGAGAGGCTGACCATGTCACTGCCTGCTTGGCTCCATTTCTTGAATGAGAGAGAGAGAGTGATAAGGAGAGTGATATTGGTCTTCAGTGGGTATATTTAGTTTTTTTTATCACTGACTTTTGTAATATTATAAATCTTTGTTGTTTATGTAGACATGCACACACTTATAAACACATGCACACATACACACACAATGATTGATGTCTAAATACATCAGATGACTAGAGGACTAGTTACAAATGCAAAGTAAGGGAATAACACACAAGCACGCAAACACACACACATACACACACACACACACACACACACACACAAAATCCTCCTGTATTACAGCTCTCATCGGTCATCACCAGCATGAGGTAATGATATGAAGGTCTATAGGAAGTGTATGGGTGGCCTGACAATGTACATGGGGCTGCTTTGTGTGTGTGTGTGTGTGTGTGTGTGTGTGTGTGTGTGTGTGTGTGTGTGTGCGCGTGTGTGTGTGTGTTATGATAGCCTTCTGGGTCATTAGCTGTAATCAGAGGGACCTCTGCCTGCCTACAGACCCATAAGGCCATGTCAACCACGACCTAATCAACTACTCCTCACGCACACACACACGTGTGCATACACACACACACACACACAAACTCTGGAGCCACATACAACTAACTCTGCATGGTCAATGCAACTTGGTAGCCTCAGAAGATGCACGTTCTGCCTAACCGCTCAGCCCAGCTGTCCCACAGCAGCAAGCCGATTCTCACAGGGTGGTTAACGCATCTAAACCAGAACGACAGGGTGCAGCTCGAACCATGAACCATGTTGAGGGCCACAACTTGGACTCACCAGGCTAGCGGCCCTCTGCCCTCACATCTCACCTTCCACTCGTCTGTGACTCCTCCCCTACTGGGTGCATTTGTCCAATTAGACATGGCCTACGGGGGGGTGGGGGCGGGGGCTTTTACTGGGAAAAGCAGCAACAGTTAGCAGGTCAGTTCAGGACATGCTGCCTCTTCTTTGTCACACATAATGACTTAAGAACTTAAAGATACATGGAACATTTAAACAATTATCCGATACCTTATATCATCAACTGCAGGTAATATCACCAGACATTATAATGGACATTATAATGGAGCAGACATTGTTATACATGTTTTATGTATGTATTATGAATGCTTAATTCTGTTTTTATGCAGGCACATTGAATTTGATTCACTGAAGTGATTCCCTCTTTTCAGATCAAGGTACTGAGTGATTTTTAAGCATTTTATAGAAAAGCTGTACACAAGCTCAGATGCACACACACACACACACACACACACACACACACACACACACACACACACCCTTTGATCTCATTAGAAGATCCAATCAGCTTTGCCTTTGCCACCTTGGCTTGTCCCGCTCCACGCCCTGTCGCCCAGTTGTCCTGTCGTCCTGTTGCCCTGTCTGTCGTCAGGTGACGTAATCACCACTCTGATCTGCCTGCGGTTGCGTTAAGAGGCTTACTGGTGTCAGCGGAGGGCAGGTGCCAGATTCAATACACTTTAACACCCTGCAGACTACCAAAATATGCTAGCCTGACCCCTATTAGCAGGGTGATACTGAGAGTGGGTGGAGACAATATTAAGAGAGGGGATGGCAGAGAGAGAGAGAGAGAGAGCGAGAGAGAGAGAGAGAGAGAGAGAGAGAGAGAGAGAGACATTGAGGAGGCTTACCAAAGCCTGATCAGGACCTCCGATGTGTAAACCTCCATCCAAACTGCACCGGAGATCTAAAGTGCACTGCATGGCTGAAGGGCAGATCAGTGATGGCTGCTCCCAGTCATATCGTTACTCTGCACAGTGCCCTCTTCACATAACTCATGTGGACATATGTGCGGAGTTCTGTCAGGATAGTTGGAGCTTCATCCAGTTTGCCCCGCCCACTCATGTCCGACAGAAACGCAGCTTACCCACCCGCAGCAGTATGCTGCTGCCAAGACCCCTGCTGCCACGCCCCCTGCTGCCATGCTACTGCTGACCTGTCTATCTCACAAATGTGATATCCACTTGGCAGGGCTGCACCGTATGGTGCAAAAAACAACTCGTCCTGTGGTGGTTCTGACGAGGGACACATTTTTGAGATTGTGATGTCATCTCCCATTCTTTTTTATATTGTGATTATATCTGCTATTCTTTTA
This sequence comes from Sternarchorhynchus goeldii, assembly GCA_028565775.1. Lineage (NCBI taxonomy): Eukaryota > Metazoa > Chordata > Actinopteri > Gymnotiformes > Apteronotidae > Sternarchorhynchus > Sternarchorhynchus goeldii. Next base: position 2,078,425 of record JAOXYF010000003.1, on the reverse strand, counting down.
GACTACGATGTCATCTGCCATTTTTTGTTTGCAGGTTTTATTACTTTCTCTCTCTCTCTCTGTTTCTCTCTGTCTGTCTTTGTCTCTCTTACTATCTCTCTTCTCTCTCTGTGTGTCTATCTCCAGCTGTCTCTATTGCTGTCTCTCATCACATGTGTTTATAGTCTGAGTGGATGGTCTGAGTGGTTGAACAGTGTCGAGATGGTGAAGGTATGAAGCATGAAGTTGTGACTGACGCTTAACCCATTTCAACTTCTTTTATGACATTAAATGAGGAGACCGTGGCCATAAATATAAGCCCTTCACCCTGATGTCAGTGTCAGATTCGTCACACTGTGATGGAATGACAGCAGGTCTTGCAGCATGGCTCATGTAATGGTCGCATAATGTAAAGAGTGAAACACGTGCACATTACATCCGTTCTGTGGTCAGTATACTGATTAGAAGAAAATTACATTCACTGCACCTTTAAGGCAAAAGACAACTGTTTGTTGCACACATTACATTGTGAGATGACGTAGCCAGCGTCATCACCGAGCACAAGACTGAGGCAGTTACATCCCATGCTGGTGAGAATAGCACAAGCCCTGCATGACCTTGCTCCAGACAAGCTGGTCTCCACTCCCCAGATGTCTCCGGACCATTCTGATGTAGACAGAAATGGATGTGTTATATGTTCATGCACTCCGTGATAACACAAAGGAAATGAATATTAGATAGATGCGACAGAGAGGACAGGAGAGTGCTCCAGAGACCAGGACTAGTCAGTAGATCTAATTGATTGTGACTATAGCCTCTCCCTCACCCCCCCCGTTTTTGACATGTAAATGGATCGAGCCATCCCCTCCTTAACTACTGCCTCTAATGTTTCTTTAATGTAATGGAGTTTGATCGGGGGTGTCCTATATCCAATATTTTGCCATGATGTTGGAGTAAAGAGGTCTCCAGGGCCTATTGGGTTTACACAAAGACATACACACACACACACACACAAACACACACACACACCAGAACCTTGTCCGAACAGGCTCGGAAACATCAGATGAAACTTTGATCAGAGGTTAGATTGTAAACTAATACACTCTGGTATGTGACGGAGCTGACAGCAAACCAGACATACACGTGCACACTCGCACACGTGCACGCACGCGCACCATCCAGACATCCACACCTCTAAATCAATGAGGCAAAGGATGCCATCTGTACGAGGCCGGTTTCTAACACAGAGATTTAAGCAGGCTAATGACACGAGGTGACAGGAATACACATCTGGCTCTGCAAGTCACTCCTGGCCAGTAACCTTCAGTTTGTAACTGGAAGCTCCTCACAGACTTCACCCATTATAAGTGAGAGAGGAAATTCAACAGTGTCCAGAGAGCTGATTGGAAGACCAGTGCAACACTTGAATGAATGTCCATACTGATGTTACGATGAGGACACGAGTCGTGTCACGATCAGGCCAGGACTCACGTCATGAGGAGTCACATCAAAGTGAGGCAAGGAGTCATGTCACATGAGCCAGTAAGCAAAGCATTAGTCCTTTAGGTTCAGTTCCGTCACATTCATATTGAAAAGAAAACACAGTGCAAGACATAAACGGTCAATGATGTGTGGGAGGTGACCGGTAGATAGTGAAAAGGGCGGGTTCTATTTATGGCTCCACCCACTTCTGGGGTCATGTTCCTGGTCATGTAATGCTGCAACAGCTGGACTGTGGGATTTAGTTGCATTTGGACCGCCTAGTGGGTTGACCCCAGAAGGGTCAGTGTGGCCTCAGAGTGGCTTAGTGGAAAATGTAACATCTGTATGCTATGTTCCTTGTTCCTTCCTGTCAGGACGGTCCTGACTGTGTGATCTTCCTTTTTAAAACATTTATGCATATGCAAATGGCACTAGCTACCCGAGTGCTGCTGCTCTCACTCCTGAGCTGTGGAAGTGTTTGTGCTGGAATCTAGAATCTACTAGAGAGATTAGCCCTCTCTGCTAATGTGCTCGGAGGACTGAGAGATTAGCACTCGCGGCTAATGTGCTTGGAGGAATGAGAGATTAGCACTCTCGGCTAATGGCGCTTATCTGCACATGTGAGTGCAACTGTGCAGCCATTTTGTCAGCTAATCGACACACAGCGTAGTCTGAGCGCGTCATTGCCACACAGACAAACACAAACACAAAAGTCAGTTATAGAGAGAAATGACTGCTCAAACAGTGTTGGGCATCAATAACACAAAATACTCCGATACTCCAGTCTAGTCAGTACAGACAAAGTTAAGGTTTATAGCTACACAGTTATGTTCAAGTAAGCAATTTATGCAGTGATAATGGTGTTATTGTATGATTGAGGTTTTGCTGTTGATTTGCGACACATGTGCACTAGCAGCATGGAAGAGTATGGAAGGAGAAAAGACTGAAAACAGACTTGTAACGGATGGGAAAGATGTCAACAGGGGATTGATTGTGGATTGACTGTACTGCCTTTATTGTCTGGATCTGTTTGTGTGTGTGTGTGTCTGTGTGTGTGCTTGTATGCCGATGTTCGGGTAAAATGAATGAACTCCATTGCAGGTTGAGATGTACACTTACACACACTCACACACACACACACACACACACACACACACACACACACACACACTTACATGCTGTCATCTATGTACAGGCAAGGGGGCAGGGCAAGTCCTCTGGAAAAACAAACTCCAGTAGATGTAAGTCTGCCCGCTCTGACAAGCACTGCAGGCGTAGACAAACAGAGGGAGGGTGATGACGCATCAGATATACGAGTGTTTTCTTTGTTTGGGAATGGATGTAGGGAGAGAGGGAGGAGGAAGGGAGAGAGAGGGAGGGAGGAAAGGAGAAGGAGAGACAGAGGAAGGGAGGAGAGGAAGGATGGAGGAAGGAGAGAGTGAGAGAGAGAAGGAAGGAGGGAGAAGTAGTTGGTCAAAAATCCCTGTGACACAAGGGGAACAAGGGCCTCTAACGCTCCACACACACACACACACACACACACACACACACACACACACACACACACACAGTGGCGACTCGGAGAGATTACGCCACCAGCATCCGGCATCTCGTCTCAGTACATGAAATCACAAGACGAAAAAGGGGCAGAACAGACATCCTTCAGCACCTCAGCACGTGCACCATCCACACTGCTGAACCACGGCCGATCAAGGCGGAGCCCCATGTTCAGGCTACTATGCTGCCTGCACAACCGGCTCCCCCTTGAGGGAATATAGAAGGCTTGTAAATTCTAACCCTCGTGAGATGTTTGCGTACATGGGAACCCATGTCCTGTTCGTTACCACACACACACACACACACACACACACACACACAGTCTTCCCTGACTAATCCCTCCAGAACCCTCTCCTTCTCTCGTCTTCCCTGGCTGTCTGGTCTCTCTCTGTGGATCTCACAGCTGTACAGCTGGGTCTGATCCCACCCCTGTAAGATTATATAACCAAGGCCGACTGCTGCGTGTGGGTGTCCTTTAGCGCCGATGACCGATTGCGTCTGTCGGCATGTTCACACGGCATCCAACGGAAACCTCCTGGTGGATCACCTGGAGTGCCCAGAAATAATGTTCACCATGCATTTGTGTCCATTAATTAGGCTGAGTCAGAATAAAGCAACACATTTAGAACTATAATAAGATGGAAATGTATCATCGTTGACATTTTCCCAGGAGGGGAAGCTAAGTTTACATGTCTCCAGGTTTGGGGCTTTGGCTTAGTTAGGCAGGAGGAGAGGGGAGAGGAGGAGAAAAAGAGGGAGGAGGGGGAGGAGAGGACAGGGAAGCAGAGGAGAGGGCAAGTCTTTTTTCTTTCTTTCCCTACAGTCGGACAAGGCTGCCGAACATTAGGCAGACCACCACGAATCTGCGGGGCAGAGCAGTAAACTCTTTGATTATTGTGCCTCCGCTCCTTGCCAGGGTTATATTTAACAGCTCCCATAAAGAGTGATCCCAAACACTATTTGGGAACGGCCTGCCCCCGGAGCAGCCCCACCAGGAGGAAGCAGCATTTCACCCCTGGACTGGCCCGGGGACTGTCTGGCCAGCTTGTCTTTTCCAGCTGATCCCAGGCTGTATATATTCAGCCAGTTTGTACATTGGCGATTGCAAGGCATTTTCGGGAATCTGATCTCTGATCAGTGCTATAGTCAAGCCGGACATTTGAAATGCTTTCCTCATCTCTTGGCATTCCTGTATCTTCTTTAATCTTAAAACACTGCTTCATCACGCACTGAGATTTGGATCGATAGATCTGAGGGTGAAAACGACTTTATACAGTGTCTGATCTAGCAGTGAGGGCAGGTCCTCTGTGTCCAGCATCGGTTCCCACCAGTGACCAAGGGAGTTCTGCCATTTCTCACAACCCCCTTTCATTAGTCCTGTCAATCAGACAGCAGCGATGGACTTCCTCTTATGAGAACAGCAGTGTAGCCCAGCGGAGTCTAGCATCTAATCACAGAATCTGATCTTGTGTCTGATCATGGATGCTGTAGCTATAGCTAATGTCACACAAAGTATGATGCCTAAGAAATTACTTTATATTGCCACCAGACTCAAAAAAACAACTATGTATTGTTAGAGAATAGCAAAGTGTCACTCAACTACGGATCAGCACTACACAGTTCCAGGGCAATAATTCCAAAAGTATGGAGCTAAACTATGTCTGGACACTAAGCCCTGAGGGTTATAACAGCCTGGTAATCTTTTGCCCATTCAAAGGTCAAATCGGAAGGAATAATACGAATATTTTCTGCGCAAACAACAACTCCAGAATTTGTCGTTACAGCCGCCGTGGAGGTTCCTAAGCTACAGTAAATGAGCACTTACGTTTTTAAACTCCTGATTATTGCCTCCACTAAAACTCATGGACTGGGTCAAAGCGTCAACCAATAAACGTCCTAATATAAGGGAACTGGGGTAATAACAAGAGTGTGCACAGAAGGTCATTCAAGTAAATGAAGTGCAGGTAGTGTGTCTCAACTTAGGGACCAAGTCCAACCTGAGTCAGCTAAGCAGCAGAAAGAGGCTGCGTTCAGTGGACCTGGGACAGACAGCACCTGACTCAAATTAACACGCCTGGGTTTAGTCCATCTGGAGCTTAACGCCCGCGTGGTCACCTCCTCCGCTAATCTCACATGATTTATGGCTCCATCCTCTTGCCGCAGCACAGAGCCAGCTTAGCGTCATCTCATTACACACACACACACACACACACACACACACACACACACACACACACACACACACACATACTGTAGAAATCCAGTCCTCACACATGCACCTCATAGACTTCTAGGCAGAAGCTACAACTCAGGTTGACCAACATATCTTTCCAAGGACTTGCACATTTAGTGCTATTAAGGGCACAAGAGTTTTGCCATTGGTTGTTCACCCATCACACAGAGTGTGTGTTAGGGACATGCTGCTATCGTCATCATGACTATAGTGGCATTTGGCAGAAATCTGTGTGACACTTGGCAGCGACACAACCCCATTATCAAGAAAATGAAAAAATACAAATATTGACATGAACGTTGACATGGAGTGATCTCTGAAAAGTACAATGGTCCCTAACACACACACACACACACACATACAGATAAACAGACAGATAGGAAGAGCCACTGAGAAACCCCTTTTACACCCCCCAATCTATAGGAATAGCAAAGACATAACACAGACTCGGAGAAGGATTAACATTGTTAGCATTGTCAGTGATAACGTGAGGTACCATTAATGCTCCTTCACATCCATGAATCATCACTGTGCTCTTACTGTATGAGACAAGATGGAGAAGTTTAATACATTTATTTCAGAGTGTTAGATATGGTAACTACAGACTTGGCAGCGATAGGTGTATGATAAATCATTGGATATGTGAGTGTGTGTGTGTGTGTGTGAGTGTGTGTGTGTGTGTGTGTGTGTGTGTGCCTGCATGTTTGACCCTTTAGGTGTGTATATATGTGTATGTGTATGTAGCCCCAGGCCATAACATGAGACTGTAGTTCAGTGCCCAAAGTTGCTCACGTGTCATTAGTGTCTTACACTCTGGAGGATAAGAAACAGAATCCCAACAGAAAACAGCCCCCTTTGGACTTACTTCATGACCAAAGGCCATGAGGTTCTAACTTTTGACGCTTTTATACGTAAATAATTCACAGTTCAGATGAATTAGGGGATTCCGTTTAGCCTGGTTCAGTTTAGCTGAACCTTTATCTGTACAGATTTTCAGAGATGGAGCAAGAGGTGGAGCAAGAGATGGAGTGAGAGATGGAGTGAGAGATGGAGTGAGGCAGAAACCCTGACAAGAATTTGAAGAAGCTTGGGACATCTGATCATGCAGAGAAAGAACAGCCTGTGGCCCATTTTGCCAACCTTACAAAAATCCTGCAGACTAATACGAGCAGATAGAAAACGCTGAATATTGTAAACATAAAAAATGAAATGATGCTGCATTATTACATTTATGGTTTTTCTTTTGGGAGATGCAACATGGTGGCATTAGCCTTATAATAAATCAATTTGGAAATTAATTTACTAGATTAATGTATTGAAATGTATGGAGGAAACAAACTGTTTACATCTAAAAAGAACTTTAAAATCAGTTCTAAAAGAATCACACACCCAGTGCAATGATGCCAGTAATGGTATGAACAGTGTTTTAGCAGCTAGTGTTTATTACAGCTGTAATCCAGTAAATAGGGCAACGCAGTAGCAGTGAGAGAAAACAAAAGCATGAGTCAATGTCTTAATGCGGCAAAGATCTAATTTCCAATATGTTCCCGAATTGGAAGAAAGCAAACCTCCCATTATTAATAATGACAAATCAGAGCTAATGATGAAACCTAAAGTTTTTAATCCAAATTCAGGTTTCTGTTGTGAATATAAACCAACCAAACATTACCAAGTTCACCCAATACTTTATTCTAATTCACTATTCTAATACCTTAAAACATTTAATTAACAGTCATTATTTGTCCTGCTTATTTACAAGATACGGCAGATATCAGTGTCTCTGCTGGATAGTGTCATCTGTTGTGACATTGTTATTTGCATAACTATGGAAATTGATCAGTTACTCAGTGATACATTTGCTTTGAGATGAACAATGTAAATTGTAATGGGACCAGAATGGAATCATGAGGTACACCACAGTAATTTTCCATACATATTTTTTTTAATCATCTAAAGTATGCTGCTTTCATAAACCATCATAATTATTCAAAAATCAACATTGGCAAAATCAGAATTTACATCAAATTTTCACACACACACATTCCACAAATTTTTACATCAAATTTTTCAAACACACATACATGCACAATCAATTAATTGTTGATGCACCTTCAGCAAAAGTTTTCTTTCAGAACCTTAGTCCCTCACCCTTCAAGTGCTCTGCACATGTGAGAATTTCTTCAAGACTGATGGAAAAGCATCATAGGTGGCTGCTTCATGCAGCTGGAGAACATCACTAGTGTGGAGCTGAGGAGGACAGTAAAGGGTGGATACTTTGAAGGATCTAAAATATAAGATAAACAAATATTGACTATCACTGCATAATCATATATGTGTGACTTCATTGGTTTGAAATGTTTCTTTTTGTTGTAGAAAGTACTAAAAATAAGCAATGAGTAGGTGTGTCCAAACCTTTGACTGATGGAACGAGGAACGAGGAAGAGCCTGTCTCTAAGGCTGAGGAAGAGCCTGCCTCTAAGGCTGAGGAAGAGCCTGTCTTTAAGGATGTGGAAGAGCCTGTCTCTGAGGACGTGGAAGGGTCTGTCTCTCCATAGTCTGGCTCAGTGTGACTCTGCAGGACTAACCGATAGTGGACTCCACGTTTATAAATCACTGTACCTTATGAGGAACCACAGACCCATTAGCACTTGAACCAGTCTCTGCCTCTGTGTGTGTGTATGTGCGTGTGTGTGTGTGTGTGTGTGTGTGTGTTGTATATGATAGCTGGATCATCTGTCTCCTTTAATGTTCAGTGTCAAAGCTGGGACCATTATCTCCTCAACTTTGTATAAACACAGGAGGCCACACAGCTGCGCGCGCACACATACACACACACTCACATGCACGCACACACACACTCGCATGCACGCACACACACATACACTCACTCACTCACACACACACACACATACACACACAATACATGCACACACACACACACACACACGCACACTCAAGCACACACACACACACACACACAGATACATGTATGCACACACAAAGACATACAAACATACTCTGACACGTACTAAGCATGGCTATATTCAAAGTTCTGGGTGATCAAACAAGGTGATCACACACACACTCACACACACAAACACACACGCACAAACACACACACGCACACACACACACAAACACACACACCTACACACACACGCACACACAGATATACAAGGACACACACACAAATATACAAAGACACACAAACACACACACACTCATGAGTTTGCACATGCCAAGGAAAACACTGGATTTTGACGTTAACTTGTTTCTCATGAAGTCCAAGCAGCCTGGGGGGCCCTTTCACACACACTACATTTGCACACAAATCCTTTCTTGGCAAATGAGAAGTTCTTGGCTTTTCAGTGTATATA
>JAOXYF010000003.1:2035071-2048812 GCA_028565775.1 Sternarchorhynchus goeldii | reverse complement strand
CACACACACACACACACACACACACACACACACACACACACACATACACATACACATACACACACACACACACACACCTTACTGCCACCTCTAAAGGCCCTCAAGTTCCAGGTATTTGCATGGCAAGAAATATTAAGTGAAATATTAGGTGTTACTGCTGGTACGAAAGGCGGCACAGAACAGAGGCACTGGAGCTTGTACTATTACCTATTCAGCTACCTTGTAGCTATTTCTTGTAGCTATTTCTTGTAGCTATTTCTCGTCAAGGTTGTAATTGCCCAGGTTTAGCTGTGACTTTCCGAGAATCAAAGTAATGCTCAGAAAATTCCAGCCACAGTAAATGTTCCATGTTACACGTATGTTTATTGTGCATTTTACAGCTTTATCAGACCAGCGAAGAAAAAAAAAACTGTTTAATCTAGAATAACGATGCCAATTTTTCTTTATTTTGTTGTCTTTGTCATGTTTTTGAAAATGATTACATTTATGTTACCCGTCAGAAGGCCAGTAGAATTTACTGAAAGTAGTTTGAAGAGGCCAGAAACAGACTGTAAAAGCAGGGGTGCTACAGCTATACTGCACTCCATACCAAGCACTTTACATTATTAGACATTCCAGTTTTTAGGTAAGCCGAGAACACGTAAAAGGAAGCCATATTTAATTCCCTGGTTTTATCAGGAAATTTTGTGAGACTTCAAAGAACTGGTGATGTTTCAACTCATTACCAAAACTATAAGCAGGATGCCAGAGTCTGCCCTGCAGCCCTACGCCTAGTAAATGAGCAAAGTCGTTTACCATGTGACCACATGCGCAGAAACTATTTTTCAAAGCAGAAATGGTTTAAGAGGAGCAGAGTAGTGAGGGTTCGTCCTGAACACTGTGTTGTTGCTTCTGGAGCTCCGCATCTGAGCATCTGTTCACAGCTCTGTTCAGACCAGAGCCGTTGCTTGGGGCTACGCCCTTCTCTCAAAAGTGTTTTCTAAAACACGGAGCAGGTAATGCAGGCATGATGGTCTGCTCAGAGTTGGCTCAGCCTGGTGTGTGTGTGTGTGTGTGTGTGTTGGGATTAGTGTTTGATAAAGCTGTGAGATTCGCATGGATTAGGATGACACTCTGAATGTCTCTTGAGACATCAATATAAGCACACACACACAAACACACACACACACACACACACACACACACACACGAGTCCATCCACAGAGGGCCATGCTGCTCACTCAACAAACAAACAAACAAACAAGCTTCTCTGTCCTTCAGGAAAATCAAACCATTCACACCAATTTGGTGAGAATGGAGACTTAAATGTAATATTTGCATAAAAGCAGTGCTAATACTGCTTTTATGCAAATGTTGCCATGTGTCAGCAAGTCAGCAACATTCTGAATTTCTACAGTAAATAAAAAATACAGTAAATAAAAGAGAAGTTTTGTTCTAATGATAGTTATGATAGTAGAACTGATGTTCACAACATAAATGCATTTACTCAAACTGACAAGCATTTGTCAAACTATTAATTTTAGCAAATATAATACTATATTAATATAAAATTATTCAAAGTAATATCTATATAGTACAATATACTATGTGTGTACTGTTTTGTGTGTGTGTGTGTGTGACAGAGCGAGAGAGAGATAGAGAGAGAGAGTATACAAAAATACACCATTTGATCCACTGACCAACAACTGGGCCATTAAACTTTACTGATGTTATTGTTAACGTCAACATTGGTCACTGTAGCAGTAGATACAGGTGTTTTTTGTCAATGGTACATCATCCTCGCTGCTAGGAGACATGAAAACGTTTGCATCCTGCTACCCGCCTGCAATTAATACTGGTTCAGGTCAGCGTAAGTATCTGAGTCATGTCCTTTTGGAGCCAGGCCTACACTGTCATTTAGCATTAATGTTATTTGTCTTGAACTAGACTTGTAGAGAGAACAGGAACAGATGAGTGTTGTGTAGTACCCCCTGGGTAACGTAGTTTATATAGGGTCATTATGAGACATCCAAAACCTGATATGGTGGGAACAGAAAAGTGTGGAGCTTGTGAGAAGTTCCGGTCCACGTGAAAAAGTCATGGCAAGCTAAAAAGTGAAATGTAGAAATGTCAGCAGAGCATATTGGCGAGTACCTGTCCACTTCGACCACTGTATTCTTATATAACAGAATCAGCTCACAAAAGAAATGTCAGACTCTGGTGAATGACTTCACGTGGATGAGATGAAGGATCCTCGCATTTCACGAGCCACACGGAGACTCACAAAACTGATCTGTGTTCTGTGGAAGGGGAACACTGTGGGAAAAGACAGAGACCATGGTTACTGTATTTTTTATTGTCCTGATGGTAGTGCACAAAGCAGAAAGCCCAGCTGAGAGAGAGAGAACGATGTAAGGAGCACTAATGCCTTCCGGCAGCTCCTCAGAACATCTTAATGAGGGTAAGGCCTCATCTGCATAATAAGCAAATCATTCGAATAATTCCACCCCATTTTCATCCCGACTCTAGATTAGGAAAACAGACAGCTGTCATTATGACAGACTGGACACTGTATATAATCACCCAAAAACACATGTACACACTCACACACAATCTCCCTTCTCTCTGGTAGCCCCCATTTCTCAGGCTTTCCAGGCCATTTTGCCCAGATTGTCGTTGTGATGCGCACCACATCCTCAGGAGCTCATGGAGCGTTGGAGGTGACGGAGGGTCGGAGATGACGGAGGAGTTAGAAATGCTGAGCCAACATGTGCACCCCCCACACATATTTCTATGTGTGCACCCTATTTCTAACCCCTTCATTACTAACACTTGAGGGTTTTTTGCATAAATTGAAAGCTGATGGCTTTATGATCATGAGAACAAGAGAGATTTGATATAACAAGAAAGATTTGTTACAGCAAGTCGCTGTTTTTCTTCCTTGAACGAGCATCCATGCGTTCAGTAAGCTGATTTCTAAGCACTGGCCCAAACATACACACATACCCACTAAAAAACACACACACGCACACACACAAACACACACACATCCAAAAACAGCACTATCAGAGATACCCCATGCCAGCTCTCTCCAGCTCCTAATCCTGAACTATGTCATGCGTGATGGGCAACCAACCAATTACACAACATCTTAGACAATTACACAAATACAGAATTCCTCTCCATACAAACACGACAACGGAGACAGGAGAAACTCCAGCACCCAAGAAGGCCAGGATAAACGAGAGGCTTTCTCACGGAGGCAGACAGTCCCAACACCGTCGCCAACACATCTTCAACACAGTCGCCTCGAGAGGGAATTTCCACTTAATCGTGATCCAGCTAAGTGTGTTTGACATTTTGCTGGCGTTGTTTATGTTTATTTTCCACTTGCTTAGGACATTAGGAAATCGCTCCTCACATCAAGAGGGGTGAACGGAAAAACAGCAAGAAAAAAAAAACAACAACTTTGAAACCAAGTTTTCATAATAAGTTGTATAATTTTAGAATGGCCTTCCATAAACTGAAATGTATACACCAGCAACGAGTGTGTGTGTTTGGGTGTATGAAGTGGCTTGTGTTAGATTGGGGAGGGGGGATAATGTATACAGTTCTTCAGTGCAGTGGGTGAAGTACGTTGTGCTAGATTGGAGAGGGTGTAATGCATACAGTACTTCAGTACTGGATGTGTGTGAAGTGGGTTGTGTGTGGCTTTGTTTATGCGTGTGTATGGGGTGGGTGAGTGTGTGTGTGTGTGTGTGTGTGGTGGTATAATTAACAGGTCTTTTAGCATTCACCTACAGTAATCCCCCCTCTCTGGCCTCTCAGATGGTACCGGTCTGGTGTGCTGCTCTCCGTTGGGGATTTTCACAGAATTTATACCAAATGACACAATAGTGGCACCAGGCTCAGCAAAACAGGCCTCTGGTTAAAGTGATATGAACAGCAGCAGTAATACGGAAGCTTAGTCACATACCTTCCTTACATCAGTACAGCGGAAAGACGACCCGCTCTCAGCTAGAGTCTGATCCTCTCTCTCCTCTCCACCCCTACCTGATTACACTCTCTTTTCATCCTCTATCTAACTTGCCCTCTTTACATCTAACTCTCTCTCTTTCTCTCTCTCTTAAAAGTTCAACAACCTACAGGCAGTCCATGTATATGTGCCTCTGATATTATCACCACACTGGAGTGCTTGGAAACGCTATCTTTCATTGCCATGGACAGTTATGAGATTTAGTGTAAAAGTATTATTATTATTAATAATAATAGCGTAATAGGGTAATAGCGTAAGGGTATTATAAACATGACTCAGTCTAACATTCTTATGAATATGTTTGATTCAGTGTAATAGTATTAGTATGATTCAGTGTAAGAGTGTTGTTAGTATGATTCAGTGTAATAGTATTAGTATGATTCAGTGTAAGAGTGTTGTTAGTATGATTCAGTGTAATAGTATTAGTATGATTCAGTGTAAGAGTGTTGTTAGTATGATTCAGTGTAGGAGTACTAATATGACTGAGTGTAGTCACACAGGTGCTGCGTAATGCCCGTCACTGTCATACCCTGAGCATGACGAGATCTGTGACAACACTAGCATGAAGTACACGGTGAGGTTGTGATCAGATTAGCTGATCGGGTCACCTGAAACACACAGAATAGAGCTTACATGCAATGGAGGTGCCCTGTAATAAATACATAATGAATATAGTGTAAATGTGAGTCCGGACCATGTACCTCACACAGTCGTGCCTTGCCGAGCTGGAGAACGGGTTGTGGAGTGGGCCGAGCTCCTCTCAGATCCCAGATCAGCCGAGCCGGCGAGAACGAAAGAGGTCCTGAGGCCGGCACGCCGTCTCGGGACAGGAGCTCGCCACGTGTCTGTAAACAGGGGAGGTGTAGTCGTAACAGGCAGTAAAACTAATCACGCACTCTGGGTCAGCGAGCAGCCCGCTGACACGCCGAAGGCCTTCAGGCTTCAGGGTTTAAGGTTTATAAGTGGAACTAAAGTACTAAGAACAACTAACTTGAGCTTACACACAATTAACAGAGCCTTTGGTTGCCGTGGTATTATGCATGGATGCCTGCCATCACAGCGTGTGATAACTCAGGAGCCAAAGGTGCCACTCTGTTTCCACGTCTGTTTTCGGTGTCTTACAAAACTGGACATGAAAGTGTTTGTTAATGTGTGTGTGTGTGTGCGCACGTGTGCATGTATGTGTGTGTGCACGTGTGCGTGGATGTGTGTGTGTTATGTGTGCATGTATGTGTGTGTGTATGTATGTGTGTGTGTGTGTGTGTGTGTGTGTGTGTGTGTGTACATATATGGGTGTGTGTGTGCGTGTGTGTGTGATTTGTGTGTGAGTGTGCCTGCCATGGCTAAAGTGGAGGGCAGGCCGTCTCAGGCTGAAATTAATGAACTGAGAATGACCTTGATCAATGATTCAAAGCGGGGAGCGTCCAGGCCCACCCTCCTGCCCCCGCCCCCTTGCCCCATCGTTCATCACGCGGACCCTTTTGATCTGCGGCCCGAATCGCGTGCGCCGCCTCAATCAGGGCGCGATGGCGGCCCAGGCATCCCCACCCCTTCCCCTCCTCCACAGAACACATTAACGCCACTAATTGAATCCAACGGCGGTCAGCAGGGGTCAGTCAGTTTGGTACAGAAAAGCTGGGAGAAAAAGCAGCCCGAGAAGGTTTCCGTGTGGAGCCAGGACACGTGTTTGATCATGTCCTCTACGTCCAAAAGATTCAAAGGCCTGAGAAAAAGGGCGACATCTTAACCGATGTTGACTCGCTGATTGAAAACATAAACGTGTTTGTGTAATTTGTCAGCTATGAAACGTTCAGACAGCACGGAGCGCTGTCGCCTTCGATTTATCAGGAGAGAAGAGAAGAAAGCGGGAATGGAAGAGCGTGTAAAAAATGAGTCACTGCATTTCAGAACACAGTGATTATGTTGAACTCATGACGGATAACTATTATGCCAAAATGAAAGTGAGCACAGTCGTCTCTGCCTGTCTCTCGCTCCCCATCCCTGGTTTTCTCTCTTTCCAGTGTTTACAGCCGTCTCGGCACCACTGTGATCTGTGCTGCTGGGAAGCACATCCCTCTGTCTTCTCCTTGGAAGCCTGTTCTTCACACTTCATACCCTTGGCTTAGGAGAGACCCCACAACCTATAAATACAGTGCATAGGGCTGGCCAGTGGCAAACGGCTCACTGTTGCCCTGCATTTCCCTGGGCCAGAGGGTGGAGGGAGAGGGGGAGGAAAGGGATGGGTGGATGTGGAGCAGAGGGGGGTGTGGGGGGGGAGGGGGGTTTGTGCTGTTTGCACTTCTGAAGTGATTTTCTCCCTCCTGGTCTTTATCCACAGCAACTCAGGTCACCAGGGAGACAAACAGGATTGCGGGTTACAGATTACTGGATTATATTCCTGTCCATCTGCTTCAATATTACCGGTAATGGCATTCCGTCCTCTTTCTAAATCCCCTTGAACAGGGCCTGTTTGAGTTTGGAGTGGCCCAGAGAGGTGGCCCAAAGCCGCCTGGCTTTTGGGAAGTTATGTTCCTATAACCACTCACTAAGCATTTAAGATAGTTTACACTAGGACCTTTAGTTTAGTCCAGTCTCTACCACCCTCTTAAAAGTCCAGGCATTACCAGTGTGGGCTGCATCTGTCCTTGAAGGCCCCTTGAAGACTGAAACCAATAACCTTCTGACAAAGAATGCAGGACCCTAAACCACTGAGCTACACAACCATCTCTCATGCGAGAGTTCATGATCCTGAGTGATGTTGATATTTTGCAGTTTTTTGCAGTTTTGGTGTTTACAGCTACAGAGGAGCTATATTTTCATCTTGATTGTGATTAATAGCTTTCTAAAGCTAGCTGATGATTACATAAAAAAATCACCTCAAAGCTGCTACTCTAAGTTAACATCACAAAGCTCATTTTTGCTTGTGGTAAGTTCTTAGGGCTGAAATGTTAGTTCTCCAAAAAAACGTAGAAGAGCATTTTAGAGGCTGCGGTACAAAGCCTCAAATTTCTCGAAGCTAAGCTCAAGCATCGAGCGCTGAAACCCTCCCAAGAAATATACAAGTTTACTCGAACGCTTCGTACACATAAACTTCCAGGAAAATCAGCGATGCACTTATGGCTTCCCGAGGCCGTTTCTTTGTTGTGGGCACACGAGCGTTATTTTTCACAGGCCATAAAGTCCTCCTGCCCCAAACCATAGCTATTACCAATGGCTTCAGCACAAAATGAGAGAGAAGGGTGAGGTTGTTTGTCAAATTCTGTGGAAATGTGAGGCATTAATTATTGCTGGTCAAGTTGTGGATTGGTGCTGGAGTTGCACTCCAGGGCCCCGATCACTTTCATATGACCCTCAATGGCCCAACTGCCCTCGTCCAGAGCAGACAGGGTTTTGTCTTGGTGTCAGAGCAGACGGGGGTTCGTCCTGGTGTCAGAGCAGACGGGGGTTCGTTCTGGTGTCAGAGCAGACGGGGGTTCGTTCTGGTGTCAGGGCAGACGGGGGTTCGTCCTGTGTCAGAGTGAACATTAAATGAAAGAAAGCTTCAGGTCGATAGACACTAGCCAGGTCATGTCTACAATATGTTACTGCCTGGCCTGTTGATCTGGGACATTCACAGGGTAGGAATGTGCCTCCCCCAGGTGTGATGCATTATGGGTCGGATACTAATGTCACCAGTGCCTTGCTCTGCTTCAGAAACCGTAGGTTACCATGTCAACTGAGGCTCAGGGCTGATCTCATGCTGCAGTTACTGAAGTCCATGGGATTGGCTATTACTGCTATAACCATAAAGCCGCATATAAGAAATGCTCACCCAGGTGAACAGGTTTGTTGACTGTGAATAACCTTACAAAGTACTGCTGGTCTGTTTGAGGTAGTTTAATTTTTTTTTTCCCTGAACATACACTCTCAAGGCAATTCTGAAGCCATGACAACACTTTCAGCCCATAATGTTTTGCGAGGTATGAAGCCGCAAGCAGACAATCAAAGGCTCCTTACGATTTGCTTAATGGCCCTTTCAGTGGCTAAAAAGTGCCTGGTTACAAATTTGCTGAAGGAAGTTGTACATAACCACCCTAACCTTCTGCTACCTTTCACCTCTCCACTGAAACACCACGGGGCGTTTCAGAGAGACGGCTGAGGTCGGTGTCCTGGCAGATCCACCCAGGGAGAGGGAGGTGGGCGGAGGCTCAGTAATGGCGACCCCAGCGTTTAAATATTATTACTCCAGCCGTGGGGCCTCGAAAAAGGATTGCGCGCACCACCCGAAAGGGGAGAGGGCGGGGCGTCTTCAACCCTGACAGGACTGCTATTAGGCCGTGACAAAGCGCAGGGCTGGCCAATGGGGCGGACGGCGAGCAAATCAAGATTTATGGCCGCAAACTCCCGCCATACGTGCAGGACGAAAACGGAGCCAGGACAGAAACAGGAGAGGGAGGGGGAGTGGAGCGAGGAGTTGGGGGGAGGTGAGGAGGAGGAGGAGACATAAAGACATGACAAGTTTCATGTCTTTCAAAGCCGTGGTTTTACAGTGTCCTGAGGCGAACAAGTGTCATATACATATATACCTGAAGAAGGTTCTGGAGAGTAGCTTTGGTATATTTTAGTTAACAGTGCAGAAGTAGTAAAATTACTTGCATAGCTGATACAGAACTTCTGTATATGTACAATTGTGGTACATCAAACTTCATGGGGATTTAAGCGAAGATAACATTTAGTTTGGATACCAAGCATTGGCCGAATGTCTTCTGTTAACTTTCTTGCTTATATACGAAGAGATACATATAACATATAGATTATACAGAATAATGAATTGGTTTGGTTTGTTGTGCTGTTGTTAGTCACACTTATTAGTTAGTCGCAGTTTCAGGGTGCATTAAATGCTGAAGTCTTCAAGTGAGCTGGATGATCAACTATTGGTGAGGCATGGCTGTTCCTCCCACCCCCCCCGTGCTTTAACTCGTGCTGTTCTGCCGATTTCCACGTTGCTCAGCTGCCACTCCACGCAAACCATCCACATCACTCCAGTGAGCGACCGGACGACGGCGGCCGGGCGAAATGCAGAGCTGAAGCTGAGGTCATGCGAGGATTCAGTCAGGAAAAGTACAAACGTTTACCCTCGGTTTTAAGGGTTAACGGCCCGGTCCGGCGGTTTGCGCTTAGGGTTCCAGGCTGGATACCGCAGCGCCACGGCAGACCTGCGACAAGAAGCGAGGGAGGCGGAGACCCTGAAGAGGAGGAAGCCGAGTGACAGAACCGAGGGGAAAGATGGAAAGAGGGAGGAGAGGAGAGAAAGAGAAGAACGGAGGGAGGGAGGGAAGGAGGGAGCGGTGGGCTGCTAACCAAAGGAGATGAATGAAAGAGAAGAAGAGCTCGCGAAGCATCCGGGGGATTGTTTGAGGGGAAACAGTGTCCGTTTGTGGCCGGTGATAATACTTTCCATTCAGCCGGGCCTCACTGAGCGCCGATTCCTCTGAAAGCAGCCTGGCGCCCTGCTGGCGAGACCCAGCACTGAAATTAAATCCACTCTGCACAGTTATAAATTATAATGCTCTATAAACAACACTGCCACAGGCAACAGAGCGCGAGGCACAGAGACACAGATTATGGGGAAACTACAGAGGGGAAAAAAAAAAAAAAAACTTCTATAAGTTTTATTTTGATCACCATAAAGGAACACTTCATATATCATTCCTTCACTTGCTATATGGTATCACTTGTAAGGTCCAAAGAGCAAGTCAGTACAGAAGCACAAACAGCAGGACAGTTCTGGCTGAAGGACACTGTAGCAGCTGCGTCGAGGGAAAGTGTGTCCACACCTCCCCGATGGCAAAATCCTCCTCCGCAGAATCTGGATTCCAAAGTTTGAGGCAGGCTAACTGAACCAGTGACCTGAAACACTTTGGCTTAGCAAAGGAATGGCCCGGTTGCCTCATTCACACACACACACACACACACGCAAATGAACAAACACACACACACACACACACACACAGATAAATACACATGCATACATACACACTCTCTCTCTCTCTCCAGATAACACAATAATTGCTTTGTTGGCTTTTCTGTATTTTTTGGTTTGTGTGTTTTTGTTTAGCACTTTTGTTTAGATTTGCTCAGTCATCCATAATAGAATGTGACACAACTTGAAAAAAGTGGTCTAGAAAAATGCAAGTCATTCATAATTTTATAAAAAAAAGTAACTCATTTTAATATGACCTATTAAAATATAGACATGGTACATTAAAGGAATTTCAACATATAATAAACCATTTTAGAAAACAAGTGCCTAACAAAAACAATAGAACGCCTTTCAACAAAAAGCCAGCACCCCTACTGTTTTGTTGATGTAACTGCATGTAAAGCCAAGTAAATCTGGTTTGCCTGCGTAAGCTCTCTGTTCAGAGACATGGCCGTTCAAAGTGAAAGGTGACGCCGTGTAACCGGACAGAAGGATGTAACATTAGTTCGTCTCCGAAAGTTTGAGACCAGAGCGATGCATTTTCCACAGAACAAATGTTTAACCAGATCAACACGACCCCAAAAGAGGTGTAAGCAGAGAGGAAGAAGTTCAAAAGGTTTCAGAGTGTTCAGCTAGCCTGAGCTGAGTAGAACAGAAAGAAAAACACACAACCCAAACAAACCTAAACAACACAAAAAATTAAAATGCTGTGTTTATCTCACAGTTTTGTTTCAATGACATTGAAATGGTCAAATCACTCCAGAGGAAGAAGATGTCCCAAACGCAAACACTTTGCTCGCGCCCACATCCGCTTGCCCCGTTGCCGTGTGGAATATTCGCCCTCTTACTCTGCTAATCTATGAGGCAGCCTGGTTTGAGATCATGGCTAATTCAGTACAGAGCGCATTCCCATGGATGAGCTAGGTGGCTAGCGCCCGGCTGCAGTTAGCGGGTCGTAGAATGAACACTTATGGCTTTAGGTGCGAGGAGTTGTACAGGTTGGGGGTGGAGGTTGTGGAGGTGGTGTGGGGGGGATGAAAACATATGTTTTTATGGTTTAGATGGTCTATTCCTGTTTCCTGTCTTAAGACGAGGCCTGTCAGTTCACATAGCACATGACATACAGCAGCACTGACAGAGGGAGAGAGAGAGAAACACGGCGAGGGAGAGAGAGACAGAGAGAGAGATAGCTATAAAGAAAGAGAGAGAATCATGTTGTAAGTGGCTGAATCAGGCCAAAGAAAGGGTGGTGTAATACATCATTCAGATGTGTTCTGTTTTAGCTTTCATGCTACTAAGAAGTCTTTGCGTATCCGAAACTTCGCACTGCCCTGGTGAAATCTGATAGCACTCAATGGTACGCTATGTGCCTGTTGCTAGCAATTAGCTTCTCTAAAGCACCCTTATAAGAAGGGAGCTGAAAACAGTGCAGCCTTTCTTCGTGGTGAGCTGGGGTGTCGGGCTCTGCAGTCTCTCGCCCACGTCTGTCACCTGTCCGTCCAGGTGTGCTGGGAGTCGGTAGTCAGCACAGAGAGGCTTTGTGAGGCACAACAAGGCCATCAGGTCCCAGATCAGCCCGCCAGTTAGAAGCGTATCCCAGCTGTCCCTGGGGTCATCCCGCACGTCCCCGGGCCCGAGCTCACGACCCTCCTGCTGCCTTCATTGGAAACAATGTCTCCTCTTTGCCTGTTGCTAAGACTAAACAAACTCACGTTTTACCGTAACGGCGCGTAACGTTCCAAGAAGAGTTTTTGACTGTGCTTTAATAAAAGCAAATAAAACTATGTGTTTAATATTAAGGGGAGAGTTCTAGCTTGACAGTGCTGGTTATGACTATGAGTCAATTGCTTTAACAAAGCAAACGAAGCAGCTTGTTTACGAGGTTCACCGAGGTAGTGGGTGTGGATTAACCAGGTCTGTCTGCCACATCCAGGCCATCTTTGTGGTCCCACAGAGGCGAGCAGAACCTCTGCCTACAGCAGTGAGCGCACCTGTAGCCCCACCCACACGCCACGACCACGCCTCCCTCACAGGCCGCCACCACCAGCCACCTGCGGAATGGCAGTATCTGTCTGACACGGGAACGGAGACGGAAGCGGCCCGTCCTTACGCTCAACACCTGTAACACTGAGTCACTGAGGGTGAATGGAGGTCTTGCTGAGTCCCACACTGGTTTCAGGGAGCGAGGGCGTGCGTGACTGTCGTGTCAGTGAGCGGCTGCTGTTCCTGCTTTCTTGTCAGCTCTAGCTCGTCATGGCAACCTCCTGTTACAGTCTCCTACCTCGCAAACTCAAGGATGGGAAACGACCGTAGGCACAGAACAAACTCCCACAATCCCCTACGCGTATGCTCATGAAACTGCCCCCTCCACTCTCTCTCTCTCTGTAACCTTTACAATTTCTTCACATTTTTCAGTTTAAATGAACAATACTGGCATGACAAATTCATACTACATTGCCTAAGCATTTCTCGTAAACAGAGGTAACATGTACACAAAGAGGAATGTTTAAACACAGATGAACAGATAAACAGAGCAGTGAACAGCAGTAGATAGAGCATATACCCTGTAGTGTATACATACTACATATGTATACTGTATATATTCAATTTGCTATATATAGTACATAAAATATACTGCAAAGAATCACATTTACTTTATTTTTAATTTGCGTTGTGTGGATTTTCAGTTCTGTGTGGGTTGTGTGAGGTGGAATGGGAGGAAGAAAAGGTTTGTGTATCGGCTACAGGTGGTGAGGAAGTGTAGCTGTGTCTCCACTGGAGCTTGACTACAGTGGACACAGAGGCACTGTGGTTCGGCTTGGCGGGTGCGTCTGCCCATCTCTACCGCGAGGCTGTGGTTACTCAACCTGTAACCTGCTCTTCTCTGTTTGGTGTTCTCTGTGGAAGAACAGATGGTGCTGAAGCTTCCTCTGGCTTTAGTCCCATAATTCCAGTTGTTGTGTCATCATGCTGAGGTTGTCTGTTTGCCATGTTAGGACTGTTCCTCTCTCTTTCCCTCTTGTTTAATTGAATCATACTGGATACCGCTGTGACTGGATGTCTGACGCTGTGGGCGACATTGTGGTACTTCAGCACCATTCCCCAGCCTGGGCATACAGAGACAGCTCTGGAGTTATGACTGACGTACATTACAGTCTGCTGTCAAACGCATCATTTGCAAACCGGAAAAGAGACAGAGGCTTCAGTACTCCAGCGGGTGGCTTTGATGGTAGAACCAGGGCACAGAGTGGGTTTGAACAAGCACACACACACACACACACACATACACATACATCCATACATGTACACACAGGAGCACATTAGCTAAAGGTACTGCACTAATTATACAGCACTATTACTTCCATGCTTTTAGCATTTCACATTCACAACCATCTCACACACACACATAGGAACACTGGTACTGCAAATAACCAATATAAAATGCTTTCACTCAACAAAACATAACCAGGAATATGTAATAAATTAACAGTACATAAACAAAGATAAAACATTGTGTTCTTTAGAAAAGGCCCTCCATACAGCAAACACAGGCAGTTATTTTTTAACTATTTCCGCCTGTGACTTTCTGAATAATAGCTGCTACAGCAGACACACCTTCAGAGACAGGATATGGGACAGTCTCTCTCTCGGAGCAAACTAAGAACAACAATACCATCTGGCTTAACAGTATGAGCTGTTCAATTACTGAAAACAAAAGGAAAGGAGGGACCTAAGACTGTGCCTGGTGTAACATCGGGGGGGTG
>JAOXYF010000003.1:2017219-2032981 GCA_028565775.1 Sternarchorhynchus goeldii | reverse complement strand
GGTTGTATGATGGAATATTACCCTGTGAAGTGTGGTTGTATGATGGAATATTACCCTGTGAGGTGTGGTTGTATGATGGAGTATTACTCTGTGAGGTGTGGTTGTATGATGGAGTATTACCCTGTGAGGTGTGGTTGTATGATGGAGTATTAACCCGTGAGGTGTAACTATATGATGGAGTATTCATGACTTGGGACTACATGCGATTGTGGAGATTATCACTGTCCACAAATCATACTAACTGTCAAGGGAGCTGGAGGGAGAACAGTATTTATACCTATTTGTGGCAATTAGTCTAAGTAGGGAGAGCCTGGCGTGAGAAACGGAGAAGAAGCAGGATGTGGGGGTGTGAAGGATTCGTCATGAGAAATGTCATAAGGTTGAGTGTGTGTGGAATTAGTCACGCTTCAACTTGCAGCACAAAGCTAACCGTGAGAAAAAAAAAAACCCAGTTAGAGGCTTTTGAGCACACATACACACACACACGTGTGTGTATGTGGTAAATAAGGGAGGGAGTGAAACAGAGAGAAACATTAGAGAAATGAGAAGAGTGTTTGTGTTGATAGAGTATAAGTAATGTATGTGTTGATATGAGTGATCTCAGGAGGCAGGTAATAGGAAAATGGACATAGCGATGACTAAGAGGCTGCAGGATTGTTCATTTGTGTGTGTCGTAGGTACAACAGTGTGTAAACAAATGATACAGTGAGACAACTGTATAAGAGTGAAGGAGGGTTAGTTTGTACTGCTGAGACTCTTTAATGACTCAGACAGTGGAACTGGTGTGAGGAGCTTAGCTTGTTCCTCCAGTGGCCTGAGAATGAGAACTCTCATGACCAGAAAGGAGCAGGTTTCCATTGGCTGCCGTCTTTGAGCATACACAGGACCAGAGCCACACTCGCACACAAACACTCCAGCCTCCACTTCCTGTGCTCCCAGCAAACCCAGGGGGAGTCCACCCTTACACCACAGCTTTATCTAAACAGCCATCCGCCAAGCGGCTCAATGACTGGGGCTTCACATCTCAAATCATACAGCACCAAACGCAGTGTTTACTGGACCGCAGCTACAATCCCACTTCACCTACCACAGTCCATCCATTCCCATACACAGGAATGGGGTGGGGGCTGCCTACACAACCAAGTTCCTATGTGGACATGAAGCCTTTTAATCAAATGTTCACATGGGGTACACCAGGCTGAAAAATCTGAGACCTGGGAAAGGTCATTTCCATCCAGGGCTCATCATCCGCATGCATATGTTCATGACAAGATACTTCGTTGTCATGGCCACAAAGCATTGGGCTCACTTCTTTCACAAGCTGGGATCTCACTAAGCGCATTAGCTTTGATTAAAAAAAAACAACAACAAAAAAAACACGCTCTTGTGTTTTATCGTCAACAGAAAACACAGTTCGCATCGAGAGTGTCGATTTTGCATCATTTCCAGGGTGGGCTAAATATTTAGACAACAGGAGCTGCCCTGACATAAGGGGAGGGTGACAGTCCAGCCTCATAGCGACTTATGAGGTAGATGGAGGACAGCTGGAGACCTCACACGCACAGCTCCGCCGCATCGCGGAAATCGCCAAACGACATGCGGAACTCTGAGCCCGCCGCTCCACACGGCTCATGCTGTGTATGATTGTCTGCGTGGCTTCTCTCTGTGTCACATTCTTCTGCAATCTGTTAGCGTGTTACATGGACCGACAGTTTGGACAAACAAACAATTTTTTCCCCCAACATATAATGTCCTGACTCCTCCATTGTGGCTTTTGGTCTCCAAACCATTGCATGTGTGTAGCCAAATGAGCTAGTGGAACGTTGTCTGGTTGACTGTTTGTGTCTCGGCTAGTGTACCTAGCAACTAACAACACAACAACAATGCTAAGTAGGTTTTCATTTGCAACAAGCTTGAATGCCCCGTGTTTATAAAACCCCCTGTTCACCTTCACCTAAACACTTTCGTGTTCATGTTCCTCTAAAAGAACTTCAGCACTCTCTGTACTGCAGTGGCATACAGTATATCATATTTATTTGGTCTAGGTCTTTTCTCTAGTCTCCAGCTTTCTGTTTTTGTATGCTCTAGCTAGTCATAGCCCGCATGAATCTATGTTCCCAAATGAGTTAACATTCACAGTTAAGCTTTGTGGCCCATTTAACCACGCTGCATGAAAGAAGTAACAGAGCATGAGGCAATATCCCTATACCTACGCGACTGGCATGTGTGGTGCACTAGGTGGGCTGCACCTGCAGAAACGCCAGGGCTTGGACCAACTCTCCACAGGAGGCTAGCGTCATCAAGCCCAGCTGCTTCCTCTGCCACCACGGTCCAGTTGGCTGTGGCCCATGGTTATTGGTCTTGGGTCACCAAGGTTCCACAGTGCTGAAACTCACAGCTCAGGAGGATCGAAACTTAGTGGTGGGAAAGTGCTCCGGAGAGTGTTACCTACCTGCACTTTTCATGTCCAGTCCTTATCACATCTAGGACATACACATGCGAGTGTCCACTGATGGATGTGATAAAAGCTAGCGAGTGGAAGCAGCGGAGTGAATTTCCAGGAGAGGCAAAATAGCATCATGCAAATGATATCGTTCCAACCCAAACTTGCTAGCATGGCTTTATTGCTAGCTATGTTAGCATGAGAATCCTTCTGGAAGAATTCCTCAAGAGGACTTGCTCTAGAGGTCTGGTTAAATAAAGAACAGCGTGCGGATATACTTCAGCCAGGCTAATCTCTGGGTCTAAGCCTGACACAGCTGGAAAGGGTTCTGGCATTAACCCCAGCAGCATTACGCACAGCTGCATCAGCGTATCACATGGGGATGTGGGGACATATGGCCAGTATGCAGATGTGTCAGCCCGAAACAGAATTAAGTGTTGCTCAGGTTGCCGCCCTGCTCTACTCACTCTCCAGATAAGCAGCTTCGCTCTTGTGGCTGAGTGGCACTGACATCATTATCTGAGTGGCGTCCGGATGCATGACTGAGAGTCCTTTGAATATAATCTCAGCATTAAAGCTGTTCTTCTTTCCAAAGCTCTGTGATCATCGCATAGCATCTCTGATTGGAGACGAAGAGGAGGTGAAGGTGGGCAGCTAAAGCTTGACCCTACACTCTGACAGGAGAGGTATAAGTGAAGAGGATCTTGACACTCTCGTTTGAGAATGTGTTCATTGACCTCTTTGATCTTGGTTGAGCTTCCCTCCTGATCCTGGTTCCAAATAACCTTTGAAAGGTTCGAAAGAGTAGGGGCTTAGTTGAGGTTTTCTTCTAAGGTGAATGTTTTTTCCTTTAAAGAGAAGGGAAATGGGGGTGTCCCCTTTCTTCTTCAAGGAGGACCAAAACCATACCTTTGGGGTTTCCAACCACAAACTTTACACCCTCTGTCCATTGCCCCTAAATGTTGACATTAAACCTTTAGGGGGCAACAGCTAAAGAAAGATGAATACACTCATTTGTCCTGGGAGCCGTTGAGAGGGGGAGAAAATTTGCTGAAGATCTGTAGGACTGTGGCTGCCTAATGAATAACCCAGGGATGAAGGGACTGAGGGAGGATGAGGGTGAGCAGTGGGGGGGGAGACAAGGAAAAGAGAGAATGAAGTATGGGCTCTTCTGCTGGGATCAGGGAATGGCTGATAAACGGCATGAGTAATTCAGGGCTTCAATGGCAGAGTTCACACACCCTCTCACTGGCTGGGGCAGAAACAATACCCAGACACGTCCCCTGACTGTGAACTCCGGCAGCTCTCTCACCAATCTTTTTCACAGGCCAGACAGCACTCGGACCCTTGGGACAACGATCCTGAGCCCCTACTCCAAACAAGGACAAGAAGAAGGTGGGCTGGCAAGGATTTTGTTTACCAAAAACCCCCTGGAGATTCCTCTCAGATGCGGGATAAATACTTTGCAAAGTGGAGCTGGCAAGGACGCCTTGGTTGCCCCCGGCGTTGATTTTATGATTTCTTTGCTGTTTGTTTGTCTTTGTCCGTGCCTGGGCAGGGTGTCTGTGACGTGGCCCTGTTCTTCCTCCTCCTGGGGTTCAGTCTTTCCCTGCACTAAATGATCCTTTCATTTCCTCTCTGACTCCTCTGCCCCCAAAGCAGCTCCTGGACTCCACAGTCCCGCGCCTTGCGTGCGGAACTTGGCAACTCATGCTCTGGCCTGCATGTCCTCTTTCCATCTTTGATGCGCCATGTGATGGCACTTCCCGTCTGGACCTGAGCTCGCGTGACACAGTCCACCGGACTGGGCTGGCCAGACTTGGATGGGACTACAAAACAATCAGAGTCAACAGCAGCTTCCAAACAGCCAGTCAGTCTGCAGAGCCAACTGTGACTAGGCAGACCCAACCCCCTCCACCTTTCTCAGTCGACCCTAACCCCACTCACACTACCTCCACACCCTGTCATTCATGCGCCCGCATCCCCCCCTCCCCAACCCCCATCACCTCCACCCCTCAAACTCTCTCCTCTGAGACCTGACTACGGAACTGACATAGGAAGTCCCTTAATGGTTCCCAAACCTTCGGGGGAGCCACGTGCACTCTGTGAGGACTAAACATATGTTTAGACGAGACAACATCAGCAATCACCACTTGACCTCTGCAAAAGGCCCAGCCTCATGTCCTCCCCCCTCGGAGGGGAGAGGGGACTCGGAGCGGTTAATATAATCAAGTGAAAGCATAAACCGGGTGAGGAGGCACTGAACACTTGCCCAGTTCCAGATGCCCCAGCAGACGACGCCAGGACCCGGCTTTGAAGAGGCGTCTACGGCCTCCGCTGTGGACAGCTTAAAATACGGCGGTTAAAAGATGAAAACATGCAAGTAGCCAACACATGCATGAAGTAGCAAACACACACATGAAGTAGCGAACACACGCATGAAGCCCTGAGTAAACAATGGCCTGAAATAATGATAGCAAAACACAAAATGCAGAGGAGAGCTTAGGGGTCAGTACCCTTGTCACAAAATGCACACACACACACACATCCCATGGGCAGAAAAATGATTCCATACAGATGTTCAAGCAAGAAAAAGAAAAATAGAGGTGTCTGTAATGGTGGGGGAAGTCAGAGGAAAGAGTGAGAACAAATTGCTTATGTCTGTGACTTCACATTCAATGTGTGAATGAGATGTTCAAAGAAAACACGGGCTAATAACCGCTAACATCCTGCAAATCTGCCTCCCATGGGAAAGCTCTTCTGGTTGTTTTTATTAAGCCCATGCTGGTGTGTCTCTGGGGACTATTATATATAACAGATGAATCAGTACTGTGAGAAAACTGTTATGGACAGAAGTAGTTCCACTGCGCTGACATGGGAGCAGATTAATAAGCACTAATATTAACCTTAACCAACACAAGGGAAAATGCTGGACTCGTCACAGATCAGTGTACAGGGGCAGCTTTTACAAACACTGAGAACAACACCCTTCAGTGTGCGGCCTGGCGTGAGCAAAAACAAAAGGAGTGATTCTTCATGAATTACAGAAAAAAACACAAGGGTAAAAAAGTGCACAAAGACACACAAGAGGTGACACAGAAAATGATCAATTCCATTTTGTACAGAATAGGTGTAATTATTTCAGAGTAGTTATTCATCGCAGGCTGTTAACTTACAGATGTGTAACTAACACACACATACACACACGGAACAACTATCTATCATTTTCTTGCTTATCCACCCTTGTTGAAGTTTAGCCTGTGTGACTTAGTAACTGATAAATGTAATGTCACTCCCTGCAAAGCCAAAGGAAAGTTGCTGGGTCACTTTTTCAGATGTGCCATGCGGGGGTCAGCTGGCTGGTTAAACATAACCACCACTGAAAGATAAATCAGAGCTTTCCCCTGGTGCCATGCTTGATCGAAGAACACCACCTTAGACAGGCTTCAAACAGAACCACATACTACGGCATCTGCAGTGAGGACAAATTTAATAAACACAGACTGAAATGTGTTGACAAGCACAGTAAGGAAACATAGACATATCTGGCACCAAATGTTGCGTATTTGTTTCTTGAATTTCTTTCTGTTGTCTAATTTATTTCATTCAGGAGTTATTGCCTTGCGAAGTAACACCTTGTGTGAGTAGCATCTGCTAATGTTTAATGCTAAAAAACAAATCACATTCTTGCCTGCATAAAAGTTTAGGCGAATACTTATTCATTCATGACTACAGGGAGAAAGAAAGACAGAAAGAAGGAAAAAAAAAACACTACATAAACATTTTTCCGGATGCAATTTTGTGAGCAGGGGTAGATTTCCCAGTAGAAATCAGTCGCTTGGAGGAAATCATTTAGCCTCACTAAGTGCCAAATTGTATCCTTATTTTCCTGCCCTGGCTCTGCGCTTCAGACTGGTGGTAAGCGCTCTGCAATCTTTCACCCGATGACTGTGTAAACACATCTTTAAGAGGGGAGGCATAATCCTTGTGTGGGCCTTTTCGCTCTCTCTCTTTCCCTCCGTCTCTGTCTCACTCTCTCTCCCTCTTTCTCTCTCTCTCTCACTCACTCTCTGTCTCTCAGTTTTTCTCTCTGTAGCTATATGAACAGTGTTTCACAAATCCTTAGAGAGTTTCCAGACCAGTGGGTGGGTGGGAGTCTATGAGGTGAAGCAGCTGTAGTCCTGTTACGCTGCTGGAAGATGGTCACCTGCAGTAAACCCCTGAACTGCCTCATAGAGCAGGATGGGTCTTGGTCTTGTAGGACAAACTGTTAAACTTCTGCATTCTGTGCGAATTCACACAGGAGTGACTGGTTAAAAAAAATGGCCAGGTATGTGTGTGGGTGCTTATATTTTATTTATTGTTTGTTTTTATTTTTACTAATTCAGATAAGCTTCACAAGACTAGTGTATTAAGATTAGTTTATTAAAAAAAACAGAAAACTGACTGTGGAAAAGTTATTATTGTTGTCTCATTTAGAAAACTTTCCATTATTGAGGAGTGAGACGACAAAATAGTTTATTTTACTGAATCTCATATAATATATAATATATCTAGAACTCTAGGTAGAAAAAAACGCTAATTGACAAATTATGGCAACCTGGCAGAGTATTTTTATATAGGGAATAATCCCAGTTTATTTCTCCTATAACTGTCACAATGTTACTGTCTTTTTTAGCTGTTTACCTCTCAATCACGGGTTCATTCTCTTTGTCTGTTCTGATCAAAACCAAAACATGACTGACACGGTCTCTAGCCCAATAAACCCCCAATCAGTCTCACCCCCCCACAAACACACACACACACAAAACAGCATCCCACTTCGTCTGCGTTACAACTAAAGAGAATCATAGCTACAGGAAAATGCGTTAGCTAAAATGGGCGACCTCTGTCCTGACGTGTACTGCGCGCGCTGTATCAGAAACACATGTAGGCTATGCTCCCGCGCCACCGTTTCCTCTTCTTAAACGTCTTCACGCGAATTCTTTCTAAATGTCAGTTCCTTTTGTAAACAGTGCCGAATACAGAAACAAGTCGTCGATCGCACAGACAACTGTTTCAGTTTTTCCCCTTCGTTTTCCCTTCTGAATATATAGCGTGTTAGTATCTTTGTTTCTCTCGTCTCAGCATTAGTCTTTCAGCACGTTGGTGCGCGTGCATCCTCCCTTACTTTATTATAAACAGGTTTCTCTGCTGCGTTCGTCTGGGAAGAACACGCGGACTCTCCAGAGGGGACTGATGCTGTTGGCCTTGTGCCAGAACCTTCGCCTACGGTCCACTCGAGCTTTAAAAAAAGACGAGATTAAAAGAAAGATGTAAAGAAAGGGCTCTAGTGTTTATAAAATAAAACTCAACTGCAAAAAGAATTATGACTCTTATTATGACTTAATATTAAATAAAATACAATGACCTAATATAAAATAAATTTCACGTAGTGGCTTCATGTCAATTTCGCTCGCTTGTCACCTGTCCAAACCTCCTCGTGTGAATCGGCCTCGGGTCAAACTCATCTGAAGATGAATTTACAAAGGCGCACTCTGTCCCTCCTAGGGCCAGGTGAGCGGATATCGTCTTCCTCCGTTCGCGGAGCCATCTGCAAAAATAAACCTCGCACAGGAAAGACTTGAAACCTCGCTCTGGCTGACGCATCTCTCACGTGCGGGCTTTCGGCGTTTAAACTGCGTGCAGATAGGTGGCTTCGATTTATTTGATCCTCCTGGACCTGTCAGTCAGCACTGCATATTACAGTTTCTTTTAGTTGGGTTGCCTGTTTGATTGAAAAAAAGACATTTACCTTATGAATACACCGTAAAAAGTATGTTGTTTTAAAAGTATTTTACCGTAAACAAGATCACAATATGTCTATTTTTTCATAGTAATTTAGAATATTTTAGAAACAACAGTTCTCAACTTTGAATGTACAGTTCACAAAATAGAATACCGTAAAGTAATTTTTTACGGTGTAGTATAATGACCATAGCTGTCAGTATGTTATCGTAGATTATACACATTTTTTACAGTCTATATGAATGTGAGAGTGGAGGCCTGAGCTAAGATACAGGTGACTGCACAACAGAGACATGGTGTGTATTGGTCTTGTATAGCGTGATATTCTATATTGCTTTAAAGAGTGAATGTGGCTGTAAAATCGTGTTACATGCACATTATGGCTGGTCCATAAAAATGACTCAATTAGACAGTGAGATGTTGTGTGGAGAGTCTTCATGCTAGAGTCATGTATACTCACACTACCATCACACAGCTGTTGTCTCTCTCTCTCTCTATATATATATATATCACACACACACACACACACACACACTACCCTGTGCTCAACAGTTACTGTATACTCATATGTCATGTGAATATGCCTCTGCTCCTATATTCAAACAGACATATTTCTTCAAGCATGTCCTCATTCTCTCACACCTATGTACACACAGCTTTCTTTCTGACCCAATCCCATCCCCCTCCAAATTCAGTAATCTCTCCTCCACAATGTTGCTGTACTGAACCTCAACCCTGCAACAAATCCTTTGACTCCACCACCCGTTGCCTAAAGCTCATCCTCCCACCCTAAGCCCCTCCCTCTGGCTAAAGCTCCTCCCCCTGCCCATTCACCCATCTCCTACCCCATTTCATGCTTGCAGCAGTCCCATGAATCGCTCCATGTGCTGAAGCCATTTACCGCGCCGCTCCCCAAAGTCCCGTGAAAGCTGAAAGGGGCGGACTGGGGTGATAAATCTCACCGGCTGGGCCCCAGGACGTGCCGGTCGGGCCCTGAAAGCTGTCTGATGGTCCGGGGTCCACAGGAGATAGCAAAGCCAGCCCTGCTCTTCTTCTCTTGGCCAGATTCTCTCTCTGCTTCTCTCTCTCTTCTGGAGACTCACAGGGGGCGACTAGGAGCTGACACGCAAGCCCAGCATGTGAATGGCACCTTTTCAAGTAGCAAGAACAGTTGTGAGATTAGGAGAGGAGAAGAGAGGAAAGGAGAGGAGAGGAGAGGAGAGGAGGTGGCTTGACTGACAAAGAACGAGTGGGAGAGATGGGAGTGGCCAGGTGAAGAGTGAGAGACAGAGGAGCAAGAGGTCACCTCTAGAGTGCAGAGGTCACAGGATTAGACTGTTATCAGTGTTGATAAAGCCCCTGCTGTAAAGAGGCTCTTCCGGGAGTAAATGTGAATGTGTGTAAATGTGAGTACAGTGTGTGCACAGCAAGCCACCTTTAAGTGCTTGGGCCCCTTAACAACCAGCCCAGGCGTCATGCTCAAAGCAGACGTGTCCCTCGTTGACTCTGCCAAGGTCTGGACACCCTGAGGACAAGAACAGTTGGATGTCTGATGCCTCCTGAGTGTTGCTACCTGACACAAGTGCACTGACTGAGCCTTACACACACACACACACACACAATGTACCCTACACACACACACACACACACACAATGTACCTTTTTGTGTGCACTCCCAGTCCTATCTGAAATATCCTGTTTTTCTCACGTTAGCACTGCTAAGCACTCAAGGCATAATAGGATGTAGAAATTTCTTTATTAATGATCATGTCCATGAGGATCTGCGGCCTCCATTTCTGCGGCGTCAAAAGCGAAGGCCCTATCACGTTACGAGGAAGCAAGGTGGGCAGCTACGGACGCCTAAAAAAATACTGCAAGAAAAAAGTCAATACCCCCGTCTGGGCTCATCGATCGACTGAAAATAAAACACTGCACTAGGACTCACTTCTGACCAGGCTCTAGGGTATTGTAACCATCCATGCAAACACACACACACACACACACTGGCAGCACGGGGGGAGTAATCAAATTTCACGTGTGATATGCAGGATCTAGGGCGGCTGTAGATAAAAGGCCGGCACGTTCGGCGAATCGGCCATCGCCGGCAACTTTTATGCATGCTATCTGTGCACGTGAGATAACGCCACGGAGTGCCCCTATAGGTCGAGAAGCAAATCAAATCCCACCGAGACACTGTGACTTTGAATCAGGACAATGAAATCAGAGCACATCTGTTATCACGGCACCGTCTGCAGACACGCGCGTCCAGCGGGAAAGGGACGTGGAAGGAACGTTGGAGAGGACCAACAACGAGTAATGAAACGGAAAGAGGACAAAAGAACGAGGGAACAGGGAGGAAAGGAAGAAAGAAATCAAAGGAAAGGAAAGAAAGAGAATGTAGAGCAAGTGAGAAAAGAAATGGTGCTGGTGTGGGTGTGTGTGTTTAAGACAGAAACAGAGAGCGAGGGAGAGAGAGAGAGAGTAACTGAAAGTTGTGAGCCGTCTCCAGTGTTGCTGTGGGTTCTGCTTTAAGGTAGAGACAGTGATGGGATATGATAAGACAAGGCGCCGTGCTGCTCTGTGCTCTGACTGATGAGCAATCACACTCTTACTGATAAGAGACAAAGTACACACACGCATGCACTCTCTCTCTCTCACACACACACTCATGCGCTCTTTCTCTCTCTAAAACACATGCACAAATGAACACACACATATGCAATGTATATACGCAATGCATACACACACACAAACGTGCACGGATATGCACACACACACACACACACACACTCACACCATGGTCCATCCTAAACCAACTAAAACACTTAAAAACACCTTAAAAACATCTTTTTTTTTTGCAAAATTGAAAACACCAGCATAAAGCACAACACAGAAATGAGCAGAGCTCCCATTAATTCTGCAAAAGCTCGGGAAGTCTAAACAGGAGAATCTCAGAGCAGACCATGTGCGCTCGCACCCGTAACCACACACACGCACGGCTCCGCCCCGACCCAAACCCCTCACTCTGCAGTCATTGTTTTGTCTCCCTGTCAGAACTGCAGGTGAGTCATAGAGATTGTAATTACCGTCACTGTCTTAGAAAACAAAGAGGTAAAGATCGGACCCTTTTTTGTTAGCCACAGATTCCTCTGAAGACGGCTGGTAATAAACAGAGGATAATCAAAACAGATATGATTTTATTCAATATCTTCAATCAAATTTGCCGAGCCTTACACACAGTATAGCCCCGCCTAGCATGACGTGAGAGTGAGGAAACATTAAAATACACAACGCTGGGCTGAGGTGGAGTTATGTTGGCATGCCTAAGAGATCGGTACTAATTCAGGTAAGGAATTAATCTTATCTATAAGAGCTCCATATGGATTAGTGTTTATGATTATTATGACTAGAGTAATTTTGTGCTTAAAAAAACAACACCAAGCCCAAAAAACAGAACATGTGCAGTTAATTTAGAAAAAAAAACATATCAGGATGTATAAACAAGCTCTTTGATCACTGAAAGATGGCATCAGTAGAGAGACGCTCTGTGCTATGTGGCACCATTGAGGCAAACGTTGTGGAGCGTGAAAATCGTGAGGCGGGTGGACTCTGGGAGGAGCGCTGTGAAAATGTGCTCAGCAAGGCACAGTTCTAGGCCCTCATTCATCATTGTTCTGTCCCACTGAGCTAATGGATGTTCTCTGCTAAATGGACAAGCACTACATGGCTATCCAGTAAGCCAGAACCAGCTAAAACAGTGTGTCAGCTAAAAAAGGCACCCGGCCTCTGTCAGCTGTGTGTGTGTGTGTGTGTGTGTGTGAATGTGACGGTGAGAGAAGAGAGAGCGGGGAATGGGGCGCAGAGAAAGACAGGAATAAAAGAGAGAAGGGAGGAAGAGAGAGCGAGAGGTAGGAAGAGAGGGCAAGAAAGAGAAAAAGCACCATAGAATAAAACAATTATGGCTTGAGATTTTCTCTTGGAGCATAAGCTTTCATAGCCATGCAACGATTAGTCCAGGAAACAGTGCCAGCTTACAGATTTCTGACATTTGTGTTTGCATAATGTGCACTCTATCTAGATGGGCAAACTGGGCCTCAGAGACAGAGAGAGAGAGAGAGGAGAAAGAAAGAAAGAGAGAGAGAGATTTTTTTTACACACTATCAGTGGACAAGGCTTATGTCTCACTCAGCCAGGCAGGTACCCATCAATATCCCAGGCTCCACTGGGGCATCACATCACACTGGGGCCTCCAGTGAATGAACAGAACTGTTTTATCCAGGTAAAATACTACCATTTGTTTGCATTAATTTTCAGGTGTGTTTTGAGGCCATATTGACCTGGATAAAACAGCATAGCAACCAGGGAAGCATGGGAGCTTTTAAGAAAACACCCAGAAAAAAAGCTCTCCTATAATTAGGTCACAAACTATTGCGTGCTGAGGTAAGATTGGAATAGGACCAAACGTCTGAAAATGGTTTTAGCACTAATGCAATAATACAAAACCCACTTAAAACATAATCAAATGCACAAGGCAAGGGTAATGCTATTCATTGACTGTATGTCTTTTGTGAGCAGTTCACAAGACTTCGATTTTGGCGGCTGTATTGTAGCTACAGTAGCTAGGAAAACACATCACTAATGCACCAGGGGTTTTAAGTGGAATGGTCTGGTGACAGCTAGGGTCTAAACTTATGAATAAATACAACATTTTTAATAAAGGTACAGATACAAGATGCTAACAGAAAATGTAAAAAAAAAAAATTGAAGAAATTTAAATTTCATTCTGGTTATTTTGGTGTGGCCCCATATTAACTGGCAGCTCCATCTAAGAGCTTCTAGTGGCCATAATCTGATATTCTAGCTGGTTTTTAAACACACAGTGCCTGAACTCGACCCGTTTCAGGGTCTGACTTAATCATCTCCCAGGCAAAAATTGCTTTGATTTCTCATGTGAGAGCACGGGTCTGTCTTCAAAACTCATCTAGTACTCTTCGCTTAACCCTATCATTAAGCACCTTAATAACAGCTTCTCACTAGAGCACTAGTGAAGCCTGGCAGGCAGTCAGATGCAGATCGGATTTCTGTGTTTTCCACCCTCTCATCCGTTACACAATGAGGGCTCAGTCGACAGCCAGGGATTCTGGGATATGGTCAGCTTTCACCCACGGAAAAGTTCCCACAGACAAATGTCTTAGAGTGTTAATATTTGTTATTGAATGACTTTTTAAAAGTTTTTTTACTTTCAACAAAATATGTATTTGAGAGAATTTAGGTATTTGTAGTATTTGATGATCAGATTTTCTACGGTTAAAAATGAAGAACTAATTGTTAAAAGAGTTTAGTCAAAGGTTTAAAACACTATAGGTGACTATGTGTTCCTGCACAGCACATGTATGTCCACACATAATCTATACAAAGATATTGGTGGCGGGGTGGCTAAAAGTTTTTTTTCAGACCCTAATTGATTTCAAATGATGCCATGGTTAAATGTTTACCGGCTTGGCCTTGTTAGCATGTTTGCTTGGCATAGACAGCTGCCTCCTGTCATATCAGAAGGCTCCTGAGACCTGACACATAGAGGCCCATTAGCACTAATTCAGAGAAATCTCTAGCCCATTATCCACTGAAGCTGCTCGCCAGGGCAGAACACGCACCGCCGTGGCTCACGAGCTAGGCTAGGCAAGGCTAGGCTAATCGTGCACCAATGGTTAGCTTCACCTGCAAAGATGCATGCTCGGGCAACAGTAGGCTCCTCAGTCGTCGGTCTTCCATGAGGACGCCGAGGCCGAGTCTCACCCACTTGGATTTTCCAGGCTGTGTTCTTGAAAATGACTCATTGAATTACATCTCCACTAAGTTAGGCTAATTAGGTTCATTTGAGCGCAGGGTTAATTCAATATCGGATGAGGGAAGTGCATGATGGATGTTGTTATAAATGACAGAGACTTCACTGACTCAGCCAAATTATAGAGAACAGCATTACGCTACTGTCTATTTCTCCTTAACACATTCTGTTAGCTTATCACGAATGATACAAAGATGTTTTGAAGTATTGTCAAGACCTGTGACAAACGTGCCCATCTTTAAGCATCAGCAAGGTGTCCAGCCTTTTCTATCCAAAATGCTGTACGTCTGATAACCTTGTGCAACCTGGCGAAGACTGTGCTCCAGAATGGGTCTGCATATGGAAATGATCACAGCACAGTAGCACAAACCAGTTCCTGTCCGAATCTTGGAGAAAGAAAGGGGAGGTGGTGTATCGCTGGTGGAAGGGAGTTTCTCACATTTCTGCCATGAAAATGAATTTGAAGTTTTAAATGCAATATGACTTCAAGCTGCTCTCCAGAGAGGTTCCTGCGCATTCTGATCAACACCATGGTTATGACCCTCTGAGAATCTGAGAACGTTAAACATTACACATCCTCTGCATAAAGTGCAATTTGTTCAACATTTTTAAAAATAATTTTACAAAACATATATTTTTAAACATATACAGTGCATTTTTTCCCTTCCCAAATTATTTTCCAAATTCCAATTTAAACACATCACCACCAGCTTCGGGAGTCAAGAAACAACTGCCGCTTCATACAGAGCTTCATACAGAGCTTCACAGACTGAGGTAATCGGCTTCACATCGCCCACAGCTGGTTTTCTGGTCCTAGTAGTAAGGCCCAGCTCTGCACACCTTCTGTGACTAGAAAAACAATCATAAAGACTTTAGATGTGATTGTAAAAGTAATAATGCTTTATACTGATACATTTTCCATGTGCTACAATAAAAAAGTTGTTTTATTTTCTCTCTTAAGCTAAAAGTTTTGCTACCTGCAGTATACACTCTATAATTTTTAGATTTAAGAGATTTTAGAGGGTTTAACATTAAAATAATGTCCCTATCCAGAGGTATATTTCTCAAAATACACTTCAAAGTAAAACCTTGCATTCATACCCGGCTTTTTCCAGCAGTGTGGTGTAGTTGTGGAAGGCCATCGATCCAGCTGTTGGCAGTCAGACTCGGTGGCTTGGTAGTCTGGTGTGATTCATCCTGATTATCTCTGTAGCAAACTTTAATACACTTAGTGTCAGTAAAATTTTAGACAGCCCCAAATTAGGCCAATGCATGGTATCCCTCCCTGGTTCTTTGAGTTTGTTGTCATGACTGGAGAGCAAGAAGCCAGAACACGCGATGCGTGTTTATTAGTGTTGGCCAGACAGAGAGTTTTGTATGTGTGAGTGGAGCAGTGGAGAGGAAGTGAGCAGCAGGAGAATTTCTGCTAGGGTTTTAATCCCACTGAAAGATTTCAGGTAAATACCTGTGCCATTATTATTAATGCAGTTTGGTTAGACTTAGAGGTTGGGTCTCAGGAGTAGCTCAGACTTTTCTTCCCAGAAAATACGTTTTGACGTTCATAGCATCTGGTTAAGATGCTAGCGTTAGCACTAAGACTAGCATTAGCCTCCGGCAGCAGGAGATACTAATCAAGCACTCAGGGATAGGGACAGGATGTCGGACAGGGGTGGGGTGGGGTTGGGGT
>JAOXYF010000003.1:2005656-2017119 GCA_028565775.1 Sternarchorhynchus goeldii | reverse complement strand
GGATGTCGGACAGGGGTGGGGTGGGGTTGGGGGGTGGGGGTGAGAGGTGGGGGGTCCCCAAGTGCAACACGCCACTTCCTCTCCTTTCCCAACTTCCGAAAATTACATTCTCATATCAAAGCGCAGCAGATATGGGGCAGATAGGAGAACTGGAGTATCCTTGATGTGGAGGAGAGCCCTCTTTAAATAATAAACTCTCTCGCTGGCCTGCTGAGGACAGGAGGGGGTGGGAGGCAGCAGACAGTATTACAGGGATTCAGAGGGACCCTGTAAAACTACCAGTGACTAGAACATTGCTGAGATTTGAGAGAAAATGAAGGAGATTGCCTGTGCTATTCTGCGAGGGTCAGCTAAGGGCCATTTTAGGGAGTTCATTTGATCCATAAATTACCAAAGAAGTCAGGATCACTGTATTAAACCTCAAATACTAGAATATGATAGCCAAATAGTTCACCATGAATGGGGAAAATTCAGACCTCCTTACTGAGACTCAGAAGCACCAGCAGCTGTCTGGCTAGCATTAAAGATTTTCTCCTCCAAGTTCCCTGTTATTTTTGGATCAAGGTGCTTATGAAATAAATCCAGGAATAATATAGTTTAAATGTACTATTTTATGGAATACATAAAGCTGTAAAGTCCAATTACAAATTGGGTATGCTAAAGTGCTTATGGTATTACTGAACCTATTAAAAGACTGAGGGGGAAAACATGCGCTGCAGTGGTTTGGATTGGGAGAGAAGCCCTGGAGTGCTTCCTCAAGTCATGCACCACACCACCAGTTCTCTGCATGCTCCCCAGTGACGGCCTGAACGACCCAGTGCTCCATGCCGCCCTTTCAAGGCTGGCAGTCACTGAACAAGCTCTCCCGAGATAGCGGCAGTTTAGACTGCCCATTATGTGTTAGAGGTTCAAAGGCACCCGTTCGAACAGATGCAACGAAAGACTTGAGAAACATCCTGTACATACGTCCTTTATACTCCTCCCCTTTAAACACAAACGCATTTTTAAAGGGAACTTTGGATGCTCACGGGACAGGTGTAACAGACTAATTTACACAGCCAGACTAAAAAAAAAGAAAAAAAGAGAGCAGACAAGGGAGAATGAGAGACAGAGAAAGAGAGAGAGAGATGTAGGGAGGGAGAGATACAACACATTCTTGAGAGGATGCGCACAGTGACTGCTTTTCCTGTATTTATCCTAGCCTAGCAGAGATAGTGCGACAGCCATAAACAGTTTATGCTTCACAACTGTCATCTCCTCTCACAAGAATAGTGGGGGAGCTTTTCCTGTTCAGAGCATTACTCATGAGCAAAGCACTCCATTCACTCGCGAGCTTCGTGTCCTTTACTATTTCAACATGTATTTACAGACCACAACGCTACAAATAAACAAACACTGGCAAATGTAAACTCTCCAAGTCCTTTCTCTTGCTCTGTTGCTCTTCCTCTCTCTCACTCTACTGGCTCCTAAAATGCTTTCCTCACTCCATGTTCCACACTGATACAACGACTGTGTCTTAAAAAGGAGATGTGCAGTAAACTTCATTCTCTGGGTCCCTGGTGACACTTAAAGAGGGATTTCTCATTCTAATGTATATTTTTCAATCCCTGTATTCCATTGTGGAAACATGGATAAAATACCTACACACACACACACACACACACAGAGAAATAGAGTGAGATGCAGCACCTATATATAGCATGCACAGATATTTCATCACTAAAAGCATTAACAGATAACCCCACTGTTTTTCAAAATACTCACATCCAAGCATTATAAAGCACACGAATGTGCACACATACACATGTACAAACATCAGAGAGCAGGGGAGGAAGTTGGCTTGTCAGTTCTTCAAAGACAGGTAAAAACGGTTTTTGTTTAATAGCTGTAGTCTGAAGTCCCCCATGACACACACATACACACACACACACACACACACACTGTTCTGAGCTCTCTAACACCACATGACCTGTCTAGGCAAAAACAGGGCCAGCGTCACAGGATGCAAGTGTGGACACAAAGGTGTGCCACTCTCCAGGATCCCTGCTGCCGAGCGCGGGGTAGCTGCCCGGAGAGGAGCGCATCCAGAAGGAGCAGATGGGAGTGACGGGATGGAGAGACGTTGGTGACGTGAGAGGGGAGGGATCCGAACTGGCTGGGAGAAGCCCCTCCAGATGTGCTGGCCCGCCGAATGCCCGGGTGGAGCTGCGACATGGCCGGGGGTGGCGTGTGCATTCCAGCATGTTCCGCCGCTGGCCGTTGGAGTGCTTCTGGATGTGTGACCCGCGGGGCCCCGATGTGTGAGCAGGAAGCAGGCATGTCAAGGATGTGATCCTTAAACATCCGAATGGTTGGGATCAGCCGGAACAGAGTTATCACTGAAGGGGGGAACACTGTCTGGCAGGAGGCGGGGGAGTACACACACACACACACACACACACACACACACGTGTGTGCACACACATACACACTCACACACACACTCACACAGAGGTGACTCTCTGGAGAGCAGGAGGAGTGTTAAGATCCATGCAGTCTTTGCTGTCTTTTTCTAATAATAAACCTACAGAGTAACGGGGATCATTCAAGCACTACAGTCGAGTAACAAGATTATGAGGTCCAAGAAACACCCCCAAACACCCCCGGAGGCCCTGGAGCATTACATGATATATTCCATTAGCATCGGTGTGAGAAAGATTCCAACACACTCTTATCATGGATGCATCTGCTGGTAAAGAATAACACAATACGCAATCCATCTATACAGTGTGTGAAACACTTCAGTTTGTCCGCAGTGAAGTCAGGCAAACAAAACAAAATGTACTTGGAGACAAAAAAAACCCCAATGATATTAACGGAGCTGCTGCTGCTGTTGACATGGCATAGAGGGAAAAACAGACCCAGGACATGATCTAGGAGCAGCAGGCAGGGGGCGCTCTGCAGTGAAGGTCTTTTTTTCCATCTTTATTGTTCCTTTACTCAAAACAACAGAACCATCCTGTGGCCATGGGGCCGTGGTGGCCGATTACACCGAACGTGCTGATAAAAAGACAAATGTTGATGGTTGATGGACATGAAGTTGTGGAGCAGAGCAGAAGTGAATGCTCTGATTGACACAACACCGAACAACTGCAGGATCACACCGCGCGCAGAGACAACAAAAAGAGACGATGGACAGGGGGCTAAACGGCCACTGTAGGTTTTCAGCCGCCGTCTCCCTGAAAACACCCCGCACGGCCGTCAGGGAAAAGATTTTTAGAGCTTTTTGTTCATTAACAAGAGCCGCAGAGGCAAAAGAAAAAGAAAGAGTGTAGTGGAAAGAGTAGAGATAGAGAGAGTGTGGGAGAAAGAGGTAGAGAGAGACAAAACGGTGACAAACAACCAAAATAAAGCCAGCATGAGAGAAGCAACTGTCTTTCTATGAGCAGAGAGAGAGAGAGAGAGAGAGAGAGAGAAAGAGAGCGACAGAGGGAGTGAGAGGGAGAGACATTAGATCATTAACTCACTATGCCGGGTTTCATCATTATTGAGGGGTGCCAGCTTTGTTGACAATCGCACAACAACCTTCACTTCTGCCCTTCAATATCAGAGCATTTACACACACACAGACCTACACACAGACGCTTACGTGCAAAACACACACACGGGCCCGAGCTTCTGAGGGCCCTTCACGTCAGAACAAGCTCTCCGCCCCAGCCATCCAGCAGAGCGGGAGGCCTTTGTTGCGCTGGAGGAGCGAGGAGAAAGGAGCCACGGGGGAAACAGCCTGAAAAGCCATAATGGAGCTTCAGATGGCTGGGGATGTGGGGAGGGGTGGAGGTGGGGGTGGTGCGGGGGCTTAATGAATATAGCATCCTCTTCTCCTCGAATAAGGCCCACCGGCCTTTAACCCTCTCCCTGCCTGGCCACGCACCTCGGCTCAGAGGGCCTCAAGCCAGCTCGCTAGCTCCTGGATGAGGATAACACCAGTTGCTTATGAATGTAGCCAGTTTTTATAAGCTTGCTCATAGCTAAAGAACTTGTGTTCCTCCTAGAGCTGCACAGTGGGCCTGAATAACTGTCAGCCCATACAAACTTTGGTCTGGAGCTCCTGAGAAGATAAAGGAACTTTTGAGGCATCTCTTGCGCATTTAAAAAAAACCAAAAAACAGGTGCAGGAAGACATTGTTAGAGAAGCCAGTGCACACATATAATGAAAGCCAACACCAAAGCACTGCTAATGGAGCGCATAGTTGTGTCTGTATCCATATCACAAACTCTTGGACTGCATGGAAGTGTTTGACATGTTTTGTTCTTTAATATTAGATAATATTAGAGATGAAGCTCAAACATCGGTCTGTCTCAGATCAGACGGGTTTCGGTTCTTCTGAAGCCGCGCGAGAGAAGTGGCCGAGACGCCACACCTCCAAAACGCCTCCACCTGGTGGCTAAACACTTCTGACGCACAACCACATCTCACCATGTAGTTTTTGATCATTCTGGTACACAGCTGGTATAACTTCGGATTGCAGTGGCTAAAACCCTTTTCATATTTATTGATCAAAATAACTTCAAAGGAGTGGCTCGTTTACTGTGACTTTAGTGCTACATAGAATAGTAAAGCAATGAGACCTTCCACTTTTGAAGCCGGCCACGGTGACGCAGGCGTACTGGCTGAAACTTCGTATGAAAATGTCATTGTCACGTAAGCGAAGCGCAAAGCATGACTGCAACTGCGCGAGTTGTGGTTTGGTTCGCTCTTCATTCAGCCGTACTGGAAAACCAGTTAAACTCTGCAAGCAGCACGAGCGCTTTAAAACCCACGCAGAGATGTAATCAATAAGCCTTAGCATTTGGATCTAATCGAGAGCGCATAATCTGATAACAGCGTCGTACTTAGGCAAATTGTGGTAACCGCGCTGATTATTAAAGTCATGAAGGATGGCTGCAGCCAGAAAGCAAGCAACTACATCTCGAGGACATTTCGCCGCGAGCGTAGTCGTTCAGTAAACGTTCAGACTGGCATCCAAGGTCACCCAGGGCTGAACAAATCCTGTGCACATTGCGCAATGCTCGCTGGTTAAAAATGTTATTTTATGACCATCTACTATTTGTCTATTTTTCATATTTTGTGTGATTGTTTTGCACATTTCAAACATAAAGAGTTTTGAAGCAAAAATTGTACTAAAATAAACGAATCGTTTTGTGGATTTATTCATTAATAGACTGTAATGCGGGAAACGACATTACGGTAATCCAGATTTTGCCTCTGATCAGCAAAATATTTGATAAGAATCAGTGTCAGAAACTGCCACCTGGGTTTCCTGCCTGTGTGCTCGTGAGTGTCTGAGTGTGGGTTTCAATACCATTAATAGTCTGCTGAAGAACAAAAGGTGAGTTTGTTCTCACA
Organism: Sternarchorhynchus goeldii; assembly: GCA_028565775.1. Classification (NCBI taxonomy): domain Eukaryota; kingdom Metazoa; phylum Chordata; class Actinopteri; order Gymnotiformes; family Apteronotidae; genus Sternarchorhynchus; species Sternarchorhynchus goeldii. Next base: position 2,011,730 of record JAOXYF010000003.1, on the reverse strand, counting down.
CTAACAGAAAGTAACCAAAAGTGATCTAGCACATTATACCGCATGGTGATACGTTAGCATTTCAGTAACATCGTTCTAAATATGAGAAGATCAAAGAGCTAAGCAGTTCATGAAACCAATGTGGAGAAAGTGGTGTGAGGTTCTCCCATCTGCAATCTCACTGAATTATTCCATATTCCATAACCACAGCAGAAGAAAAAGAAGAGCAGACACAACTCTGTGGGACATCCCATAGTAAGACAAACAGCTGTTTAAACATTTCCCAGATACATAAATTGGCTCCATTTATCTAAAGCAGGACTTCAAACGGCAGGAGCGAGTAACTTGTATTTACATAACTCAAAGGGCCGAACGTCTCCGCTAGCCAAATACATGGAGCCCATTAACGAACCCCAGTAAAAATCAAACGACCTCATTCCACGTCACTCCTTTTTTTTTTTTTTTTTATCTAATCCGAGTTTTGCTGATAGTCGGGGCTTCTTTTCTCAGATGTAAGTGCCTCGCAGACAAATATCTGCCAGGCTCGGTTTACTTTACCTAAATGTGATCATGTTAGAACCACGTGCCCCCTAAAACCGTTACGTTTATCCAAGTTATCCCCGGAAATCGCCCCGCTCTGTATCCAGTGTTTAAGGGGGGAGGAAAAGCAGACTTCCGTGCTAAGGATTTCCACAGAAATGCGGTTAAGAAAATAAAATGAATACCTATGAGTTTCAAAAATGCATATTTGTTTGATTGTTTTTAATATAAACTTAATATAAATTATGATAATATTTTGTTTGGAAGTGTATTGGTATGTGTATGCATGTGTGTGTGTGTGTGTGTGTGTGTGTGTGTGTATGCACATGGAGATCTATACTTTGAAGATCATGTACCTTCTATGACACTGTATATGGAGCTCGATGCTTTAAAACTTTGGGTGTTTTTATGTTAATGTAAACAAGTAAAGGTCACATACCATCCAAGGGTTTGAGTATCAATCCCTGTAAAAATAAATAGTGAAAGACAATTATTAAAACTTGAAATTCATGCAAACAAAGAAAGAAAGAAAGAAAAAAAAAAAGCGTATTGTCTCTGTGTGCCAAGCCAATAACAACACTGCCATGCCTGGGCCAGCTCAACCGGCTGAGAGGCAGCAGTGGTAGGAGGCCTGCTGTGATCACTGTGAGCCTCCAGCTCCCCTCCTAGGTGGCTGGGAGTAACAGCTGACTCTCTTCCAGTGCCTCTGTGCTGTGCTCAAACCGTCCCTCGGCCGAGAAAGTCAGCAACAAAACCTTCAACGTTTCAAACATCAATCAAAGACTTCTTTAAAATGGACTTATTTATTTTAGTCAAATGTATAGTGGCTTATCTAGTCACCATGCAGGTGAAGTTAAGGTCAGTAATTTAGGAAAAGACAACCTGCACAAATATATGATAAAAGACAGAAAATATGACAGTCTATCATGCAAGTTAGCAGCTAAACGAATACATACAGGGGTGCCGCTAGGGACCTTGTACCCCACGAAAAGATATCAAATTGCCCACCCCCCAACCCTCCACCACAAAAAAACCAAAAAACAAAAAAACCCCTAACATAGTTAGGTTTTACTTAATTAAATTGCCTAATATACTCTGCTGTCAGTCCCGGGCCTAAGAAACCTCATATATTATACTGCAATTACCTCTACATCTTTAACTATCATACAATGTAGTCTCTCCCAGGAATGGGTTTCATATATACACAAGGATATACAATAATGTAATAATTCATAATGTTAAATATGACCCAGTGTATTGATCTGCAAAATCCATATTAGGTCATTATTTTGACTTCATCAAATATCCTGTAGGCATGGATGCAGTGTGCAATGTAAGTGAGCTGGTATCTTAAAGAGAGTGGAGAAGACATAGCAGGGGACTTGCAAATATTTTTTCCATCCTTCGTGGTAATATAATATGATAAAAGAAAAAAGAATTATAGAAAAGGGGAAAATCTTCTTAGTATGTTTCTCCCTGAGACTTTGGCTCCATGTAAACTAACTGTAATGTTTGGCAGCTTTGAACACTTTTTGAGACTTAACACAACAGGCCGGGAGATATTCGAAGCTCCAGTTCTATTCTTCTTTTTAGCACTTAAAATGCCGCACACAAAATGTGCACGCTGGACAATGATTTGTGAGAATTGTCTTGTTTCATTTTGGAGTACAAGAAACAGGCACACACAATGTTTGAATTATCTGAACCATCACTACCGGGCTCTTCACCAGGCTGCTAAATGCTTTTTATTTCATGTTTTTATTATTATTATTATTATTATTATTATTTTAAAATAATTTTCAACACATATTTTGTTGAACAGTTTGGAGCACGTTTTGATGTAAAACGTGAAAGGTAAAGGCAAATGTGACACTTCTGTGGGTCGTGGTTTGCAAGCTTCCAGGGGAGCTCATGTGGACTCTCTTAACAGCTTCCACACAGCTTTGCTGTTTGCAAGTTTGCTTTACCCCCAGATTGTTACTAAAACGTTAAAGCTCTGTCTAACTTAACCCAGTCCATGTTCCATTATGAATTTAATAAATATTTTTTTGCACGTCATAAACATGACAAAACATGTTAATAGATTAATGGCTAAACAATCTTATGAAGAGGAACTTAACAGATGAATTGCAATTGTCGTCAAAATTCCTGTTATCCACTGTTGACCAATGTTAACCAATGCTGACTTGTTGTCCAATGTAATAGTTCACCTTATATTCCCACAGCTGGCTTCTTTTGCATGCTCAAACCCTGCAACCCCTGTCCTGAAGCCTCCCAAGCTCTGTACTGGTGCCGGAGCAGCGAGTAGCGCAGCTCTGTGGAGGCTTTTAAGCTTGCTCTTGTCTGGGTTGCGTCTGGGCCTCTTGGATCTCGGCTGGTGCTTCAGCTGGTCGTTGCCGACCGTCACCAATGGCGATCTCGTTTTAGAGCACAGCCGGAGCGCAACAGCCCTGTGATGTCGACGGGATCCGGGTGGTAATTAACAGGGGGTGAGGGAATGGGGCGGTGGGCACGACCTGAGGAGGAGGGCTGTTGCCAAGCACTGAAGTGATTAGTGTGGATGATGCTGGCCTCGCTGCAGTGGTTTAATAATACACTCCCTCCGTTTCCCAGTTCAGTGATCAGCCATGCTTGTGAAAGACTTAAAAAGCACACTCCAGACAGCATTCTGAGAGGACAGTAGCAATTCAAATAACAAAATCCATAAGTGGACTGTTTAAGTATCATAACCAATCATGAACCTTTTTACTCCTTGCCTTGGAAAGAGTAACCAAGAAAAAAACAAACAAATAAGTGAATAAAATAATCAATTGGATTGAAATGTCTTGCAGGACTGCATTTACTCAAGATTTACTACAACACTGTCTTTAGTTTCGCAGTTTGTCCATTTTTTTTGGCCTCCCAATTTTCAGCAAATAAAGCTATTGGCTGAGCCATAGACTCAGGGGCGTGTGGGGAGGAGACAGGCGGCTTGTTCAAAACGAAACCCAGCCACGAACGAAACCCACCTGATAAAAATCTCCCCAAATATTCTAGCCATGCAGCAAAGACAAAAGGGAAGATGGTGCAGGGTCAGATGGGAAGCTGGGGGGTGGGGGTGGGGTTGCAAGGGTGCAGGGTCCAGGGGGAAGCAGGGGTCCGGGGGGGATGTCTACAGGTCCGAGTCCTCAGACGGAGGCAGCACGCTGTAAAACAACCCTGTCACTGTCACTTTTCCCCGGGCTTCTGCAGTTGGGACAGGGGTGTGGACCCAGCGGAGAGGAGAGCTGCGAGACCTTTTCATCCAGGTCTCAAGCTCCATCTGACAGGATAATTGGATGGGGCCTGCTAGCCAGGAACGCTCCTGGAACATTGTGTTCTTCCTGAATCACCCCTCTTGGTCGCTGAAGGCTGAACAAAACGCCAGGTATGTGCTACATTGTGGAGTGGATTTGGGGAAAGGGCATCTCTGTGGCTCTTGCTAAAGAATATGAGAGCATCACATTATGTCTCACTGTGAAAAAAATGTCTCATTTTTGTTTTAGAACTCCAATAGCAATTCACTGCAATGAGCTGTAGTACTATACCGTATTATACACGTGTTAATATGAGTCCCACATTAATGTGAGTCACAAAACTCTAATCTCAGACATAGGCATTTCAGCTTCACCCTGTAAGCAAAACAAACCAAAAGCCTTAAAAAAATGGATTTCCACACCCCCAGCGTTTCCGAGCATGTTCTGAGATAAACAAAGCTGGAATGCGCTTTGTTGCCTGGAGCCTGTTGTGACATCCAAACGTGGTATTCGTTATGGCTTTGCCACCGAACAGCTGACTCGTTCGAGTTTACCTCCTGCCTGAGTTTTGAAGCAAACTCTCAGCCTGTTGTTTTTTTCCGCGCTACGTTAAAGGTAAGTTTGGTAGAGGGAGTTTGCAAGGGACGGGGCGGCTTTGGGAACCCACGTGTCCTTCAGAGGGAGGCCCGGGGGTCGTCAGCACACCGCGGGCCCTTAGCAAGCAGTGCTGGGAGATAAGGCTTCAGGGACCGTCCGCCTGTCGGAATGTCTTATCTGGCCTGCAGTGCACTCTGGGATAGATAAGGGCCCTCTCCGGACGCTGGACGCCCGCCCTCTCAACTGTTTGCTGGACCACATCAAAGAGCGGATGCACGAGCAGACCAGCTGCGTTAGTCATTGACAAATTAAGCAGAGGCTCTTCTGGTCAGGGATACCCATAGTGCACACACACACACACACACACACACACACACACACACGCACTAGAGCTTTTAAGTGAACCGTCCAGTGCCATTTTGTACTGCCTGAAGGTGTTTTAGAGAGTAATTACTCCTGAATAATGACAGCCAACACAGGGGCAGGCTGTAAACAGCAGGAGGCTTGTAAAGTGGCTGTGAGCAGTGGAGGTGCGAGTATTGCTAGTAGCTTAGCAACCTGGCCCACCTCGACTAGGACTGCTTCAGCCTGGCCCACCCAAACCAGGACTGCTTCAGCCTGGCCCACCCAGACCAAGTCTGCTTCAGCGTGGCAATGTGCGACTGATGACAAACACGGAGACTCATGGCAGGTACACAAACACACACACACACATACTACATGTGCAGACACACACTACACACACAGGGAATGAAGTGACTGATAAGAGGAGTAGGTTGTTTGTTGTACAGCGCAGGATGAAGAGGCGTGAGACACGGGACAGTTTTGAACGTGGCAGACAAACCATGCAGCACCTTATGCTGGAACTGACTCATCTTCAGTCCCCAGTGTATGAAACTGACCTAAATTCTGAATGACCCAAACTGAACTTACTGCATCCATCATGTCAACCTCTGACATCACAGGCAGATCTCTGTGTCTTGCGCCTATTTATAACACTGTCCCTCAGAACCACTTCCAGGGCAGCTCCTCCCTTACTTCCTACTGCCCCAAAAGTGTCAATTGTTCACCACACAATGCAGCCGATGACCTGTTTACTGAAGGAGTTTCCCTAAAGAGGAATGGCTCACCTAGCTATTTACTCTCACAGTAAACAGCAGACATGAACAGATAAATATCAGTCTGGAGACAGTAATGAGTTTATACTGGCCTGTTGTAGAGAGGCAAAGCTGACCTATTGCCCATAAGACTTATTTTTTAAAAGAACAAAAAGAAAAATGTTGGTCCACTTTTGTTGATGAATTATTGTAGAATAGAATAAAAGCGTGAGAACTTTGTGGTTTGTATGTGTTTTTGCATGCAGCCTTGGGCATGGATTGCATGTGCGAGTGAGCGGGTGTGCATGAGCTGCCTAGACGATGGCAAGAACGTCCGTTGAGATGAGGACTGCGAGACCCAGACACGACTATGCCCCTAAAGCGGTCTGAATGGTTCACTCCTGTATTATCTCAAGAACAATCTCTGCTGAGTCTCTGTCTTAAGACCACTGCACCTCAACTTAGTGGGGAGAAGGAGGGGTGGAGACTGCCTTAAGCACCACAGATAGTGGTGATAAAAAACAATGAAAAAAAGTATATATATCAAATATATATATATATATATATATATATATATATACCACTA
>JAOXYF010000003.1:1988477-2005573 GCA_028565775.1 Sternarchorhynchus goeldii | reverse complement strand
CCGTCAAGGGACAACCCTACCCTTCCCAGTGAAAAGATACTTACCTTCTTTGCAAGAGGAAACTCAGTTTAAACCTCAAATTCGATTTTCCTGAAAGGTTTGAGAAGAGCCAATGACGGGAAAGTGGCCATTCGTTCAAAAGGGGTTTCACTTACTGCAGACCGTGGCCGCAGAACGAGAGGCAGCGTCTGTGAGGCCGCGGCGAAATAAGGCAACTAGCTGTTGACCGTTTGTCACCGCTTCCTATTCATGCTGCTAATTGTTTGGCAGATGGAGCGTGTTTGCTTTGGACAGTGGCGCCTTGATTTTTGTACATAAAGTTACTTGCAACAAAGCCCACAGTTGTAAAAAAAATGTTGGCCTTCCCCAAATGCCTGAAAAAAAAAGCTGTCTCTGCTAAATTTACGACTCCCACAAATCAATTAAAATTTTTGTTTTTTTGGAGAGAGAGCTGGCTTGTTTCTTGTCTTTCTTATAGAAAATGACATGCCTTGGACTAGAAAAAGTATTTTAAACAACACTGTGGTCTGTCAAGAAAAAAAGGCCTATTCTTTCCAACCATGAAAGTTGCATGCATGACTGTGTGTGTGTGTGTGTGTATGTGTGTGTGTGTGTCTTGTCTTTTGACAGTATTTAGAATACACAGAGAGATACAGTGCGGATGAAAGGGTTTCGTAAAGGCTGATTTCAAGTTATCGTCAAAAGGCAGAGTGCTGGTAAACACTGCAGTGCTGGGTGGCCCTGTGAAAGTTTAAACAGAAAAGAGCCACACGCTCAAATATTCCTCATTCCCCAGAGCACGGTCAGGCAAGCTTAGCCAGCGGACGTTAGAGCGAGGCGGTCTGCCACAAACGCAGGAAGGACGGTGGGGTCCCTCTCACATCGCCACGTGGGGAATTCAAAACCGAGACCGAAGTCTCAGCATGGAACGGCAAGCAAACTTGGCACGCATCACTGTAACAATGGGTGAAGTCACAGTAAATCGCCGGGAGACGGAACGACGGCTCGGGGTTTGCCGTCTACCGGGAGATGAGCATGGAATGTAAATCACCACCGAAAGAGAACAAACTGCCACACTAGCATCACTGCCAGGCTTGTCATCAACATGACATCATCAAAACGCAGCAGACACGCAGGCTGCCACCAGTTAGCATGTCATTAATTTGAAGTTGAAAGGTTTCGTCATTGCTTGGTCTGTAAAAGGACAATGCAGATAAGAGGAAAAAAGAAAAATCAAAACAAAATTATAGTCATTCATTTCGATTGGCAGGCACTATGTTCACTCCTCGCTAGTCACGGAATGGTTCCAGTAAATGGGGTCTTCTCAAGTGGAGACGTAGAGGAAGTTGTTTTGTGACAAACAACATGCTACTGCCAAGTGGAGGCGAAGCTGCCATAGAGGGTGGAGCCCTCAGACAGGACGGCAGTTCTCTACCCAAAAGTGACAAACATCCCTGTTCTGAATGGGGCCTAAGGAGTGAAGAGTCAGATATCTTAAAATATCAAACCTTTTTATAAAAGACCCATCATCTGTGCAATATACATGTATACAAGTAGGTTAATAGTCATGAAGACTTCCTTAACACGTAATTAATTTAACAGAGTGAGATTATGTGCAGTGAATGTGTTTCTACCACTGAATGTTTCCTCTGTGTGTAGTGAATTATGAGCATAAAAGTGGGTTACAGTGTTAGGCAGATGAGCTCAAATGAACATGTCCATAGTTATTTATTGCTCCATATGTTAAGCTGTTTGGCATTAAGTAGGCAGGCGTTCCTTTAGGTGAGGTCCCATATTGATTTTGATCACTGTGTTTTGCAATCCAGAACAGAGGAGCCCTCTGCTCGAACGTCCATGGAGGAATGCATGTGTCTTCATGTCCAGATAGATAACAGAACTATCAATGAAGAGGGAAGGCCTGCAAACTTTGTCTCTACGGTCTCCATTAGCCTCACCCACACACACACACACACAGGCATTTTTTTCAAATCGCATCATGGCTGTAATTCCTTGTAGACTTTAGTCTGAGGACTCCAATCAGACGTGGGAAGCCTTCCCTGGAAAAGCCGGCTCACGCTAAAGCCTCGGGAATGAAGCTGGAACGCTTTAAAGAAGCGCTGCTGCCTGGCTTCCTGTGCGTGCGTGCGTATGCACTAGTCCTCTCAACGTTGCATGACTGCCCCCCCCTGATTGGCTCAACAGGTATTATGCCATAACTCAAAACAATCACTGGAGCCAAGACACATCCCACTGGCTGAGAGGAGTGTGACTGACAATGGATGCATCCAGTTATTGCTGACGGGTGCTGGAGGCGGGCCCTCCGAGTGTTTTTGAGGTTGGTGTGCAGAACGGTGTTTGACATTATGAGATCACTGAAGGTTTTTTGCAGTACTATAAGCTATTTAACTACTATTTAACATGGTAAGATGAAGTGAATATGTTCTCACAGTTCTTATAGAAAGTTCTTGAAAGGTCTGAAGATTGAGCAACAGTGCCTCCCAGAGAGAAAGAGATGGCCATTTCCACCACTGATTCTCAAATTTCCATTATATTACTACAATCAAGTTTTAATAACTCTGTTCATTTCAAGTGGGAATGAATGCTGGACCAAGTAATTTAAATGTATTTGTTTTATGATTTTAATTTTATCTATTTTAATTCATTAAAAAATCAAAATAAGTAATGTTTTTTTTTATTAATTTGAAGCAGACTAATGTAACTCGGCAATTAAAAAAATGTAGAGTTTGACTCCCCTTTCTTAAGTGACTCTGAAGCCCAACCATATTATCTCCAGACATGAAAGCAGAAGCTGTCATCAGTCTGTCTAATAAATGAGACACGGACACACAATAACGCATTGAACCCGTCTCTCTTTCCGGAAGGAACCATAACAGCGAAACAGAAAACCCGAGGCTATTTAAATCAGACCAATCATCGACATGACGCTTGCGCGGTTACGCGCTCGTGCTATTGCAACAGGACAACTCGACAGAGACTAAACAAAGGTTTCTCACGTTACCGATCGCAGGTATCCGTTAGTAGCGTTCTAAGAGTAATACTTAATACAGCGTTCTAAGAGTAATACTTAATACAAACTAGATATTGTTTGTCATCAAGCGTTTACTAGTTTCAGGCAGCTTAGATCAACGCATTTTTGTTCCAAGACTGAAAGCTTGCTGCATTTCCTGCATATCTGTGCGTTTCTGTGTGATGCTGAACAAATTATTATTTTGTATACATTTACTATTTAATTTATTAATGTAAATCACTTTTATCATACTTAACCCCTCTCTCTCTCTCGTTTTTCACACTGTGCCCCGTGTTACCAAGACACTCAGGCAGGCTCATCAAACTCCACTTTCTCAGCTGTCCTCTCACCTGCTCCCGTCACGTTAATCTCTGCTTCCCTCTCTTCTGCTGCGTGATTAACCCCTCCGGCAGGGCAGAGGAGCCTGTCCTGTCTGCCCCTAATGGAAGCTCTATCTGACCACCCTTCTGTTTCCTCCCTGCATGCTGGTCTGGAGCCCAGGCCAGGCCTGTGTGTCTGTGTAAGAACTACTCAGCTTTAAGTGCACCTAAGAGCCCTCTCTTCAGAAGTGCAAGCCAGACAGCAATGGTGTTTAAGAAGCGGTCTGTCTACACCACTGCCCAGGGCTTTGCTCGTAAGTGTATGTGCCATGTATACTATTTCCGTGACTGAAACGCTCATCTTGATTAATTTACAAATGTGTCTTTAAGTTTTTAATAAAACCCGAGTGCCTCCATTGTATCAGTTTCGATATTCAACCATTCTATTAATTGTATAAAACACTGGCTCAAGTGGAGTGTTTCATTGAATCATGTTCTAGGTGCATTCATTGTTGGGCGGTGTGCATAAAACAATTCCAGTATAACACATTAAACTCTTATTGTAAGCCGACTCTTTGTTGACTTGCTTCCTAAAAGCCTTTCTGTAACTAAGCCCAGACATTAGACTCTCAACATGACCTGGTGATAAATCTAGAGATGTTAACAGTATTACGCTAGCTCCGAAACGCCATCTAATGGGATCCAGCCCAAAACAACGGCCAAAAGTCCGGCAGACTCCCGCTTACGCGGATACATTTGTTTCGGCTTAAGAGGAAAAGTCGTTGAAGCAAAGCAGGAGCCTTTATTCCGATCAGCGCCGGCAGTGTTGTCCTGTTGAGCCTCTCATGGCTTCTGAAAAAGAATTAGCAGGGGCCCATGTCTTCGGGATAATCCTGTTATGCAGGAGAGCGGGGGGCTCTCTTCTCTCTCAGTAAGGGGTCAGGCCCTAGTGACCTTACCTTTTACGGGACAATGGAGTGGTGAGTAGTCCAATGAATGTTGCTCTGTCCCCATGCTGCTGATCACACAAGAGGCCTTTGTCTAGGGGCATCTAAATACTCTTCTCTGACAAACATTTTGCCTTTGGTTTTTAGACCAAGGCTTTGGAACCCATGACTGAAAACATTACAGTTTAGAGTCCTTTCTTTTTTATCATGTAAGAGTTCTTTTTTAAAACGAGGAGGGTGTAAGTGATGTGTGGCTGGCGGAAGGAAGAGACAGTCCAGCAGAACCAGCGGAGACATAACTTTGTCTTCAGAACCCGGGGAAGGCATCAGATCTCATATCAGCACTCAGTGGCGCCAGGTGGCAGCTAAATGCCAATTAGGACGACAACATTCATTTTCATGAAACTGTGTACCTTAAGTATGTCTTGGAAAAGACTTAAAAGTGGTGTGTGAAACCAATTTTTGATTGGTTGTGTGAAGAAATAGCCTTTGTGATCAGTGTTCTTTGTTTTTATTAGCTTTACAATCCCTCCAATGGTGGTGATTTTGAAGCACATTAGGGCTTGCTCAATCAGGCTAAATGCTATGTTTAATAATTGATGACAGGCAATGTACAGGCAGTCTGCGTGGAGGCCTTTTTCTCAGGGGGTCCTAGCGAGAGCAGGCGCTGTGCATGATCGACGGGCGTCACTTCGGGCAAAGTTCACCCTCCCCTACCCCTTTGACATCGCGCAGATACACTTACTGCATGAACTGATATGTCAGAAGGGTCCCCCAAAGAAAGCCATCATGGAGTTATGATGCTTTAAAGAACAGGTCAGTGGACATGATGAGGCGGATCGTAAAGTTCAGATTCAATGAGGTAGTAAGCAGTTCTAGGTCACTCATACATGCCCAGCCTTCCCTGAACTGTATTTTTGATAGAGTTTAAGTTTAACTACTGTAATGTACCTACTCCAAATCTTTCATCAGATTGTTGTTGTATACAAACAGTGCCAGCTATTTCCCATTGAAATTTGTTTCAGAGGGTAAATAAAGTCCTTGGCTCTACCCATTCCATCACCACTAAAGATGTGGAGCCGTAGTAGAGACAAGGAATCTTTGTTTTGCTGTGGTCAGTGGACTGCTGTATTTTATTTGAATAAAGAGGAGACGGGCATTAGCAACCCCTCTCCTCCTCTCTCCCCCTCTCCTCCTTTCTTTCTCTCTTCTTCTTACTCTCTCCCTCCATCTCTCAGTCTTAGACTCAGACCAAGCTCAGGGGTGTTGTTATAAATTATGACGTGACCTGCAGACGGTGAGTCTGCGGGGTGAGTCTTCTTAACCCCCGACCCCTACACACCCAACCCCAACGTCTCGCTGTGCTTCCCTTTGACGAATGCAACCGTTTCGCCTAATGGGCTTCATCACTTGCAGGCCGAAGTGCCTTCGTTAGGAGCCCGTCAGGCGGCTGGGAAGAACAGCCTTTATCTGGATAAACCAGCGCCAGAGTGGCAGGAGCTTGGTGAGGCCCTGAGGGGCCACAGGATGTCAGCGAGTACGCAGGTTTAGGATGGAAGCGAAGCATCGTTTCACGGCTGGACGGATCGGAAAACCCAGCATGCACCGGGGCCGCGTGGCGTGCTAAGGTGGAACAAGCGATGGCCAGTACTAAACTACAGCCCTCTGACATAGATGAGGACTTGAGCAGCAGTGTCTTCTTCACTGACAGCTACACTGTCTTCCACAGCCAGTCACCGGGAAATGGCCACGGAGAAGACTGGAGTCCATTAGCTGGAGTAATTTCCTCGCTATTGAGTTGTCAAAGTGACGCCCACCGTCTTGATCTCCCCCAGTGACACAGCAGTAGCAGCTCTAATTTGGAGAGAGAGAGAGAGAGAGAGAGAGTGTGTGTGTGTGTGTGTCATGGTGAGGGAGCGCACCACTTTCTTTAATTGGATCAGCAATGGCTCTCAACATTGGCCCCTTTTTTGGGGGGTGGGGGGTCTGTGTCTTGGGGATTTCCTCTCAGTGTATCCTAGGAACAATTAGCGCACTGGTCAGAAAAACTAAGTGTGTCCATCTAAACCAATTACGGGGCCTAAGTGGAGACAATGCTAGCCGGTGGCGGGAGGATGGCTCCTGTACTGATTAACTGGCAGACACATTGACCCCTGCTGCCCCCTTAACTCCCCAAGGGGGAAACCACTGTCATAAACGATAAATCTGACCCTCGCTTTTGCTCCAGGCTTAGCGGAGAGCTCAGAACAACCAATATCCCATTAGGCATAAGGTGGGCGTGGCTAATGGTGTAACCATGGCTCCTGGCACCCTGAGCTTTGTCGTGACTGCTGAGGTAGTGGTCAGGGTGGGCAGTGACACTGCACGGAAATGTTCAAAAGCAGCCAGCCTCAGTGATGCGATTAGGAGTTTGGAGGTCCTTTTACGCTGCTGGGATTGGCCAGGCCTATGTAGAACTGGTCTGAAGTATTGATGAGATTGGTTGGATTATTAAAGACACAAAGCTTTGTTTGGTTGCATGAGCTAGGTCTCGAGAGAATGAGTGAGCTAACAAAGCGTGTATAAAGGGCTGGTTAATATGCTCTGACCTTCAGAATAATGCTTTTTCAGATGGAAATTGGCATTGCAAGAATGTAGCCTAATGCATAATGCATGCTGTGGACAGTATATTAATTTAATAATTATATTACATTACAATAATAGTGAAACCTAGGGTTTTCTGTTTTACCTATCAAATTTATTCACTATACAATTTGCTGGTTGTGGATTTGAACGTGTAAATCCCAAAGCCAATAGACTTATCCAAAGCTACACTTTAAAGTAATTTCCTTCAAAAAAATGTCCTTAAAATCCTTTCCTTGTGGTGAGCCAGTTTGGCTGCAGTTAATGTCTTCAGATCATTCTTTTGACAGGCACAACCAACCCTGAACGAGTAACTGAGGCCTTGAGTCTTCTGTGTCCCCACAAGGCTGGAATAGCTCTAGTTTCTTGGGTTTAAATCATTTACAAATGAGGTTAGACACTCTTCGTTTTAATGGCCGCAGTATACCGCTGAAGAATTAGATGATCAGGTACTCCTTTTTGTTGGATTTCACTGCTGTATTGTACAACAAGAAAGCACTGTGCATTTGATTTGTTTGGTTGTATGCCTTCTTAATCAACATTTCTTTGTGTGTTTACATTTCTGGCTTCATGATATCTTTGCTAAAGTGTATGACCCAAACACTGCCAACACAGACACTTGAGAGAAGCTGTTTTTTATGTACAAAATTCTAGAACAAATCTTTAGTGCATTGCCTTGTCTCACAGGTTTTTGTCCTGCGTGACATGCTCGCATACTCTGACTGCATTTAACTCAATAACAAGTTCAAGCCCTCCTTCAGACTGCCCGTAACTGAATCAGAAGGACAACAGAATCCATTAATACCCTGAGGAATGACACCCACCCCCAACGCCCCCAGGTCTGTCGGAGAGAAATCGCATTTCGCCATTTTCCTCCTGCTCCTGATAGATCCCCTCGGTCTCTGCGCCATTATGTATGTCAAGCTGTAACAGCATTTTCCACGAGCCGAGAAGAGAAAGGCCGGCTTTGGAATTACAGCCATTATCGTGAATCATATCTGAAAATGTCAGGGACTGCGGAACTGGGAGGCGCAGGACAGGCTCTGGCCTCGGACCCTGTCTGATGTCCCCGCTGCTGATTGCATTATATTAATGTATCAATTACGCTGAATGTGATTGGCCTTTGACTGGGGATCAAAGCAGAGGCTCTCGAGCGAGCAGATCATTGGATTAGACAGAGGGTGGCAGCAGCAACAGATACAGAGCTAAAATAATCAGACGAGGGTGCTCGGAGGGTCATGCACAGCCTGCAAGCTTAATTTCTTTCTTGCTGGTCTGAGACCAGGACTTTTATTACTTTTTTCCAGTTTGTTATACTACTCTTGTCTTACGTCAGAATGAAACCTCCAAAAGCCTATTGAGATTTGGCTCTTCAGTTTGGGCTCCAGGCCCCTGGTGCAGGATGGGAATGTGTCAAGTCCATCCACAGGATACTGTCCCATAAACCCTCAGGCCGTTTGATTTTATTCATATGGTCCATCTTGCAAGTACTGTGTAAACTGGTTCCTGAAAAATTACTTGTTACTGACAACCCCAAGTGAATTCATCAGTATCACTTTAGAGACTGTTAGAGACTGTGGATGATATGAAATTACATTTAACACCTTTCTCAGTACCCAAAAACACTTTAAAGTCTGTGTATTTCACCACACTTTTCCATCCAACATACCTATATATTTTACTGTTTCCCTTCTGTCAGGATTCTTACATTCCCACATTTTGGACATTTGTTTCATAAACCTCCTAGTCACACCTTCAGAAGACATCCTCCTTGCCTCCTCATCCTCTCTTAGCATTGCCCTACCAATATCTATGATCTCACTCCCAGTCAAAGGGCTTTAACAAATGCTGTTACTCTCAGTCCAAGCTGAACTGTACAAGTGTCTTGACACGTTTTTGTGCTATAGTGCTGTGTGACAACATAATGTGTCCAGAGTCTTCCAAACTGGGGGAAGTTCTCAGTTCAAAGCAATGGCGAGTGAATCACCCCCTCACCCACCCTCTCTCACGCCCCCGAAAACTCTGTGGGGTTCATCACTGCAGTCTCCAAAGTCGGCTTTCGTTCCGCTTGTGCTTGGGGAAAAGCTCAGAGAAAGCATTTCAAGTTTTGGGAATGGACGCGGACTGGCAAATGTTACGGAACGCCATTGGGGACAGATCCACTTCCAGTTCATCCAAAAATTTGTCAGGGATGGTTTTAATGCACAGAGAGTCAGTACTGGTACCTTTTGTATTAAAGGAGGTAATATCTGTTTCTCATTCCTTTTAAAGTACGCTGCTCATATGGTGAAAGATGAGATGAACAGAAGTCAACAACAACAAAATATGCACAACTGAAAAAGTGGAGTGGTTACTCAAGCCGTCCATGTCCTAACAAGAGTACACGGAATGTTGCAGTTGTTCCTGAGGTCTGGATCTCCATCGAATGTCTGGGAAGCATCTGTAGAACCTTTATTTTCTCCTGTTAGCCCTTGTGAAGCATGCATTAATATCTCCCGCTGAGATCGATTTATCATTATGGACATATAATTAAAGGACGTATATGTGGAAGCCGTTCATAAAATGAGCTCTGTCCATGCAGGAGATACCAGCAACTCTTTAGCCTCCTGACCTGTGCCACTGGGATCTCATGTGTGCTTAGAAGACCAGGCTTTATGGCAGTTATGGGCTTGTTTATCTAGGCTAATCCCTTCACTTTGCTCCTATCTCCATTCCAAGGTCAGCTGATTAGAAGGCGCTAAGCATTAACATCTAATAGAGATAACCGCTTCGTGGTGCATATAGCTGTGATAATTCCACGATATGGGATGATGAATTGGATCAACGTAATGTTACACGTCATGAAGCCTTAGTGTGGATTGTAAATACGCAGTATTCTTAGCGTAAGCATTTTACTGTGCAAAGACGAGGCGTGTCATCCCGGACCAATATCCCCGTCACGTCGTCGGCCGATACCTCTTACAGTGAGCGGGTGTCATTCCGCGGAATACCTCATTCCGACACGGGCTCCATTCAGGCCAAGCGACACATTAGTCCTCTATCCGTATCGCTCCCAGACGACGCCGTGGTCGTCGCCGAGCGCCCGTGCCGGAGATGTCCGCACCCGCGCAGAGTCCTCAGGGGAGCCGACGGGGGGAGGGGCGTTCTCTTGCGGTTTGACACCGGCAAGGAGAAGGAGAGGCGGACTGTCAGAAACGCACGTGTGCGCTCAGATAAATAAGACGCACTGCACCACACGGGAAGCATAAATACAACGACAGACTTAACACTCGAACGCACAGAAGTCATGCCCAAACATTACAATAGATGATCAATTCTTGTTAAAAATGAAGAAGTTGTGGGCTGCTGAAACAAAAGTGTTTAATGAAATGTGTAAAATATGTTTGTGATATTTACAGGTTTGTTTTTCAATTTGCAATTTCAGTTACATTCTTTCTTTCTTGTATGTAAATGATGTTTCATTATAATGAAGGTTAAAAGGGGCTCAAATGTATTTTGCTAACTGTTGCCAATTAGCATAATATATATATTTAGGAGAAGTACATCCTTTATGTTAAAAAGTTTTTTTCTGTATAGTCCTTATCGATGTCTAGCAGAGCTTTTATCGATGTTTAGTAAACTTTTTAATCTCTCAGAACACGTTATGCAGGTACATTTGCACACTACATTTCAATTCAGTTCAAATTGTACAGTGAAAAAAGAAAAAAAACATCGTCACTATTCAACTATAAGATTCAGTTGTGTTAGAAAGTAGAACAGAACAAACATTGGACTAAAGCTAAGACTTGCCAAGGACAAGTTGCTGTAAATTTATTATAGCACGCTGGTGTCTGCCGCCATCTAGTGCATGATCTCAATACTGCAGCTAAATCTTTACTGTACAGTAATGAGAAAAAAAGAACAGTAGAAAAGAATGTTCTCACATGGTCTCAAAATCTTTGTCAATTAATATAAAATATCAATCAAATCAAACATATCAATCCATACATTAAGCAAGTTAAACAGTATCATCATGTAGCCTAGATTTTTGTAACGCCAGATTTTTTGTTGATGATGAGATTGTAACCCTTTTTATACTCTGATTTCCCCATGGTGTGTGTGTGTCTGCATCTTCTCAAATGATTGAATATGGATATTGTTTAAGAAAACTGCAGAGCAGTTTTTACCATTTAATTTGTTCACTTAAAAAATGTTTCCTGTAGTGGTATAAAAGTTTCAATTCATGTTTTTAAATTCAAAGCAAAGCCACAATCTTTATTAGAAAAGACCTGACCTGAAAACAAGTAACTGCACTCACTGATCTGCACTGTCTGTAAGTGACACTGTTCACAGTAACAGTGCTGGAGATGCCTCAGTAACAACAGTAACAGTGCTGGAGATCCTTCAGTAACAACAGTAACAGTGCTGGAGATCTCTCAGTGCTGGGGAGCCCTTGGTAACCACAGCAACAGTGCTGGAGATCCATCAGTAACTGCTTTAAACCTCCAGGGTTTTCCAGCAAGGGCTGGAATTAAGCCCTGATATCAAAGACACACACGCACACACACGCACACACACACACACACAGAAGCACACACGCAACTCTGGCAATGCAACTTTCTTGAAGTGCCAACAAACTCACAAACAACTTGCACCGCCCATATCTGGTCCTCTTCAAATTTAACCCAAAAGGAATGAAGCACTGATTCTTCCACATGACTCCTTGTTTTCCATTTCCCCTTCACTGAGAATCCCAACTGCTGTGAAAACATGGACAGAACAGGGAGGGAATAGGGAGGAAACAAAAAGAGAGCGGATCCCAGCTGCCTCTGTAACCCTCGCCTGACCTCAGGTCCTCTCCACTTCAAAGGATTAAAAACACAAACAGCTGTCTGCTCCCCACAAGCAGAGTGGCAGAAAACAGCTGGAGGAGCACTGCTTCACACAGCTGGGGCTGGGACTTCGAGCCCACATGGCCTCCTCCAGCCAGGGCGAAGACAAGGGCACTGCCACGTGCTGCTGCTCTGGGGCCTGGTGGGTGGGTGGGGACACTGTGCCTGCTTGGACAGAGGTAAAGGAGCAGCATCTAGCAGCAGGTGCCTGACTGAGAGTCTCTGGAGGATGTGAGGAGGAGATAACTGGTCAGGTTTGTCCAGGTTTGGGAAGGTATTACTATGGAATTCTCCTTGCTTGTGTGAAGATTGTTCATTGTAGAAAAATGTTCATTATTTGATGCCGTAATTAAGAAGGTCTCCACAGTCAGTGAGGTGTGAATGGAAAGTACAGTATTCTTACACTGTAGAATAGAAAAGAATCTTTATTGTCACTATACAAAGTATAGTATTCTTACACTAATAGCCAAGAGATCCATGTTAGAATAGAATAGAATAGAATAGAATAGAATAGAATAGAATCTTTATTGTCACTATAACATTTTGTACAACTGCAACCATTAAGCTGATAGGTAATACATTTTCTGTATTAAATAATCTCAAATAATCTTGTAAATAGTGTTTTCCCATAGGCAGTCAGACCCCTGGCCTGATAAATAACTCAACTCCCCCACCTAATACACCTGCCTGAGGTTCAACCTTACCCACGTTTCATGTACACACATAGTCTTCTCTTGTGACAGCATTTAATATATGGTGTATTACCAGGCATCAATATGCACTGTATATGTAAAACAGAAATCTGCTCACTCAAAACAAACCTCCTCCCTTCTAATCTTCTGCCTTGTTTATAATCTACTGTATTGATATTTGCATACATTATTGTAGTGTTGTGTAGTTTATAGCCTGTATTCGTGTTTATTGCTGCTTGTACTGTTGTTTGTATTTACCACATTTGAACTGTTGTTCTGTTTGTAGTGTCCGCTGCTGTTAATGGCAGTGTAGCACAGTTTCCTGGACTCAGACCAGGAATGCTACCAATGTTGACTTTGACTTTATGAACTCTTACCAATCACCACTGAAGTTTGTGTGAGAGTTCTAAGATAAGTGTTCACTTGGCCTTGTCTAATGCATTTTGAAAATTTATGGGTATATTGTATTTTGACTTAGTCTAAGCTGTGATTATACATTGTGTTCCATTTGCATCATGTCATCATGCATCCCAGCCACTAGGGGGAGATATTAGCTCAAGCCAGTTAGTCTGTGTGGCAACTTTAGTACTATTTTTGTTTTATGAACCTCTGTGATATTAAAACAAAAAAGAATTTGGAAAATTTTACCCTCTTTATGTAGCATTTACCTTATAACATCATGTTTATTACCCTTATAAGGTAATATAAAGTAAGGACCACATCATCACACAGCTCACTGTGAAGTCTTTAAAGACATGCAAGGCTTGTCCATAGAAGTATTCAGTGTAATGTGTGCACTTTTGCTCTTTTTCACTTGGGCAGGCCAGGTTCCAACAGGCAGCAAAATATTTCCATTTCTACGCATTTCTATGCTAATTTATTTCCTTTATCTACCCATACCTTAAAAATAAAATATAATGAATGAGACCAGTATTAAATTAGAGTTTATTATTGTGTTTTCTTTATTGAGGTTGTCATGCGGGTAGGTAAAGACAAACTGGGGAGAATCTAAATAATCTAATGAAAAAAATCTTTGGAAAAGAAAAACAGATATTGAAATGAACAATTAATTATTTTAAATTCATTGTTTTAAATTGACAGTTATAAACACTCAATTATATAATATTATGTTTAATCAGAAAGCACGTCACTGCTAAATTTGCTAATCATGTCTTTACATATTACTGAGCCTTTTTTCTCCAAAAAGTACAGTTGGCTAAGCCTATGAGTACAAACTCCACCTTCAATCTGCCATGTTAAAATCTTCCACTTCATTTAACTCATCTTTAACCTTCACCTGCTTAGACTCTTGGGTGTGAGAGTTGGTCACCATCAGCTCTGTAATGCCCTGGTTCTTCTGTGTCTAACTGCCTGCCCTTCGTCACACTGCCCTCTGTGGGTCCACCCAGCTCCACATCATTCTTTAACTGCATCCTTGAAACCCAAAGCATGTGGTGAAGTTCAGGCAGCAGAATCTTCATCAGCTGTTGATGCTCCCCCCAGCCCTGTCCATCATACTCCTCTCTCATCTGTACTATGTCCTGCTTTAACTGTCCACTCATTGTATTCAACAGCCTTTTATTGTTTTCTTGCTCTAGTTTCATTTTTTTAAGGATGTCCATATTAACCTCTATCATCTGCTTACCATTCTCACTTTTTGCTTGTTCTAGTTCACATATTTTTTCAGAGAGCTTTTGAATATTTATGTGACCTGACTGAATTTCATTTTTCTTTACTTCAAGATAGACTTTGATTATCCTTTTCTCCATCTCTCTAATCTCCTGATAAATCTCACTGGAGTAGAATTCATTTTCTTTCACTATCTTCATTATTCTTCCCAGAAGCTCTGACACCTGAGAACTATCCTCTCTCTCCTTAATGTTGAGACACTGGTACCTATTCCCACATTTCTTCACAAGTTTACTGATCTCCTGGTTTCCTGACTGGGTAAACACATTTTCTTTTTGTTGTTCATCAATAACAGTGAAAAGGATCATGGTGTTTTTCCAACATCTCTCTCCAAAAATCTCCTCCATTTTCTCCAGCATCCCTTTCTCCTCTCCTGCATGTTGCTTCACTGGTATGACTAAGAGGAAGACGTGGGGTCCTGGGGCAGACAGACGGACACAGAGATCCACGTCTTGTCTCACCTCCTCCAGAGAGAGTTCAGGACAGAACCAGTCAAGAGTGTCCACCACAGTCACCTTCCTTCCAGCCACCTCCCTGCTCTCACTTTTGGTCTCTGTAGATGTTCCAGCCTGGTTCTTCTCCTCTCTGCCCAGGATGATGTTTCCAGCGGCACTTTTCCCAGACCCAGTCCTCCCCAGCAGCACCAGTCTGAGTTCTGATACGGGAACCAGTACTGGAGAGTCTGGACGAGAGGATTCTACACCCACTGGAAATGAACAAGAATGAGTCACTTAACACATTTTACAATAATTTTTTACAGCATTATTCTGAGATACATTTATAGATCCACTAAATGTTCTACATGCAAAATTAATCACTTACTCTTTGGTGGAAGTCCCTGCATACTGCTTTTCCGTATGATTTTCCGTATGAGTGATGCTGGTGAGTGTCGAATCTCTCCACTAACTACAATACAGCAGAACCAGTCAGAATAGGAAAACGTTCTTCAGTAGGTAGAGTTAACAAACAGCTGACACATCACACCGGCTCCCAGCCATGACCTGCGCTAACACTCAAATGCTAATTCACCTTCCTCATGTGTCAAACTTACACATGGATCCTCATCTCTTCTCTGAGGAGACTAAAACAGATAAAGGGCCAAAAGATTCTTTAACCACTTTTAATTTAAAAATTCTTCTGTATGTATTTTAAACAATTGTAATGTCCTGTTGCATTACATCTCATGGCATTTTATTTTTTGTTTGTTTCTTCTAGTTCTCAACCTCAGAGACCATGTCCTTCATTATTTACACCAGTAATCATAAAATTCATCATAAACTTCTCGTAGACGTGTCTCCTGCAGGTGGACTGTACTAGATCTATTTTCTCATGATTTAATGATTCATTCCTGGTGTTATTTACAGTTTTCTATGCTTTCTAGTCCATTCTCTGAACCTGTATTCTCTCTATACTGTTAGTCCTGTTTAGACCTGTTTTTGTTTTTATTTGACTCTCCTCTCTTCCACAGAAGACTGTGTGTCCTTGTTTGACCCTGTCTGTCTCAAACTGCATTCGATTGACATTTTGAAATTGGTCTTACTGGTTCTACAATTAACCCTTCCAACTCGATACAACTTTAATCAAATGATTTATGCTGATATAATCCAAAAAATATGACAATATAATCAGTTTAATTAAGAGCAACAAAGCATTTTAAGTAAATTTTGAGTAAATTAAGATTGGAGCGTCCATCATTCTTACCTGAAGTTGGAACAGTTCCTTCACTGTTTTGACTCTCTGTTTTGCTTGGCCCATATTGTTTGCTCTGCTTCTAAAAGAGATGGGGACAGGTATTTAAAACAAGACTCAATGCAGAGTTTTACGTACAGGACTCTGGAGCAGGAGAACAAAACCATATACATGTGTTTTTGGGTATGACTAACATTTATGGAGAATGTCTTGTGATGTATGGAAATCAAATGAATAGCACTGTTTTCAAAAGGAAAAAATCATATTAAACACCCAAGGCTGTGATTTACTGTCTAGCAGAACTATTAAACTTTGACTTTTAAAGCCAACAGCTAAAATACAATAGAACCACAGCAGAAATACAGTAGAAATACAGTGGAAAAGCAGTGCTTCAACAAGGATGAAGGATCAAGTATTCTTATGATGTCTAGTCATCCCCTCGCAAATTATGATTACATTATTTCTAGTACATTTATCCAGAGCTGCAGGATAATCCATTAGTGTGCCATTTCATAGAATTACCTGGGCAGTTGACTTTGATCCTGGTGAAAAGCTCCAGCTTCTTGGGGATGAAAAATCTAGAAGAAATGGTAAACAGCATTTTAGACTGTGACATCCAAAAGCAATCCATTTTTGGAAGAGAAAGATAGTAGTTATTGTTTTTTTTATTCACAATTTTTTTCAAACACTGGTGGCAACAAGAGTAACGTTTAAATATGAGCATAGCGATAAAACTAACAGTTATTGTGGAGTTTGACTTACATGGATGTTTCACCTAGAAGAGGAAAAAGGGAAAAATGCCCAAATTATTGCTGATGCTAAAAAACAAAATCAAAGCATAAACATCATATGTACAGTCTTGATTTAATTATATTGTCCTTGAAAGTGTTTTAGATTATTGCTGAATTCAATTTAATGCAATTAGCAGCTGTGTTGAATATGCTTGTGAAGGCCACTTCAAAAATTACATCTGTTACCATTTGGATTTGTCAGTGGATTTATATTTTTTATATACACACAATGCGTTTTTTTAAAAATGATATGATATATTTAAATTGTATTTTAATGTATAAAAAAAATAAAATCTCTCAAATTTAGAAATTAACTGATAAAACTCCATGCTGTCAGGGTGTGCCAAACAACCAGTCACAGTGACACACTCACACACACACCTACCCCTCTCCCAATCACCTGTTTATTGATCACATCTGGCACTCATTCCATTAATCACCCTACAC
>JAOXYF010000003.1:1949002-1965838 GCA_028565775.1 Sternarchorhynchus goeldii | reverse complement strand
CTTGCAACTGTGTATGTGTATATATATATATATATACATACACAGTTGCAAGAAAAAGTACCCATTGAAATAACCTGGTTTTCTGCATTAATTGGTCATAAAATGTGATCTGATCTACGTCAAAGTCCAAAGAATAGACAAATACAATGTGCTTAATACCACACAAACAAAAATATTTCATGTCGTCATTTGACACATCCATTAAACATTCACAGTACTGGTGGAAGAAGTAAGTGAACCCCTTGGATTCAATAAATTGTCGAACCTCCCTTGGCAGCATTAACCTCCAACAAGTGTTTCCAGTAGTTGCTGATCAGACCTGCACAACATTCAGGAGGAAGTTTGGACCATTCTTCCTTAGAGAGCCGCTTCAATTAAGCCATATTTTTAAGATGTTTGGTGTGAACAGCTCTCCTGAGGTAATTCCACAACATCTCTATTAGATTCAGATCAAAAGGCCAAAAGGTAGATTTTTGTTTTTTTAAGCCATTCTGTAGACATTAATTTGATGTTTAGGGTCATTGCCCTCCTGCATCACAAACTTCTACTGAGCTTTAGCTGGTGGACCTCCACCCTGACATTATTCTGTAGTATATCTTGATAGACTTGAGAATTAATTTTCTCTTCGATGATGGCAAGCAGTTCAGACCCCAATGCAGCAAATCGACCCCAAATCATGATGCACCCACCACCATACTTCACTGTTGGGATCATGTTTTCATTTTGGTTTGTAGTGCCCTTTTTACACCATACGTAGTGCTGTGTGTCCTTCCCGAACAATTCAACCTTGGTTTCATCAGTCCACAAAACATTTTCCCCGTAGCGTTGTGGAGTGTCAAGGTACTCTTTGGCAAGCTTCAGCCATGCAGTGATGTTTTTTTTTTTGGGAAAGCCGCAGCTTACTCCATTGTGTCCTGCCATGGACACCATGCCTGTTCAATGATTTGTGTATGGTAGACTCATGAAAAGACATGTTAACCAGTTCCACGATTCCCAATGGTTACTATAGGGTTTTTTTTTTTACCTCTTTGAGCATTCTACATAGTGCTTTTGGAGTAAACTTCTAGGGAGAGTAGCCACAGTACTAAATTTACATTTACATTTATGGCATTTGGCAGACGCTCTTATCCAGAGCGACTTACAAAAGTGCTTAGGGATACTTTGAATATCTAGTGTAGCTCAGAAAGACCCGAATTCATACACTCTAAGCTAGAATACTACCAGAAGATAGTCTTATGATACACAAGCCTTCCTATAACCATAATATACAGCTAACTTGCAGCTAACTCCTGTAGCCTGAATATACAACTAAGTTACATAACTGAGGAAAGAAGACAACAAAACAGTAGCTAAAAACTGAAGGATATATTCTTGCAAGAGGTGAATCTTCAGTTGGCATTTGAAGACCGCAAGTGACTCCACTGTTAGGACACACAAGGGAAATTGATTCCACCACCTTGGTGCCAGGACAGAGAAAAGTCTGGATGCGTGTTTTCCATGTGTCCTAGACGATGGAGGGTCAAGGCGAGCTGTACTTGAAGCACGGAGAACCATTTGTAGACAATTTGTCTAACTGTGGACTGGTTAATACCTAAAGTCTTGGATATTTCTTTTAACCCTTTTAAGTTTTATGCAGATAAATAATTCCTGATTGCAGGTCTTCGGAGACCCTCTTTTTTTGCGATGCATCTTTCACATCAGTAGATGCTTCTTGTGAATAGCAAACACAAAAGGTTTGAGTGTCTTTTATAAATCAAAGTAGCTCTACACCTCGCTCCAATCTCATTTCACTGATGGGACTCCGGGGTTTGCTAACTCCTGACTCTAATAATCTTTTGTTGATGTCATTAGCATAAGAGTTTACTTACTTTTCCCACCAGCACTGTGAATGTTTAATGGATTGTTTCATGCTCTTTGGTTCTGTAATCCATATGGTCTGTTTTTTTTTTAATTGTCTATCATTGTCAAGCAAAAAGGAGGGGGGCCCAGTAAGAAGATCTTTGTCTGTGTTAGTTCAATGCTACAGTTCGAAGGACCTATACAAAAACTTTTGCATATCTTTGTGTATTTGCATGTCTCACCATGTGTGCCATGCTCTACATCATTTGTTAAATCTGTCACATGTTGGTGTGTATGCGTTGCATCTGTTGTGTTGTTAGCGTACGTATTTAAGTCCGTGTGTTTCGTGTGTTTTGTCGGTGTTTGTCCTGACTCTTCAGCGCTTGTTCTAGATCCTGTGTGTTTGCTTATCAGCTGACGGTGATTGCTGTGCTTCATGTTTGCTTAATATTGAATAAACCTTCAATAAATGCCTTCGCAACACGCTTCGTTACATTGTTACTAAATACGTTTCACCCACAGAATCGGGAAATTACAGTTACAATATAGGTAGTAGATAGCTGGCTAGATAGTGTCTAGCTGTTCAAATTCTTGAGGCACTTATACGGTTATTCCACTCTATGTATGTTTTTTTCCTGGTTTAAATATTTCTGTTAATATATGGTTTCAGTGCATTGCGTAGCATTTTTCCATCGTTGTCTTTCCATGTGTTCATTTCCAACATTCTTTTTTCCCTTTTATTTAATATATGTTTGTCAGCTGCACTAGCGCTACTTGTCCGTCCATTCTTGGCAACGGAGATAAACTTTTTTTTTTCCGCGTGAGCGTAATAAAAAACGTCCTAATTAATAGACGAATTGTTTAATTGACTCACTAATATTAAATTAGTGCTGTATTTCGAGCACTTGCGTGTTTTCTGTACTTTCCAGCTTGTCATTATTTGTGCAGTTCTCTAGTCTGTGTGTATAGTTTCTTTTCCATGTAACCATGTTCCGATCTGGCTATTTGACTCTGGACCGTTCTAATTACTACGAATATGGATTTGCCCTTAATATATCTTGTCCTTCTCAGCAAATGCATCCGCCTTCATATCACTCAGCGTTACACATAACATGCTTATGTGATTACAAAAAATGTCACATATACGGTTTTTCGTTGCAAGGGCTCAATTGTTAATCCACTTACATTCAGAACAAACTGCCCTTCATAGGTTATTTATTTTGTGTACACTGGCTTCAATCAATTAAAATCAAATGGATACAGCCTCCACATGTCACATAACAAGTTCAAATTACTTTAGTTTTACACTAAAAAATGCTTTGAGTGTTCACTGGTGTCTCCAAAAGGGCTGTGTACAGTTGTTTACGCTGCTTCTTCCTGGTCAGCTTGGTTGGTCTTGGTTGTCCGGTCAGCTTGGCGTTTTCTCCATCACCTTCAGATACAGAGAACAAGGCTGATGTCACAACTGTTTTTAATTTGTTCCCTTCTTTTTTGTTATTTTTGGTATACTTACAAAAAGCAACAGTAAAACTTTCCAGAAGTGTTGAATGTAACGTGAAATCATGAATCATGAGTAATGCGATATGGAACTGAAGAAAACATGAAAATCAAGCAAATCTGATTTACTGTATTCTGACAAATAGAAACAAACACCTTTGATTCCAGCCACTTAAAAAACCTATAGAAAGCCTCATGATTCTTTGGGCATGGCAGTAGATCTTCGTCTTCAGCAAACAGACAGTCCACTGAGAATGTGTTGCTCCTTGTTACCCATCTTCTGCTGTCTGGTGGTGTGTAGTCTGGATTAAACGTGTGATGGAGCACCATTAGAACCACAGGTTTGGTGTCTGTGGAAATAGAAAAAAAATGGTGTCCACTGAAATTATGTGATAAGTACTGTGTGTTCCATTACCCATGAGCCTCACAGAAATTCTGTTTAACTGTTTGGGCCTATTAGGACTTGTATCATGCAAATGATCTTTACCTTTAATACAATTGATAGTCTGCATTGCTTCTGTAATGTCAGTTTCAGACCATGAACTGATGGGCTCAGTGAGGTAGAACACCAGAATGACATCACACTCCTCCACTGTAGATACCTCCAGCAATTGTGGTATTCGTTTATGGACAGCCTTCCTAACACTGTCAGGAGGCTTCTGACTGGTTTCAGCGACAAAGTACTTGAATTCCTCTGGACAGAAAAAGGCAACGATTGAGATAAAAGGCAAATACAAAACAATTGCAGATTTTCTAAATTTCCAGAATTTGTTGTAGCCATTATAGTTGAATTAGTCAAAGTGTCACAGGCTGTTAAAGTGTTTAAGTTCCAAATTCTACTGAAGTTGAGACCTAGTAGACACTGCTCCTTCAAATACAAGGCACTGTACTCTAAATTTGTTAACAGAACATTCATTTACATTAAATGATGTTCCCAATGCCAGCACACATTGAAAGCATTACAGGTGAAGTAGCTGCAAAACGTCAAAATACTGACAAAATGGTTCTTCAAGATTCCAGCTCTCTAACTGAAATCTGATGTGGAGGAGGATGGTTGATTAAAAATCACACCAAGCAGCTCATGTTCAACATGTACAACCAGACTGAATGAAACCATCTCCCACTCACCAGATGGGAGTTTTTTAAACATCTTGCTGTCCTTTTCAGGCTTGCTGTCATTCTGTAAACACACAGAAAGAAGATGCCAGGCCCACATAAAAGTTTCACTAACAAACAGAAAATCGTCTATGGTAGACATTTATTGGGAGAGTTTTTAATGAACACTCAATTAATCCTTAAAAATACGTTAAAAATGAAAAAATCATCTGACCGAGCTTAACGAGTGTTTGACTTTGGCAGGAGCATCACTCCTCCAGCCTTTGTGCAACCCCTAATTTAAACAGAATAAAATAGGAAACCAGTCTCTAGGACAAACCTCACTGTTGTTATATGAGTAGAAATATTAAAAATTACATGTATCTGTTTTTAATCAATCATGTAAAGTTGCCAAACAAGACTGAGGAGACTCCATGAATGAAGCACTGATACCACAATCCACTGTGAAGTTTTTCTGAAAGCCTCTTTATTCTTCTCACAGTGTAGCAGGCCCTGATCCTCATGGAACAGACAGTCCACTGAGGTCGTGTTCTCCCTGGATACACATCTGCTGCTGTCTGGTACAGTACAGTGTGGATCAAACGTGTGATGGAGCACCACTAAAACAGCAGGTTTGGAGCCTGTGGAAAGAGCAAAATTACATCTTGTGAGAAGGACTTTACTCTTGTCAAATGTGATGGAGCAGTGTGTGCTCAATATCTTATGTGTTCACAATGAAGAGGCACAGAGTTACCTGCTACATTACTGAGCTTCTTCAGTGCTGCTTCAACGTCAGTTCCAACCCGAGACACAATGGGGCAGAACACCAGAATGACATCACACTGAACCACTGTAGACACCTGCTGTAGGCCTGGGATGTGCTCATGGAGTTTTTGCAGAAACAGCTCATGATAACCGAGTGTCTTGCCACTTATGACAGAGACATAATTAATCCTCCTCTGCTTCCTTCCAAGACCTTTCCATCCTAGACAAAGAAGCAAGAAGCACTCAAAGAAACAACAGAGTGAAGACTGAACTCCTCTCAGCAACAGCTCCATTACAAATTATCTAGCTTTTGAACACTTACATTTGTGTACTTTACAGGACATGAGGACCTAACATGACCAGAATTTATCTCAGGAAATTGGATTAGGTCGTTCTTAGCGTTTGTCACTGTTGCTGTATTTGGGGAAAATCCTTTTGAGTTCACCTGTTTATATGTGAACTAAATGTGCTATGTCTAAATGTGCTAAGATTACATGTTACACCCAACAAAGTAGGTTACTGAATAAAGGAAATGTAATTTAGTCTAGTGACTGCCAAAACTAGCAGTACATTTTGCTCGTTACACCTGATATAACCAAATAGAGATTTGAATTGCTGACCTGAGTTCATAATTTCCTTTGACGTTAGAAACATTCATTCGTAAATGTCCTACGCTTCAGAGTGGGTTTCAAGTCAATGCAGTATGTGTCGTTTTTATTTCGCTTTTGTTTTCATGTAAAAGAATAAGCCCTGGCGTAAAATGGCTTGCATCTACACAACGCTGAGCGATGAGCGACCCCTACAAATGTGTTTGTTGAATTGCACCCAACAAGCAAAAACAAAACTAATACTCCAACAGATGAGTATATAGATCGCCCTAATGGATTTTTAGAAGGATTTTGCTGACATAGGGAACGACAACCGCATTTATCGGTAGATAATATTTTATAGACACTGACCTTTTTTTCTATTTGACTTTTAAAACAGTTGCCCATATTTAAATATAAAAATAATATCACAGTTGCACGTAACATGGGTGTCAGAAAATAACTGTATGCGTATTTAATCGGAAATATCAGAGAGCGAGAAACAGATATTTGTAAATGCATGCAAAAAATGTAATAAATGCAAATGCATATTCGTCAATACAATATAAACAGGTATAAACATGGTAAAATAAATGTTACATTAAAGGGGATTGTGTCTTGAGGAAATTCTTAATTTCTAGACCATCGTCACTTTATTAATAGTGACGATAAGATGAGACATTAAAAAACTCTTCAGTCACTTTTTTGTATCCCTTCAGAAGGATGTTGTAACACTTTGGGGAGTGAATATCAAATCTCCACTCCAACCCGGATAGAAGAACTTAGGGGATGAGCCGTGAAGCAAATGGAGGAGGAAGAATCAAACACGGTAGTCTTGTAGACGGTATGAAACTATTTGGTTTATTTCGCACAATCTGAGGCTCCAACTCTACGGGACCATCCATACATAAAATGAGGACCGTTACAAGCTCTCTTGCGTTACTCACAGAAGAAATAGAAACAATATGGGCGAGCAGGGCCAAGCAGTCTTTCGGTGAGTCGCACTGGGAAAAAAACTAAACTCAAAAACTCTGCGCGCTGCACTCTCACTCACGTGCACTCAGTTGCTCCTTAAAGAGACAGTGCAACAGTTCTGGCTGTTACAATGTGTAAAGATCATAGAGGCTAAAGGAAAATGCATAACATTTGACATATAGTTATGCTTAATTCAAATTGATCAAATAACTTTTTAACGAAAACAATTCTGAGTGAAAGTATTTCATTTTGTACTTTTACTAATTTAATCACTCGCAAATGTCAATGTTTTTGTCTAAAGGCGCAATAATATGAGATACGTCCTGAATTTGTCCTCTCCTAGTACTCGTAGTGTGATTTGGTGACGACACTAACTCTAAAAATGGCGGAGAAGAAAACAGCAGGTAGAGCATTTCAATGTTATTAACATGACTTCACAGTCAGATTACACAGCTCATAACTAGTTAGATAGAATTGTGTTAATAAAGAAACGTACCTGCGCTGCCTATTTGTAAGTGGATTAGATGTTATTAGTTAACATTTAGATAGTGAGCTATCTGGCTAAATAGTAAAACAGTGGGTCGCTGGCTAGCTAGCTAGTTAGGGCGAACTTATCCACTTGTAGACCCAGAAACGGTGACCTGAAGGAACTAATATGGAAACAACATTTTAGTTATTCGTCTGTATACAAAAATGCAGATTTGTTTTACTTGGTAACGTTACTTGATATCCCTGGCCCTAGTACGCTCACAGGACCCAAACCAGCGCCGAGTTTTGGACAATGCGACTCGCCAGCGGCGCTTGACCCGCCAGCTAGAGGCTCTTGAGAAGGACAACTTCCAGGATGATCCTCATGCGAGCCTCCCGCAACTAGTCAAGCGGCTGCCGCAGTTTGACGAAAGTAATGAATCCGGTGAGGCCATTTAACAGTAATAGTGTTTTATATTATTATGGTGACTGGTTCTTGAGCTTGACACAGCGGTTGACACACTCATGTATTATTGTAACGTCAAGGGAAGAGACGGAAAAAGACGAGAGGCGACCATTTTAAGCAGAGATTCCGAAAAAACTTTCAGGCCCTGCTAGAGGAGGAGGTGAGAATCAAACCCACACCCCTGTTGCAGATCCACCCCTGTGCAGGATTGCGCACAAACTCATCAAATGACCTTGGAATTAACTATGCTGTATTTGCTACTCAAAAGGATGATTCTTATGGAAGGAGTTACAAACCTCTCTCTCTCTGTAGGACTTGAGTGTGAGTGAGGGTCCAAACTATCTGACCGCATGTGCCGAGCCCTCTAAGCTTCCTCAGCGTCATTTCTGTGCTGTGTGCGGTTTCCCCTCCCACTACACCTGTGTGTCCTGCGGCGCACGCTACTGCTGTGTCCGCTGCTTAGGAACACACCATGAGACTAGGTAACATACACTTTGAGACTAGATTATATATATATATATATATATATATATATATATAGACACACACACACCTTAGGACCTCAGATTAAACACTCAGCACGTGTTCATTCATTTCTCATGATTTCTCTTTTCTCAGGTGTCTGAAGTGGACCGTTTGAGCGCTCTTGCTGTTTACCTGGACAGTTTGGCATCAGTAAAGCTGGAACTTGGATTTTTGCTTAAAGTTGAGCTTGAATGAAAATGGACTGGCGGAGCCTGTTTTCAGCATTCATTTTATAAGGTGAAGTGTAAATAAGAGTGTTCTTTGAGGCAACGGTGGTCTCCTTGTGGTGATTGGGATGAGATGCTGCACCAAGCGGTACTGCGGAAGCAAAAGTTGCCGATCCATACGCGGACGACGTTCTTCCTGATCTGAGCCCCCATGGAGTGGGCGTCTAACTGTCCGTCAGGACTCCTGTTCAGGTGGAGCGCGGATTCGCTCTCAGTACCTGTTGGCTAGTCACTTTGGAAGAGCCAGACACAGATGGAGGATCAGTTGTGGCAGGGCTCCAGCTCAGAGGCCAGAGCTGGGGAACATTCTCACTCTGCAGTTACACATGTGGACAAAGCATATGAAACATAAATATTGATTTCCCCACATTTTATTTAAACTGAGGACTTTTACTGTTGTTGAATTGTAATAATATTGGTTACATTTGGAAACTTAGGTGACCTGTTTCTTCAAAGTCCGTTTGCCAGCAGCACCATCTGCTGTGGTGAAATTGAGGAAGGCAACAGGTTCTTATTGTCAGCCTCAGTGACAACGCAGTGGGTTTTATTGCCTGTTCCATTCTCTGACATCCCTTTAGTCATTGCAGGTTGTTTAACAGTAGTCAGTGCTCTCATACTACAGCATAAGATAATGATTAAGATAATCTCTTAATGTTCTCAGCTATAGAATATAGACATGTCATCTGTGTGTCCTGTTTTAGATCCAAATCTTTGGGATCTAGCACAAATCCCATACCGTTAGTTTGTTTAATGGTTCCAGTTAGGTTCTCTGACAGGTATTGGTTCAGACTTGTGATGTATCTGGTTGCTTTTACAAAAAAAATTGAAAAAAGGTATTATGAAAGTTTATTTAAATTTTCTCACATAGTTTCTCAAAACAACTACAGTTCAACAGTGATGTGCTTGTTGAGAATCACTTTTATACAGTAATTACAGGTAGCTTCATGTTTTGGTAAGTGTCTCATTTAGTACCATAGCAACACAACTCCTGCTTCTTTAGCTGGGTTTCAAAATCTCATCAGGCTCATCAGACATGTAAACACTGGTTGTATAAATTAGACATAGATTACGAACATGGATCACGAACTGTAACAAGTGAATCATTACATTAAATAAACTAATTTCATTAATCAATGATGCAAAGCACTGATGTCTCTTGAGGAAAATTAGGCACACATTTAATCAAAACTGCACCATTTCACAAAAGAAAGCTGAAGTGTTGCCACATCACGTTGGATATTGAAAGAGAGGAATGTTTCCTTTCATATGCTACTCCCAGAGAAATGTATGGTTCCCTGTCATTATGAGGTACAGAGTGTGTTGACAAAACCACTTTTCCCATCTTTCATGGGCATGTTCTCTACTGGTCATGAGATGTCCATTGTCACCAACTGTGGTGGCTCACCACAGCATCCACCTCCTGGTAGCTCTGCACATTTACTGTGGTTTCCTTCTGATGTGGCAAAAAAACGGAGTTATCAGCTAGGAAAACATCTCTGGTGTTCACTGAAGTAGCCTGTGCATAGATTCATGTGTACAACGGTTTTCTCACTTTTCTCACATTTCTGCAAAACAGTGTTGCTGATAAAACTGTGCCGTTGTCAAGAAATTCCATAAAATCAACTGCAAAATGGATTCACTACCATTGTTTATAACAACTTTTATAAAAAGCATCAAAACTACAGTAGCACAGCCTGCATTTGATAGTTTGGATTTCCCATCAAAATGTGTGTAAATTAACAATTTGTGATTTTTATAAAATATTTTCAGTATGTCATATGCAGTGGGCCTGTACAATCTCATTAATCATTATCTCTTGAATATGATTGGTCTGGTATATCCTAGGACAAATCTGTGGAAATTATTTTTATTTAGACAATGCATTGATCAATTTATTAAAAAAATGTAAATGTCTAAAATCATATTAAGATAAACACAGTGGACCAATTTAGAGGACAAATATACCTGAATAGCTCTATACTGCAGTGCAAAAAGTAACTATTCATGTGCAAAATCTTTCTTGTAAAAACACTCAATTTGCTGACCATGAGGGGGGGGGGCATTAGAAATAGAAATTGCCCCATATGGCCACCTATTTCTACTTCATTTGAAAGGTTTTTTTTTTTTGAGTAGGCCCGTCACTTTTGTAATCTTTGATGTTCTGGTTGGTAAGTGAATGCTGTAGAAATCTGCTTCTTGAGCCAGTCACTAACGTATACCATGATCTGAAATTGAAAAATGATGAGAACGGTGACTGCCTCTTTCTGATCTGCTGTGCAGGCTAATGGAAAGCTGAATTTACCTTAAAACGTAATCTCAATTAGTATCATACTTAAAACATCGAAATTGTTTAAAATTACAGAAGCTTGTTGTTGGCTGTTCTTCATTTGCAGAAATGTGGTAAAACGGAGAAAAGCTGGGAAAACTGGGTGGCGTCTAAATGATGCACAGCTGGTGTGTTTCAGTCAGTCCGCAGCTAGTTTTGTGTGTGTGGAAGAGTTTGGTCAAAGCCTCCATGTAAAGCTTGTGATAGTGATCCACCTGCTCTTCTGTTGGCCTGTACACATGAGGGACAGGAACTGGACTGCCCACTAGAAGTGAGAGAGAGACAAAAAGCTGTAGTAAATAAACATCCCTCTCCTATTTACAACTTACAATACTGGCCTACAACTCAAGACATGGTACTAATCTTACAAAAGAATAACTAGATAGAATAACCAACTCATTCTACCTCAATCTGAGGAATGTTACAAAGGATGCGTTATCTACAGCTTCAGCCACCTTTTGGCTTGTTAGTAGACATTTTTTAAATTGGTTGTAAAATTTACAAGAGATTCTGCAGCCGACATGAGAAAAGTGATTAATATAAGTTAGACCGTGTATGCATATGATGGAATGATTAATAGAAGTTGTAGTAGGGGCAGGTGTCCAGTGCTGTTGACTACTTTCTTCAGGTGTGGTGAATGTTGGGATTTACACTAGGTTGGGCCTATAAATACAGTGACATGTTAGAGCAGGCCAGGTGTATGAGTTGGAGAAGAATGCAGAGGGCTGAGTGAGCACTGACCCACGGTGGTGACGGGCCTCCTGTAGGGCAGGAGCAGCCAGCGCTCTCCGGTGAATAGGCAGGGGGCGAAACCCATGATCTGCTTGAAGAGAGCCTGCAGCCTACGGCCCATGCTGCCCTCGGGCAGCACCACCTGCCGGTAGAGGTCATTCTCCCCGAAAGAATACACCGGAACCAGGTGAGCCCTGGAGACACAGCAAGGGCACGTGGGAGATGTAGTCAGGATCGCGCATGATCTGCTACAGTTCATTCACTAGAGCTGAGGAACAGTGCATTAAAAATGTGTCCTATAGGAAGCAGGAGCTTGCTTTCAGACATGGACAGGCAAACTTCTCATGTTATCAGTTCAGTATTATTCATAGTACTATTCCTCAAGCATGAACCTTTGCAAACTACCACAGTATTTTACGAGGTCGAGAATTAACCGTGGCATTATGGTTAATGTCACACTCTTAACAAATTACTTAAATACTTAAAAACTACCAAACATCCACACACTCCCAAGGCTTTCACTCTCGGTTCCCTCACCCATTCTCCAGCGCTAGCCGGACGAAGCCCTTCCTCTGCTTCATGACTACGGTGTTGACTCCAGGGCAGGAGGCCAGCGACTCCTCTGCGCCCCCGATGACGATGACCAGAGCGTTGCCAGTGCCCAAGTGACTCAGTACAAACTTCAGACTCTCCCTACTGACAGGCAGGATGCCTGGACCATGGGACAGAGGCAGGAGGACCACAACAGAAATGGAAGGCATGAGAAAATATGAAAAACTGGTTGTATTTCCCTATTACTGGTGAATGTGAGAGATGGCAACAGTTTTGCTTCTGACATGCAGGAGAACTTCGACGGGCTGGATTAAAAAACAAAAGGCACAAAAAAAACAAAATCAAGAACATGCATCTCAGTCTAGCAGACAAAAAGCTTTCCATATCCTCTCTCCCCCCTTTTCTCTCTCTCCCTCTCTCACACTCACACACCAGCAGATAAGAGGTACTCTCGGAAGAGAGGCAAGCGGAAGAGGCCAGCGAGGATGGCAAGGGTGGCGCGCATTCCCGGGAAGGCCTCGGCGAAGCCGCACGCCTCTGTACTGAAGCAGGAGAGCGCCCCCATACTCATGATACCATGTGGGTGACAACCCAGTATGTAGTTCCTACTGGGACTTAGATCTGCTGTCTTCACCAGCTGAGAAAAATCACAGGGAGGGAGAGTGTGTCAGTGATGAAGGGAAATATAAAGGGAATATTTTGTCACTTGAGTGAGAGAATCTTATGTATTTTTTATATTAATTTTAAAAAGAGTAAATCATTTCTACATTACAGGTGGAGAATGCGATTCAAACGGTGTTATTCTTGTCTAGGTTACCTTTACTGGGAAGTAGTTTCTGAAGTGCTTCCACACTTTCCACCTGCGCACGAATGTTGTTCTTCTGCCCCCTAGTGGACAAAGGGAGGAATGCAGTCAGTCAGACTGCAGGAACCATGCACTCACACTACTGCACTACACTATAATCACCGGTGTAAAAATATTTTCTTACATGAACTTCAACTATTTACAATATTTTAAACAAATAACTGGGTTCTGATGTGTCAAATAATTGATTATCGTTGTGTTACTACAATATTACAAAAATACAAACAACCTAAAAAACATACCGAGTTAACAGGATCTGGTTTGAATCACATGGGGGAACAAATTAACAACAAAACACTACATATAAGGAGTAATGATGCTCTGCCTCATTACAGCAGGAGGTCTGCCAGTGAGTCGGGTACATCTTTAAAAGATACAGACTCAAAGGTTTTTACATAGTTCAAAATAAACTTTATGTATCCATTTTAGTGAAACACCTGGATTATTTTTACAAAACTTAACTATGGCTCATGAGCCAACTATGGAGATCCAGGCCTCCCTACACAGGGTGTGTTGCACAAAAAGGGAAACATTCTTGCAACATGCTTCTAGAGAAAAGAAGTGCGTGAGAGACTCTGTGAGAGTAGCCTAGACTATGTTCTGTTGTGTCCTTGATTGTGTCAGAAGAAGTGTGTGTGTGTGTGTGTGTGTGTGCACGTACTTACCTCTCTCAGGCGTGTACCAGTCAAAGATCTGCCATGTGAAGTAGAGAGTAGGGAAAGGCCACAGTGGTGTAAACATCAAGTACAGCATTAACACCAGACATGACACACCTACACATAGACACAGACACACACCCACACACAATTAAGATTACAACCCCAGAACCCGTCACAGAGCACATCACCACAGGTGCACTAAACACGGCAAGAGCTGCAAGACTGGGTGAAAAGAATTCAGGCAAGAATGCAAATCGTGTGT
Source organism: Sternarchorhynchus goeldii (assembly GCA_028565775.1). Classification (NCBI taxonomy): domain Eukaryota; kingdom Metazoa; phylum Chordata; class Actinopteri; order Gymnotiformes; family Apteronotidae; genus Sternarchorhynchus; species Sternarchorhynchus goeldii. Next base: position 1,951,998 of record JAOXYF010000003.1, on the reverse strand, counting down.
TGCATTCCGTTCAGCCGCCCCTTTAATAAATCAAGTCCTTGAGCACACAATCACTGAGAAGAAATTGTAAATAGTCAAAGCTGGGAGTGAAAGGAAGAGGTTCATGAAAGGTATTACAGCTGCGTTGTAAAAGCTATGTGTTGGACAATACAAGACCTAGCACCATTGTGTAAAATATATTTGTACTTTTGTTTATTTTGGTTATTTTTGTTTTGCTTCAGTTGAATGCTTTCCAACAGCTGTTCTGGGGTTTTTTGTGTGTGTGTGTGTGTTCGTTTAATGAAGTTCACAAGCAAATACAGCTATTGGTCATATTAGAGGCAATGGCTGGTAAAATGCACTTTCCCCTGTGATCTTACTGCCATTTTCACAGAATGTTTAGATGGGTATTGGCAGCAAGCCGTTATATACAATATTCTCAGAGTACACTTTCAAAAGTGGTAGTGACACACCCCCAGCATAAATTATACCCAATCATCACTGAAGTTATTGGAATTGTATCTAGCTATCAGAATTCTTCAGTTAGGCTGTAATATTAAAATGTGCATTTGAAATTGAGCTCACCCATAAAGAGGAAGGACATCACCAACTGTAAAACACTGACATCCTCAATAAACATTTTCCACCGTGATTTTTCTCCTCCCTGCTCCATCTTGGTACCTGAAGGAAAAATACAGACCGATATTAAACCAGCAGACAAGGAGGCACAAACACAGCTATCAGTGCCCATGCGATGGGTTTGAAACCTCAATTTCAGTCGTTAGTTCTGATCCACGAATGCTAGTCACCACTTCCTCCTCCTCAAGGTTGACCTCTGCCCTGCCACGTTATCATATCTGTAACAACATGCCTGTAATCTGACCTCCTGACCTGATTGTGACATTACTTAATATACTAGGAATCAACGTTCAGCGTGTTCGGTGGGTTTTGTAGGATCCTGCAAAAACGACACATTACCAGGGCCCCAGTTTACCCCAGAGGATAAGCTTTCTCCAAGACAAAGTTCTAAAGTTAATATAATACACGATTATACTCATATTAGAAATACACTACTGCACATGTAAACAAGCGAAAACAATTTTCGTTGTTTGTCGAACAAAAACTCCCTCGTGTGTAGCTTACAGTGCCACCGAATGTACAACTTAGTACGTAACACGATCATTCTTGCTTACCTGTCCCGTTAAAATCTTCGCGTTTGGTGGGCATGGCAGCGGTCTGCTTCTATCAGCCGATCATACATTATCGTCCCAGAGTGCGAATGACTGCCCTTTGATCAGATCAATCCGTGTAGGAGGGAACAAGTGGTGGCGGTCCCCACGTGTACCTGAACTTTCAGTTCGAGTTTGCAGGTAGCGGTTATCCCAGTACATTATGTAGTACGTGTCTCGCGCTACCAACTCAGGAATCTGACGCGCGTGGCGAATACTTCAGCATGATGTTTAAAACGTGAGTCAGCCGGGAGGAAAGCGGCGACGTCACAACGTCGGAACAAAAGAAACAAAAGACAAAACATCTGTCTAAACCTCTGCCACGTGTTCAGCAAACGAAATGCGCACAATGGCGACACATGTCCAGGTTCGAAATTACTTTTAACATATTTTAGGCAAGCTGGGTGTACGGTAGATGCCGGTCCGGCTCTGTTGACGACCGTTGGAACTTCATTGCACTACCGCGTGCGGGTAGGCAGCTGTCGTAAGATAAGGAGGAGCAAGTGCGCGTGGGAATGTGGGTGTGCACGAATGCCATTCAGCGCCAAACCAATGAGATTCAAAAACGGTGGTTTCCGCAGGCCAGTTTACCTGCAGCAAGAAGAAGCTTGTAAGCTAGACACTGGTTATTCTAATGGGAGAAATTGCTCTATCTTTGTTTAGTATACATTGTGTGGCACTTTTAAATGTTTTAGAAGTGGGTTCGCCTGCAATATCTAAGGTACTAGCCTATAATGTATTATAATGTTTTTGTTCACCTTCAAATACTGTATGCAACGCCAAAACAAGGACAGAGAATTTTCTTTTTTCCCCTTTGAAAATGATTGGCAACCAGGCTGATCAAAGTTTTCAGGATGATAATGGTTATAGCAGTAGAGACGAAGTTTCTAACCAACCCGAAAAGTGTTTGTTTATTTCCAGGATTCTGTCTTTACCATGACCCAGGTGAGGGCACCTATAGATTTATTTGGTCGTCACTGTAATTTTATTTAAAAAATAAAAGTTCAATTCATTGAATTCATACTTACGATTAAGCCGCATCCTTTGTAAAAGTCAGGTAATTGTTCATGTTCAGTAGTGATAGAGAACAACGTAGTGACCGATTCAGGCTTGTCTGAGCACTGTGCCATTGTTCTAGTTCTGTTTTATGCTTATGTGGCCTGACAGTAGCCTGAATTGTGTTATATAAAAACAAACAAACACGTATGCCTCACCAGGTTGCGAACCGAAACCCTTAAGATCCTCGATTCAACCGAAAACCTATGTTGCATAGCCTTGTTAGGTTGCATAGGTTGTTAGAGAATAGACTATATACAGTACCATTAGGTACTGTATTAGGTACTGTAAATAGACTGTAAATTCATTCTATGGGTTAGTACTTTTTTTCTCTAGATTATTTGGTCAGTCTGTGATCTGTGTGTTGTGTGTGTGAGCATGTTCCCATATTGGGGTGGAGTGAAACATGTTTTTATTAAACAGAAAATACCTAATAATGTTAATAAAGGTAACTGCCATGTTTAAATCATGTAGTGGAAACTACAAGCTCTAAGGACATGGGTCAGGTTCACTGTAAAATCGTTACTTTTAGATAAATAATCAAAATATCCACATCATTGGTTTCATCAAATAAATGGGAAAGTTGCGTGGAAGTACAGTAGTTATGGTATATTGTATATGTGTGTGTGTGCGCGCGTGTGTGTGTGTGAGAGAGAGAGAGAGAGAGAGAGAGAGAGAGAGAGAGAGAGAATAGCCTAAAGATAGATTGTCTGACATCGCAAGGTATTCAGT
>JAOXYF010000003.1:1931747-1939247 GCA_028565775.1 Sternarchorhynchus goeldii | reverse complement strand
GCTGCTCCACCCCTCACATGATGTGTTCTCCTCCTCTCTCCCTCCTTTCGCTCTCTCTCTCTCTCTTGCTGTCCACTCCTCCCTCTCTCTGTTTTTTTAACATTTCGTACTGCCCTGTATTTCTCTCTCTCTCTCTTTCTCTCTCTCTCTCTTTATTTCTCTCTTTCTCTCTCTCTCTCGCTCTCTCTCTATCTCTGCATGTGTACCCCATCGCTTTGCGCTAAAAACGTTCTGCTCTAGACTGGCGGGACCAGTCGCCACGACGACAGTCAGGTGCAGTATGAAAGCACGTGATGGGGAGGGGATCTCTCTCACAGACACACACACACACACACACACACACACAGTCACTTTATATGCAGTATATTAATGTGATTCAGTCATTCCAATAAAGCTACCTTGAATTATACCTATAGATTCTATAAACAGTTAGAAATTCACATTCAAAATACAAAAAATCCCCAAATGATCAGAAAAAATACTCAGTAATTAAATTGCAGTTAATGGGTGTGCGTATGTGTGCGTGTGTGTGTATGTATGCGTGTGCATGTGTGTGTGTGTGTATCATGGCTCCATCTGCTACTGAACTCTAATGAGCTGCATCTAACTGACCTCTCACCCCTCACTTCCCCTTCAAACAAGCTTGTGTGTGTTTGTTTCTGGACTGTTCGCTCTGTGAAAGGCCCAGGGATGTGTTTTGATTACATTTGTGAGTGTGTAAGGTGTACATCTACATATATGAAATGTGTCTACATGTGTATGGGAGAAAGGAGAAGGACAGTTTCATAATGTTAATGTATTATGTGTGTTTATACAGATTCCTGCTCCACCATTCATTCTCTCAAGTATACAATGCATTTTATGTGTGTGTGTGTGTGTGTGTGTGTGTGTGTGTGTGTGTGTGTGTGTGTGTGTGTGTGTATCTTTGTCTGTCCTGTCGGTATAATTACACTGTAATTGCCGAGTGGTCTCCTCCGTGGAAGAACACTAGACAGCCCTAAGCCAGCTGTGGGTGGCCATGGCATGCTGAGAGTGGCCCAGAGCAGGGATGTGATTGGCTGGACTCCCCCAGACAGTAACAACGCTCTCAGTACACATGAACAGAACATGCCAGCACACCAGATGCCCTTCCGTACCACACCCTACTGCAGTATCTCACCACACCTGAGAGGTTGGGATCCCTATAAAATACTAGAAGCGACCTTAGTAAGTGACCGAATACTTCGACGTGTTTAGTGTGTTGGGTACAGCAGCACATCTGTGTTGGGGTTTGGTAAAGTGGGCAGGCGACCTTGGTGTGCTTGGTTACAGCAACAGATGTTTCTGGCTGGTAGCAAACAACTGTGTTTGAAATAGTAGCAAAACTCTGTATTTGCAGTAACAGGTCTCAGTTTGCAGGGTACAGTAAGACATTTCTGTGCTGGTGTTGTAAAAAAGTGCGGAGGATTTTTTTAGTGGCAAAAAAAAAAAAAAAAAAAAAAACAATCTCCAAGGATCCCAGAGAACTGCAGCCTTTGGTTGTATTGCAGATCCCTACAGCTATGATAAGATGCCGTCTCCAGGGCAACGAGAAATCTTGAGGGTGGGGTGGAGAGCAGCTGCTGTTCAAGCCTCCAACCTTTTGCATAAGTACTCTGGCCTTGGTGGACCAGTGCAGTGGTGCTGATTCACATTCAGGACCCTCATTAAGATACATGGCATGAAGTACCATTTGGAGTTACACTGAAAACTGCTCTAGACCTAGTCTAAACCTGATCTAGACCTGGTCTGAACCTGATCTATACTGGTCTGAACCTGAGAGGTCTTAGAAACTTAGGATCCTCAAGTTTTGACCCAGGCTACCCTAGGATATCCCAGGTTTTTCCAACCTCAGGAACCTCAGCCTCAAGCTCAGGGACCATACCTGAAAAGTGAAGCTTTGGCCCAGATTATCTCAGTTTATCTCAGACTTCTTACCTGAAAGTGAAAAGCTGATGATTTTCGAGACACTCTGCATGGAGGACAGGCCACTGGTCTTTTATTATGTATTCCCCTTAATCACATTCTATAGGAGAAAACTCTGTTAAAAAGTGCAGGTTGTTTGTTGTGAGCCAGTGTATATACTATTGTGTGGAGTATTTCTACTTATCTGACTCATTTATACATAAAACCAGTTTAAATTGCCAGAAACCAGTTTAATTGCTCGTTATGTTATTCATTTGTTATACATTTGATCATCATATGATCAATTATCATCTCCAACTTAAACTGGTAAAAAAAAAATGAACAGGACGTGTGTGTGTGTTACATGTCTATATCGTATGTACTGAGCTCAGGTGTTATACATTTAGAGTTGATGTAATGAGAAACAGTAATATTTCTCTCCCTCCGTAATAATGCTGAGACAGCTGGATAAAAAAAATTACACACACACACACTCTCTCTCTCACACACACACACACACACATATCATATATACACACACTCACACATGATCAGCAACTCTCTAGTCTGGCAACACCACCCCCTCCCTGCTGAAAAAGCACAGTAGCTGACAGTAGTGTCCAGCTCAGCCAATCAGAGCTCTCTCTCACACTAGATAGAGCTCAAACTCTGAGCACTCTATAGAATATCTGCCTCACAACAAGCCTCTCTCTCTCTGTCTTCTCTCTCTCTCTCTGTCTCTCTCTCTCTCTCTGTCTTCTCTCTCTATCTCTGTCTCTCTCTCTCTCTCTGTGTCTCCTCTCTCTCTCCCTTTCTGTCCTGCTGTGGAGACTGAGCAGAAAGCCTGTGTGTGCTCTAAATGACAGGCTGCATTAGGAGCTTCAGATTCAGACAGGCACATCCAGGGTAGCCTGGGGGCCTACAGCAAACCCTGCTTCCTCTCATGCTTACTCAGATTTTACTCCCTTAGAGACGCAGGGAGTGAGAAAGAGAGGGATGGAGGGAACAAGTGAGAAAGGAAGTGAGGAAGAGAGGGAAGGGGGGGTGGACTGGACGATATAAACAAACATCGATCTCTGCTGGAGTTGGGGATATAGAGCAGTAATGCTGTGGATATAGCAAAGCTAAGCAGTGTTGATGGGATATAGAGCAAGGATAATGGAATATAGAGCAGTGAGAATGGGGATATAGAGCAGTGAGAATGGGGATATAGAGCAGTGAGAATGGGGATATAGAGCAGTGACGATGGGGATATAGAGCAGTGACAAAGGGGTTATAGAACAGAGATGGTGGGATACAGAGCAGTGACAATGTAGATATAGAGCAGAAACAATGGGGATGTAGAGCAGTGATTATGGGATATAGAGCATTTCTGATGGGATATATAGAAGGGATAATGTAGATGTAGATCAGCGATATTGAGGAGAGAGCAGATCAGTTGTTTGAACAGAAGATGTGTTCAAAATTAATCTTCTACATACTACTCCCATACTAACTGGGTTAGTATCCCATCATGCAATGGTGGTGGAAAACCTTTCAGAGAACCTTCATATGTTCATGTGGCCCTGTAGTATGTTTGTCACGTACTGGATACTATACTGCAGTGGTACTACTGCAGGGACCACTATGTAGTTCACAGTATATACTGAGTGCAGTAGTAGGCTATTTCAAACAGTCAGAGAATTAGAGTTTAAACAATTGCAGTAATAGTTTAAAGGAACATTAGTCACTGTATCCCAGCCAGAGTGGTTTGCTTCTCTGTGATACATAAAGTTTGTTCTGTTCCTGTTTTGCTTCCTAGCTACCACGTTGTAGATGCTATTGCTATCTGAAAGATATGGTCATAAGCAGCACCTTAACCTCTGACACTGGCTGAAATCTTGGAGCTGACGCACATCCCTGAGTACATTCACGTCTTCGGTTAGTCTGTTGTGTAAAGTGCTGCTCGCGCATTACCTCTGTAGCCAGTGCACGGTTCAACCACGCTGACCGTCAGGCCAGTCATCGAACTTCATGCCTGTCACTTTTTAAGGCTCCTTTTAAAAGGTTATTTGGTTTTCTCCATGGAGAACTCTAAAGCTGTCTCCATGGAGAACCTGGACTGCGCTGGCCACAGCTGTGGGGTTACCGACCGGCCCCAGGACGTCGGCCCAGATGCAGAGAAAACTCCACAACAAAACACTCATGCATTGTGGGAATGAATATATTAAAAGTGCACTTGAGGTGGCAGTAAATAGTTAATGACTAATCAGAGGATGTGGATATCTTCCTGTGAGGCGAATGGTTATGCAAAGACATTAATCATCGTTTTATCATCTTAATAACTGTCTCTTCTTTCACAATGTTCAGTTTACTTTAATCAGTGTCATGTCTCTTTGCCAGAGCCACTGAGCTGCTGCTGTCTTGCGTATATGTACTGTCCTCTCTGTCTCATCTCTGTAGGTAACTAAGGCGGGGCAAGTGGCAAAAAACACCCTCCCTCTGCCTCTCATTGGTCTTCTATACCATGAGCTCTGGCTCTGCCCAGGATGTGGCGGTGGAGCATTTCCTGCGTGACATAGAGAGGCGGGGCCAGCGGCTGCACTGCGCTGTGATTGGCTGCGAGGAGGAGCCTCTCCGTGGCGACATGAACCTCTTGTACCGCAAGAGCCGACTGGACTGGAGACATCGAGATCAGGAGGTCAAGAAGAGGTAAGATGAGGGGAGGGGCTTAAGATTTGGGGTAAGTAAGGGCAAGAAGGGGTAAGGAGGGTAAGAAGAGGTAAGGTGGGGTACTGAGAAAGAGAAACAGCAGACGTGGCTGAGTTCAGTTAAGTTTAGTCATGAATTTCGGAGCAAAATGATGACTTTTGTCTTTCATATTTCATGCAAAGCCTCCAAATCATATCTTACTTCCTCTCAGGAGAGACGGAGTGAAGGTGGGAGGGAAGGAGAGATGGAGAGAGAGGGGGAGGGAAAGAGAGAAGGAGGGAGAGAGAGAGAAAGAGAAAGAAGGAAGAAAGAGTGGGAGTATGGCCTATATTCTAATGCACAATCTGGCCCTCTAGTGTCCCAGTGGATCAGCTGAAACACACACACACACACACACGTGTACACACACACACACACAAAGTAAAACAAATGCTTTCTTTCTCACACACATATGCACATATGGACTCACACACACACCTACACACACACACACACACACACACACACCTACACACAGATTCCCTTGGACACACGTATACCCAGTGCATAAGCAGTGAAGGGTGAGCCATAAACATGGAGTCTCACTCACCTCCACACAGCTGTGCTGCTTTCCTTCAGGTGCTCAGCTCAACACCGTAACACACAGTACAGACCAGTCATTCACCATAACACACTCCTGTAACAAGACCAGCAGAGGGTCTTGTGCGCTTTCTCCATCTACGGGAAATAATCCAACTAAGTGGCGAATGTTGAATCACTACCTGCCAGTTTATTAAGTTGAGGCTCATAGTTGATAATGGATCACAGACTGAGCGGCCCAGCAGTCTCTAGAGGGATCCGTTACACACACACACACACACACACACACACACACACACACACACACACACACACACACACTCATGGTCTCGCTGTGGTGTAACAGAAAAAACAGTGCCCACATATTCTGAGCTTATGGGTGGCTGCTGCCATAGAAACCTGCTCTGCTGGGCGGAGCATTGGGATGCTACCTTTCACTCACCAAGAACCTGGACAACACGCCCACCAACCAAAAAACTGGATAAGGACAAAAATATTCATACTGAGATTATAACTGCTATATATTACCATTGAGATTATAACTGCTATGTATTACCATTGTGATATTCCTTGTAATGTTTCAACACATCAGTGAAGCCTTGATGTGACATGGAACCCTTAATGTGACATGGCTGAAAACTGGCCTGCAGTATTCTGAAGAAAATTAATTTTTTTTGGATTGTGCGAATGATATATCGAACCACCCACAGAAAACACTCACTGTGGAACATCTGAGTCTGGTCTAGATGCTCACAGCACATGATAAAAAATGCAAATTTGAGGGCTTATTTGCATAATGCAGCCTCTGGGACATTGTTATCACAAAAAGGCCAATATATCATGATAATGATTAACAAACGATACATTGTGCAACCCTAGCCTAATGTTAGCCCAGGTGAAGGCCGCAAGAGATGTGACATGATTAATGGCCTATCACATACGGCCTGATTAAATTACATACCAGTACAGAGCAGGAAAACATCACTTATTTCAAAATAAAAGAAGTAGTAACTAACGCTAGGCATAAGCTGTTTCAGAAAAAGATCTTATATGAACCAGTATTTTGAAATACATTTTCCAAGACAGTCGTTTACAAAAGGGCATTTAAGGGAAGGCGGGTCAAACCTGGCATCCCTGCCAGAGCTGTTCCTCTCTGCTGTTTTCACTCCTGCCTGTGGTTTTATATTCAGTGGAGCCACAACATGCAGGTTAAACATGCATATTCCACTTTATGTGTGTGTGTGCATGTGTGTGTGCGTGTGTGTGTGCGGACACGTGCATGTTCATGTGTGTGTGTGTGTGTGTGTGTATGAGAATGTGTGCATGGGTGTGAGTGAGGGTGAGGAAATGTGCAGCTGAGTGAGTGTGTGAGTGTGGGTGTGCGTGTGTGTGTGCATGTGTGTGTGTGTGTGTGTGTGTGTGTGTGTGTCTGTGTGTAAACATGTGCGTGTGTGTGTGAGTGTGTGTGTGTGTGTGTGTGTGAGCTATGGAAGATGTTCTGGATTCATCACACATAGAGAGGCTCACATCACATCCTGACCTCAAAAAACAGGCCTGCTTTCAGCTGCCTCTGCTTCAACTACACACACACACTCACACGCACACACATACTGCCACACACAACATGTGTTCCTGAATTGCTCGCACACACACACAAGAACACACACACAGTGTCCTCCTAAATAAGCTCTTTGATGCCTGGAAGCCCCACATCTTCTCACACACACGCTTCTGTTTTACTTGCTTTCAAGTCACTCAGACACACACACAGACACGTATACATACACACTCTTTAATACATAAACCCTGTAACCCCGTTACCTCTACCTCTCTATCTTTATCCTGTCTCCATCTCTCATTCTCTCTCTCTTCCTTTCTCTCTCTCTCTCTCTCTCCCATCCTCTCTCTCTCATCCTCTCTCTCTCCCATTCTCTCTCTCTATCTCTCTCTCTGTCTCTCCCATCCTCTCTCTCTCTCTCTCTCTCTCTCCCATCCTCTCTCTCTCTCTCATTCTGTCTCTCTCTGCCTCCCACTCATTCACTCACTACCATCCTCCTCCGCCTTGCTGCTGAATTCACATTGCTCTCTTTCATCCATCCGTTCATCCATCCTTTCACCCTTCCACCCGTCCCTCTCTCCCTCCCTCCCTCCCTCTCTCCATCTCTCCTTCTCTCCCTCTCTCCTTCCCTCCCTCTCTCCTTCTCTCCCTCTCTCCTTCCCTCCCTCTCTCCGTCTCTCCCTCTCTCCCTCCCTCCCTCCCTCCCTATCTCCTTCCCTCCCTCCCTCCCTCCCACACTCCCTCCCTCT
>JAOXYF010000003.1:1901291-1928791 GCA_028565775.1 Sternarchorhynchus goeldii | reverse complement strand
ACATAAAAGAGCCGTTTATAGAGAGACAGAGAGGGAGGAGCTTAGACATGGAAAACAAAAGGATGGAATAAGCGGTTGAGGCTTTAACAGAATCTTACTCTGAGAGATGTTTTCCGGTCTTGCTCATCCGTCTGCTCCACTAACCTTACCAGCGCCCTTGCTCCTTCACACACACACACACACACACACACACACACACACACACACACACACACACACACACAAGCCTCTGTCTCAGTTTCTCTCTGCTCAGTTTACTGAGTCCTACTAGCATGACTTTTCATGCTCAAATGTGGAGTGTCATTAACATTATCAGCATCGGCACATTTATGTTTGACTATGAAGCAGCAGCCACGTAATTCTCTCTCTCCCTCTCTCTCTCTCTCTCTCTCCCTCTCTCTCTCTCTCTTTCTCCCTCGCTCTCTCTCTGTCCCTCTCTCTCTCTCCCTTTTTCTCTGTCCGCCCCCCCTCTCTTTCTCTCTCTGTCCCTCCCTCGCTCTCTCTCTCTCTCTGTCCCTCTCTATCTCTCTCCCTCTCTCTCTGCCCCCCTGTCTCTCTCTCTTTCCCTCTCTCTCTCTCTCCCTCCCATTCTCTCTCTCTCTCTCTTCTTGCTCCAGTTGTAAAGAGGCCTCTTCCGCTACAGTGGGGAAGGTCCGTGACCTGGCATCGTTCCGCCGTCACTTCCGCATGGGTTTCATGACCATGCCAGCCTCGCAGGACCTTTCCCCGCACTCATGCGCTGCAGCCATGGCTCCCCGCTCACAGTCCTGCCACGCCGTGGGGGCCGGCGAGGGCGGCGCTCTGGAGAACGGCGACTACCCGGACTCGGACGGTCCTCCCCCTGCTAATCCCGCCCGCTGCCCCCCGGCTAAACCCCGCCGCCACCCCAGCACCCGCCTCAGCTCCACCCCCCAGCAGGAGCACCCGGCCCGGGGAGGCCACGCCCCTCCGGATGCCCCGCCTCCCCCACCCCCCCAGAACCCTTCAAAACACTCCGAGAAGAAGAACGGTGAGCAGCTGGGAGGGTGTTTAAGCCGGGTGTGTGAACCAGGGCTGTTTGGGTGTGTGGGTGTATGTGTATGTGTGTTGGTGGAGGATGGTGATTATGAATGAATGGTGATTACCAATGAATTCATTTAATATATGAATTTCTATATGAATCTCGACCCATTTATGTGCTTAAATGTGCTACAGTACAAGTGATACAACATTAACAGTGAGATGTACTTACATTTTTTTCTCTCTTTTTTTACTGCTTGGTTTCTCTTCTTCCACCTCTTCAGCCATGAAGAAGTCTGATTCGGGTGAGCTTCCAGGGAGGAAGGTCCCCCCGCAGAAACCCAAGCGCAGTCCAAGTACCCAGCTCTCCTTTGACCCCCCTCCCCCTCGGGTACCGCCTCCAGCCACGCCCCTCCCCTTCCAGAGTGCAGACCATCCTCATAACAGCGAGGCCGGGGACGACGAGCCTGTCTACATCGAGATGGTTGGTCAGGTGTTCACGCGGGAGTCGGCGGGTGTGTCCACACCCCACCCGCTCACGCCCTCCGCCACCACGCCCGATTCTGACTCGGACCAGGGCGAGGCCATCTACGAGGAGATGAAGTATCCAGCGGCTGACGAGGCAACACGAGACCCCCAGCGCCGCCTCCTGCCCAAGCACGAGCGCGGAAAGTCCTCCAAGGCTTACCCCCACTCCTCATCTTCCTCCTCCACCTCCACGTGCTGCTCCTTGCCCCGCCCCTCATCCTCCTCGCCCTCCTGCCCACCCTCTTCCAAGCCTAAGGCGACCGTCTCTATCTCGCACTCCTCCCCTCTCCCCTCCTCCTCGGGCTCCGCCTCCTCCACGCCCGTGCCCCAGCCTATCTCCGCCTCCCCCCACCCGCCGCGGGCCCCCACCCCCTTCCTCCTACCGGGCACCCGGTCGGAGTCGGAGATCGGCTCCAGCAAGATCCCGGCTCCGTTCCCCAACCTCCTACAGCACAAGCCACCACTCCTGGCTTTTCCCCAGCCTGCCGCCGCTTCCAGCGGTGTGACCGTGCAGCACAAGGGCAGCTCGACCAAGTCAGGGCCCGGGGGCAGCACCCAAGCACCCGCCAGCCTCCCGACCTCCTCCAAGGAGTCGTCTGGGAGCGAAAAGGAGAAGAAGGAGGGCCAGACGGGGCCTGCGCCGGGCCTCAGGGCGAGGAGCCACTCCACCCCTCTGCCTCCATCGTCGAAGTCCTCCTCGCCGTACTCCCACCATCACCACCACCACCACCACCACCACCACCATCCGCAGCACCGGCCCTCCCACTACCACCACTACCGGCGGCCAGAGAAGGAGGCGTCTACGGGCAAAGCGGCAACGCCGGTGCCCTCGCAGTCCACGGCGCAGACGCAGACCTCCAACCAGCCCAAGGAGGGCAAGTCTGTCAGCTTCCTGCTCAAGTCCGACAAAGCCGAGAGGGAGAGGGAGCGCGAGAGGGACACGCCCAGCGCTCCGCCCGCCCCGCCCCCAGGTCAAGCTGACCCACCCACCTCGGCCACGCCCACGCCCAGCCTCCTTCCGGCGTCGTCGTCGGCATCCCCAGTGGTGCCACACGCCCCCTCCGCCCAGCAGAGGCCGCCGTCACGTGCGCAACGCTCGCACACGCCACACCTCCCCGCCTACAAGCCTCCACCCGCCGACAGCCCCCTGCTCTGGACATACCCCTCGGCGGGGTTCCGCCGGCCACCGGCCTACGACAGCCTGCGGGGCACTCCGCAGCTGCCTCCCCTGCAGCCGGAGGGCGGGGCCAAAGGCGGGGCTGCGCCAGGCAATGCCCCCCAGGGCAAGGCCACATTCCCATCCTGGGATGGCGGCGTCGTGGGTGGCCTGGGCCTTACCGATGACCAGGCGTACTGGCCCATGCACAGAAAGCTGTCCTTCAGTCATGGGAGCAGAGAGACAGACAGTAAGACACAAGAAACACAGAGAGAGAGAGAGACAGACAGACAGAGACAGAGGGAGAAACATACAGAAAGAGTAAAAAATGGGTGGGGCCCAGGGAGAAGGGGGGTGGATGAGCGAAAGTAAAACAGAGTGTGAGAGAATATGGGCTGACAGAGTTATGACATTAGAAGGACATTGGAGAAAGAGGGGTCTATAATCAGGGTGAAAGAGACATCCTGCGGTGCTGGAGGTCCTGTGCCCACAGTCCCGCAAGCTTCGGGCCTCTCTCACCTCAGAGTCTCCCTGCTTGCTTGGACCTGCAGGCAGCACAACCCTTGTGTTCTCCAGAGGGAACCATTACGAAGGGTCCGGTTGTGGGGAGGAATGTGTTAAACCTAGACAGGATAGTTAAGCTGGTTGTTGTTGCAAACATCACTTTTGCTAGAACGTTCTTTGTCTCTGTATGTCTTTCTCTCTTCCTCACACACATCCTGTCCCTTTTTCTCCCTCTTTCTCTGTAGAAGAAGAGGGCCGTGTCTGGAACGGCAGCACCGACGCCCTGCTGAGGAGGGACCGAGAGGAGGGCGGGGCTAGCGGGCGGGGGGCGGGCCATTCTGGCATACCCGTGCGGGCTTCAGGGAGGATAGGGCACAGTGAGAGCCTGGCAGGCGCGGACGGGCCCCCGGGGTTCAGGGCGCTGCCCCGCGCGAGCACGGACGGGCCCCCGGGTTTCAGGGCGCTGCCCCGAGCGGGCATGCCCCTGCCGTGCCAGACCTTCCCCGCCTGCCGTAACGGAGGTGAGTGTGGCCAGAGCCACTGTCCTGTCCGCCACAGCTGTGCTCTCCTTCGGTCAGAATCATGTGTCATCTGGTTGCCTTGCTAGAGTGCCTTCGGCATGCTAAGGTGGTGGGCAGGGACCTCTAATGTATTCATCTGTGTCATGGAACCAGATTTTGACTTGCAAAAATCGAACCAGCTGGTGGGGTTAATGATATATGCAGTAATTCATTGACATGGTTTAGAGGAAACTGAAGTGTGTGGGTGTGTGTGTGTGTGTGTGTGTGTGTGTTTGGCAGAGTTGGGTCGGCTGGGCAGATCGTCCTCCACATCGGGAGTGAGACAGGCAGGTGGAGACGTTCAAAGACAGAGTAGCCTGCCAGCCAGAGAGGCTCTCAGCCAGGTACCTGTGTTGTCTGATCTATGTCTGACCATGACCACTGTTCCACTATGTCTGACCAGGATTGCTGTTCCTCTGTGTCTGATCTATGTCTGACCAAGACTGCTGTTCCTCTGTACTTTTGACCAGGATTGCTGTTCTACTTTTTCTGATCTATGTCTGACCAGGACTGCTGTTCCACTGTGTCTGATCTATGTCTTACCAGGATCGGTGTTCCACTGTCTTACCAGGACTGCTTTTCCTCTGTACTTTTCACCAGGACAGCTGTTCCTCTGTGTCTGATCTATGTCTTACCAGGACTGCTGTTCCTCTGTACTTTTCACCAGGACAGCTGTTCCTCTGTGTCTGATCTATGTCTTACGAGGACTTCTGTTCCTCTGTTCTTTTGATCCATGTCTGACCAGAACTCAACAGTGTAGCAGTTCTTAGAAGGCAGTTTGGTCCTGGTTTCCCCCGATTCTGAGCACAAACACAAGTGCAGCGCTCAGTTTTAATCATTTCACGCAGCTACATATTACTGGAGACAACTTGATTATTTGATTATTTCTCTCTGAATTCACCATTCTGTGAGTATGTGAGTATTGTGAGTATTAAATGTGAATCAAAGTATTGCCATGTTATTAGACACAGAAAATGATATAAATAATTTTAATAATTAGTCATATTACAGTTATTTACATATAAATGTTATTCTCTTTATTATGGCTGTTCCCTGAATGCCACTGGAAGACCCACCTCTTTCTAGGCCAGTTTGATCATATCAGGGAGGTCTGCATCCCCTGCCATATATGTTGCCGTAGTGACCCTGAAAACTACCCTGTTTTCTCATCCCGGTTCCTGCACATGACATGTCCCTGCGCTGTCAACAGCTCATGCTTAGTTTTTAAAGGGAACGAGAGGAGTGCATCTGATCACATACTATGGCGGTACGCCTAATCACAGCTGGTGATCTCGTGTTCAGTCTAAGCCAACCTCGTTCTGGAAATGTATCGTTCTGATCTGGATTACTGGGTCTGCATCGGTCACGGAAATAGCACACAATTCCAACACGCCCACACGTGCCTGCACCACGCCCACATGTACCTACACCGCACCCACTATGTCTTATACACGGAGTCTTAAGTGTTTCTCCTGCTGTTACTGTTAGTCTAAGTGTGAATGTGGCTGTTAGTGTTACTGTATATATGACAGCTACTGTTACACCTCAATTTGACCACAACTGCTACTGTTAGTAGTCTGGCAATCCTGACTACTCCAATCAAGTAACGGTCATTGTTGTTACTGTAAGTGTAACCACCAGTATTACTATTACTGTCATCATGACCATTACTGTAAATCCACTACTGTTACTCCAAGGGATCGACATCCTCACCAAGGAATTCCAACAACCATCACAGTCCCTGCAAGTACTTAAGGGCGTATCCCACAAGCTGCTTAAATTTTCATTCTTACAGCCACAACTATGCTACAAGGAAAGAGTTAGAGTAGCGTTCTGTATTATTTATATAGCACGTGACTCCACCCTTTTTATTGCCGTGCTGATCAAACATCCTTCCAGTCACTCATGCGGTTCATCTCATACCTGTAAAACAGCTTCGCTAAGTATAATTGCATGTCACAAAAATAGCACATTTCTGTATTCCTTTATGCTGGATGGATCTAACAACCTCCGGGAGCTTTAGGTTGGAGAATGGTGAAGTTAGAAGCCTTTTTATCCCTTCCTTAAAGATGTCAGATGAGGGTGAATGCTTTTTATGCCTTGCATTGAGCACATTGAGCAAATTTGTTGTGTTAGTCATAAAGGATGCTAACACTTTAGCTGTTAGCAATAACATCCATTTACTGCACTGTAATATTGTCACTTGATACTATACTATTGCCCCTTGCATTACATTTCTGCCTTCTGATAGAACCTACTGGTGTGATTACCAAATTATTAAATGATTGCTTTAGGTTAAAACATGATGCTAGATTCAGAGGAAGACCTAAGAGGTGTTCCACCAGAGATTCTATTCCACAAGATCTCCTCCAGAGGTGTTATTCTAGAGGTTCTCCTCTAGAGGATCCCCCTCCAGAGGTGGTGGGCTTGTGGTTGTTATCAACAATGGCTTCAGTTCCACAAAAGCCTCAGCACCTCACCCACCGCTGGCTCACTTAGGCAGAGCTCCCTTCTTGTTTTGCCAGCCCTGTCATCTCCAACACACATAAACGACCTTACACACATGTCAAGGTCATGAAACCACTTGGGTACCGTAGCACTGTATGGCGTGAAGACAGTGTTACCACTGCTGCTCCCGTTGTTACTGTAACTCGGACCTGCTACTATATTAGCATTACCTTATTATTATTGATACTCTTAAAATACTGAATGTAAACTTGAGCTAATACCCCATTACATGATAATAAATGTAATCAGTACTCAACTGATGAATCTAGTGGACTTTAAATGGTAAAGAATGAAAGCATGATATAGTTCAGTCTATAAATCTATAAAATCTACAGTTCTTACAAGTTCTTACTTAGTTCCAATAAGACAGCATGGAGTAATAATAGCCAGGTGTTTATCCAGGTTAATATCCATGCGGACCCATATAAATGGTACAAAAACACCCTGATGTACCCATGTAAATGTTATAATAATACCAAGGTGTATCCCTGTATATTGATAAACAGTTCTACCCCATATAAAAAATGAATAAACATGACTAGCATATATGACGTGACATCTGAGTTTGTAGCTGTGGTAATGGAACGTGGATTCTGGAGGAGCTGGAAGGGTGAGGATTTACTGGTGTTAGCAGGATGTTAGCTAGTGGCAGCAGATGCTAGCTCCTGTTAGCTTGTGTTACAAGGTTTTAACTGGTGTTGGTTAGAGTTAGCAAGTGTTAGCTGATTTTAGCTAGTGTTAACTGGTAATAGCAGATGTTAGCGGGTGTTAACTGGTTATAGTAGGTGTTGGCAGATGTTGGTTGGTGTTTAACTAGTAATAACAGGTGTTGGCTGGTGTTAACTGCTGTTAACTGGTAATTGCTGCTGTTAGCTGGTGTTAGCATATTTCTGCTGCTGGTAGCAGGTGTTAGCAAGCGTTGTCTCCTCCGCCCAAAAGCGCGTCTGCAGCGGAGGCGGGCAACGCACATGCAGTTGTGGGGTCACTGAGTCCATCCGGAAGGAGGAGAGGCTGCCAGCTGCACAGAGCGAGACAGACTGCAGTGAGAGAGAGAGGGAGGGAGCGAGGGAGACAGGGTGTGAGGGAGAGAGATGGAGAGGGACTGAAACAGACCCAGAGAGGGAGAGAAAATAGAAGCAGTGGAGGAAGGGTGTGTAGTAAGGTTGCTGTAGTGTGTATGTGTGTGAGTGTGTGTGTGTGTGTATGTGTGTGTGTGTGTATGTGTGTGTCTGTGGTATAACAGGCAGACAGTAAACACAGATGATCAAACATAGACATGATGACCGAGTGGCTGCCTGACTCTCTCTCTCCACTTCTGTTTTTTTGTTTGGCAAGCTTTGATACCCACATCAGTTTATTTCAGTGACAGACTATCTGAAGCAAATCTGATGTGTGCTCCTGTATGTCTGTATGTATGTATGTATGCGTGTAGTGATTCTGTACCTCTTCTGGTGTTTTAGCTACAATTCCACTCTTTTTATGTGACACTGTCTCTTGGCAGATGCTCGGATGCTGACGCAGTGAGTGTGTGTGTGTGTGTGTGTGTGTGTGTGTGTGTGTGTGTGTGTGTGTGTGTGTGTTTGTGTGTCTGCCTGCTTGTGTTTGTGCGTGTGTGTGTGTGATAGAGAGAGCCTGTGTGTGTGTGAGAGAGACAGAGAGCTCGTGTGTGTGTGAGAGAGAGAAAGCGTGCATGCGTGTGTGTATGCGTCTGTGTGCCGCAGAGACAGACTCCGTGTGCTGATTTGACCTTCCCTCTCACAGCAGGAGGGGCTGGGTGGGTCATAGAGGCTGTACAATATCGCCATCTGCTGGCTATATTGGAAACAGTCACCAGGAAGCAGCCCTGAATCTGGCTTGGTGTTTTTACTATGCTCAAACTTACGTTGCACTTTAGTAGCTGAAGAAAGGTAACTGAAGTTTCAGAATGTGACAGAAGCCAGAAAAAATGAACCTGTCATTGTTTGAATTTTGTCAAATTATTTTCCCCTACTCCTCTCTCTCTCACGCTCTTCATTTCTCTCTCTCTTTGCACCTCTCTCTCTCTCTCTCTTTATATCTTTCCCTCTTCTCTCTTTGCATGTTTCTCACTGTCTCCCACTCCCCTCCCCCTCACATGCACTCTCTCTCTTCTTTATTTCTTCTCACACTCTGTCTCTCTCCCCCACTCCCTCTCTCTCTCTCTTTCATCCCCCTCCTCCCCCCTCTCTCCCTCCCTCCCCTTCCCTCTCTCTCTCTCTCTCTCTCTCTCTTTCTCTCTCTCTCCAGCTGCACGCTCTGTCCCAGACGCCCTGCAGTCCCGCCCTGTCCCGCGCTCAGATCCCGCAGGCGCCATTCCAACTGCAGCAGCTCCAGCAGCACCACCTGCAGCTCCAGTTCCAGCACTTGGCCCAGCTGGCCGCCCAGGCCCAGGCACAGGGCCCTGCCCCTGGTGGCGGCGGCCCTGGCCCAGGCCACGCCCAGCGTGATGGCAAGCTGCTGGAGGTGATCGAGAGGAAGCGATGCTTGTGCAAGGAGATCAAAGCCCATCGGCGACCTGACAAAAGCCTGTGTAAACAGGACAGCATGCCCATCCTGCCCAGCTGGAGGAAGACTCCGGAAGCACGGAAGACCGGGACGCCGCCCTGTCAGAGACCGCAGGCCGTGGTGTGGGACACGGCTATCTGACAATGACAGGAGGGAGAGGAGGAGAGAGAGAGAGAGAGACATGAGGAACAGAGAGGATGATGGCATGAATGAGTGAGGGAGAGAGGGGGAGGGTTTTGAGCACAGAGGAGAGAGAGAGAGGGATGGAGTGAGAGAGGGATGGAGAGAGAGTGAAGGAGGGAGAGAGAGGGATGGAGTGAGAGAGCGAGGGAGAGAGAGAGGGATGGAGTGCGAATGAGGGAGAGAGAGGGATGGAGTGAGAGTGAGAGAGGGAGAGAAACAGCAACAAGAAACAAAGCAAAGGAAAAGACTGGAAATTATTTACTGTAAATCCTCAGTATGGGGGTGGGGCGGAGTGATAATGTCTCACAGTGATTTATGTGCCATACAGGGACAGCACACACATACATGCATACACATACACATGTACACACATATGTTCACACACACACATGCTACGCACTGGAGAGACACACTTTAGTTTGGACTCTCTTTTAGGTGCCATGACTCATCATGAAGCCACCTGAGTTTACAGCCTTCCAGAAACGCACTGGACACGAGATGCCAAGCGTCTGAGGCTTTCTACACCTTCACGAGCATATTACCCAAACAGGAGGAGGGGAGCAGAGGAGCGAGGAGGAACACGGAGGAGCGAAGAGCTGGGATAGATCCCACTCCACCCGAAACAGAGGCTCTACGCCAGAGGAGGTCTGGGTGGAGCACCTGAGGGTGTAACCGAGCTCTTCTACACTGCAGAAGAGGGTGTGTGTGCGTGTGTATGTGTGTGTGTGTGTGTATATGTGTGTTACCCCACCTTGACAAAGTCTGTGATTCTACAGGGCTTATGGCTAACCCCTGTCCTTATGCCACTAATCAAACAGCCGTGTGTGTGTGTGTGTGTGTGTGTGTGTGTGTGTGTGTGTGTGTATGTGTGTGTGTGTGGGAGTGCATGAGTGTGTGTCCATATGTCTGTGTGTGTAACTGGAATGTAAATCAAATGAATAAACACTGAATGTAATGGCCCTGTAGACAAGCACACACACTTAAAGTACTTGAAGTAAAAATACACACCCAGCCAAAACAAAGCTTGCATTGCCAAATCAATAACACACAGACACACACACACAGACAGGAAAGCATAATTCAGAATGAGCTGGACACTGAAGCTGCAGTTTTGGTGTCCTGCAGACAGGGGTCTTAGTGAGAACGTTCCGGTAGTGAATAGTGAGAAGTTGAGGGTGGAGAGAAGACCTCCGGGGGGTCCCACCAACGACTTCCATGAGGAGAGGCGGCAGTGTTGGAGCATCAGAAGAGACCTGGAGCCTTCAGCGACTTCTCAAAACAAAACACACGATTGGCCAGAGCTCAGATATCAGTGAATGAGCAGGAAGAGGATGGCAAGCTTGGGCATGCGAGATACCCAGTGCAGAAAGGTACTGATTCAGGCCCAGGGAGTTCAGAACCATGGATAGCGCTCAAAGGCTCCGCACTAAAGTCTTCAGTGGAAGGATGTGGATTGACCCCAGACACACTCAAACATGTAATAAGTAGGTATATAGTGCTGGTGTAGGATGTCCTGGAGTGAATATTTGAGTGGTTCCTCGTTATGTCGCTATTATCTCTTGATCGACTGTGAACTCGACCAGCCTCTGGGTTCTGTTGAAGTATACTTCCTAAGAGTTTGTCTGACTTGGACACAGGAATAGGCAGATGGTTCCAACCCACTTTCTATGACTTTTGTAGCAATATGCCTCTGTTTTCCCTGAGCAGACTGAAAACCACACTTCAGAAAGCATCCTAACAACATTGCAAACCATAGAGAAGAGGGCTTCATCGCATCACGCATGAGGAACAGATCCACCTGGATGCATGTGATGGTGATGGTAACCAATGAGATTCCAGCCAGAGATTCCAGAGTGTCGTTGCTTGGCACACTGATGTCATTGATGACACGAGGGGAAATTAAAGAGAGCTCTGTGAATCATGGTCGTTGTATGGGTACAAATGACAGAGCAGATCCAGACTCACAACATCCTCTCTGAACCTCTGCAGTTCATACTGATGTTCCGTGGTGTTGCTTTGGTGTCACCATGGTGTGACCATCATGTTCCCTGGCTGATCCTAGCAACAGTATTGGAACCAACAGGCCACCATTCCTGCAGTCTTTTTCGCTGTGTGCTGTCTCCAGCATAAGTGCTACTGGGATGCCTCAGGCAGTCAGAGGTCACACCGAAGGACAGGGGATCCATGTACATAAATCTTACTGCCCGTATTCATTTCATTGTAGTCGTTGTTGCGGGTGTCAATCATACGGTGTTGCCATGGAGATTAGTTCGAGGGTGTGGAGGGTTTCACAGTGACAGGGGGACTCACTTACTCGCGCACGCACACACAGACACACACACTCACACAAGCACACACATGCAAGTGTGCTTCGCCCTCCACTGAGGGGCGCTAATGGACACGCAAAGCTGGGGTTTGTGTGTGCGTCACAGGGCAGAGACTGGCCTGCTCGCACCCTGGAGAAGATCCCACCTCACACGGGCTGGAGTGTCTGGGCCAGGGGTCAGAGGGTCAGAGGCCACCTCCCCCTCCCCCCAAGCCAGCGCTGCCATGGCAGCAGTCCTCTCATGAATGCCGGAACTATCCACACAGCAACAAAAACAACCCACACAAAATGTGCTATAGAAAACCCACAAGCGTTAAAAATTGTAAAATAGATATGTACAACTGTACTGATTATGTAGCAATTATTTCCACTTTCATACTTGTAATCAACAAATATATTGTAGCATATGATGTATAAAAGTATGAGGTGTTTAATTGTTTTATAAAGGAATTTAGTAGTTCTATCTGTGGCAACCTGTCTATGCTGTAGCGAATGGTTTGGCCCAGTGAAATGCTAGCCCTCTTCCTGAAGACACAGTTACAGACACACCAACACAGTATTTCCTGCTACATTTATGCAAGTCCCTTTAAACAGGTCTACTTTTACTGTTTTTCTTTTCTCTTTCTTTTTTTATGTATTTGTTGGTTTATGTACAGGAACCACCAGCCCAATTTTGTCACTGTTTGGATATTTTGGAATACTTTTGCTGCTATATTGAATCACTACTGCTTTTATAAATAGGTTGTAAGATTTCTCACTGCTGGCAACACTTCTCTTGTTATTCCTCTTTCTTTCTGTTGCATTTGTTTAGTTTTTACCTTTCTTTCTTTTTTGGAAGTCAGATAGAACGCAATTTGTTCTAACTATTGACGAGTGGATCTTTCTGTAACTGTACTTTGGTACTCCAGTGTTTTTAAGTTCTTGGTGTGGTTGTTTTACCGTTGTTGTTATTTTCTGAACAGTTAGCACCAACCTGTACAGTTTTCACCATGTAAACACTACTGAAAAATGTGAAGGTGATGTTACGGTGTCATTAATGGTGTTATTGTGCCCTTGCCATGGTGTCACCATGGTGTTACTATGGTGTCACAGGCATAGCCAAGCAATGCCACAGGACTCAGCTGGCCACTATAAGTACAGTCTTTATCAAACAGGAAGTAGAATCACAGTAGAGGAAGAGGGTTGGTGCAATGCATGATGGAAGTTCTTAAAGGATTCTTTCCAACATACAGAAAGGTTGGGCTGTTGAAGTCTAAATAAACTGTGCCCAATTTGTACTTCAGATATACTAAGTAATCATCTAGTTGCAATTTATTACAATGAAGGGGTAACTTAAGTATTATTGAGAAAACTAGTTTACAAAAGCTGTTGGCTTTGTGTGTCTACTTAAACAGTGGCCATATTATAAGTGCCATAATATATTGATATGGTAAGATATGATGTACCTTGGAAATCACTGTAGTGCTATATTTGCATTGATATCGTCATGAAATAAATTTTATATGATGAGCTGAATGGCTCAGTGTCTCTGTGTCTTGCAGGAGAAAGTGAAACAAGAGGAACAGAGACCCTATGAAGACCTCGACTCTGCTTTAAGGCATTTGAAGAAGACCCTCTGTGCACTTCACTATTGATTAGCTGATCTTGAGCCATCTGACTCCTCTGATTTTCCATCTCGAAAACACAGCAGTCAATCCTTCAGAGTTCACTCAGCAGTGGCTCAACATTGTCGAGTTCTTCCTGCAGTTCTGTTCCATACCACAAGGGGGCACCGATACGCGATAAGGCAAAATACGGATAGTCTACCTCTTGGACCAAACGGGACTGAGATATAACATCAGTTACTGGGGAAAAGAGTAAGATTTGGGCTAGGAACGCCGACCTCGGAACAGATTGCTGGGATCGCACGGATACCAAATCAGGACTGGCTAAAGGATCATTCTTGTGTGCCATTAAACTCGGTCTGTGTATACTGTCCTTTAAATGGTACCTTGTCAACAAGTGACAATCTAAGACTTGGACGTAACTCGTATCTCCTCGTAAATTTGTCACATTGTCAGTCTCAGGTTTGCCTTCGTTGTTTTATAATGGATGATTAGTCTATTTCTTAACTAGAATGACAAAACATAGCAACTTTTTTCAATATCTTCCTTTTTTACAGTTAAAGTGGCTTAAAGCGTTGAGCAATGTAAGAGCTTGTACTGCAAACTCTTAAATTCCACTGAATATTTTAAGCACTACTTAATTCAGCGTAACCTGTGTGAGCAGGGAGCCGGCTGAAGGATTTCGGTGACTTCAAACTATAGTTCACGAGTTAGTGCGCGCACGCGTCTCCTTAGAAACAGTAGAAGAGACGTTGAAGGAATCCCCCTCGGACGCTTATATGATAGGCAGAGCTCCGTGACAGCAAAAGTACTGCTGGATTCTGGTGCTCGCGGAATCTTCAGACAGCCGTCGGGAGGCGGAGTCAGTATGGCGCACGGCTCTGGTATTGGGCAGGGGGGATAGGGGTTTGTGTCTGTTTAGAAATGAAAGGGTCGATCTATTTTCTTACCTAAAGAGGAGGGGTGATCGAGGTGAGCAAGAGAGAAGCGGTCGAAAGGGTTTTTTGTTGGTGTTACCGCAGTATCCGCAGTTTCTGCACTGCACCGTTTACGCTCTGCGGAACGCTCACCGCTCCAATGGGAGGGCGGAACTCCGGGCTTCACTGACACCCGTACAGAATACGGTTGCTGAGTACGCACTGTGATGAGACAGCGCGAGCGTCCAACCTCCTCTCTCATTCACGCGGCTCTTTAAATAGCCTAAACAAGTGCTTTTATCTGCTCAGACTTCAGAAGGGCTCGCTTTAAGCCGCCGACATTATTTTATTTAAAACAACCCTACTTAATAGGCTGTTTTAATCTTAATAGATTTCTTCTACTGGTGCTGTATTGTTTGCTTATATCTGGTTAGGCGTTTACTCTTTGCATCAAAAAAAAAAAAAATCAGACAAAATGGCAAAAGACGACAAGAAGAACGGATGGCAAGAGTTCATCTGGAACCCGAGGACTCGCGAGTTTTGTGGGAGGACCGGCAGCAGTTGGGGTAGGACTGCATTATTGCGCTGTCGGTGCACAGCAAGACAACAAGGACCCCTCGTTTTTTAACTCGTTTTTCGTATTTAACACTTAGAATCATGTCATTTGCGTGCACACATATATGCAAACTTTCCAAATGATTTTTTACTCATCCATAACTGTTGGAGGGGGGGGGGGCTGGGGGAATCCTCGCTTAGGATAGCACTTATCTGGTATGAAACTCT
This sequence comes from Sternarchorhynchus goeldii, assembly GCA_028565775.1. Lineage (NCBI taxonomy): Eukaryota > Metazoa > Chordata > Actinopteri > Gymnotiformes > Apteronotidae > Sternarchorhynchus > Sternarchorhynchus goeldii. The sequence continues at coordinate 1,914,200 of JAOXYF010000003.1, read as the reverse complement.
ACTTTTGCATTGCGACATTGCCTTGTTTGCACTTTTTTCGCATCCAGGCGAGATTCAGACGTTTTTCTGCGGTGTATGTGAACTGAAATCATGGCAGTGCACAGACAGAAAGCATCAAGCATTCGCTTAAATTATATAAATGTGGTTAAGAAAAATAATTGCAACCCTAAGCAAATTGTGGGCTTCAGCGTCAATTGCCTGCAGGGAATAGCTTCAGATTACTGCGGGCTGTTTGCAGGGAATAGCTTTAGATTACTGCGGGAGTTTGCAGTCGCGCATCATGCCGGAAAAATGCCGTTGGCTGCAGCAGCCGATGTGAACTGTTGCAAGAATAGATTAATACAGATTACAGTACAGGAGCCAGCGTCAAATCGCCGGCAACTCCGCTGTGGCGCCGAGAGACACCGGATGTGGATGTACCTTCTAACTCAACCATTATATTAAAGCTCCGTCAATGCAAATGTTAAGCCCACTGCCATAAGAGAAATCGAAAAAATACCAGCCAGTTCGAGAAAGAGAATTCTTCTATAGACGGAAGCATAAATTCGAAGTTGGAAGTATTAACAAATCGAAGTTGAAGGATGCCTGTTTTCAAAAGACCTTAGGAGTATCATTCATTTTCAGGAAAATGTCTTTAATTGCGACTATAATTAATTATTATAATTAATTATAATTAATGAATTCGTTAATTGGACTTATTTTGAATGAGTGTAAGATGTAAGATAGGATATTTACTTTGGCTGGACAGTCATTCAAAGACATCAAAAGGATTATGTATAATAAATGATAAAAGATCTTTGTGACAAGGGCTGGGGTGATCTTAGTTTTCACATTTTCGGTAGGTGTATTGATAAATCTTAGGGAAGAGGGAATCCCATTTTTGTTTGATTTGTCAGGGAGAAAATATAATTCTGTTATGTCTATTAAAGTTAAAGTGTACATAAAGTGCCCTAGTCGGTCATGAGGTGGCTGTGTGTTTCACATGTCCCTCTCCCTCTCTCCCTCTCTCCCTCACTTTCTCTCTCTCTGTCTCTCCCTCTCTTCCCCTCTCTCTCACTTTCTTTCTCTCTCTCACTCTCTCTGTGTACTGAGATGGAGATTTGAACACTGCGCAGCACTGAATCATTATTCCTCCTGAGACTCCCATGAACAGAGACCTGCTGAAAGCAATGCATTTTTGCTTGCTTGTGTATGTGTGCATGTGAGCGTGTGTGTGTGTGTGAGAGAGAGAGAGAGAGAAAGAGATAAAGACAGTAGCTGTGTTTCTAGTTGCCCTGTTAAGCTGTTGCATTTTCTAAGTCTCCTTAATAGCTCTATTTCTGTCTCTGGCCTGAACTGTGGTAAATTTGGTCTCTTTAGTGTTCGTCCTCATTACCTGGACTTAACGCATCTGCCTTGCCGGCACTTCAAAACAGGCCTTGCAGACTGAATGGGCAGGCAAGCCTTACTTAAAAAAAAACGAGCCACAGAAACGGGCACATCCTGGCATGGGGCCAAGTAGCCAGGACCATGTGCCTGGATGCCAGTTCCAAGAGTTTGCTGGCATTGGCACTGCAGGGGGCACCATGGCAGGCTAATTAGAGCAAAGGGCCCATGTGTGGATTTCGTACTATTGACCAGTTACAGCTGGTCTGAGAGCTCATTGCTTGACCCAGTTAGACACGTACCATGTTTGTACACCTAGATATGACTGATCCTGTGTCAGTCAGTGTCTCCAGAGCAGGTGGACAAAGGCCAAATAAACAACAACAATGGTAGAAACAACAGCACATCATAATAATTAGATCTGGTATTTGCTGTTGGGTAAGTTAGGTATGCTACTGTGTCGTGGAAGGGAGGTGGCGTGATGTGAAGGAAGAGTGGCTTGTTGTGGTGAAGGAGTGGCATGGCATGGAGAGGGAGTGGCATAGAGAGGTGTGGGAGTGGCATAGGGTGAAGGGGGAGTGGTGTGATGCACAGGGGGAGGGTTGTGGTGCAGAGGGCATTAAAGAGTACTCCAGAGCGCTGGCAAAGGTTTCCTACAGCACAAGCCAGCTGCAACGTTGCACAGCTCGTTTACTAATGCCTTGTGTATGTGCGTGTATATGTGCGTGTATATGTGTGTGTGTGTGTGTGTGTGTGTGTGTGTGTGTGTGTGTGTGTGCGTGTGTGTACAGAACCATTAGGAGGGTTGTTATTGCTTTCAGTAAGGCTGCAGAAACGTCCCTAATCATCCTACATACACTGCAGTAAGGACTGCAGCAGCCGCAGCTCTTGGCTGAGGTTTTAAATGTATGCATGAGTTTGAGGTGCCAAGTTTTAGACATGTTTTGGAAAATCTATTAAAATGTTTGTTTATATATCCCTAATATCTTGTTAAAAGGGAGAAATGAGCTTGTGAAGATCAGAGAGACTTTTTATTTTGAAGTAGCTGTGCTGTGCTGCACATGTGAGTGATGTCCACATGAATCACTCAGTTTCAGGTGAAGGAGAAGCTGGGACATCTAAAGAGGGCTGTGTGTGTGTGTTTGTGTGTTTGTGTGTTTGTGTGTGTGTGTGTGTGTGTGTTTGTGTGCGTGTGCGTGTGTTTGTGTGTTTGTGTGTGTGTGTGTGTGTGTGTGTGTGTGTTTGTGTGTGTGTGTGTGTGTGTGTGTGTGTGTTTGTGTGCATTTGCGTGTGTTTGTGTTTGCTTTAATTAAATGAATCAGGCATGGCTCAGTTGTTTGTTATTTAGCTTTGTGATAAAAGACAGGCATTCATCATGGAGAATGAGATAAAGGAGAGACTGATACAGAGAAAGAGAAAGAGGGACATGGAGATGCATACACAGAAAGGGGGATGGAATGAAATAGAGAGGAGGGCATAGGGAGGGAGAGAGAGGAGATGAGGGAGGTACTCTGAGAATGTGGGGAACTGCTGTGTGAGACTTTACCTTAGTTTGCTCTGTCAGCAGAGGGTTCAGTACCCCGGAGTTATTTGATGAGGCGAAGCCCAGGAGAGGTGCTCTCTGAGTGGGGAGATATTGGATTCCTGTTCCCTCTCCCCTGTCTGATAGCGTCTCCTGCTGATTAGCGATCAATAACACCAGAGCCTCAGAAGGCTATGCTACAGATTGTGTGTGTTTGTGTGTGTGGGTGTGTGTGTGCGTTTGGCACCGTTTCAAACTCTTCATGGAGACAAAGTGCAGAAAATATGTTTTTGGTCATTTAAAAAGTCCTCTTTAGAACAAAAATACAGTTTCTATTTGAAAGAATCAAGGCCATTCAATTTTGTTAATTTAAATAACACAAAAAACTTCTATGTTGGGTGTGGGCCACCCGTACCATTGTTATTGAAATTCTATTGTTACTGTGTGTCTGCATTATGGGATTCCTTCTGCAGTGCATGGAGAAACTTTTATGCTGATGTTACACATCTCATACTAGGGTGATCATCTGACCCTGGATCAGTGTAAAGCACAGATAACAGATGATACAGTTAATGTTCGATAAGCATGTTTTGGGTTGATGTGTTATATGCGTGTCTTCAGTAGAGAACCAGACGATAAATACATGGGAAACCTGGGATTTGTGTGTGTGTGTGTGTGTGTGTGCTTATATGGAGAGGATTCCCTGACACATATCAAATGTAACATCGCTAAAGCTCCCTCCCTATAGCCTAATACTCTCATCCCCTCACACTGCCCTGGGGTAGTTAATCTGGGTAATACCCAGATTGGTAATCTGGCATTAATCAGATAAAATGGCAAAGCTGATTTTAATAACATAAATGTGTTCGGGGGATAATTATCAAGAAAGATGCTTACTGCTATTACAAACATTTTGCTCATTTACAAGAAGACAAAGATAGAAAACACACACACATGTACACACACACACACACAATGCCTGAAATTTGTCTTAGTGTGTACACTCTCTATTTGTGCAGTCTCTGTGTGTACAGTCTCCATGTGTACAGTTTCTCTGTGTAGTCTCTGTGTGTACAGTCTCTGTATGTACAGTATCCATGTGAACGGTTTGTGTCCACACCAGCTGTAATACAGCCCCACTGATGGCTGAGTCACTTGATTTACAGGAAACACAGCACTAGGGAGACTCTTAAGGTCATACACTGAGATGTAGCTCATTGAAACATGTTCTGTGCATTTGTCTTGAGGACTTCCTATGTGTATATAGTAGAATATATGGAATACTCCTGTTGCAATATGTATGTACAGGTATTGTTTTCTCACATATACACCCCCCCACACACACTCACTCATACACATACACACACACTCATACACAAAACTGATGCTATACTCAATTTAAGATCAAAGTGTATGTGTGTGTTTATATGCCTGTGTGTGTGTGTGTGTGTGTGTGTGTGTGTGTGTGTGTGTGTGTGTGTGTGTGTGTGTGTGTACATACACAGGTCTAATCATTTTGTTCTACTTGGCCTTTTACACCTTCCTGACTGGAATGTTCAGTCTCACCATGTACGTCATGCTACTGACCCTTGACGACAATGTACCCACCTACCAGGACAGGCTGTCCACACCAGGTAACACCCCCAACCAGGACAGGTTCACTATACCAGGTAACACCCCCAACCAGGACAGGTTCACTACACCAGGTAACACCCCCAACCAGGACAGGCTTACTACACCAGGTAATACCCCCAACCAGAACAGGTTCACTACACCAGGTAACACCCCCAACCAGGACAGGTTCACTACACCAGGTAACACCCCCAACCAGGACAGGCTGTCCACACCAGGTAACACCCCCAACCAGGGCAGGCTGTCCACACCAGGTAACACCCCCAACCAGGACAGGTTCACTACACCAGGTAACACCCCCAACCAGGACAGGTTCACTACACCAGGTAACACCCCCATCCAAGACAGGTTCACTACACCAGGTAACACCCCCATCCAGGACAGGGTCACTACACCAGGTAATACCCCGAACCAAAACAGGTTCACTACACCAGGTAACACCCCCATCCAAGACAGGTTCACTACACCAGGTAACAAGTCAGGTGTAACAAGTCAGGTAACACAAGGTAACATACATCTAGTAGAAAACTGAATGCATTTTAGTGAGTGGTAACTCAGTGTTTAAGGCTCTCAGCTAGTAATCATAAGATTGCTGGTTCAACCTTTGTGAAGTTGCCACTGAACCGTAACACTTAACCTTAACCAAGAACCGTAACACTTAACCTTAACCAAGAACCTTAACACTCAGTCACTCAAAATGTATCCAGTCACTTTAGATAAAAGTGTCAGGTAAATTCCTTAAACGTAATGAGATGTTTAACAACTGCACTTTAAAGCTAAAGTGCATTTGTTGGTAGTCCAGTCTAACTGTTGTCTGTTTCTTTTCGTCTCTCTCTCTCCTCATCTGTGTGTGTGTGTGTGTGTGTGTGTGTGTGTGTGTGTGTGTGCGTGTGTGTGCTCAGGATTGATGATCAGGCCTAAGAGTGATGATCTGGATATCATGTACACCAAGCAGAACACAGAGAGCTGGGAGATGTACGTGCAGTCTCTCAACCGCTTCCTCTCCTGTAAGTGTGAGTGTGTGCATATCAGTGTGTATTTTTATGTGGCAGTGTCTGTGTGTATGTATGGATGTTTGTTTTTGTGTATATGTGCATGTGTGTGTATCTATGTATATGTGTGTGTATCAGTGTGAGTACATTTTTGTGTGCAAGTGTGTGTGCATCTGTGCGTGTGAGTATATGTGCATGTGTGTATGTGTGCATGTGTGTGCATATGTGTATGAGTATATGTGCATGAGTGTATCTGTGTGTGTGCATCTGTGTGTATGAGTATATGTGCATGAGTGTATCTGTGTGTGTATGTGTGTGTGTGTGTGTGAGCATCTGTGTGTGCCTGTGTTCAGTTCTTATCAGCACAGCTACTCTTTAATATGAGTTTTTCCTAATTTCCATGAAAATAATAACCACTAGTTTAGTGTCCCACTAGTTTAGTTTAGTTTACTTAATTTGAGTGGGGCACTATATACCTCACCCTGAGCAGAACCTGCCCTTTACTACACTGATCCATGATGTATGAGATCACGCTGACCCGCTGTGGTCCTGCTCATGTCCTGCAGCCTACAACGACTCGCTGCAGGAGCAGATGAACCACAACTGCCCGCCCGATCGCTACTTCATGCAGAGGGAAACGGCAGGCATGAAGAACAGACCCAAGCAGTCGTGCCAGTTCAAGCGATCCAACCTCGGTGACTGCTCGGGCCTCAGCGACCGTTACTACGGTTACAACGAGGGCAAGCCCTGCGTGATCATAAAGCTGAACCGCGTGAGGCAGCACTATCCATTATTCAACCTGAGCTAGTTTAACTTTCTAATGAGACTCCACTTCACCTCAGGCTAACTTCCCTTTCTCTCTCTCCTGCTGTCGATCTTTATCTCTCTTTGTCAATCTCTCTCTCTCTTTCTCTCTCTCTCTCTCTCTCTCTCTCTCTCTCTCTTTTTTTTACATGCCAGGTGATCGGTATGTTACCAGGGAAAGATGGTCAGGCACCTTCTGTTACTTGTGTTTCCAAGGTAATCCATCTCTCCCTCCCTCTCCCTCCCTCTCTCTCTCTCTACTCCCTCTTCTTGTCCTTCTCTCTCTCTCTCTCTCTCTCTCTCTCTCTCTCTCTCTCTGAGTACCTTTTCATCTTTCAGTGAACGGGATCTGTTTTCCATTAAAGTTTTATTACACTCACCCCACCATGGGTGACTAGATGTTAGAGTACTGCAGGTTAGTATCTGTTACAGCTTCTTGAGTGCCCAAATAAATCAAACATAGCCTGTCATCTTTACACTAGAACAGTATGTAGATGAAAGCAGTGTGCACCTACCTATGCTGTTCAAGAGAGAATCTCTTCAGGATGTGTGAGTCTAACTGCTCCCTATCATATGGGCAGAGCGCTCACTTAAGAGGGTTTACTGTTCCATCCCTGGAAATGCACACTGAGGCAAAGATCTGTTTCAGAGGCATTATGTTACTATTCAGTTCTCACATCTGAGTGTAAACAAACGATGTTGAGAAAATAGTGGACAACCTTGACTCTCTCATTTTTATCTTACGATTGTGTATCACAGGTGTCAAACAAGTTCATATGTAACGCTTACACATTTCCTGGAGAATTTTATATTCTATTAAAAGTTTTTTATATAAAGTTTAGCTACATTTTGCCCGTTTGACCTTTTCCAGTGTGAAAATATTTGACTCTGTTGCCAGTAACTTTTTACTTCAATACTTCATTAGAAACACTCTGCAGGTGTCCACTTAGTACATTTATCACCATGGCAACTGGCATTAGCCAACCCACAGCTCTTTATAGGGGTTCCATGTCTGAGTTCCTGGCTACAGTTGGTTGGATGTTTTTGAGTTTCAGCTCTAACCCCCAGTAAAATTGATACGTGCCCCATTCCCTCCTCTCCAGCAGATTCCTCTCCTCATTCTTAACTTCCTGTCCCTTGCATAAGTTTCTGTTCTGTGCTATTCCCTTCCTTAAAAAAAACATTTAATTTTGTTTCATTGGATTGTTTTTATTTTTACATTTGTCACATTGTCAGAGTCAATTTTTATAGCGGGGCATTTTTTGCAGTTACTAGACTTTTTTTTTTTTTTTGCATGTACTAGACTGTAAATACTGTTGTACTGCGCTAGACAGAAATACAGCTCAGTACTCACAGAAACAAAACTAACACATCTTCTTTCCAAATTGATTCAAATCACGTTTATGAACTAACCGCAAATGCATTGTCATCAGATATGAGTTTGAGCTGTGTTTGCTATATTTGCTATGTTTAAGCTGCTGTGTTTATGTTACTCGCTTTATCAACCAATAGATTGAGCAAACAGGTGGATTAAGAGCAGCTATGGACTCTATGAATGCAGCCGGTGTAGATATCTGTTCTCACACAGCTGTAGTTACTGAATTAGCAGCCCTCTTCACTCTACTGAACACAGGACTAAATTTAAGGGCGATAACCCAGTTATACTATTTATAAAATGAGATGGAAGCTTAGCTTTACCATACTCGTGTGTGTGTGAAATTCCACGTGCGGCTTCTCTCCAATTTTGCACAAGCATTGATGTGGTGCTTCAAGGGCCATTCTTAAGGGGACATATTAAGACCTGTACTGCAAATGTTAGTCAATTGAGACCCCCACCTCCTCCACACCCCCTCCCTCTCTCTCTCTCCTTCTTTCTCTATAGATTGAGGACAAAGGTAACATAGGAGAGGTGGAATATTTCCCCACCAATGGCACCTTCAATCTGATGTACTACCCATACTATGGGAAAAAAGCTCAGGTAAATATATTTCCAGCCTGTACACACACACACACATGCACATTACAGTGCTGCTTCCAGTGCTGTTTTATTGTGCACCTTGTTCCTGATTGTTTGGTATAACAATGATAAGCATGATGTAACAGCTGTGGGTCTTCCGTGAGCGAAGAACATTTATTGACAGCTGCGAGCCACAGAACACAAATGAAGTCGATACACAAAAGCCGCTACTCCCAGCATTATCGGAGCAGTCCCTGAGCCCGCACTGAGTTTGGGAGGAGGTGCTTCAGAGGGAGCTCCAACCATGAGTGCAGAGCCCACTGAGGCCTCCGCTCTCCTGCTGAATGTACGGCCTCCAGGGCAGCGCACACCGGGTGCCGACTCCCTGGGACCCCCAGACGAGGGCCTTCCCGCTTGCTTTGATGAGACCATGAAAGCTTAGTGAAGACTGCAGCTAGGGGAAACATGGAAATTTTGGAGAAGAATAGACATGTTGATCATCTTTAGATCATGGTTATCTTGGTGAAGCTTAGAAAATTTGGTGAAGTTTGGAAACTTCATTTGAAGCTTGAAATCATAGAAGATAGATCACGTCCTGGAGATCTCAATGAAGCCTGGAGATCTTTGTAAAGATCCTTCAATAATGCACTGTCTCTGTACATTGCAGGCAAACTATTCACAACCCCTCGTGGCCATCAAGTTCCTCAACCTCACCCTGAACACTGACATCACAGTAGAGTGCAAGCTCATCGCCAACAACATCCCAACCAGCTCCGATCGAGACAAGTTTGCCGGGCGCATCTCCTTCAAGCTGAGGATTGACTCGATAGACTAGCTTGGGATGAAGTGTGTTCTGCCTGCATACACACACACACATCACACATAAGCTTTAAATATACAAATATGTTCCCATCACTCTTGCGTCCACCAGATGCCCTTATAGGCACACAAAGACACACACACACACACACAAAAACACTCACACACGCACAAACACCAAAAACACCAATCAGCTTGGGAAGAACAAATCCTTTCAGGGTGTCCTTAGCTTTACACTCTCAAAAGGACACTGAAGGTATTGGTGAGCCAGTCAAGCATTAGATGATTAGGATTGGGGTTTTGCTGCACCTGTTTGTGTCTGTGAGAGTGTGTGTCTGTGTGAGAGTGTGTGTGTAAGTGTATATATGTGCGCGCATCTTTCAGAACGCTCTCTTCAGTTTTTCCTAAAGCAGAACAATGAGGAATTTGTTTCCACTGCATGTGTATGTAGAGGTGTTGATGCTATAAAGCAGAGGAAGGACTAATGGCTGTGTGAGACAGATCAGACCAGACATATGTGTGGACAAAAGCTGCTGCCAAAGCAGGCACAGATGAGGGAAGAGGTGTGCATGTCTGTGTGTGTGTATGTGTGTGTGTGTGCATGTGTGTTTGTTGGTTTGTGTGTGTGTGTGTGTGCATATGTGTGTGTTTGTGTGTGTGTGTGTATGTGTGTATGTGCATGTGTGTTTGTGTGTGTGTGTGTGTGTGTGTGTGCAGTCGTCCTCTGCAGTCTTCTTCTTCCCCATAAAAAAAAAAAAAAAATCATTGTCATCGTCATCATCATCATCATCATCATCATCATCATGAACAGCAGCAATGGTCTTCAGCAACGTGTGTCATGTAAACACTTTCTGCAATATAAAACACTACTCATTCCTATGAGATATGTCTATATATGTTTATTTATATGTATAAATAGTTAATAATTAGTTTTAGTGTCTTTTTCCCCATGTGTAATTCAAATGTGTGATTTACATGTGAAAGGAATGCTGTGTTTTGTATTGATTTGCACTTGGTATTGTTTCATTTGGAATGTGAGTTTGTGTGTGTGTATGTATGTATGTGTGTATTTGTGTTGTGCGTAAGTGAATACATACTTGAATTAATATGTATATGTACAGTTATGTATGGGCATGTGTGCATTTCTCTTGTATCATTATGGTTTCATGTGTTGATGTCTTGGTTTTATTGTTTTGAGAGTGTGACCTCATTGTTCATTTGGTGGCTGTTCATAAGAGGTAGAGGTGGTGTTTCCAGGAACATCAGCAGCCTGCGACAGAATAAAAGCAAAGCACCTTCATTCATGTCAAACCTGTCATACACATAACCACTGTTCTCACCTGCAGAACTGCCCCACCCAGAGCTGATGAAACACACACACACACACACACACACACACACATGGTCCCCTTTTCCTCCTGTATCATTGTCTTTGGCTGCAGCAGTATGTGTGCTCTTCTTATAACTGTTAATCTCTTAATCTGATTCTGTAATCCAGGGCAGGTAGCACATTTCATCCCTTCATCAGATTTCACTCCCACCCCCGGCATCTTATACAATCTTTTCTCGTTCCTTTAAACTTTTTTGTTTATTTATGCATTTTTTCTTTTCTTTTTTTCAGACTGATCTCCTTCCTTTCTGCCACTGTTTCAGAATTGTTGGATAAACACTATTACTAGTGTGTGTGTGTTTGTGTGAGTGCGTGTGTGAGTGTGTGTATGTGTGTGTGTGTGTGTGTGTGTGTGTGTGTGTGTGTGTGTGTGTGTGCTTGTGTGAGTGTGTGTGTTTGTGTGTGCTGAAGGTGAACCCTTGGTTTCTCAGCATGATGCATATTTGATGGGAGCACTGGGAGGACAGCTGATCCTTCAGACCATAGGAGTTAAATATTAATGACCCACAGGTTCCATATCGCATCTCATTAACTCAGCCTACCACAGTTCCTCATCCACCCATTCTCATTAACATATTCAAAATGGTGAAAGGTGCTCTAATTACAGCTTTCACACACAATGTTCAAAAAAGAACCATATATGAGTTGTTCAAATAATACTGAACGAGGCCAAAACTAAAACAATTTCTTTCATTGAGAGCAGTGACCCCTAGTGGAGAAACTGAACCCACCCATTATTTCCAATGGCACAACATTGACCCCAAAATTCTGTTATAGTCTCTAGCATGTGACAGTGTGCTATTATAATGGTTATTCTCATACAGTTTCATTTCATGTTATTCTCACTGAAGAATCAATCAGATTTTTCTTTTTATGAATCATTGAAACAACCATCTTATAGACAATGCATTGAAAAGCAATATGATGTGATGGAATTCACTTTGGATTTGCCTTTTTGAATATTCTAAGTAGAAGTGTAAGAAGATGAGGTTTGACTGAGTACAGCAAAAGGAAATATAATATTTTATTGTACTATATTATAAATATTATATACGTATTATATCAAATGTATATCTGAAAGTCCATGAGGTGTAGCCCTAGACTGGTCCAATTGTGTGCCGATTTTTCTTTTTCTCTTTTTTTTTAAAGAATCTGTATTTTTATTCTTGATGATTTGTCATTTGAGATTGAGAATGTAATGCTAAAAGTATGTTTCATGCCTAAATTTATTAACCAAATAAACCATGTAACCCTGAGCTAAACCACACCCATCTCAGTTCTCTCTGTCCTGTGGTGGTAATGATCGTCACACACATACATACATGCATGCATGCATACCCAAAACACACACCCATATAAACACACACACTCACACATACATACATGCATGCATGCCCAAAACATACACCCATATAAACGATATAACTTTATAACTCTAATTTTTTAATATTAAATATGAATTATTCAGTCTTTGGATATTTGTTTGTGACTGAATAGAATTTAAGAGGAGACACACACACACACACACACTCACACACACACACACACACACACACACAGACACTCAATAAGGAAGAAGCAGCTCTGGGGTTCCCTGCTGATCCTGGAACTGATGGGACACATAAAAAGCACAGAAATTCTACAGACCTCAGTGATAAAAGGGTAAAAGTGTGTGTGCGTGCATGTGCATGTGTGTGTGTGTGTGCACATGTGTGTGTGTCTTTAATCAAACAGATCAAACAGAGAATGCAAGAGAAACCAGGGGGAGGGAGAAGATGGATGATAAGCAGAAAGTTCAATGAGGTCATGATAATGTTTCTTACTAAATCTCCATTATGTCTCTTTAAAACCCATGTAACACACATACCCATACACACACGTGTGCACACAAATTGCTTGCTGTAAATCAATTCCATTATCAAATCTGGAGTGTATCGGTCATGAGCTGTTTACTTAAATCATATTTAAGCATCTTGCAATGCCCATTTTAACACAATCTAACCTACCTCTCTGTTAATCTAATCTATTTGTGTTAATCTAATACCTATCTATCTGTTAATCTAACACCTATCTATCTGTTAATCTAACCTGTGAATATATTAATGCAACAAATTTTCCTAGACCTTACATAATTTATCTTTTTTCTCACTTCCTCTCTCTCTCTCTTTAATGTTCTCTCTTTCTATCTCTCTCTCTGTCTTGTCTTTTCCATTCACTCTCATTTTCCATGAATTACATTAAGAGAGAGAGAGATTAGGCAGCATTAGGAGCATTTGAGAGTCTAAAATAGGTCTATTGAGAGCAGGTGGCAGATGACATGCACAAGATGAAACACATGCTCTCTCTCTCTCTCTCTCTCTCTCTCTCTCTCTCTCTCTCTCTCTCTCTCTCTCTCTCGCCACTCTCTCTCTCTCTCTCTCTCTCTCAC
>JAOXYF010000003.1:1878540-1894855 GCA_028565775.1 Sternarchorhynchus goeldii | reverse complement strand
TCTCTCTCTCTCTCTCTCTCTCTCTCTCTCTCTCTCTCTCTCTCTCCTCTCTCTCTCTCTCTCTCTCTCTCTCTCTCGCACATGTACTCCCAGAACTCTCAGGCCAATGGTACACATGTGTCTCTGTAAAACACACACGCCTTATTTGCCAACAGCTTATGTAATTAGTTTACCAGTGTTTTGGGGTTTTTTTTACATAAAAATATATATGTGAGAAGATTGTTTTACCAAGTTAACATTAGCTAAGATAGGATGCGCTTTGAACATGACTTTAAGTAGCAAGGCTAGCTAACTATCTAACCTATTAGTTTTGATGTGTTTACATGCCACATAGACACAATGAAAATTAGCACCATCAAAGAAATTAGACTCTTTAGTATGTGCAATAATGCTAGCTCAACAATGTGATTATTCACCTATAATAAAGAACAGATGATGCCATTTGTTTACAAACTAATGAATTAGCAGGCTAATTAACCAATTTGCATTTTTCCATGGATGGGAATATTTGAGACTATCAATTAGCAAAACATAAGAAGCACATCCATATTTAATTAATAATACAGTCATAAAGTGCCATAATTAAACTAGCTAATACTGTAGAATTTTATGACAACATCCCTTACAAAAGTGTTGACAACTACTTGGACAACCTGTTCAAAAAGTCGCTAAATGTTGCTAAATAACGCCCTAATTAGCATACGTGTGACGTCCCTGCGTTACCTTTCACGTGAGTATCTTTCAAGTAAGTAGTTTAACCTGCGTCATATTGCTATTTCCACAAATACTGTGCAATACTGTGCTTACATGTACTGTTTCTGTTTCATACTCTGTTAGACATCAGTATGACGAGTATGAAATAGTTACTGCAGGGACATTCGCAGCTCATTCACGTCTGTCAGTCTCCTGTCCGACCAGAGACTGCGGCTACTCGCTTCTATGGAAAATCGCTGGATTTGTTGCTGGATTCTTTTTTTTTTTTTTTTACAAAACGACGGGTCTAAAATGTCTCGGTCTCACGAGATTATAATGTATGTCATCGCAACACACTGGTGGCGCCGACGCAAATCGGACACATAAAAATCTACCCGGCACGCTTCATACTGAATCAGGCGGCGATTTCGTGCAGTGACCTGTTACGTTAAGGCTAAGGTAACGATGTACTGACGTTGAGCATAACAATATGGCGGAATAGACACTTCCAGTGGCTTCACCTTTCACTAGATTATTTACTATTGCTTAGCTATCCGGTTCTTCTTACTAGGATGGAGAATGCCCTCATTAATTCTGTTCTCTTACTAAGGGAGAGAGTGTTCTCATTAATTCTGTTCTCTTACTAAGGGAGAGAGTGTCCTCATTAATTCTATTCTCTTATTAAGAGAGAGAATGCCCTCATTAATTCGATTCTCCTGTGTGTATTATTATTGCTGCGCTGAGTCTGCAATTCTTCTATTAGCCTAGATACATCCATCACTGTCCAATTTATACTAAAATAGCAAATAATTCCATGTGCCAAACTGTTGTTGGGTTGTAACAAGCTCTTCCTGAAAACTACACAACCCATCTCAAATACCTTACTTTGACTCGGTTGTAATAGGGTGACTGGCTTATAATAAACTGCCGTTCTGCGTCTTTAGCTATGATTATGTAGTAAATGCGCCACCTTGTGGACATTTTCAGGTACTGCAGTCAGGGTGTATTGACCTACACTTACCGGACCCCATTTGCCAGTGCTGCCCTCTTTCTGCGTCTAAAGGGATATGGTTTTCAAAATTCAAAAGTGATCGTTACTACCAGTGAGGAACAATTTTACACAGCTCATCAGCCTGTCCCAAAAGGACGAGATATAACTTAGAGTAACCCATTGTCTTCATGTCAGTAATAAGAGTAACCCATTATGTTCATGTCCGTAATGAGAGTAACCTATTGTATTCGTGTACGTAATGAGTGACCCATTGTGTTCATGTCAGTAATGAGAGTGACCCATTGTGTTCATGTCACTAATGGTAAACCAGCCAGCAAGTTCTTGTGGCTATTATTTGGTATTAACAGGCCCCACACTGCTTTGAAAGGTCAGTTAAGGAAGGATGGGATGCATTTTTCATAAAAATATGAAAATAAATAAATAAATCAAATGGAGAAATGCAGATACAATTATCTACATTTCTAGAAACACATTCAATTCAAGTCACTGACTTGAGAAACTTGCATTACAATTAATACTGCGACCAGCAGTGCATGTGTGTGTGTGTGTGTAACTTAACACACACAGACCAGAGTCCACTGTGCTGAACAGGATGACCATCTCAGTGTCATAAACTCTGATATGATAAAACAGTGGCCTGATAAAAGAATCAGAGCAGCTGCTAAAATCAATGCTTGCATAAGAGTATTGGCCCTGCACCAGAGAGTGTGCTTTCAGCTCAGCCAGGGGAACCCGTGGCAGTGAGGTGGTGATTGGGAGATGTTACAGACTTCACTTGGTCACTGGTGCTGCTGATTCCATCTTCTACACATACATATATGTATGTTTTACAAATAGTTAACTTTGGTTTGTGTTTGCTGCAATAATAAAGAAATCCTAAAAATCTTTTTATTAGTGCTCATGGTGACATTTGAAGCATTTTCTATGTGACTTTGGTTTACCCTCCAAAAATTGCTGTAGAAAGATAGGTGAGTGTGCACATCGTTCTTATCATGTGAGGAGGCCTTTAACCTTCTTTCTGATAGCTCACATAGCAAAAGGTAACCCGTGCCAGTCCTCCACCCTAAAGCAGGCATGCGGAAGGTGGTGCTGGACCCAATGTTCCAAGCAGTGGGAGTTACCTTCAAGACCAAATCCAGCATATCAGTCCACCCTTTTAGAGACAACATGGCGTCCTGAGGAGATGATGGGGAGGAGTCTTTTTTCCACTCTGGCCTGCTTGACCCTAGAACATCTGATGAACACCTGGCTCTCTCTGACATAAAAGGTTTTGGGGATGAAACACTCCACAAATCTCATTTGGTTTCGTAAGCCCCTTGTATCACAGAGTGTGGACTTTACAATTAATACCACATATATTCACTCCCAAGGAGCTACATCAGTACATAGTGCTTCTGTATAGAAAAATAAAGGGGGCATGTATACGAAACCACTTTGAACCACTTTATTTATGAGACCTACTACCAGGATGGTGATACTGTTAAAAAAAATTGGTACATCATAATATTAATACTGTACGACAGTAAAAATACAGCATGTTGGTGAGACCAAAACACAATGTGATAGATGTACCATAACAAAACACAGCATGCTGGTGAGACCAAAACAGCACGTTGGTGATATCAAAACCAAACATACCGTAAAAAAGTAAAATAATAAAATAAAAAAAACATACAGTATGCAAAACACAGTGTACCAGTGATGCTAAAAGGAAACTGTTCTACTGTAAGGCTACAGTACAACAAAGACAGAGGATTCCAGTAACACCAAAACACATCATGTTGCTCAAACCACTACACAACATACAAACTGCAGTCATGAAGACGTATGTCATGCTTATGTCACGCATGATGCTAGAGACACGTGCTAGTGACACGTGCTCCGACACATGCTGTGCTGCCAGTAAGAACACATGCCATTCTGGTGATGCCATAGAGATACAACACTCTAACGGGAACAACACAGGAATACTTCAGTATACTGGTTCCATAAATACAAAACAGCATGTTAGTGAGTCCACTAGAGTAGGGTGACCATGCACCCGCTTTTTTAAAAAAAAATTGGGGTATCTAAAAAAATGGGTTAGGGTTAGGGATTTCTAAAACTTCCAGGCACTGGCTTTCCTTTCCTGCTGACACGATTAAGTTCTGTATTGATGTTCTACAATCATCATATAACATCATATATGCAGTTGTTTTTGCTTTGCTTTGATTGTTCTTTGTGCCACCTTCTCAGATGCCACTATTGATGTAATATGTACACATTCTACACGCTGCCATTGGTCAGATGGCTTCTCAGTGCATGTGAAACCAATCTCAGAATTATAGTGGCCAGAGTTTGTATGGAAATCTGTATTAAATTACGTTCTGTGACATGCTGTGTTTTCTGGCGGGATCTCCTATGTGCTGCAGTCCTTTACGGCAGCTCCAGCATGCCATGCTCCTCTAGTGCCAGCTGAGTCCTGTCGTACACCTCCCTGATGGCCCTGGTCACCTGGTGGAGAATGCCAGAGGCCTCCACCCGCGTCTCCGTGCACACCAGCCTGTAGAAGAAGATCCTCTCGGGCATGGCTGTGAACGCCAGCTCCGCGGCCTGCTTAACCCAGAATGTATGATACTGGGCCAGTGTGAGGCGGTAGGTCTCGCGGCAGAGCTGGGCAGGGCTACGGCCTGGCTCCGCCTCCTCGGCCAGGCTCTGCAGGAAATGCTGCAGCCACAGCAGCGCACGGTGCAGCCTCAGGAGGGTGCGGCATCCGGACGGCGTCATCTGGGCAAAGTCCACCAGACCGCGTGCCAGCTCCGCCCCAATCATAGAGTGCACCGAGACATATGCCCCGCCCTCGGCTCCACCCAGGAGGTTGCTGTCGGGATCATAGAAGTGCTCAGCCGGAGACAGGGAGGAGCCCGAATCTTGTTCCGCCTCCACCATCGACTCCCTCTCTCGCACCCGGTTCTTTACTTCTTCTTCCTCTTTCTGAGCAAGCTCACGGATGATGCTGGTCTTTGTTTCAATTTCCAGGGAAATTATACTCATGATCGGCCCCAAGGTGTTCAAGAACCTGAACATGGAGCACAAAAAGAAAGTCTTTATCATAGATTTAAAAGAGAGAGAGAGGGAGAGAGACAGTAGTGCAAACTCTCACAGGTCTGCGCAGCTGTGCACCTGCTTCCTTACTTGATGAGCTCATCCCAGCTGGCCAGGTAGGGCTTCAGGAGCACGTCATTGGTCAAGACAGGTGCAGCTTCCAAATGTTTCAGCAAATCAGCCACCTGGAATTTCTGGCCTGGGCACACCCTCAGTGAAGTCAGGACTTTGTGGTCTGAACTGTTCCTCCCATGCAAACTAGGAGACTTATACAAAAAGAGAGAAACAGACTGAGAGAGGGAACTTGAGAATTTTAAGTGCTGTGAATTTTAAATTGGGTTATTTTACATTTACCTGATTTTTCTTATTAAAAACCTTATGGCAGTATTGCCAATTCTGATCCAAGGCACCATCTATGTAAAAAGAGACAGACAGAGAGGAACAAAGGGAGAGAGATACAGTTGGAGGTGATTACACCATCTGTTCTGCTTATCAAAGCTTAGCTAAATGTTCAGACCGGGGCATTCCCAGACCTGTTACAGCCAAAGTCTCACTTAGAGAACACAATAACCTCATATATGTGTGCAATGAGTTCTCATATACCCACTCTGCAGACTCGAGGGTGCGAATCGCTAAGATGAGTCGCTAGACATCTGTATCACTTTTCAGAGAACATATAGTAATATGAATTGTCTATTAATTCATTTATTCGTTTATCCAAACCGCTTAATCCAACTCAGGGTCACAGGGGGGATCACCATGCCCATCCAGGGGAGCACATTGAGTGCTGGGCAGATCCACCCAGGGCAGGGTGCCAGTCCTTCAGTGGGCACACATACTCACAACAGAACAATTAAGAGTAACCAATTCAGCTAACCTCTATGTTTTTTGACCATGGGAGGAAACCCATGCAGACACGGGGAGAACATGGAAACTCCGTAATAAGAATTAGAATATTAATATTAATAATAGTATAATTAAACATATAGGAAATAGAGCTGTTCCTGTGTTTACTGTATAAAATTAAAAGTAAGTGCCAACATGCACCAAGAACCTGTGCTTCACTGTTCCGTTTATATAGAACCTGTGCTTCACTGTTCTGTTTATATAGAACCTGTGTTTCACTGTTCCGTTTATATAGAACCTGTGCTTCACTGTTCCATTTATATAGAACCTGTGTTTCAGTGTTCCGTTTATATAGAACCTGTGCTTCACTGTTCTGTTTATACAGAACCTGTGCTTCACTGTTCCGTTTATATAGAACCTGTGCTTCACTGTTCTGTTTATACAGAACCTGTCCTTCACTGTTCTGTTTATACAGAACCTGTGCTTCACTGTTCCATTTATATAGAACCTGTGCTTCACTGTTCCGTTTATACAGAACCTGTGCTTCACTGTTCCGTTTATACAGAACCTGTGCTTCACTGTTCCGTTTATACAGAACCTGTGCTTCACTGTTCTGTTTATACAGAACCTGTGCTTCACTGTTGTTTATACTGCAACACTGCCAAGATTTTTTAAGTCAACAGATTACAACACACACAGAATCCTGATCACTGACACAGACAAGAAACAGAATAAATAACCAAATGAAACAAACATAAACCAGTTAACTATCTGTAATAACCTATTCGAAAATAAAAGTACAGTGATGAACTAAAGCCTAAGAGTTCAAAATACCAAAAGCTAATGCAGACAAGAAGTATCTCCATGTTTCACAAAACAGATAAAGAGCAGAATAATTTATATTGCTTGTGTGTGTGTGTGAGAGAGAGAGAGAGAGAGAGATGGAACTGTTTGAATAAGTAATATAGGTTGGCCAGTGAAATCCTCTAGTCTGTACTAACACACTGCGGCAATCAAACAGATACTAACACAATTCCAAATAATAGTTTTGAAAAATACAGTTTAAGATCAAATATAGACAAGGACTTTTAAAATTTTTGTAGTCAACAAAAATATACTACTATTCTCCCCAAAATATTGCAATGTTTATGAATTATAAGGTGTTCTGGAAGCAAAAACACTGGGATGCCGTGGGAA
The DNA here is from genome assembly GCA_028565775.1 of Sternarchorhynchus goeldii. Lineage (NCBI taxonomy): Eukaryota > Metazoa > Chordata > Actinopteri > Gymnotiformes > Apteronotidae > Sternarchorhynchus > Sternarchorhynchus goeldii. The sequence goes on along the minus strand of JAOXYF010000003.1, from coordinate 1,888,023 downwards.
TGTTGCTGGAATGTTCCGAGCAGTGACTTACTAAGCCACAGAGTGCAGAGGAAGACAGTGATGAAGAAGATGGTGAAGGTGGCTGTGCCTTTCACTCCCATGCTAGCGTCCTGTCTTCCCTGGTGGTCTCTCCTCTTCGACTGATCCACTCACACGTGTTCACGGCACGGGCACGCTTCCTTTCTCCTGCATTCTTTGGGCATTCACAGTATTCCTGGCTTCACCCTCTGCTCCTGTGGCTCCGGGTTCTTTCACCAAGATGACTTGATATTTGGTTTCTTCAAAAGCAGACAGGCCTCTCCCCTCTCTCTCTCTCTCCCCTCTCTCTCGCCTTTCTCTCCTGTGTCTCTCTTGTGTTTTTTCTTTCTTTTTGCCTGGTCTTGTGGGACGTCTACAAAGCACACAGACGGAGGTAAAGAAATATTCTGTATCCTGCAACTTCCAGTGTTGATATTCAATATTTAATATTAATCTTTTCCCGTTTCTGTCCTTCTTCCTGTCTTCCCAGTGGCAGTATGTATGTTTTTGGACTTCCAGTGGACTCCCAGAGGTTTAAGATTCTCTATCTCTCTCTCTCTCTCTCTCTCGCTCTCTCTCTCTTATTTATCAATGTTTTGTTCAGTCTGAAGGTCCATAGATTAGTTATATGTAACTAATCACTCCTGTAATGCAAACATCCTGTGTCCTATACTAACCCCTGACATACATGCGTTCATGTTTATATAACACTGAATCACCTCACTGTCTCTTTGACATGTGACAGAGGGCCTGTTGAGAGTAAACAATCCTTTTTTTATCATGTCATGTTTGATTGCAAGTTCATGAACTTGACCGAAAATAAGAGCAAATAAGTCAAATAACATTTATGCTAAGTTATCTTGCTCTGAAAATGTTACAGTGTCCCTAGATTTCAAACTACCAACATGATGCAGAGGTAGTTTGATACAGCACAGCACACCAGATGGTGCTGATGGTAAACTGTACCGGCAACAGATGCAAATAAACAGACATTGCTGTAAAAATGAATACTGAGTGATACTGTTTTTAATAACCGAAGACAAAAAAGCTCTTTGCAGTTGAAGCCAACAAAAGCAGCTATCTTGCTCATACCTGGAAATATTATTGACTGTGTAACATATTACTCAGAATTACTTAGCATTACTCAGTAGTATTTAGAATTACTCAGCATTTGTCTGTATAATTCTGAATAATACTCCCGTGCTGTTTGTTTGGTGATAATCATGTGTGAGGGGACATAGCCCAGCACTGCTAAGGTGCCTGTAACTAACCCTCAAATCCACAACCTCCAGTAGCCTATCGAAAATCACAGAACCTGGTGCCGATTTTGGACCGTTTTGGACTTGTCTATTAGCATATAGGGGCATGCAGTGCCAGGGGGCAGGGCTTGAGCTTGGTGGTAGTAGATCAAGTCCAGGTCTATTAGCATATAGGAGGGGCATGCAGTGCCAGGGGGTAGGGCTTGAGCTTGGTGGTAGTAGATCAAGTCCAGGTCTATTAGCATATAGGAGGGGCATGCAGTGCCAGGGGGCAGGGCTTGAGCTTGGTGGAAGTGGATCAGGTCATGGCAGTGATGATGCTTAGTATAGATCTGGCTCTTGAAAGATTGGAGGAATATGTAGGCCTACTGTATGATAAACATGCCAATACTTAAATATATGCACTATTGAAAGATAAAAATCAAGTTATATGACTTTGTCAAACATTCTGATGGCACGCAAATTAGAAGTTATGTCTTAATACACTATCAAGAATAACCTGAACTTTTATATTTGATTCAGTAATAAAGATGACAAACAAAAACAAAAGATGACAAACAAACAACATCAACAAAACTGTAATGAAAAACATTAGGCAACTTAATTTTGGACTTAAGTTCTCAAAACACCAGTCATAGCACATTTGTAAAGGTAATTGGTATAATGTATCCATTCTTACGACAAGCATGGGTTTTGTTTGTCAATTTGACTTCGCTGCTGTGTTGAACATGTGTTGGGACAAGATAATTAGCTAGAAATCTCACTAGCTTGTCTTAAAGAAGCATTAAGTCATTTTTCCAATGATTACTCGTCACATTATTAAATAGCCATTATACTGACACCTAGTGGCCTTCTATCGTCTATCAAATTAGAAATATATATAAACAAGGACTACATTTTCCAAGAAAGGTAAACAGATTCAGACTTACATTTACAATAGCAACATCAAAAATAAAACATAGTCCCATCGTTACAAGTATATATCTCCATTATATCTACATTTTGTTACCAAACTTTAAAAAATACGATTCTCTGTTTCTGGACCTTTTTCACAAAATACGCGTTCTTGTTGCGGATATAGAGATCTGGAACAACCTATGTCGATTAATTGTCAATTATTAATGACATGATGTGTGTTTCCGGTTCCTCTATCTTAACACGTCTCAACTTCCATATGTATTAATAGCAGGCTATACATGTGGGTGTAGGAGTGCGCGCGGTTCTGTCGCTCGCTTGCTGTAAGATCTTATGACTGTGAAATTTGGACATCGAAAGAAGATTTCCTAGTCAATGCCTATCGTTCGGTTTAAACTGTTACTTGTTCGGGGCTTTTTCTTAATACTCACTGGTTGAAAATAGATTTTTATCCTCTTTATCCGGGATCAGCTACATACAAAGGTCGCCGCGCGATTCACTGGTAATTTATGACATTGCTTGGGCTCTGTGGTCATTACGCCCAACGCGCCGAGCACGTGAGCCGTCAACTCCTAAGTCATATGTAGCCATCTAAAACATTCTAACCCGCTACAGCGCACGCGTGTATCGTAATACATCATTTGTTCTGTTGTGTCGACACCTCTTCACATATCCCATAGTGGATGCGTGGATGCGTACATCTCCCCTGGCAGTTACACCGTTTCGTTCAGTTGCGTCCAGTCAGATAGTCAAAGTGCTATTTATGTCGTGTCGAGGCAGAAGTAACAGCGAGGCGGGATTATGCCCAGCTCACAATACACCTGTTAAACATGATCCCTCTTAAAGGCGGGGAAAGGCACGGTTCTCCCTTGCGTAATTATGGTCACAATAAATGCTATTGATGCTGTTATTCGTTGATCCTATTTTCAACCTGTTATTACTGTTGCTAGTTGTTATGCCGATAGAACGGCTCTTCTGTCCTGAAACGCACGCATCATTGCGAGAAAACTATCCATTTAGGGTGGTGTGGTCAGATGTTCAACTTTTGACCGGACACTCCAGTTTTTCAGCTCTCCGTCCCCCGCCTATTTGTCGTCTTCTGAAGTGAACCAGCAGTTTTCCGCTGATCATTCTTATTATAGCGTGTGACTGTCACGTCAAATACAGTGTAATTCATTGATTTAACAGATCCTCACCTCACCTACCGGCTAAACGTCGAAGGTCCACGCCCTAAATACTAGACTAGGATATTTAGAACGGTGTGAAAATACTAACAAGAAAAGCGACTTCAGATCACAGCGGTCAGAACACCATTTGCAAAGAGCAGGAAATATTAATTTCATGCCTTCTTTACGCGGGACTTAAATACTGTAAGAAGGTGCCATGTTTGGTGAGTTAACAGGTTTCTAGATTAAAATGGCCAGCAATAGCTAGCCAGATAGGTTATCCTTTTAATTTTGTGAGGTGTAGTGTCATATCCCCGTCCCCCGTCTGTCCTCCTTTTTGGAGGTGTGATGTCCTCCTTTAGGGGTTATTAAAGTGGCCACCATACTTACTTATGTTTTGAACTTGAACCGCTGCCTCTTCTGTCAGCGAATTCTTGGGTTATTAATAGTAGCTCGAGTTGGCGATAAATTAAGTATAAAAAAAAAACTGCCCACAAACCGCAGCGATGTAACCACTATCAGCGATGTATCGTAACACCACCCTTTATTATAAGTAACTTTAAAAGCGCTTTTAGCGGTGCCAGATATCGTTGTAACCCGAGCCGAGCGCAGCGACAGCTGAAGCGCAGGGGAGGGACAGTGAGGGAGAGGGTGAGCAGAGATCACCCTGTTCTCGCTTTCTCTTTCTTACGAGGCCATACTCAACTCTGAAGACGGTGTGTGAAAACCACTGACCACCGCGATGGCTGCCCGGCCAGTTTGGACGTGTTTGGTTGCGGCTACGCTCGTGATTACCGTAGTGCAAGGTAAGGTGTACTTTTAAGATGCAGTCTGCCTGTGGAACGTGACTGACGCGTAACGCTTAAGGGCTCCCTCCCTCCCTCTCTCTCTCTCTCTCACTCACACACACACACTCCCCCAGCGTCTTTATTTTCTTTTTTCATTTCCAAATAGCGCACTCGATTGTCGTTTCGTTTTTAACTTCTCTGCGTTACTATGGTTTTAATACGTGGTGGCAGCTGGGCAGCGTTGTGCGCTGTTTACATATGTTAATATTGACATCGGCTGTTAGCTATGTACATGTGTGTGGGTGTGTATGGGTGTGTATGGGTGGGAGTGTATAAGAAAGAAACCGAGAAACAAAAGAGAAGGGACTGCTTCAATGTAATGATTTAATTGATTTCGCAACACCACTGTCTCATTTACTGTCAGAAAGGTCTTTTGGTTTAGTGTTATGTTTTTACCTAGTTTAAGTAGTTTTCTGGATTCTTTTAGCTTCAGTAATGATTGACACATAATTTGTCTCCTCTCCTCTCTGTCCCTATGTCTGTCTGTCTCTCTTACTCTCCTATTTCAGTCAGTGGAAATGAGGAGTCCAAGCTTATAGCAGATAAGTTCAAGAATTACAATAAGAAAATTCGTCCAGTAAGAAGTGCTGACGATAAAGTGGATGTTCAGGTTAAACTCACCCTCACCAACCTTATCTCCCTGGTAACGACCCTCCCAGTTGACCTTTGTACACCATAATAATCACAAACTCTGGAATCGCTAAACAACAATTCTGACACTAGAAACTGCCTTTGTTTGATTCATGCTTCCTGATTGTTGACAGAATGAGAAAGAGGAGACCCTGACCACTAGCGTGTGGATTGAGATTGTGAGTAGACAACTGATGTCTTTTCCCCACCTTGGCCCCACCCCTGTTCTAACCATATTCACTGGCTGTGTCCCAAAACCTTCACTCAAGTCCTCATCCCCTCAGCTTATCTGGTTCACCAGCAAGTGAAGGCAGGAGAGGGAACATAACAGGTGTTAGGCACCACTACCAAGACATTCTCCTCACCTTCATGCACACTGGAGTTAAAACGGAACACAAGATAAATGCCAAAGCAATAGTGTCATTAGTCCCCAGTGTTCTTTTTTGTCTTATAGTTGGTTAGGCCTTGCGTTACCGTATTGATAGTAATAATTTTGCCGTACTCTTTCTTTAAATGAGAAAGCTTGAGTCTGTTACTAGAGTCTGTTGGGTGCCTACTTTATTGTTCTAGTATGTGTTCAGTGATTGTGTTGGCCACTACAAGTGTCTCAGTGATCCTTCATGATTGTGTAACCATTCACACATGGCTTCAGCCCTGTGCACATTACAGCCTCAAACATTTAGCCCTGTTCATCCTCTGTACAGTATTTGTCTTGGAGTATAGGAAGTGTGGTCAGTGTGTTTTCTGCCATATGAGGTTAGTCTTATATAGGCTTAGTGTTCACACAGATCTGGCAGCATTTTCATTAGTCCCACTGGCTTTCTGGACAGCAATACCTGACGTCTGGACATCTTTCACCCAGGGCATGTCAGACTTCTCAGAACATCACCACTAACATTTCCACCAAACACTGCAGTTTTGCTATGACATTCCGATGTATCCTGGTGTCTACTCTGGTTCCTGCATTCTTAGCTTCTTAGTACACCCTTGATTTTGAAAAATATTTGTGGTATTTCTCTGTTTCTTTATTTCTCTTTCTCTTTATTTTTAACCACTGTTTTATCCATCATTCATACTTTTCTCTTCTCTTCTCTTCTCTTCTCTTCTCTTCTCTTCTCTTCTCTTCTCTTCTCTCTGTGTCCTGGCCACTCTTTCCACATGACATCTCCTCCATATTTCCTCACCCCAGCAGTGGAACGATTACCGTTTGGCCTGGAACACGTCAGAGTACCACGACATAGACTTGATCCGGGTACCTTCTAGTTCTGTCTGGCTGCCGGACATAGTCCTGGAGAACAAGTGAGACAGTGCAGAAAGACATTTCTCTCTGTCGCACTCTGTCTCACTGTCTCTTTCTGTCTCTTTCTCTCTCTCTCTCTCTCTCTCTCTCTCTCTCTCTTTCTTTTGCTACTCATCTCTACCCTCTCTGTCCTTATGGCCTTCTAAGATTGTCAGTTTGGTGTTGTAACTCAGTGATACCCCACCCTGAGGATCTTACCACCCTGCAGAATTTACATGTACTGAAGGCCCTGGTGAACAGTGTGTCTACTATGAGGGTTATGTGTGTAAGACGGTTAACTGTGTGTATGATGAGGATTACATGTGTAAGATGGCTAATTATGTGTGTAATATGAGGGTTTATGTGAGTAATATGGTTAACCATACGTGGTCTACAAGCAGTGTTGGGTAATCGGACACTGCTGTTTTAGATAATAAAAGAATTCCCTTTCTCTCTCTCTCTCTCTCTCTCTCTCTCTCTCTCTCTCTCTTCCCCACTCTCTGTCTCCCGTCTTCTAGCATCGACGGTAAATTTGACGTAGCATATTATGCTAACGTGCTCATTTTCAGCGATGGCTCCATGTACTGGTTGCCCCCGGCTATTTACCGCAGTACATGCGCTATTGAGATCACCTACTTCCCATTCGACTGGCAGAACTGCACCCTCATTTTCAGGTGGGTCCACGAGAAGAGCTGATTACCTCAACCAGAGCAGTCAGTCTCACTCTGTGACAGATATGAAAAAAGCTATGTTCACGCCATGAGAGATTTGTGCCAGTGTACCTCCATCAGCACTCCAGACAGGTTTGAATCAAAGTAACAGTGCACATAGTGATTGTCTGTTAATCACGCTTGTACTGACTCTGTCTCGTAGGTCTCAGACATACAGTGCCAATGAAATCGACATAAATTTGGCGGTCGATACTGACACAAACAAGCCCATTGAGTGGGTGGTTATTGACCCAGAAGCTTTTACTGGTAAACCCCCCCTCCTCCCCACACACACACACATTATCACTCAAACACTCTAAAAAGTCAAACACAGTCCTAACACCAAACCATTTCTTGTCCTGCCCCCCACCCTGAGCCAGTCACCTTTCTGCTCCCACCCCTCTGAGCCAATCACTTTTGTCTTCAGAGAATGGGGAGTGGGCCATCAGGCACCGGCCTGCACGCAAGCTGACTAACCCCCGCTACTCCCCGGATGATCTGGAGTACCAGGAGATCTACTTCAACCTCATCATTCAGAGGAAGCCACTCTTCTACATCATCAACATCATCCTACCCTGTTCCCTCATCTCCTCGCTGGTCGTACTGGCCTATTTCCTACCTGCTAAAGGTTAGTGTGGATCAACGCGCGTGTGTGTGTGTGTGTGTGTGTGTGTGTGTGTGTGTGTGTGATGGAGATCTCACTGATGGCTTTTGATTTCACTGTTCTCCCATGCACTATGTTTTGCTCTCTGTCTCTATCCTTCTCTTTTTCACACTGTCTCACTTTCCCTCCTCTCTTCCTCTAAATATTTCTTACTCTCTTTTCTCTGTCACTCTCTCACTCTTTCTTGCTCTCACTCTATTTCTTTCTGTGTTTGTCTCTCTCTCTCCCTCTCTCTCTCTCCCAGCGGGAGGACAGAAATTGACTGTTTCTATCTCAGTTCTCCTGGCTCAAACCGTCTTCCTCATTCTGATTGCTCAGAAAGTTCCAGAAACCTCTCTCTCCATTCCTCTCATCGGCAAGTGAGTTTGTGTGGACGAGTCTGTATGTGGATGGGAGTGTCTTTGTGGGGATGGACGTGTCTACTTGAGGATGGGAGTTTTGGCAGGGTGGTCTCTGATTGGATGGAATCACTCAGAAACCTCTCTTTCTGTTCCTCTCATTTACAAGTGAGTTTGTGGGAGTGTCCAATGGGAGTGTCTGTGTGGGGTTAAGCGTGTCTTGCAATGTGTATGGGAGTGTCTGTGTGGGGATGGGTGTGTCTCTGAGGGTGGATGGGAGTGTCTGTGTGGGGATGGGTGTGTCTCTGAGTATATACGGGAGTGTCTGTGCGGGGACTGGAGTATCTGAGTGTGAGTGGAAGTGTTTGACAGTGGATGAATGAGTCTTTGAACTGGAGTGTGAACAGGAATGTTTGAGTGTGGATGAAAGAGACTGTGTAGAACAGAGTGTCGGCATGAATAGAAATGTCTGTGTTTGCATTTAAACATTTTTTGAAACACTCTGATCAGAATCTCCTTCCCAGGTACGTGATCTTTGTCATGTCCGTGACCACACTCATCGTCACCAACTGTATCATCGTCCTCAACTTTTCCCTGCGCAGCCCCAGTACACACAGCATGTCCCGCACCATCAAACATGTACGTCTCAGACTGTGTGTGTGCGTGTGTGTGTGTGTGTGTGTGTTTAGGGGGGGGATCCGCCTCATGTAATTCTTTATTAGGATAAATACAGAAGTAAGTGGGTGTCAGTTAGCACATATTTATAAATATTGGATACTGTGCTACAAATTTCAAAAGAAATTTGATTTGTATTTGATTTTAATTCCTCTCACTTTGGTCTGTCACCCTCTGATGTCACATGAGTTCTTGGGAAATTAAGGCTATACTATCTTTATCCTGCATCTTCTCTCTCTCTCTCTCTCTCTCTCTCTCTCTCTCTCTCTCTGTGTCTCCCCAACAGATTTTCCTGGAGATGGTGCCTCGTTTCCTGGGCATGGCCCCGCTGGTGGATGACGGTGAGGAGGGCAGAGAGCCGGAGGGAGGGAGGGAGAGGAGGCGGAGCTCCTTTGGCCTGATGCAGCGGGCGGAGGAGTACGTTCTGAAGCAGCCCCGCAGCGAGATGATGTTTGACAAGCAGAGGGAAAGACACGGCCTGACACGCTCCATTGGTATGAACCGGGACATCCACACCTGCATTCATTAAACCATCTTTCTAGTAATGAGGAATATTTAAGAAGGATTGTGGGGACCATTTACAAGACCCAGCACATAGAAGTGATGTAATACACAGAACATGAATATTTAGTAGGTATATGAGATATGTTTGCTCCATATGTTATCTTTGAAGCACAGATTTCCCAATTTTTGTGAATGGGAGTTTGTGTGGATTGGAGTGTCAGTATGGATGGGAGTGTTTTAGATTAGATTAGATTATATTAGATTAGATTAGATTAGATTAGATTCAACTTTATTGTCATTGCCATAGTACAGGTACTGAACAACAAAATGCAGTTTAGTATCTAACCAGTAGTGCAAATGATCAGAAAGTGCAATATGTACATGAGCAGGTAGTCAATAAATATATATATGTACAGTAGATATAGGAAATATATATAGTAGATATGAACACAGGAGAGGAGTGTGCAGTACAGTTGG
>JAOXYF010000003.1:1858545-1878440 GCA_028565775.1 Sternarchorhynchus goeldii | reverse complement strand
ACTGAGGGGAGGTGTGTAAGGGGTGGCCGGGGGTGGGGGGGCATGAATGTGGTGCAGAGTTCAGTAGGGTGACAGCCATTTGTGTCTGAATGTGGCCTCTTTTTTAAAAACAGCATTTTATGCATAATTAGACATTTTGAATGATACAGTAGCAAATAAATATTATTAAAGTCCAATATTGTCCTGTGAGATATAACGTTTGTGGGTGTTTTTGTTTGTGTGGTCTGTGGCTCCCTCTAGTGGAAACTATAGACATTAGCAGCACTGCCAGTCTATATAAGAGTTTGGCCCAGGCAGCACCAGAGATTAAAGAGTGTGTGGATGCCTGCAACTTCATCGCTGAGTCTACGAGGGAACAGAATAACGTTGGATCTGTAAGTGTGTGTATGTTAGGTTTATGTTTATGTGTGTGTTCTTTCTCGTTCTGTTTGCCACTTTCGTTTCTTTTTTCCATCTGTATCTTTTCCTCTTCCATAGGAAATGGATAGCTGGGTGCTGATCGGTAAGATGATTGATAAAGTTTGTTTTTGGGCGGCCTTGTTGCTCTTCTCCATTGGAACGATAGCCATCTTCCTCGTGGGCCATTTTAACCAGGTGCCCGAGTACCCTTTTTTCTGGGAGAAGAAGAAATATGCTCCGGAATAAAGGACCAGGTGTTTGTAGCTCTGCCTGAACAGAGACACACAAGGAAAGACACAAACGTAAAGAGAAGACCAAGGAGAGAGTGGGATTGAGACAGACAGAAGTGTAGTGTTGTGCACATCCAAGAGGTTACCAGTATTTCTAAACTTCTTTAACAGCAATAGTCTCCCTGGTCACAGTGCTGCAATGTTTGCGGATTGTTCCATCCAAGCTGCAGGGGTGCATGGATCAGCAGATGATTTTGCAGAGCTGACAGGAACAGAGCCTCTGTTTGCTCTGCCCTGGGTCATTTAGGTCCTCTCTTTACGTCTAGTAAGCACATAAACCAGTGGGTTTTGAATGATACTGGTTAGGTGTATGACACAATATTATGCCATTTTATCTCAAGTTGCTCTCATTGATATTGTTACTTTTGGAACATGCCTCCCCAGAGTAGTTGTGGGTAATGTAGTTCCTTACCTCACTATTGTTTTCCTACTGTTGTCTTTATCAATATGGAGCTATTTTTGAACAGAAGGATGGTTATGATTTTTTTTTCTTTCTTGAATTGTTTGTTGCTTCACATAGCTTGTTGTAATGTTTTATTTATATGTGGTTCTAATGATACAGCCACATATGCTGTAGTGTCTGGATTTATTTTTAAAGTGCTGAGCATGTCAGATTTGCTGTAACTGCAAATATCATTTATTGTTATGACGAATAAAACATTCACTACATGAAATGCAGGTCTTTGTCTTGACTGAAACACTGAGCTGTGAAATGAAATCAGACAGTCATTCACTTATTATAATGATCGCATTCTTTTATTCCGTTAGAATTCTGAGAATGTGACACTGCAAGTTTGCATTGGGGAAAGAAACGTTTTACTGTTTGATTTTAATGACCTCCAGCCACTCATTGGTTACGTTTAAGCATGTTCTCAGACTAGTTTCTTCAGTTTACTCCCTATCATATTCACATACACATTAGAACATTTCCATACTAATTCAGTTTCACCTGTCTGCATGTATCTGGAAACCTGGGCGAAAACATGTTCGTCATTGCACCTATTTAAAGTATTTATACTGCGACAGGAAAACCCACATCCGATTCCAGAGATCTAGTAGAGCTTCAGGACCAGATTTGGGAATCCTGAACCCTGCGAGCGGGGGTACTCACTTTAGTTATTTTCACGTCAGTGATAGTGTTAGTATTAATGACAATGTTATTGATCCTTTTTGGCCACGCCCCGACCCAACCAACATTCTACAAAAATATTTAGTCACTCGTGCAAAATGACAGAAATGACACCTCGAGGCTGCATTACACGTATTATTAACTTTAAGTTACCGACGTACTGACAGGATGTGCTGCTTGTAGTTAGGGTGCTGATGTCAGTGCGCTCGTAGGCGAGAGACAAATCGCCTGTGGCAGAGTTGGAGGTTTCCAATGTCGTTTCAACGCAAATTACGGTTGCTATGCGGAATACTGGGGACGTACAGGGAGCAATAATTCGAGACGGTTTCTACGCGTGATCTTATGAACAATGAGGAATTAGTCCTGTGGGTTTGTAGTGTGTGCAAGCAGTGGGCTTCTACAGGTATTTCCAGGCAGACACAATACTCTGTTACGTCTGCGAAATTTGTGACTGCGAGGAGCACGACTCCGGACAGATACTCGAATGTTTACGGTAAGTTCGACCTGTAGAATTTTGCCTACGTAGAAAATTACAACAGCAAAGTCTGCTACTTTGGTGTAAGGATAGAGAAAAGTATAGACCGAAAGTTTGAGCGCTCAGGTGTATGACAATGCTGGCTGCTAATGCTTAACGGCACGAGTTTCTTTTATCTCGACGGATTTTTGGGGGGTGAGTAAGTGCTCTTAAAGAGGGGTACTTGTTTTTGCATTAGATCAGTCAAAACACACACTATAGTGAATTTCTAATTCACACCTAAACATTGATGTTTTTGCTCCTACTTCTGGTAGAACTATACATATCTGTTTTACATCTTAAACCAAAAAATACGTTCAGCATGTTATGTGAAAATTCACTGTTGGAAAGTTGTTCCGGGAAATGGGTGGAGAAGCTAATAGGCGGGTTCTGGAAGAAACGTAATATGAATGTTAATCATCTCAAACCGACCACCGTGTCTAAGGTGTCTTCAGCAATGAAGTTCCACAAGGGTCGGGTTCCGCATCAGGCTAAGATAAATGAAATGAGACAGTTTAATTCGGCGGATTCAGTCATTGTCTCCGTCTGTTGGGAGGAGACCAGTGAATAAAAGTGTGGTCGCAGATTCGGAAGTCAGTGACGCTGAAGTTCCTCTCAGGGATTTTCCTGTGGACTCCAGTGTCAGTTCAAAGATATGTATGTGGACAGTTGACACTACGGCTCATTACAGTCAGACAAGTCTGCAGTCATAGTTTAGATGCGTTTCTGTGGATAGATTTCCGCGCTTCAACCTTAGAAATAGTAATGTCAGGTGAGTATATGGGCCCGTAGAGTTTTCCAGCCCGCCTCCTGGATAAAGAGCATTCTGGAGGATAAAATTATATCTGAGCCCTGACGCGCCCGCCGTAAACCCACGTAAGGATGGGTTTAAGAACACCTTGGATGGAGGGATAACCTAAATAAAAATTCAGGATTGGGAAATGTGATTTCCCCTGATACGGTTGTGGAAGCGTAACTGCAGTGTCTCTGCTGCCTGATGTTATGAAAGCAAATATTGTTCTGAGGTTGGCAGCACCCTCTACGATAAGAGAGAAGTGCTTCACAGGAGCTCGTGGTTTAAGACGTGATACACAGGCAAAACAGTTGCCATAGTGATATGATTCCGAGTCTACCCACATGCAAACTGTCTTATACAGAAGAGTGATTCGCCTTTAGTTCTCTTTCACTCTTTTGTTAGCGATCGGTGTGCACTTTGGCCTTAAAAAGACAAGTTTTTTTTCTTTTTTTGGTATGCATATGTAAGACGCAAGCCACTTTTCATGTATTCAGTCATGCTCGTGTTTACAGAAGGATAATAAGAGTAAATTGCAGTTTTTAGGCTGGTCAGGCAAACACTGGCCAGATCTGACCATTGCCATTGTAAAACCAAGAGTCATTCTCGAGTTTAAGATTTTTAAGAAAATTAATATTTGGAAGAGTAAAATATAACCAGTTTGCATTTGATGTGAGAATGGAGTTCGTCTTCGCTATTCGATTACTTTAATACCGTTTCATTAGAATGGAAATGTGTGTGTATGTAATATGTAATATATATGAAATTCTTGGCTGAATGTCAAATCTATGTTCCCGCGTCTTGTCTCATTTCCTGCAGCAGGTCTTAAGGCATGCCTGACCGCACGAGCGAACTTTCTATGAGTTTTTAACAGCTGTGAAAGAGCGACTGATTCTGCACATTTGGTCAAAGGCAGTGCACTGAATAGATTTTGCATTCGCAGTCCTAATAATGCGCAGCAGTACAATTGCAATGTGTCGTACGCTCGCAAGACGACTCGCGTGCACGAGACACAACTGCTTTACTACTCCACACATAAAGTGGCCAGCGCAACGAGCTCACGCGATTTGGTTATGCCGCAGGTTTACGTGTAGAATGTGTTCGCGATCACATCGCTTTCAGCCGACTTATTTTTTTCTGGTGGTATTTCAGCATGTGTCTCGCAAGGGATTCTGAGGTGTTTTGCTGATAGCTGTTAAACGTTCTTCTAAACCTTCCGAATGATACTGGATATACATCCTCTCCCCTTTCAGACCGAGTGCTCAGACACACTGGAAAGGGCTCGGCTGCCCTCCGCCTCCCTTTTCCCGCTCTCCTTTCGCATTTCCTGTTTTACAGCGTTGTTCACCTGAAACTTGCGTGTTATCTTAGCAACGACATGCGCACCAAACTAGTGCGGCTGGTCCATGCATGCGTAGGTACAGCCTTACCCCTCTTTTGTTGTGATGTTTACACCAATACACTTTGTGTTAGTGCTTGGTAGTTGTTTTGTGTGTGTGTGTGTGTGTGTGCGTGTGTTCTATTCCTATTGTAGTGCCACTTTGATAATTTGGCATTTTGTTTTGTTCGGGTCCAGTTTATTATGGAGTGGGTTGGGGCCGTTTTACAGGCATGTTCAAGCACGAGTCTTGATGTTCTGCTGCTGGTAAAGTCTCAGTGAGCACAACAGGTCATACGACCAAGTGGAGCTGTATTTCATTACATACCGCTCACACGGGTGTGTGTGTGTGTGTGTGTGTCACAGGCTTATTCTTGCTCCTTAGACACACATGCGCACACACAGTGTTCCAGAAGAAAATGAGTTTGATTTCATTTTCCAGAATAACTATACTTTAGTCTTGTGTACATTATCAGGATTACTGCGAATTGTTTTGTCCTGTTTTTGTAATAATCATTGGATTTACTGTTGTGGAAAAAGATCAAAACACTGAACGCAATGAGAGCAAACCAGGTGATCTTTATTGTCGCCAACAAGGAGTCACCTTGAGAACAACTAAAAACCTTAAGTCTGTGGTCTTGTATCTGTGTTCCTACCATCCAAAAATGCCCACTACTCCTAAAAACACCCACTCGTCCTAAAAACGCCCACTCGTCCTAAAAATGTCCACCCCTCCTAAAATCACCCACTCTGACTGTGATCTTTTCTCATCTCCCTTTATCTCTATTGCCCACCCCACCCCTGTTCTAGAGGACCTGAGCCAAAAAAACACCCCTTTCTATGGTCTCTGAACATTATTTACAGTCCACAAGGTGAATGTTGCTTCTGCTTTTAATTGGGCCCCAGGCCCTTCCTGAGGCCTGGTAGCTTCAGTGTGTAGGCATCAAACTTTTTACATATTAGTCCTCAGGCTTTAATGTATGTTGACACTTTACAGAACCAGCACTCCCCCTAGCTCCTACAATCAGCAACGGTGAAAGCCAATCTACCTTCCAAAGATGTTAACCATGCACAGAAAGTATACGTGTCATGGTGGAAGCCTTGCTGATTTCACATTATACTGATGCTTAGGTAGTTTAGTACAAGATCAGGCTTGGATCATTTGTATATGTTATTTCCTGTGTGTTTTCTTAAAATCAGATGGAGACTACTTTCATGTTCTTAGGAAGAGTGGGTGGGAAGAGTGAATTTACAGCTTGACCGCTTCTCTGCCCTCTAGTGGACTAAGTCGATATGGCACCTTGGAACCGGAGAAAGGGAGCCATGTCAAAATTCTCCTGTACTGCCAAACCTCTCAGCAGGCGAATCTCAGAGAGCAAATCTCACTCTCAGCAAAAACAGAGTTGTCAAAAACCCATGCATGCAAAATAGGTTATATGCAGTACATGAAACCATGGACCTTAATGTTTGATGTCCACTTTTTGACATATTTTCATCAAACAGCTACTGTCAGCTTCAGTAGGCACCTCAGGATCCCACACTGGCAACCTGTCATTCAAAAAACCTGCAGAATAAGTGAAGATGTGAACAGGGTGACTTTTATTCTGAAGTTAAACTCTCAGTTTAATAAAAAGCGACTTGATCAATATCTAATATTTTGTTAATGCATGTTAATACTTTTATTTTCATTAATACATTTGAATGATTTAGCAAATACTGTGTAAACACATTGTGGTGCTCATATCAGAACCAGTCATTTAAATGCTACAGCAACAGGAATTTTGGGTAACACACTGCAGGCCAGGTGTATAAAGGATGAACCATGAGTTTGTAGTTGCCTGTATCACAGTATCATTAAAACCATGTTAAAACTCAGCCGGAGTGCAGACAGAGACACTGCAAACAGAACAGGCCTCGATAACTATATGTGCTAAAGTGTTCCAAACTGCTTACTTTGTGTACATGGGCTGAAACTAAAGTACCATGATGCACAGGAAATGGTGCTTTGGGGGAAACAGAGGCCAGACACAGGTCCTGTTCTGATACACTCCAGCTGTGGAGGTCGTGGAACCAGGCAGGCCCTCAAAGCAGCAATGCCTTTTGATGCGTGTATATGTGTGTGTGTGTGTGTGTGTGTATACAGGTAAAGTTCTGAATTGTCATCAAGCATCATGACGAATCCCGAGGCAGACGGAGAGAAAGAGTGGACCGACTTTGAGGAGCGTGTGTGCTGCCTGACTGAAGAGCAGCTGGACGGCATCAGAAGCAGCGGTGAGCAAACGTGCTGCACCCACAGGGCCGGCTCCACCCTCTCCACACAACACTGCTGCTGTTGTGAAATGAGCAGTGAATCTGTATTAAAGTGAAAGGTGTGCATGTGGGTGTAGGCCGTTGGATTCTGAACCCAGTGACGTAAACCCAACCCTCCCCTCGTGGACCTCACTGGCATTTATGTTCATTTGTTGTTGTGTTGTGTGTGTGTGTGTGTGTGTGTGTGTGTGTGTAAATCAGTAAAGTTTTACTGATTTAAGCAGTGTGTCCATGTATGGACAAAGGCCTGTTGGAGCTTAAAAATGAGCAAACTACAGATATGTATCAGTGTATGTGGGAACTGCATTTTAGAATTGCACATCAAAACTTTTAGCTGCTCTGTTCCTACATAGCAGGATTGCTTTGTAGCCTTAATATTGCGTAGGTGACTTTCAGTTAACACTGACAGGAAAGTCCCAGTAAAACCAATAGACTAGCACTGAGTAGGGGAGGAGGTCTGTTTGTTCATAGCAGTGAAGCGTCACTGAGATATTACACTGTTAGTCAAGTGCATGAAGGAAAGGTGTGTGTGTGTGTGTGTGTGCACATGAGTGTGTTCTTGGTGATATCTAAAACCCTTTCTGATATCACAGATTTGCTCTTTTTATTATTAAAAAGAATAATTGAAAACCTTAAGAGCTGAAAACCTTAAGTCTACTTAGACACACATGTACAAACACATCGTTTCAGACGAAAACAAGTTTCATTTTTGTAATAATTCAGAATTTATTATTGTTGTGCTTCTGATATAAAAAAAAAAATCAAAGCACTCCACACGTTATGAGACTTAGCTGTCGGAGAAAAGTCTTTTATTCCTCAGCATCCAGCATGTCCCTGTAGCCCTCTAACATTTACTAATGCTGTGGAGGAATGACAAACACCACTGAACTTGTCCTTTGCAGAAGCTTTATTATAGCTTGAAGAATACAACACACAATACGTCAAAGAGAGGTAGGAAGAAAGGGGCCACTCCCTTCTTTAGTGGGTTGTTTCCTGCCCTCAACCTTAGCAACAGGACTAAAGAGCATAAAATATTTTCATATAAGGAATGGAACAGATACTGGAGACCAGAAAACCTCAAACTGAAACAGGAAATCATGCACATCTCACATGTCAACTGCCTATGAGAAGAGTGAATAACAATAACCATGGTTTTTGTACATTATACTCCTCTACAATCAACATTAGTCCTTTAATGGAACAGTTGATGTTTTGATTGATTGTTGTCTGGAGCATGTTCTATTTGGCCCAGATGGCATAATATCAGGTGTTTAGTCTTCAACTCTTTTAATAGTATTGTTATGAATATTGTTATGAACCTAACTGTCATACAAATGTCCTGTTGGTTTGTTCTACCAGTACTAGAAGAGCCACATTCAATCAGGACACGGAGGTCAAGAGTTCTGCAATGAAGCTCTGAGATTGAGGAGTGACTGTGTGTACGTGTGTAAAGAGAAGGAAATGGGGCAGGGAAGGGTTCAGAATGTGTCATGAAATAATGTGTCAAAACTGATCAAGACAGGACTGGAAAAGAGGTGGGGAAATGCCTCTACAGCTCACCACAGTACTGGGAATGGTGCCCAGGCATGCCACAGGTGTAACAGGTGCCAGGGGGGACCTCGTCGCCACCACCTGGTCTCCGGCAGTTCTTCCAGATATGGCCGGAGATGCCACAGTTCTCACACCGGTTCTTCCACTTTTTGATGAGCTGCACGTTGTCCAGGATAGCCACACTGTTCATCATCTCGGCATAAGTCGTGAAGCGATGCATCTTAAGGTCACAGTACTTCTGGGCTGCGTTCTTCAGCACATTTTTGAGGAACTGGGGGTTGTTCTTGTCAGGCTCCTCATCACCCGCTCCATATGCACAGTATAGCTTGAACTTGTCCTCAATGTAGTCCTTGAAGGACTCGCCATATCTCTGTCTCCGAGATAGGTACACATCATACTGTGTCAAGCCTGACCCCAAAGCTGTTGATATGCATTCACGGAACTTCTGAAGTTGTTCCTTCTCACTTACAGGGTTTGAGAAATCAGCTAGACACAGGTCACTCTCTCTCAGATCCTTTAATTTCTGCCAAGCTCCTCTGGGGCATTTTGCCTTGACTAGAAGAACAATATGTTGAAGCTGTACTCCAGTGATGAAGAATTCCCATATCTTCTTCCAGAACTCATGGTTGGAATGGTTTTCCTGTAAGTCAGGGAGGTCATTAAGGTACTCTCTATCCACAGGTAAATTGTTTAGAGAATATTTTGAATAGTCACAAGAGTCTTTAGATTTAACCACTTCTAGGGAATGGTTTTCCATTATCTTTTCACTGAGCTTCTGCTGCAGTGACTCGATCTGCTCATCTTTAGATCTCATTTTGTCTTTGAGGTGTTGCTTGCTGGATCGAGACACTTCCAGGGAGGCTCTCAGCTCCTTGTTTCTCTCTTCGTGGTTCTGGATTTGCCACCTGAGTGAGGCCGTCTCCTTCTCTTGAGACTCCACCTTGATCTGAAGCTGCTGTCTGAGTGAGGTCACTTCCTTCTCTTGAGACTCCACCCTGATCTGAAGCTGCTCCAGCTGCTTCATCATTCTGTCCAGCTGCTTGACCCCCCGCTCATAGTGTGTCGCCATGATGGCAGCAGCCACCTTTGCTCTGTTACTGGGGCGACCCTGGTAGCGTGCCCACCAATTGTTGCACTCGGTCTCGCTCCCGTGGGTGGGGAAGGGCTCCTTCTGTGCCTTGGCCAGTCGCTGGGCGGCAGCACCCACCCCGTGCCTCCTCAGCTCTATGCTCAAGACCTTGTCCGGTGGCCAATGGGTAGGCTTGTGCGGAACAGTCAGATCAGGCATGTCTTCACAAAGAGAAATTGCGTTATTATGTTTTCAAAGCACAATGGATCATCATTCAAAAGAAAAAAGACTATTAAATAATTATCATTAAAACCAGCTACTGTGTCTGCCACGTCTATGTTAATTTTTGGCCCAGCATGTTCAAAACAGCTACACTTCACATTTGAAAAAGTTCTGAGTGGATTCCACTGCAGTGGTGTTCTATTGCAAGCTATTGTGAGCTACAGTGAACCTCTACAGTTATTTCAGTCTACAGACTTCCTTCCAGGTGTAAGTCTGCAGTCCAACCTCTGTGGTAGTGTGGTATTTTTCCTCTTTTCTCTTTTGAAGGATTCAGAATTCATCTGGGTTATTTAGGAGCACTCAGAGTGAATCCAGGATAATACTAGAGGAGACTAGAGAGTTCAGCATCGATGAGATGCCAGGAGACAAAGAAGAGCTCTCTCTTCTATTGTTAGTGCTTACAGGGGACTCCCCACCCCTAAAAACATCTTATTCTTCTAGCCATATTCTTAGTTTAAATACAAACATGCAAGTTTGAAGAGAATGAACAAAAATCATCCAAACCTGGAAAAATATGCTATTAAAATAAACTATTACATGAAATTAACTTTTGAAATGACATGAAATTTACTTTTCTGCTTTGCGTAGGAAGCATCTAGGAGAAAAAAAAAGATAAAAAAATAAAATGTCAGACTCAAAACCAGCCTTTTTGTACACTTACCCACTTTACTGAGATACGCCCACATTGGTCGTTTGCTGGTAATGAAGTTCCCCAAGCTGAGAGATGTGGTGGCAAGGAGAGGGTCGCAGAACAAACAGATCCGACCCAAGTTGTGAGGCTTATGCTTTCCATACACCAGTTTATAGAACGGAATCGGGCGTAGCTCCACCTCATATGCAAATACACAGTCACTGATAGGACATCAAAGATGAGGCTGAACTTTGCCAACCTTCAGGGAAGAGAAGTCATGTTTAAGGCTTCACAGACCCACATGCATTGTGAAAATGGGGAGGTTCCATTATGCTCGTTGTGGTGGAATTTCTGTGAAACAGACTCGGGTCTCAGGCGAGGTTGAATGATGATGGTAAAAACGTTTATTCAGTGAAAAGCATGAGAGTCTGCCTAATGCACAACTCTGAGGAGAGCTTAGTTCCCTCCTCCCTTTATCCCGCTCGCAGGCGGGGGAGGTTACATCATTTTTGTTAAACAAGCAGTTACACAGGAAGGTAGAAGTAAATCACATATAGGAGGTTGAAATCGGGCAAACAATTACACAGAAAGACAGATATGGGCATGACCTCTTCAGCTCAGACGGACAAAAGTAGATGGACACAGCTGTGGGCATGACCTCTTTAACTTAAGAGAGCAAAACATCTTCTCCTTCTCCTTTTGCACATACACAGTGTCGCACAATGGTCATGCAGAATCACATAAGAGCCAAATTCAAGAGCTTAACTCTTACACATTATGA
Organism: Sternarchorhynchus goeldii; assembly: GCA_028565775.1. Classification (NCBI taxonomy): domain Eukaryota; kingdom Metazoa; phylum Chordata; class Actinopteri; order Gymnotiformes; family Apteronotidae; genus Sternarchorhynchus; species Sternarchorhynchus goeldii. Next base: position 1,867,313 of record JAOXYF010000003.1, on the reverse strand, counting down.
TTAAACGCATGCTATGATGGTATAAGACCAGTATGATAGTATAAGGCCAGTGCTCTCCTAGAACCTGCAGTCTGTCTGTTCATGTTTGAACAGTGTTGTGGGCAAAAAAAAAATCGATAGATGGGTGTCGGAGAGAATGCAAGAAGCAAAGTTCTTTTAATTTTCGATAGCAGTCCAAGACATCTCAGTTACACACAACACAGGCATCTGCAAAAGAGAGGCTGTAACTCTTTTGTAACCCCCTTTACACTTAAATAAACAACAGGTTTTTGGAGTGAATTGCAGAAGTGAGTGCTTATTTGCTTTATATGGGTGGGCCCACGGGGTCGGTGGGTGTGGGTTGGTCATGGGAATGTTCCTGTACTGACCCGTCCACGTAGAATAGCTTTCAGACAGCCAGTGGACAAGAAATGGGAGTGGGCTAAGGTTTAATTCATATAAAACTTGCTATATTAATGCTGTTGTGTTTTGGGGAAACCTTATATACATTGGGAAAGGTAGGAGGAGGGAAAAGGGATGTGTCTGGTGCAGATAAGGGACCCAGCATTGGGGGTTGATAGTCATCACCTTATGGTTGAGACTTCAAAGGATTATATAAACAAAGGAGAGTGGTGTTGAGAGGCAACCATCAACTCCTATCAGTGGTTTGATGGTTGCCACATTAGGGGTGATTGTATAACCTTATAGTTGGCAGCTAAAAGGGTCAAACACACAAAGGAGGGGAGTGATTACCTCAGGACAGCAGGCGGAGAGTACTCTACATAAACAAAGGTGTAAGATGACCATTTACCTAGAGAAAGAAGCATGTTTTCTCTCACTTGCTATAAATAATATCCTGCTTTTGTCAGAGGTTAAACAACGCAATACTATTATTAAACAAAACTATTGTCATGGAAATTCCACTATTCTATGCCTGTAAGAAATGGAGTCAGAGCCCAAGGAGTAGAGTTTCAGCAAAAATCTAATTTGTTTAATGGGTACACACAGAGATCTGTTACATACACTGTAACTGAAGTGTATAGCTGGTCCTTTATTTGATGTCAAAGTTTACACATGAGGCATGGGCCTCTGCACGTCTGAAAAACAGAACAGACATGCACTTTTATAGCATTGACGTTTTGATTATATTCTGCCTTGATTCTCCTCCCCTTATGTCCAAATGAAATACTCCCAAAGACTCCCAATGTCCGTTAGTTACCCAACATTTTCTCCAATCAATGGTGGACTAATAAAAAAAAAGAAAAAAGGGGAATCTTGAGATTTGTGTGCTGCCAAGGAGTGACTGGAACTGCCTGATACCGGTTCTCCAAGGACTTCCTACACACAACAGGTGCTCTGCACAGAGGCCTCTTTGAGGCCTTCTGAGGCCTGCTTGATCTAAACCAGGTCCTGTGATGCCTACCACTGTTTAACTTCACTACATATATTGATCATACAGATATCTTATATTCAATCACTTTTTACATATTTCATTTAAAAAGCCCTTATTTTGCTTTTAAATACCTTCACTGTACTGAAGACACCACAATTCACACTACATGCTATGCTCCAAAATTAGTCCAAGCAAATGCACTGATATGACCAAAAACACACGTTCAGTGTTATTCTGCTTCTTGAGGCACACTTCCTCCACTGTGGCTCTCCACGTGCTCCAGGAAAGACCCTCTGTTGCCATGGTTTCATGCAGCAATATCAAAACCTGCAACTACCACAGGAACAACATATCTCTCCACCCCTACACTGTACTGTTACTAAAATTACCACATTACTAAACTGCTAGTATTATTACTATTATTACAACCATCACTACTACCACTGCTATTACTTCTACTACTATACTGTTACTACCACCACTGTTACTACAACTCTTACTACTACCACCACCACCATTACTACTAGTATTATCTCTACTACCACCACATCTACTACACTATTAATACTACTGTTACTATTTTACCACCTCTACTACCACTACCACATGCACTAGTACTATTACTGCTACCGCCATCTCAACCACTGCTACCTCTGTCACACACACACTGTCATTCTGCTTAACTGGTATTTCGAAAGCAAGCAGGGACTTCCTGGACCGTCGCCCTGTGCAGGAGTCTGCTGAGTGGAGCTCAGAACCACCTACAGAAGCTTTAGTGAGGGACAGGGGACAGAGGGTAACGGGGATTTCAGGGGACTGTAGCGTCCAGCATGTGCAGCTCCACACAGAGCCTCTTGCGTGGCGCTGCTGGACGGGTGGGGGGGGGATCAGATTTTGCAGGGTCGACTTTACGTTGCGTCACTGAAGATATATGCATGCTGTCTGCTATGCAGAGATAAGTTTCCAGGCTGGAGGTTTTATAGGGTACACACACACACATCAGGGTCACTACACTTCTTATGGGGCTTAGGTTCATAAAACCTGATGAAGAGTCTCACACACACACACACACACACACACACACACACACTGTGGGCAGTCAGATCAGATGTGCGAAAGGAAATGGAGAAGAGAAAATGTTGAGAAAGAGCTGCAAGGTTGATGAGGGTGTGTGTGTGTGTGTGTGCGCGTGTGTGTGTTTTCTCACAGAAAAGCGAGAATTTTTCCTGGTGCATCACCTGGCTGATCTAAAAGAAGCAAGCATCTCTCCACTGCTCCATAACACCCCGATCACCTGCAAAGTAGAGAACACTGAGAGATACACTACTCGCTCCAAGGTGTGTGTGTGTGTGTGGGGGGGGGGGGTTGTGATGCAAAAAGTTTATTTTGTGCACTTTTGTAAGTCTTCCAAATGAGGTTTGTAAATTTTGTTGTGGGTGTTGTGTGGGTGTGTGTGTGCACCTGTGTGGGTGTGTGTGCGCATCTCTGCACACGCGTGCACTGATGCGTGTGTGTGCGTAGGTGCGTGTGTGTACCCTCTACACCGTGAGGCTGACCCATGGAGACTTCACGTGGACTGTGAAGAGAAAGTACAAGCACTTCCAGGAGCTTCAGAGAGACCTGTACAAGCACAAGATGATGCTCCAGTTCCTCCCCCTCGGGAGGTGAGAACACACACTGAACGACGGGGAGTCACACCATCTGATTCAGAGATTATCAGGAGCTTAGGAGCCATACCACACTACCTATATAACAGCGAGGAATTCATATCTGCCTCAGTCACACTCCTGCTAGCACTTCAACAGCTAGCCTGCTTCCCCCACCGCAGCTGTGGGCAACACCCTTTTCAGGATGTCAGATGCAGGGGTTCACAAAGTTCTCAGCAGTTAAAAACAAAATGTATACAAATCACGCACACACGCTCTTCACATACGTCCATCAGTGTGTCGGTGAAAATAACCAGACCTGCAGTCGTTATATGTAATTTAGGATTACAACTCTAAACATTAACAACTCTAACAACTCTAAACGTGTGTGTGTGTGTGTGTGTGTGTGCGCGCGTGCAGGTTTGCCTTGCAGAGGCAGCAGCTGGAGAGCATGAGTGAGGAGATGCCCACTTTGCATGGCACAGAGAGGATGAGGAGGACATCCAGCAAACCAGTACACACACCCCTACACACAAACCAGTACACACACCCCTACACACAAACCAGTACACACAGAGGATGCAGAGTACAGCCAGTAAACCAGTACACACACACACACACACACACACACACACACAGGATGAGGAGGACAGCCTGCAAACTGGTACACTGAAATCCTAACTACTTAGGACATATTTCACAGAATCAGTGGTTTCTTTTCATAAGACACACAAACACACTCGCAGATGCATGTCATGTTACATGTGTTCTGTGTGTGCGTGTGTGTGTGATTCATCACAGAGATACCTGGAGGATTTCCTAAATGGCCTGCTGGAGAACAACTTCTGCAAGAACTACAGTGGCATGGTGAGAGACTTACACACACAGCCACATGCAGACACACACACACAGTGTAGTGTTAGTGTAACTTTTACACTCGGACACACACACAGTGCAGTGTTGGTGTAACTTACACACACACACACACACACACACACAGTGTAGTGTTAGTGTAACTTTGTCTGTCTTTATTCTCTTAGCTGGAGTTCTTATCCATCAGTCCTCTGTCCTTCATCAAAGACCTTGGACCCAAAGGCATGTGAGTAAAGACGTGTGTGTGTGTGTGTGTGCGCGTGTGTGCGTGTGTGCCTGCTAATATGAGCCAGTGAGCATTCAGTGGAGTCCCTAGAGTCTACAGTCCAACTTCAGGTACAAAGAGAAAGAGCAGACAGGGACTGTGTATGTCTTCCTGAAGTTCCATTTACAGCACGTGCTTCAAGGGGGTACTTCCTCTTTCCAGACGTGGGCGAGGCTCTGTGCTGCTCCTCTCTTCTCTCCCTTCTCTCCCATATGCACCAGCACAATAGCCTATGTAGAAAAACATGGAGATCCCCCCCCCCCAACTTCAGCACCACCTTCACACACTCTGCACCATCACCCCTGGCAACCACGTCTGGGTGGAGGTGGTGGAGGCAGGGGTGCGACCCTATCTCTCCCCCTCATCCTGTGTGCTCTGTGTCTCAGTGAGGGCTACGTGCTGAAGCGGTCGGGGGGTCACCGCATACAGGGCCTTAACTGCTTCACCCACCACCAGTTCTGCTTCCGCTGGTCCCACCGCTGGCTGGTGGTGAAGGACTCTTTTTTGCTCTACATGTCCAGGTGAGATATGTGCACACGTACACGCATGACACACACACAAACACACCGCTCTTCCTGGGAGACATCACCGTTGGTTTTTTAATTCAGATTCATCTCTGTATGAGTTCACAAGCAGAAAGACTGATGGAGAAAGTCCTTCTTAAACATATACCATGGGGTTTCCCCTCGGTGTATTTAACTCGGTCAGCTGGATAGATTTTCACCTTTAAGGCACATGTTTTCTGCATATTAAACTGCATGTTTTTGAGAAATAACCTCAGTTATAGTGTGTTAACAGTGAAGAAATAACCTCGGTTATAGTGTGTTAATAGTAAAGAAATAACCCCAGTTATAGAGTGTTCATAGTGAAGAAATAACCTCAGTTATAGAGTGTTTATAGTGAATCCAGATATCCTTTATTTCTGTCATGTCCTTATATACTGTATGAATATCTGACTGCATAAGTCATGTTTTATACATTCTATACTATGGTAATGCATGTATGATTTATGCAGTAAGACTAATACAAATGAATAATACCATTCAAGCAGGAGTGTAATTCCTGAAGGGTTGCAGTAGTACCACTCGGTCACGTGTCCATTAAGCATGTGCTGCGTTCTCATTGGCTGCCATCTTTGCCCCTCCTCTTTTGTGAGCAGTGACCCTGGCATGGTGTCATTCGTGCTGCTCTTTGACCCGGAGCTGAAGGTTCTGGTGGGTCGCTGCTACACGGACACCAAGCATGGTGTCTGCATCGAGAACTTCAGCAGGTAACCAGTCAGCTCCACCTGTTCCTGCTCCACCTACACCCATCTGTTAGAAGTCAACTGTCGAGATTTAGTAACTGTATTGTTTCTGCAATAAAACCCCACAATGAATACAAGCAGAATTATTTTCTTTCTTTTTTTTAAATTTTATCTTCAGTAATGAGTTCTAACAAACATGGAGAGAGGTATGTTGAGGAGTGAGGGCTTATGTGCAGATGTGAACTGTAACTGTGTGTGTGTGTGTGTGTGTGTGTGTGTGTGTGTGTGTGTGTGTGTTCACAGGAAGCTGATTCTGAAGTGCAGCAGCTACAGGCAGGCTCAGTGGTGGAGTCACGAGATCCGACGCCTGTCGGAGCACTGCGACTTCCTCCAACCGCACCGCTTTGGAAGCTTCGCCCCACCCCGCCCCCACACGCCCACCAAGTGGTGCGTCTCCACACTCACTCCTCCACCAGGCAGAGCTCCACCACACTCGCACCCTCCTCTACATGCACACTCTCACCAGGTGGTGCACCTCCACTCTCACACCCCCTACCACTGCTTGTACAGCAGTTGACTGTGGTGCTGTTGCTGTAGGTGGTGGTGGTGTAGGCAGCAGGAGGTGTTTGGAGAGAGTGGACAGGCATTACACAGTGTCCTGGTCCTGCCTGCAAAACAATAACTCTGAATGCAGAACGCCCATCTGAAGAGCGAATGCAGATGAGCATGGAGCTATAATCAATGTAGCCATTAATGGAAATTAATAATTGTTCTCAGAAGATTTAGTGAAAAGTACGTTGTGTGAGAGAGCAACTAACTGGATGGAACATGCAGGACAATGTCCTGCAATGTCCGTGCAGGACATTGTTTCAGGGAGGTTTCCATGTAGCTAGTTTTTAGACCTGTGTTGGAGGGATTGTGCGCTGATTCCACGTGTGGAATTTCTGTAAAATAGACTCAGGTCTCAAGCAAGGTTGAATGATAATAGTAAAAAGGTTTATTAAAATGCAAAGCAATGAGAGTAGGCCTAGTGCACAACTCTGAGGAGAGCTTGGTTCTCTCCTCCCTTTATCCTGCTCGCAGGCAGGAGTGTTTACATGAGTTTCATTAGCCAAGTAGTTACTTAGGCAGGTCGACATAAATAACATGTGAATGACCTTTTCACCTCAGACATACCTTTACTTGGGAAGACAGATATATGGACATAACCCCCCTAGCTCAGGCATATAATAAACCAGGTTGTAGCCCTGACCTCTTCTACTTAGGAGAGAGTAGAAACATCTTCTCCTTCTCTTTCCCACGCACACACAATGTTACATGATTATCATACAGAATCATCTGAGCCAACTTCAAGAGTTTGACTCTTACATACTATGATTAAACATGCAATCAATGAAATTCCTTCACACACGACACGCTTCAGGGTTATTTTACACTCATGAGAGCAGGCAGTGTCTACAACCAGTGCTGTGGACCAGACGCCTGCTACACCCAGTGCTGTTACACCCAGCGGGCAACGTGTCAGGGTGAACTCCTACTGGTCTACTAATGCTGGGAGGGTTGGCAGGTTCACACAAATGCAGACACCACCTGATTACTTATTCGTTTGTTTGATTGATCAACTGATTTATTTTTCTGTGACTGACTCTTCGGTTGATTGGCAGGTATGTGAATGGGAGTGGGTATTTCTCAGACCTGGCCGATGCACTGGAGAAAGCAAAGGAGGAAATCTTCATCACTGACTGGTGGTCAGTACACACACACACACACACACACACACACACACACACACACACAAACATGCTTTGAAGCTAAAATTTCCATTGGCTCACAAATCCTGAATCTCTCAGCATGTGCTTTGTTTGTCTGCTCCTCTTCAGAGAGGCCAGAGTTTTTTATGCTGTACCGGGCACTTCCTAGTAGAGCCTAGTCATTTATTCTTTCCTCCTTCTCTTCAAAGCCCACCCTCTCCCCTCCTGTCTGGCTTTTCAATACTGCGCAATATTGGCCAATCAGCTCCCCCCGCCACATGGTGGAGTGTTATGCCAGTTGTTTCTTGGTTACTCTATCCTGTCTCTCTTCTCAGGTTGAGTCCTGAAGTCTTCCTGAAACGTCCTGCAAGAGGAACATACTGGCGCCTGGACCAGATCCTCAAACGTAAAGCAGTAAGCTTTGCCATCTCGATCCAGCAGCACATAGACTTCTTCTGCTTCTCTACTGTCTTTTCTGCTATGATATGCAGTTAGAATATTTTATTACCAGTAATATCCCAAGAGTGAGTGTTGTCTTTCTCATATTCAGTACTCAGCAATTCTCTCAATATGTGGGTGTTTGTGTGTATTTGTGTGTGTGTGTGTGTGTGTGTGTGTGTTTTAGGAGCAGGGAGTGAAGGTGTGTGTGCTCTTGTATAAAGAGGTGGAACTGGCTCTGGGCATCAACAGTGGCTATAGCAAGCGAACCCTGATGAGCCTACATCCGAACATCAAGGTGCGACTGTGGCTGCATTCAGCTCACCTGCACCACATCACGCTGGACACTGCAGAGTTACACCACTCTAACACGCCTTATTTGGCACGGCACCCCGACAGGAGGGCAAAAATGGGGCACTTACCTCACTGTCTGCTCGCTGCTCCCAGGTGATGCGTCATCCTGACCACGTGGCATCCGTGGTGTTCCTGTGGGCCCATCATGAGAAGATGGTGGCCATCGACCAGTCGGTGGCCTTCGTTGGCGGGTTGGACCTCGCCTTTGGGAGATGGGATGACAGCAGCTATAGACTGGTGGACATGACACCTTCCAAAGTATCCACTCCCAGACCAGATCCCAAGCCAGAGGTCAGGCATGAGTCTATAAAGCAGTTTGATTCTATACACCATTATTACGTTTATACTGTATTCCCAAGATGAGGGTTTTTTTTTTTTGTTCCTCACACATTCTCTCTCTCTCTCTCTCTCTCTCTCTCTCTCTCTCTCTCTCCTTCTCCACTTTTCAAGATGAAACTGGAGGATGGGTCGGCCATTCCTCTCACTGCTGGGGAGGCAGGTGAAACTACAGGCAGTGATGAGGTGGACCTGAGCTGCAATGCCCTCTTGTGGCTGGGCAAAGACTACAGCAATTTCATCAGGAGAGACTGGACCCAGCTGGAGCAGCCCTTCCAAGGTAGAGCCAGTGTAGAGCTCCACTGACCACATCCACAGCATGGTTGCCAACATAGTAACCATTCACCAGCGCGGTCACCATTCACCAGTACGGAGAGAGTGCTCTCTTCTGGTGGGTGTTATGGTGGAGGGAGTGCTCTCTTCTGGTGGGTGTTATGGTGGAGGGAGTGCTCTCTTCTGGTGGGTGTTATGGTGGAGGGAGTGCTCT
>JAOXYF010000003.1:1837660-1850506 GCA_028565775.1 Sternarchorhynchus goeldii | reverse complement strand
GGGGGGGTAGAGAGGAGTAAGGTGAGCACATGAACTGTCTCTGATGAACTGAACAGAACACAACGTACATTTATTGTTGAAAGAGCATGTGGGTGGATCGCGTCTCATACTCTGTCTCTCCTATATCTCTGTATCCTTTCTCTTTCTCTCTCTCTCTCTGTGTGTGTCTCTCTAGTGCTACACCTCTCTGTGCAGTGCCAGCAAATCTGTCGGAACATTTGTGGTTGTCATGGTGACGGGTATAAAGAGCTGACGGGGTTGCGGCTGCCGAGAGAGAGAGAGAAAGAGGGAGGAAATGGTAAAGAGGAGGTCTCGATAAAGAGCAGCTCAGGAGAGAAAGTCGAAGAATGTAATGACGAGGGGGAGCAGACTGGTAAGGGGGGTGCAGGGTGGTCAGAGTTCGGCCCAGGCAGTGTGCTGGTGCTAATAGAAGTAGAGCTCAGTAGGGAGGTGTGCTGGGGGGTGAGTGGGGCACGAAGGAGGAGCTGGCGGGGTTGGGGGTGCAGCGGAAATAGAGATATTCAGGGGTGTCAACTCTGCATTAATCATTGTGTCTTCCCTTCTTGGATGTCTCCATGGCAACCAAGTATTATGGTTATGTAATACTGTTGTCAGTGGGCCAGAAGGTTCCACTTTTGATTTTTATGTTTTTATTTGTTAGTGTTGTGTTTTTATTTTTTTTTTTGGAGGGGGGGTCCATGAAGATGTACAGGAACGAAACATATGCAACTATACCAGTGCCTCTGTTAACAACAAACCCTGTTTTTAGCAACTTCAAACTGTTTATATAATGATGTACTGTTACTGACTTTTACACCTAAAACCACTTCTTATTTTTTAAATGTCCACCTCCATGCACACATCTTAATCTATCTGCTAGCCTTGTACCCAGCCAAGCTGCATTCCAGTCTTCTTTTAAGCTTTTAATTTACCTTGTATGCAGAGTCATGTTTTGTTAATCTGTGGTTTTGGTGTAGATATGCATCTTTTTTTCCTCGACGTTTTGTGTTTAGCATTTTGGTGAAAAACACTACCTGCTACAACATGGTAGTGATGATGCGTTTTAATCAGAATGGTTGTCAACCAGTGTCGGTACAGAATTCTGTAACACAGTGACAAAATAAACGAATTTGACACTTGTGTTATTTTTGCGGCTAAGACTGACATGCACAGGAGAGGGTATAAAATTCATCCTGGCTCCACCTGTCTCTATTCCAACGGGATACTCAGGTAGTTTGTCCCTGTTTTAGCACCGTAGCACTTTCCCAGTTCAGGAAGAGAGGAGCGAGAAGCGCGAGGGGGAGCAATAGAAAGGGGGAAAAAAAGAGATGGGAAGAAAGAGTGTTGTGTGTTCTTGCAGAGGAGAGACGTCATAACTCGACCGCAGAGAGCAGTAAGAATAGGATCGTACCAAAACAAGACGAGAAAGTTACCGTCAGCGCGTCACAACAAATTCGCTACGTGACCAAGTTTAAAGAAGACCACTACGAAGTCGATAAATAATATGTCTAAATGTTTTTACCGATATATGTTCTGTCAGGACGAGGTATTAAAGTGAAGGGCTCGAGTTGAAACGACTGTTTATCGTTTTCCATTCCTTCCCCCCTTCGTGCGCACAATCGGGAGGCGACGCTCATCGCTGGACGGAACGAAACTTTGTGAGGCGGGCGGAATATTCGACATAATCCATTTTTTTATTTTTGGGATACAGACGGCGTTTTTAGTTGATACATTTTATACAGACTTCATTAAACGACAAGTCAATGTCGATGACAGTAATGCCTCAGAAATGTAACTAGAAATCCTATTTTAGGTGTGTGCGTGGGTAGCTTTAACACGAATGTTAGGCAGATTCTAGAGGCTGATGCAGATATCCAACGCGAGGGTTTTTTGTTTAGTAGCTTAATTTATCACGTAATACGATAGTTTAGGACTTGCACAATTTTAGACATTTTAATAGACGGGGTTTGTGACTTGAAAATTAACATTTTATTCTAAAGTGGGCTTGGCTTGTTACAGCTGTGTTTTCGCGAGGTGCAGATACGCAGCACTTCCAAAATGAGCGGTGAAAAAGAGTGCAGTATACGAGATATTGTCGGATCCCCGACCCAACGCGACTGGACTGGCACTTCAAGCTAATGTAACATTGCAATGCAATCTGGGGATTACCGACTTTGCTAACGTTAGCTCGCTAGCTGACTGGCTGACTGCGTACGAACATAGTTGGCCTTGAAAAACTAATTGTTTTTCGAAATTTTACAATAGCCACGTCGCGGGAAGCATATCTTGCAGTATTTTGCCTCAAATTGCCCTAGCGCCAGGTATGTTTACAGTTGTTTAGCTAGTTAGCTAGTTCGTGAGCTTGTAACATTAATAGCTGTCACACGAAATGAGACCTCTCAAGTTTTTTTGAGCCGTATTTTTCTCCACGTAAAACTGATATCACAGTTTGCTCTTTGGAATACATAATTTTTTTATTTGCCTGGGTGTTTACGAACTTGGCTCAAGAATGACAGAAAACGCACCTACACGAAGTCTGGACGACATCGACCTGGCAGCGCTGCGGGTAAGTACCGCGAGCTACCTGAGTGACGCCGACGCCAGGCCAGAAGACCACACGTCGAGTGAGTGTGTGTGTGTGTGTGTGTGTGTGTGTGTGTGTGATGGGGGTGGGGGCGTGTATGTGGTTGCGTGGTAGGCCGGGGGGGGGCGTGTTGCGTGTGGTGTCCGTGGAACACTGTAAACAGCTGTCAGACGAAATCGTTTGTTTATCGTTAATGAAACCTATATGATATTCATCAGTAACACTGGCCTTCCGGATTCTGTGAATTTTCTGCGTGTTTAGATTAACTGTATTACTGGGGCTGGACCTGTGTTTGCCCGTAGCAGCAAGGCCTGTGTGATCATTGCCACGGTCTAACTCTCAGCCTAAACGATCATTCTCACCCACGTATATTTATCTCTCCGTTGACGTGCACTTTCTCGCAGATTCCTGTAATTTGTTTTGACCTTCGGTTAAGGCCAGAGTCGATCCGATTAGTAGCTTATCTGCTTCATGGTAATCGAGTATTTGAAACGGAAGTACTCATCAACTGAATATGATTATGAATGTGACCCCACCCCCGTTTGCCGTGAATGCACTGTGATCTCTCGGACACTCGGGTAGTCAAGTGCTCAGTGTCTGACGAATCACAGGTGTCTGAAAGCCTCGAGCTGTTTCCACCTATTGAACCTTTTTCTCTCAGTATATCACACTTGTGACATAATGCTTTCAGTGTATCACCTTAAGTTTTGTTATATATGGAGAATCCCCAGCTTGTCAGCATCTGTGACATACCTCAAGCATACCTATACGTGTTGGTGTAAACATTCCTTGAGCATACTTATACATGTTATTGTAAAGATGGTGTAATTGGGCCTAAATTAACTGCATTGTTCATGAATATCTCCGACATGAACCTGCGTAGGCCTGTTAAATTTGGCTCTAAAACAAGTTTAGATGTTTTGTTGTTTTAACATTTATCAGCGCACAGCCCAGCTGCCACTGAGAACCACTGATTGAATGCTTCCTTGTTGGTTAGCAGGGCCTGAATGTGTCCAGTATCTCCCAATGCTGCCCCAGGGTTCAATCTGAGTTTAACATTGGCGGTGGAGTAGCTGTGTGAAATATGTAACGTGATCCAGCCAGCAGGGATACAGGAGCGGAACGCTCACCGCGGGGCTTCCCCACGTCCCGGCAGATCCGGCGGGACTGGTTTACTCAACCTGTCGGAAGTGGGTCTCTTCCTAGCCAAGGTGGAGGAGGGTGGAGGAAGCTCACACCATCGAACCGCCACCGTCAGGGCACAGACAGTCTGTTTTGTGTGTGCAAACAACAAAAACCTTTGGTTTCAGATCACACTGGAGAAAAGACTTGATATGAAACCACAATGCCATTGCAGGCATTCCCTGAAGTCACCCCCCTCCTATTTTTTTACGGTCACAGTAGGCAGGCCAAATCTCCCCAGAGTCGCTGTCTCTTAGCCAAGTGAAGAGTGTGAGGAGCGTAGCTTTCAAGCTGTTTATTCCATTTGCTCTTTGTGTGTGTGTGTGTGTGTGTGTGTGTGTGTGTGTGTGTGTGTGTGTGTGTGTGTGTGTGTGTGTGTGTGTGTACGTGTACCCCCTGTATAAGTCCCTCTGGCGAGCTGGTACATAGACTTGGATGCCACAGCTCTGAGGGCTGTGCGGTGTAATTGTTTGTGGGGAGAGACAGAGCCATGATTCACTTTGGCCGTCTGATAGCTTCAGCTGTATCTCCCACTTCACTGGTAGACCTGTGCAACCATTTTACCAGGTAATTAAACACATGTGCATTGCACACAACGTCTGAAGAGTTTTAATACTTGTTAATGTGTAGTCCCACTGTGTGCTGCGAAGTTCTGGTACAGAAGAATGTCTTGCACAGAGACTTATCAGATAAAAGCCAAACATCCAGAAACTGACCGTAAGTCTCACAGACGTGGTGCAAATACGTCTTAAAAATGCTGTACTTATGAAGAACGTTGATCATTTTCAACACTGATGGGCTGAAGGCGCAAAGAGCCATTATTAGACCCCTTTAACTTTTAAAGGTGTTGAAAATACAGCGTAGTCATCGTCATCAAACTGTGTTTGGCTAGCTGGCTAATTTAGTTTAAAACGCCTTTCATTTCGGTATGAAACGCAAGCTTTCATCTCTTTCATGGATTGCTGGCAAGACAGGCTTGTTGCCTAACAGTCTGTCGCAGGAAAACGTTGCGATTTTATTCGGCGCACTGAGGGCTTAGGTACATTTGCTGGTGTGAATTTATGACCAGAGCGCACAAGTCCCACTTGAAGTCCTTCATGACCTTCTGGGTGATGAAGCCATTAGAACCGTGTTCCAGGCAGAGCATTCAGGGCAGCTATGAAACTGTTCTCCATCACCAGTATCGAAGCGTGACTATTAACCCTCCTCCCTCCCGTATGGAAAAAGGAACCCATCAGCCCAGCTTACAGCACCTGCTCCTACAGTACTGTAAAAGTTACCTATGTTGGTTCCATCTCTGAAACAAAAATTAAGATGCTGGTCCACCTTTAGCAATGCAACGAGCAAACAGGTCGGAGAGGGAGCGACTTACTACCAAAAACAGTGACTTTCTTAAACTAATAGCAAATCCCCTTTACAAATAATCATATCACACAGTCTGTGTTTGCATAACGTGTCAGTGGGCAAAACGCATTACTGTTGCCCCTTCCTACCACACACAAAAACATTTCCGTCATTACAACCGCTCCCCACACACAACCAGTTTTCCCATCAATACAGTCACTCACCCACACACTCAACCAATGCCCCAATACCCCCACCACCACCACCACCACCACAACCACCACATACAGCCATACACTATTCACATTATTACACTGTCACTAATAGCTAATGGCTGTGCTCTATGATGGACAGTAAATGAAACCTGCCACCACAAACGAATAATGTTAATAGCTAATATATATGATATAATAGTACATATATATGCTATAGATGATGGTAATATTTAATAGATCTGTATGCTGTAGATAATACATTTGCAGTGCTGTCTTCCTCACTAGTGGTGACATTACTTCCACCATCAAGCAACAAGTTAACTTGGAGTTAAAGATAACAGAACCCACCCGTTTAGAGACGGAGTTTGATTGGTCAGCATTTCTGTGATTTGAAATTAGCATCTCAGTGAAATTCCTGTTGCTCCACTATAAATTTATAGCTGGACCACCAATCGCAAGCATTGTTTCTAGCATCCGCAGAGGCGGCGAGTCAGAACTCATGACTTTTAAAAATATTCTTTCCAGAATGTGTTGTGCCCTTCATTAGGGAGAAGAGAGCCAGGCTTGTTTGCTATGAGTTCTTATAACGTCTTCACCCATGAACTGTGTAAAACATGTACAGCTTGCAGGTGTCTGGTGTGGTAATGGGTGTCAGGGCTGCTGGTTTTGTCTTAAAATGACAGTTACGTGTATGTGTGTGTGTGTTTGTATGATATTAAGTTGTGGTCTGTTTCTAGGTTACATGAAACTCTAAGATAGCAGAGGTAAATTTATTTTTCAAGAAGGGTGTATTTTATTTATTATGTAAGCCATGTAACACACAGTATTTATGTATGTGTCAGGCTGTGTGTAAAAGGAACGTTGTATTCACAGCCTATTGGAAAATACTGACATCAGCAGTGATGTCAACTATTGGCTACCTGGACAAATCAAGTTGTTTATTTGGATCCTGCAATTTCATGCAACTACCAGTATATAACCTCAGGTGATCACATTATACTGACCCACTTTTAAATGACCTGCTTTTTAAGCTTATGTGTTATTTCTTTTTAAAAAATCCAATATTTGGTATTAAACATACAAATAGCTTTAACTGTTCTGCTTTGTATCTCTGGGTCCCAGTTACCCTGGACAAAAATTGTGAAAGTAGGTCAATTATAAAATGTCAGTTCTGGGGAAATTGCTTTTTTTTTTCTTCTTCTTCTTCTTCTTTTTCGGAAGTAAACACACAAACGCGAAACGCGGGACCGATCAGAACCTTACACCTCCACCTGTCACGCTCGTTACTTCACTTAAATCTTCTTATGTGTAGATTTGAGCCGAGCACAGAGGACTCCATGTCTGTTTGCTTGTGGTGTCAGTGAAGCCCATTCCTTTCCAGAGAAGTGCTGAGGGCTTACCTCCATTCGTTTGGGAGGTCTTTCGGCGGGATGGGGGTGGTTCTAAAGTCAGACGCGGCTTCTAAACTCCCTCACCTGGCTTTCATGAGACATAGAACATTACAGCAAAACTGCTTTCACAAACTCTGATGTGCCGCTAAAGCAGCAATGCGATATTTTTGAAAGAACAACTGTTATTAGCTCTTATTTCTATCTTGTAGCGAGACTTGATCTAAAAAAAAAAACCCCCAAAAACCTGAAGTCTCCTACCTCACCTGGAGCCGTTCCAGTGCACAGTGCTCGTTTGAATGTCATGTACATTAATCTGTTGATGATTAAAATCAGTTTCCTCAGAGAGGATTTTAGATTTCTGGATGTGTTCAGGTCTGGTCCTCATGAACACTCCCCAACTCACATTTCTCTAGCAGGCACTGGGAGGAGCTGAAGCTACTGTAGGCAAACTCTTCACCTTAAACTGGAAGATGTCATGAAATGGTGCAGTTCTGTGTCCCGTAGTCCTTTAATTCCAATTATTTTTAAAAGATTATTTGCATATTTGTCAGAAATAGCATTTGAAAACTCGCCAAACTGCTGAATTCACACAAGGCTGAGCAGCTCCAGTGGTTATTCATCAGCTCTCAGCCAACATGCCTGTTCAGTTAAAATGTCCTCCAACAGTCAAGGTTGCACAGTTAATATCATCATCCTGCCAAGTTGTCAGTGGGGCCTATCCTGACCTGTTAGTATTCCACTTCATATACGCTCCATTTCCACACTTTCCACACCGGATATTATTAAGTGCTAATGTAAACATGACTGTGGAGCAGATGCCCCAGCAGAAGCGTGTCGTGTGCTGCAGCCCGGTTAGACGCCCTTAAAGGAGCACGTCATCCAAATATGGAATGGAATGGAAATTTCTGGAAATTTCTGGAAAGCAGCAGGCAGGGCTCGCCTGTTGGCGGCGCTGTTTTCCCCGAACCTTTGACCTCTCCGTCATGGCACGTTTGGCGAGCCCTGCGTTTAATTAGTGGGCGGGGAGGGGGGCGTGGCCATCCATCCCCCTGCCATATGAAACGCGTCCACCTCCACAGCTCCAGAGCCAAAAGAGGCTGATCGAAAGTCTCCAGGCTTCTGATGTCATGTTCTCTACACCTCTGTGCATTCGCTCGCTCTCTCTCTCTCACACACACACACACACACACACACACATATATATTTTCCTCTCACTATTTGTGGAGTTTTCTTTCCAGTGTAATTTTGTAACTCCACACTAATTGATTATACTAGTGTCTAGAGGGTGTTGAGGCTCTGTGTGTGTGTGTGTGTGTGTGTGTGTGTGTGTGAGAAGAACAACAATATCCCTCTCCAGCCTCTGGACCTTGAGAGGCTTTACTGAGGAACTGTGTGTGCAGGTGGCAGATTTTCATACGTGTATCATCAGTGAGATGGTAATCCTTAAGCTTTTAGTCGAATGCGCTGCACACATCCTGGGTTGACCACTGCAGGTGGGATGTGTGGCAGCTGCTCCACAGTGACTTTGCAAGCCAGTTCAGATAAAAAAAACAGTAGGTTTGCAGATGCTGATGCTAACATGTCGGAGATGGAGGGAGGGGTGGGTGTGGGACTGTGGTGGAGTAATGGGTAACGGCACTCTTCTGTCTGTCTCCATTCCAGGACCCAGCCGGCATCTTCGAGCTGGTGGAGGTTGTGGGGAACGGCACCTATGGACAGGTGTACAAGGTGAGAGAAGAAAACAGCCCGTTTGGTAAGGGTTTACTGTCCCATCCAAGAGGGAGAAGAAGTAGATGATGCATGTGAAGAACGAGAGAATGAAAGAGGGAGGGAGAGGGGTGAAGAGGGAGGGAGAGATTGGGTCACCGTGCGTCACTAACAGTTCAGAGCTAATGACTCTTAATGCTCCTAAAATAAACGTTTAAAGGAGAGGCACTAACGTGGAGCTCAGTGGCACCACGGGAGTGCGTTTGCCTGTAGGAATATTCCACACAATACTGCACATGTGAGTGGAGAGTGAGAGGTGGAGCCTGTGTGTGAGTAGGCATGGACCTGTGTATGTGTGTGTGTGTGTGTGTGTGTGTGTAGCACGGTCAGTAGCGACCCTGGTTGGGTGCATCACATTTATCTGATATGGACCTTTCTACAGCTATTAATAGACCTCACATCTGCCATCTACTCTTAAACACACACACACACTCTCTCTCTCTCTCTCTCTCTCTCAGGGACGGCATGTAAAAACTGGTCAGCTCGCGGCCATTAAGGTGATGGATGTCACTGAGGAAGAGGAGGAGGAAATCAAGGCTGAGATCAACATGCTGAAGAAGTACAGCCACCACCGCAACATTGCTACGTACTATGGTGCCTTCGTCAAGAAGAGTCCCCCCGGCCACGACGACCAGCTCTGGGTCCGTGCGCCGTGCCGCAGCAGTAAACATGACCCACCGCTACTCTTCAGCATGCTCCCAACAGTAACACTTAAACATACAGTAACAAAGTAACTAACAGACTCCACCCAGTTCCGGGTGGGGGGGGGTGTCTCTAATTCATACCATATACTGTGTGATCGCTAATGACGATGATCACAATAATTATAACAATAACGGTAACAATAACAAACTTTATATACCACTTTCTGAATATCAAAGGTAAACACTGACCCACTTCCATGCATGCTCCAGGAGGCCTGTGCCCCTCTGAGCTCTTGTCCCAGTTCTGGGTTGTATGCTGCTCTAGTTTCGATCAGCTGAACCTGATCTGCTGGGCGTGGCCAGGTCAGTCGGGGCGGGGCCGGGGGCAGTTCTGGGTTCAGGAGAATAAAGCAGCAGTAGGTCTATCAGGCTCCTGGCGGCGTGGCGACTAAATGTCTTTCCATGTTGACTCTAAACACGCCAATGCCATGACCAACCCTGCTGGACAATCCGCATGAGCTGGGATGCACAAGGGCACTTTACCATGCAGCAAAAAAGACTCATCTGGAGTATTAGGGTGTCATTGAATGTATGGTGTGTGTATGTGTGTGTGTGTGTGTACACAGCTGGTGATGGAGTTCTGTGGTGCTGGCTCAGTCACAGACCTGGTGAAGAACACTAAAGGAAACTCACTTAAGGAGGACTGGATCGCTTATATCTGCCGAGAGATCTTAAGAGTAAGACGCACACACTCTTTAACACTCGCAGGGCAGGTGGAGACATTACGAGGTGTTTAGAGCTGTCTTGGACCAAATCTCCAACTATTGACTACTCAATGACAGGCCACAGCCTGTGATGGAAGCCTGTAAGACTCGTCTGTCGGTGGTCTGCTCTTTCTCTGTCTCTCCGTCACTCACTCATTCACTCTCTCTCTCTCTCTCTCTCTCTCTCTCTTTCTTTCTTTCAGGGTCTGTCTCATCTCCATGCACATAAGGTCATCCACAGAGATATCAAAGGCCAAAATGTTCTGCTTACTGAGAACGCGGAGGTCAAACTCGGTAAGGTGTGTGTGTGTGTGTGTGTGTGACAGAGAGAGAGAGCGAGAGAGTTTGCTCTGTGTTTAATACCATCGCTGGAGTTTGTCTGCCGTGACCTCATTATTAATGTTCGCTCTGGTTTAACACTGATTTAACTTTTAATCCAATAACTGGAGCACAGCACAATCCTCTAGGCCAGCCCCTCTGTAGATCTGCTGTGCTCTTATCAGCACTCACACACTAAGGTGTGTGTGTGTGTGTGTGTGTGTGTGTGTGTGTGTGTGTGTGTGTGTGTGTGTATAGTGGATTTCGGGGTGAGTGCCCAGCTGGATCGTACTGTGGGAAGGAGGAACACCTTCATTGGCACACCTTACTGGATGGCACCTGAGGTCATCGCCTGTGACGAAAACCCAGACTCCACCTACGACTACAGGGTAACTTGTGTGTGTGCGTGTGTGTGTATGTGTGGTGCTTTCTAGTCAGTTTTAATGAGCCGACATGTTTTCCTCCTCAGAGTGACATCTGGTCTTTGGGAATCACCGCCATAGAGATGGGAGAGGGGGCACCCCGTAAGCCAAACACACACACACTCTCAAACACACCCTCACACACACGCTTTGATTAGTTTATTAATTTGTCTGCTTAAACAATTTCCCATACACTTCATTAGGCTCTATGTAACTGTAGATTAAGTAATTGATCGTTCTGCCATTACACTGTAGCATTAGCATGTTGTAGAATTAGCTCATTGTAGCATTATTGAGCTGTGCACTATGGTAATGGCTTACTGTAGTATTAATGCGCTGTGATGTTAGCATGTTGTGGTATTATGATGCTGTAGTGTTAATGCTCTGTGCTGTTGGTGTGCTGTAGTGTTAATGCTCTGTGGTGTTGGTGTGCAGCAGTCTTAGCTCGCTGTGGAGTTTTAAACGCGTTCTCAGGTGAGGGGGTGTGGAATATTCCTCCAGGCAAACACGCACTTGTGCCTGTTCCCACTCTGTGTGCACTTCATGTGCTGTGGAGTCTCTCCTGAGCATCGTGTTATAATGGGGTGGGGGGGGGTGTTCCTGTGGGCGGGTCCTAGTCACTCTCCGCCCTCTTTACAATCTTATGCTCTCGCAGGGCTATTGAGTGGGAGAGAGCTGTTCTCAGATCAGTTTTGCCTCCCACTCACTCTTGATAGCATTGTTCCTAATCTGGTCTGGGATCTGTGTTAGGTGCAGTGTGAATGGGAGCAGTGGTCCAGGCTCTGCTCTTTATGAGAGAGTCCTGCATTAGTCTTGATTCTAGCAAATGCCATCTCTCCACCTGTCTGTCTGTGTGTCTGTCTGTCTGTGAGGCTATTTACAGTAATCGGTTCATGGCTTTCTTATTTGAATAACGTCCAAATAATGTAAACCTCATTCTATTTTGGAGCTGGTTGTATAAAGTGTGAGTGTTGGACACACAGAGCTTTGGGTTTGCATCGGATCAGGGGCTGGTATCCCTCCATCTCCAGAGATCATAAGGCTATCTCCTGGCTGGGCGGCAGGGGGGAGTATTTATATATCTGGCGCTCATGGACTGACAGAGCTGTGTCCAGTGGAGTGAAGGTTTCATGTGAAGAGCTCTGAGCTGTGGAGAAGGACGCTGGTGTTTGAGATCAGATGGATGTCCCCCTAGCCCACCAAACAGCGAGTGACTTAGTGGAAGCAGGATCCCCTCTCTCTCTCTCTCTCTCTCTCTCTCTCTCTCTCTCTATCCTCTCTCTCTCTCTCTCTCTCTCTCTCTATCCCCATCTCCTCCAATCTCTGTCTGTCTGTCTATCTTTGTTTTTTTTTTCCTGCCCCTCTTGTTGATCTGCTCAAAGCTGCGTACATTTTTCTCTCTCTGCGTGTGTGTGTGTGTGTGTGTGTGCGGTGTGTGAGACAGCACTGTGTGACATGCACCCAATGAGAGCCCTCTTCCTGATCCCACGGAACCCTCCTCCCAAACTCAAGTCGAAGAAATGGTGAGGCCTCTTCCTGCTTTTTATTTTAGGAGCAGTCCATTTCTGTCCTGCTCTCTCTCTCTCTCACACACACACACACACACACACACACCCTCTCTCTCTCTCTCTCTGCCTTTTATAAGTATTAATGTTTCATTTTTATGCTTAATCAAAATTTTAATCACTTAATGCCGAACTGTAACAGTGTTGTTTCCACAGATCATCGTACATTAATCTTTAAACCAAATCATTTTTGAAAGCCCGGTAGCAGGGCGTGTTGAGACGGTCAGGTTCAGTGAACGACCCACACAGGTGTCCTGAAGAACACGACCACCTCCGTGATGCTTTACAGTACAGAAAGAAAAAGATGTCTCAGAACGCAGGAGCATTTAATGTGTGTGAAGTGTAGTATTTCGAAGTGAAATCCATAATTCAGAAGAAATATTATATACACCAAATCAATCTGTATTATGATACTGTCACAGCAGGTTGAGGTTCTGTTTATAATATGGCAAAACAACAAAAGGGTTGATTGTATCAGTTTAGCTCTTTTTTAATTTAGTTATTTTATTTATCTTAGTCATCTTAATCATTTTAGTAACTTACTTTTGTACCCCTTATAAAAAATCCTTTAAATGTTGATCAGGGTAGATTACATTAATTCTGAAAAAATGTGTTCATACATTGTTCTCTAATTTTGATCTCCATTGTAT
>JAOXYF010000003.1:1802688-1821767 GCA_028565775.1 Sternarchorhynchus goeldii | reverse complement strand
GTGTCTGTGTGTGTGTCTGTGTGTGTGTCTGTGTGTGTGTCTGTGTGTGTGTCTGTGTGTGTGTCTGTGTGTGTGTGGGGTGTCTGCAGCTCTGCAATACTGTCAGACCTGAAATCTGAATTACATATTCCCCCATTTCGTTTGCTGGCAGTCTACTGTGGATCCAAACTCTGTTCCTAAACCTTCCAATAGCTTTCTGCTGTCTGTAATATCTCCTGTTTAAATGGCCTGTTTGATTGTTCAGCTGATTTCTTTATTTGTAAATCTTTTTTTTTTTTTTTTGGACAAAACATCACCAAAAGATCATATTACCTATTGCTACCAGGATGATGATATGAAAAGGCACTTGATAGGCTAATAGCCAAATGAAAGGGGTTGGTGGGACTGTAGTCCATTGAAGCACTTTGTCCTTTGGTAGAACGGGCTGCTCTGACATTGGCTGGCTTGCAGGATGCCGTGAACAGCGAAAGGGAAGGGGGGGGGGGCGTTAAACCACGGGAACAGCCCCGGCAGAGCCTGCTTCTCTACTAACCCGCACATGCACACACGTGCACGCTGCTCCGGGTGCACTAGCACAGTTCATCACTTGCACTCTTTGGTATTTACAACCGTTTTGTTATTTACTAAAGCCAAACTGCCATGTTTACCATTATTGCAGTGCCTTGGAGTGGGGTTGTGTGTGTGTGTGTACATGCGGGTATCAGAACGGTTCTGTGTGGCTGCACATGCATGTCTTGGCTAGGGATCCCATACCATGTTCTAAAAGTTTTCTAACCTGAACCCCCCCCCCACTTATATTCAGGGAAGTAGGACGTTTCATATCTCCTAACGTGAACAAAGAATTCCAGTGCAATCAGAAACGTTTCAAGAAAGTGCACTTAAACCTGAGAGTAGCCAGGAGAGTCATTTCAGGCCCAAAGCATCGTGTTTGGAAGCAGCTTTCCCCTGTACGGCCATCCTCCACAGAGCGGCCGTGCGTTTTGGTGTAGCTCTCAATCGCCCGGGGCAACTGCCGCGCATGTGTTGTTGCTATGGATGGCATCCTGCTGCAGAATACCAGATACAGTTTGGGTTGCCATGGTGAAATCCTGGCTCTGTGTCTAGTGAGCCAACAGTCTCCCATTGCTTTAAGCTCATGGTTCAGAAAGTCTCCATGTTGGCCGTCTGACTGGGCTTTGCCGTTGGATGGCTGTGTACCCATGGTGCCGTGCTGTGTAATGAAGAAGCTATTATAGAGACGATAAGTTGCTTAAGATAAGACTTTATATAAGTGTTTTGGGTGCCTATTTGCGATGGAATCAAAAAGTAATATATCGTATGATTATTTTATTACATAGGTATATGTACATGTATATTGCGAGAGTTTAATGAATGTAACCTTCAGTTCAACAGATGTAGTGTGTGTGACAGTTTTACTGGGCCTAATATTTTAAGCATAGTGTATATTTCTGCTTTACCTGTGAGAGCTGTTCATCTGTCTATACCACTTCAGTAGGACTGATGTTTCTCTCCTCTCTCTCTCTCTCTCTATCACCCCTGTTGTTCTCCTGTGAGTTTTATAAGAGTGTGCGTGCGTGTGCGTGCGTGTGCGTGCGTGTGCGTGCGTGTGCGTGCGCGTGTGTGTGTGTGTGTGAGTGTGTGAGAGAGAGAAGAGTTATTTTTGAGTATATACTGTTCACAATACCCTGAGAGGGAGCGAGGAGGAGGAGAATGGACAGAGTAGCAGGACGTGTCCAGTTAGTCTCCCACACGTTGACCTCCTCCACCCATCCCATCACCCTGGCGATGCACCCCAGGAGGGCGGGGGGGGGTCACATTGACGGCGGGTGGCTGGTGGTGCCGTATTGAAGCTCACAGCGACTCTAACGTGTAGCGGTGTGTAGAAGGGTGGGACTGTTTTGAGATTTGTTTGTTCAGCCTGCATTGATCGGGGCCAGTGTGTGGGGGAGGGGGAGGGGCCACACTGTGTTTATGTGGTTTATGGCCCATAGCCCCTGTGACCAGCTGTGTAGAGGCACACAGTGCACGCAAGATTTTGAGATTTGACTGAAACATAGAATTATATAAAAATTCTACAACTATCTGACTTTTTGATCTCTGTCCAGATCTAAAACACTAAAACTTTTAATCTAGATCAGCAAAGGGTCAGAAGAGCCACACAGCCCCCCTTTACAATATTGGCGTCTTGATGATAAAACATTTCTCTGACAAATGCAGGCAATAAGACGAGCTGGTTCTATTGGACTCGAACCATCCTGGTGTGCGTCACGGTGACTAGGGGTCGCTAGGGGTCATAGGTGATGCACGCAGATCATGTGCACTGGAGAAGTGCACTGTGGTGTTGTACCACATTCTCAGTTAAAGGCCTTTATCTGCTGTTTCTGACACAAGTTTATCCACTCCATGTAATCATCACTTCTCTAACCAGTGGTATTATAATTGACATTAAAACCCTGGTAAACTGGGTTTTTTTTTCCTTTCCTTTAATTTTTTAATATATATATTTACAGCAAATAAAAAACGAAGTTTATGGGTGGGGTTTGTTATTTCTGTTGGTTTCTGGTTCTTTTTTGTTGGTGTTGTTGATGTTGTTGGTATTAAAGGCTCTTTGTGATTATGATGACCAGGAGAGGTAAAGGTTAACATGAAGTCTCAAAGTTGATGTCCTCTGTGATGGGTTCACATTACTTCCTTCTCTCTTACTACTCCCCTCCTCTAAATAAATTGTTGTGTTAAGAAAAACAGTAGATGTTTCAGAAATGTTTTTTTTTGTTTTCTTTCGTGTTTACGTTTATGGGGGTAGGTTTGAGATGACTTTAATGAACCAATGGTTTTCAGTTTTCAGAGTGTGCTGGATGAACTCATGCATCTGTAATGTCTTAAATACAAGATTGTTTGAAAATTAAAAATAACTTGATCTCAGTTAAAACAATTGCGATTTCCTGTCTTGCTTGTTTTTCTGGTATAATCCAACTGCCTAATTTAACAGTTTAAAAAAAAAAAACCCAAAAAAAACACAATTCAGTTGGTTCCAAAGCATTTTTGTCAGCTTTTATTCATCTTCCTTAGAGTGTTATCTGAGGCACACAGGGGAAACATGAATAAAATAAGCTTTTTAAAAAATTAAAAATATAAACAAAACAAAGAACATTTCAAACAAAAACCCATTTACTTATACAATATATGCCAGTGTACGCCTATGAACCCATGAACTACAGGAATGTTAATCCTCATGGCTAAGACACTTTGGCCTGGTAGAAAGTCCTAAATTTCCTACCAGGATGTGATCTTCAGCATCTTCCTCGGTGCTTCTGTCTCATTTTGTCCAACACGTCAGGCGTGCCTGTACTGAACGCCTGTACCGAATGCCTGCCGTTCAGCACGGGTGGGAAATACAACATAAAAATCGAAACATAAAACGATCCCAAAGTCTCCTCTCTGTCTCCTCAGAGGACAATAATCTATGTCCAGCTCCAAAACAAAGTGTAGTTACCAGCTGTTTGTTCAAATAAACATGATTTTTTTATTTAGATAAGTTGGACACCAAATACCCTCTCCCTCTCTAAATGGGTTTTTGTCACTCAGTAGGAGTATGTGTGTATTCTACATTAGGTTGAACAACTCCTCTGCAAACATAATTGGAGTCTGTGTGTGTGTGTGTACAGATGTGTATAGCTTAGGTACAGAGCAAACGTCCTTCCCGAGATTTTGTTCAGATAATCCAGGTAATTGAGACAGGCCAGCAGGTGGAGTTCAATAGTGAATTCTACTTGCAGGATATTTACTTTTGTTGCTCAAACTTGTACACCTCCTGAGTGTGTGTGTGTGTGTGTGTGTGTGTGTGTATAAGAACATTCATGTTTAGCGCCACTGGGCCAAACCTGCATACACTGTTACTGGCAACGTATAGAAAGCAATGTCTTTGTAAATCCATACCTAGCTGGCGCTATATATATATATATGTGTGTGTGTGAGTATGTACAATATGCATTTGTGTTTGTGCAAGTGTGTTGGTGTTTATCATATGTACATTAAAATAGGCATATAGCATGTGCTGAAGAGTGTAATGTGAATAACGTGATAAATAGAGGTGTGTGTGGGAGTGTGTGTGTGCGCATGCATGGGCGCACACATGCGAGCTCAGTTCCAGATCTTGAGGAAGCTATCCCAGGATCCAGTGCACACTGCCATACCATCGTCCGTCACGCCCAGACAGCTGACGCGGTTGTCATGTCCTGCCAACACTCCTGAGGAGGAGAGAACCAGAACCCGTGGTTTATACGTTGTCGTCGTGGAGACCCAGAGCCACCACGTCGCACCACGCTCGTAGCTCTGAAGTGTTGGGTTGTCAGAGCCCAAGCCTGTTCTCCTGCACTCATATTACCTGCTCGCACGTTCACAGTTCACTTAATGTGTCTTTCTAACTGAGCATGAGAGAACCCCTGGAAGCCGGTCCCACCTGTGCCTGTGACCTAAACACGGACCACTCATGAACTCGTCATTTCTGTCCTTGTGTCAGAGATGATGAACCAGAGCAGCAGAGCAATGATGTGTTACTCCCAGCATGCTTCCCCCTGCTTGGTCTGTTTAAACCCCTCCCAGGGTTCCTTAAGGGTTTTTTGTGTGTTTCTGTTTTGGAGAAGACTAGTCCAAGATGATTCTAAAGTAAAACTCAAACGCCTGCAGACCTCAGGGATAAAAGGTGAAGGTTGCTGGTGAAACAATTTTTATTCTATTTTTTTAACTATTTTAAATCCATTTTTTAACTATGTATTTTTGTGCCTTCATGGTGGGTAACATCTCAGACAGTGCTGTGGTTACAGTCTCTTATCTGCAGCACTGTTGTCTCCAGAAATAAAATCAGAAGCGAATGTTGCCAAAAGCACACAAACCCCCCCTCCCTCCCTCCCCAACCTCCGACGGGGCAGGCCGCCCCGGTGGGGGCTCGTCCGGGACCTACCTGCTCGGTCTCCCTTCATGGCATCCCAGATGTTGCAGTTGAAGTCGTCGTAGCCGGCGAGCAGCAGGCGTCCCGAGCGGGAGAAGGCTACGGAGGTGATGCCGCAGATGATGTTGTCGTGCGAGTAGAGGCCCAGCTCCTGGTCGGCCCGGAGGTCAAACAGGCGGCACGTGGCGTCATCGGAGCCAGTTGCAAAAGCGCTGCCACTGGGGAAGAACTGAAGGAAGGAGAACCGGGGGGACGGAGTTACGGCAACACTCAAAAACTGATCGGAGGGAAAAAAAATGACTTCCAGTCTTTCATCTGAACTGGAAGAACCTTGAAAGTGTCTAGAAATCTAGAGATAGAATATGTCAGGAGAAAATAATGCACTTTGGTCATTACGAAGACTCACGAAGAACTTTTAAAGATGAGAATGATCTAGAGTGGAACTGACGCAAATCATCACTTTAACTTTATGCTATTATTCCTATAATCCTATTATTTAGGATATTTCAACCTCCCTGAAGTGTGTAGGTTGGGGCAAATTAATGTGTAAATGACCCCTTCTTGGGCTTTTTTTGTTATAATCTTAAACTACACTGGACTTAAGGAAATAATAAGGTAAGGTATGTAATAATGTAATAATGTTGAGTGTGTAGGTCTAAAGCAGGATTTCTCAGGAAACTGAATCATTTGAGCTGAAAGCGGGCATTGAAGAGTAGACACATGAGCAGACCCCCGCGTGGCCAGAGAATGACTCGTTCGTCCTGCAGAGGTCCTGCTTAGGGCGGCGGTTCCACTCACGCAGACGGCGTTGATGTCGGACTCGTGGCCCGTGAACGTCTGTCTGCACATGCTGTCCCGCATGTCCCAGAGCTTAATGGAGGCATCGCAGGCACCCGACGCGAACGTCCTGAAGTCCGGGCTCAGAGACAGACTCATGACGTCACCCGTGTGGCCTGAGAACAGTGTGGTCTGCTGGCCTGTCTCGATGTCCCACAGAGCACTGACACACACACACACACAGATACTTGAAGAGGATTTACATGCACTGATATGAAGAGTCTACTGGAGCTCAATAGAACTGGAGAGATTATTGTTGATTAGGATGTTGTTGTTGTTGTCTGATTCTGATTCTTTTCAAGGAAACTTTTATATAATATAAACCTCAGAGCTCAGAATCAGCCACACACAACCACAGAGAGTGTTGTTTCCTAAGAGGAGAGCGGGCAACGGGAAGGCGGGGCTGTGAGAGGAGAGGATGGGAGGGTGGGGCTGTGAGAGGAGAGGACAGGGAGGGCGAGGCTGTGAGAGGAGAGGATTGGAGGGCGGGGCTGTGGAGAGGAGAGGACAGGGAGGGCGGGGCTGGGCTGTGGAGAGGAGAGGACGCACCAGGTGGTGTCTCCTGAACTAGTGATGATCTGATTGTCATCTATGAAGCGACAGCAGGAGAGGTAACCTGCACAACACACATAGGAAAACACAGCATCACAGCCTGGCCAACCAAACACAGCCACAGCTTCTGTGCAAGTACTCAGACGTGTGTGTGTGTGTGTGTGTGTGTGTGTGTGCGTGCACCTGTGTGTCCGGGGAGCTCTCGGCTGACGCGGACGTTCCCCTCGCGGGTCTTCAGGCTGTAGATGGAGCAGATGTTGTCCAGGCCACCACAGGCCACAAAGTTACCCGACGGGGCGTACGCACATGTCATCACCCATGACGACCGAAGCGGGATCGCGTGGATCTGACCAATCAGATGCGTTAATTCAGTTCAGCGGAACTGCCTCATACAGTACAGTGAAATCAGCAGTATTCAGACAATTCCAACCTGGCACAAATAATCTTCTAAAATCATCTCACCACTGTATACTTCAATTCAACGGCTTGATAGAGGCGCACAAAAAAATATATATATAGGGTTTTTTTTTTGCAATTATACATTTTTGCATAATAACCTTTCCATGTCCAATTGTACCTGTGGATGAGCCTTTTCTCTTTTTTGATTTAGATTTTTTAGATGTTTTAGATTACAGAAGCCTCTCAGGCAGGTCTTCCCCGCATCTTAAGGAATCGGCCTACACTAGAATCACAAAGGCTGTGAGATTTGTGTTTATTTATAGCTGTTTGTCTGCGTTGGATAACGTTACCTTGTTCGTGGTGTAGCTGTCCCAGATGATGAGTTTGCCATCTTGTGAAGCACTGACCAGGAGCCTGAGAGGAAGAAAATTCATGGGGCAGTGATCACCCTCTAGTGGATAAAGACAGAATTACAGCTAACTCAATCAAATGTAAAGCACCTCGACTGCATAATCAGGAGCCTAAACTTCTAAAAATGTTCCAAAAATGACCCAGAAAGTCAATTGGCGTTAGATCACACAGACACCTGGGGGTCAGGTGGATGGAGCAGAGTTCAAGGGCATGGGCGGGGTGGGGCGGAGTGAGGGATGCTTCTACCTGGAGTCAGAGCCCCAGTGCATGGCGTAGATTTTAGCCAGGTGTCCTCGGAGAGTACGCCGGGTTCGCATCTGGATCCTGCCTACTGGGTCCAGCCCCGCTGTTATCTACACACAAACATACACACGTTATATTCTTAAATAAACAACTTCTGCCTGCTGCTCATAAATTCTGTGTTTGTGTTTTACCTGAGTAAGGGTGGAGTCTCCACATGCTTTCCTTGCATCCTGCAAAAGACAGCAACAGATTATTTTACAACCCTACATACACACATATTATTTGTCCTAGCAGTGTTATCAGAGCTGTGAGGTCATTCGTAGTATATCATGAGGATTAGGCACCCATTACTGAACCATGAGATGATATCAAGATTTTGTTCTGATCCTTTATGAGATTTTGAGCTCTGATATATTATGAACCTCAGAAGTTGAGTTATATGACACTGGTCGATGTCAGGAGATTATATATTCTGAGGGTGTTGAGTAGGTCAGTTGTGTGATGATGATTCTTAGTAATTGAGTTAGAAGACCTGATAGGCGAGTGATACACTCAAAATCTCGTAATGGAGTATGAGATGCTCAGAAATTGAGTTAGATGATGAGAATGTTCAACAATTACTGGGCGTGTACTGACAACACACAGCAACTGCATATTCATGTTGACTAACTCAGTAACTGAGTTATAAAGTATGGCTAGAATGACGCTACCTGGCACTCAGCAATTAGACTGAATTATTTCCAGAATGCTCAGAATCGATGTAATGATGAATGCTCAGTAAAGTCACGGCACTGTGGGACTACTGAGTAATGACGTGGTGTTATCAGGACATTCTCACTCGTATCTGATTCTTCAGCTGCTCAGCCTCCTGTCGAAGCTGCTCCAGCTCACTCATCTTGGAATGCCCTTTGACCTTTAACCTCAGCCTCTCTCAGCCACCTGTAAGGTCATACAGTATCTCACAGTAACTGGATCATCTATCAGATGGGCACATAGAAAATAACAGTTCAGTAGTGCACACGTGGTTCTAGAACTTAACTTGCTCTAAAACCTAAATACCTTTTGAATTCAACAAGACCATTGTGGAAATTCATCATCATTCTAACGACTTCATTATTAAAAAATAATAATGCATTCAAATTGACAAATATTTCCACATGAAATGGTTGTAACTACATAAAAACATTATTATTACTTCATAACTCTAGAATACAATGTTTGTCTATTAACAATTTATAAACATTGCACTTATGGAATCTCATGATATTCCTTTCAGTGCTGTCGGCTGCTCTGAAGCATAATCTGTGTGTGGCAAGCAAAGTCACCTTAATCTCTAATCTTTTGTAATCTGGGTCATATTGTAATCTGATACCTCCACTGATCCAGGGGCAACCTACTGGGTCCAAACAAGATTAGGATTACTGCAAAACCATGGATGAAGGAAGAGACTTGCAAATTATCCATTTAAGTTGCTTGTATTGCAAGAACCTTTATAAAACATTCATAACATATACATTGATCACTCATATATAACCATTATTTAAAAAACTACAACTAAAGGCATATTATTATCATGTATAGGTTAGAAATGTCTTCAGTGGCTAAACCAATCAGATAATGCATCCTGTAACTGATGATTTTTTTATCCGGCATGTTTGCTCTATGCAGTCAAATAATTTCTCATAAACATATGCAAATTAGATTACTTTTTTGCATGTGTTTGTGGGCACTGTCAAATACAGCACAAACCTTCAACCAATCAACGGTAGTCTTGCATGCAGTGAATGGCCTTGATTTGCATATTTCCCGTTAGGAGTTGCAGTTTCCTGTGAGAGCTGCTGATCACCCTTTGCATTAGAGGTTTGCATTTGGGAAAGAACCAAAGGAACACTGACACAGAAAAATCTGGGGACTTTCTTTTAACAAACAAGCCGAGGACCAGCCTTGGAATTTCGGCACACTGGGTCATAACCGTCACACAATGGCTGTTAATAGGCATCGACTGCTTTCTTGCCACTCAACCACAACATCCCCAGTGGTCATTCCATAACCCACTCAGCCTATCCAACTCCACATACACTAAGAAGGCAAAGTAATGCAGCTGTAATTCAGCGATTAGTCTCCAGTCCCAAAGGAACCCAAACAGACAACACACCACTCATAACAGGAGCCAAGAGATGGATATTAGAGTGGTACAGCTACACCTGCACACATACATTCTCTCTCCATCTCTCTTTCTCTCCCTCTCTCCCATATACACATACACACACACAGAAGAGAAGCGTATTATCTAGATATTTGGCCCATAATGCTGCAGTGTGTGTGTGTGTGCGCATCATAAAGTGTGACATAAGCAAGCTGCATATGTTGTGGTCCAAAGGTTAGCTCTACATGCAGAGCATTCTGGGATACAGTTCTGTGGCCTGTAAACGGATTGCTATATTTGTAGCTGTGGTACACAATAATGTACTGTAGCTGTCAAATTGTACCACCTGGAGGGTGTTCCCTGCAACTCTTTTTACCTGATGTGCTCTAAAAAGTAATAAAGTATCCGGGGTTCATTTTAGTAAATCCAGTGACAAACTCTCCTCCCACCTTCAAAGCGCACTGGATTTACTAAAATGAACCCCGGATACTTCGTGCAGCTAAACTGCTGGCTTTCGCAGGGCCCCGTGTAGGCAAGATTATTTCAATAATTAAAGGCAATATGTGTTTCTGTTAAATCTGCGTGAGTTAGTCTGGGGATTATTTCTTTTCTTTCCCAGCGAGGATGGGCCCAGGAAGCAGAGACATCATGACCCCACAGAACACACCACTGTCGCCCAGCTAAAACGACGGAACGATTCCCAGATCATGTCCGAAAACCGTGCTGAATGTTTTTCGGTATTTATACACTCTGAAGAAATCTGCACTAGAAAACCAACGCCACGGGGTTGAGGTACTGAGGTAGTGATTTATAAAAAATAAAATAAAATCGTAAAAGTGTATAAACCCCAGAGCATCTGAGCCCAATGTTTCTGAAAAAAGTCTTATAATTGGTTTTGAAAAAACTTACCAATGCCGTTCGGATACCCCCAAATATCTACATTAAACGAAAAGCCCTCCTTCAGCCTAGAGGATCCATTCTGGAGTTTCTGCTGAAATCACAACGCTGTACGATAACAGAGAGCGTTACCGCCGTCTATTATACCAAAGAGGTATGTTTTAGTTAAGAGCGAACGAGTTTTGTCAGTATTATTCTTAAAAAGCCAAGGACGGGGGGGTGGTTCTCCACATGTTGAAACAGGATGTTCGTTTCGACTTGGCTCGTGCGTTAAACCAAGCATTCTCACCGCATCATAAAACCGCGTTTACGGAGAAACGTCCAGGTCTGAATTTAGATTCCACGTCCGCGTCCTTAACCATAACGTGGTCCGGGAACAGTTCTGTGCGAATGTTTAACGCTACAACCCTGTAAGACATACCTTGTCAGTGTGGTTACATCCTCCTGCTACACCGTAGCGAAAATGACAGCCTGGCCCCACCCCTACCGTTTTATGACATGCACATTCTGAATTCTGTCGGCATTTAATGGAGAAGGGAAGGAGAAATGTGAGCGAAATCAACAAATATAAACATTAATAGCCTTGGAATGTTAAACATTCAGGCCGACATTAACTTAAATCGTTTAAAGAATTGTAAAGATGGCGGAGCGTCCATAACAACTTGATGATACGAATCAATGATGTAAGAAATACATTTCTTTGAGCATCAGGAAGCCTCTAGCACGGGAGATAGATTTGCGGAACGCCACAAACAGGTTAGCTGGGAATCACTGGACCGGATCGCCTGAGCACTGAGGTTCTGGCCCTCGCTTCGTCCTAATGTAGCCTATAAAACGCGTGAGTGCTAAGGGCGACAGGCGCGTGAAGCAAGGCCATTATGTCTTCTCGAGCCACGACTGAACACGGTGAACCCTCTGATGTCTCAGGGTTTTATAAATTAACTCACCCAACCCCGACACAAACACACGGCATTTTAGGATGTTTGTTGCGAAATGAATATAATGTGTATGGTGACTAATATTGTTATTCATTTCCGACCAAATCTGTAATGGTCCGTGACATATTAATGAAATTATTTATTATTGTATTCAATACATACAACAAGAGAAAATGCGTTTTTAAAAGTATAGCCTAGTCTACAGGTAGCCGGTTAATCTTTTGATAGAGGTTTAGATTCGCGTTTGGAAATTTGAGTGACAGCCGTGCATACTGATAGGCTACAGCGTATTTTTTATCGAAGAATACCTGTTTGTTAACCTCCCGGAGTTCCTTCGGCCTCAACGCAGGAAGACCAGCTGAGAGAAATGTTTTGATGGGGTTGAGGAAGTGATACACTCCGAAATCGTCTTTTGGAAAATATTTAGAATTGAACAGACATAATGCCAGTTTTCTCAGAGCGGTTGGTTCCTTTTCTGCAATAGGCCTGAGCAATGTTGTGATATATATCGCATAAAAAATACCTCAAAAGAAGCATACAGACAGCATTTCTCCAACCGATTGGACGTTTACAAAAGATGGGATACAAAAACTGCAACTGTTCTATTCCTGTTTCTTCTTCTTCCTTTCCTCTACGAAAACTTGAGTCTTGCAGTCTCGTGATGTGGTTGCACACACATTCACAGAAATGTGTCTTCGGGTAAAAAAAAAAGCACGACTCACGGATAAGTCCAAACACGGGAGACCTCTCCAGTAGATCAAACGCGCTCTCGTTTGGCTTTCTGATGTTTTACGTGATTCCTTCGCTTCCTTCGTTCCTTCCTCCCGTTCTGATACTCGCCCTCCTCTCTCCACTCTCCCCCTTTTCGCTTCGATATGACCGTTACCTCCTCGTCCAAAATGAATTATTGAATAAATTGCAAAGCACAGATGCAGTGGCCCTTCAGACAAAACTCAAATTATGAAACAACATAAATCGACTTGGCTATCTTGCCGGTAGAGCATACGAGCCACCCATCAGTTCTGATGTGTTACAAACTAAACGAATACTAGAAAAAGCCTACTGGACTTTCGAGCATAAATCACATACAGAGGTATTTATTAACTCATTTAACGTGCTGTCCGTTATGTAGCCTGTCCCCTATGAAATCGTTAGGTCTGCGCCAGAAAAACGTAACATTTCATATGCAAGAATCGACCACACCCATTTTTATAGACTGTACCATTACAAACTCGGCTTTCAAAAGGGAAGAGTGTGATATTTCGGGTTAATAAAAGTCTCGTCTGGAGCAAGTTTAACTTTGAGGCACCTGTATGCGGATGAAGATTCAGTGACGACCTACTAATACGATGGCCGTGTTTAACAGAGAGCAGGAGACGAAAACAAATAAGGCCTATCTTTAAAAAAAGATTATTTTAAATATGCGCGACATATTGTAGGCCTATTCCCCGCCTCACTGCTCGCAGTCAATATGAGCGCGCCCCCTTTTGAGGGGGACAGTGCGACACGTGACGCTTCCAGTTTAAGCCAAGTATCTATAATAAAACCTCCGATAGTAACTTTACAGAACATTTCGCCCACTTTTAGTTCAGCGCAGTTTAACACTATGTCAATCCACAATCCACAACACGAGAAAACAACTATCAAGCATTCTATTCCTTTACAAGTTCGAATAACTTCACACAGATTCTGTCGTTAATTAAAATAATTTTACTGTTGAGCGCCATGGAGTTGTGGACCTGTGTTCTTTCTCTCTCGAGGCACAAACCACCACCCAAAGGACACACACTCCTAATTACACCTGGTATAATTAGCCGCTACCCATTCCACCCCCCCTTCCCCGTCTGTCTCTGTGACTTTGTATGTGACAGCTATTAAATGCCATTATTTTTCCATCTTATTCTATCTTAAAGAATTAGGATACATTGTTGCAGTAAAAATAAAATAACTAGCCAATATACTGCTAACATAAATACGTGCTTAGTGAACTGTCACGGTAACAATCAAGTGATCTCTTTTTAAAAGTCACAGGTGGGGGTGAGCTGAATAAAGTTAAGTGAATAAAACTGATGTGCAGTGTTCACTCTTTGTTGCTTCGTCTAGTAGGTTACACCCACGTGCCCTGCATGGCTGACTGATGAAGGAGCTTTAAAATGCCATGCCCTGAGTCCATCCAATCACTGATAACTTCATGCACACCCCTTCACCAACCCATTTAATGGTACCCTCCACCTGCCCTGCTCTTCTTTAGGCCCCATTAGGTACTGTAGTAGCTGAAGATAGGTTGCCTAGCAACACCATTTGCAGAGGCCTAAGCAAGTGGCGTATGGTTGGAGGGACACGAACAGCTATACACCAGTCCCACGCTCAATGAAAACATCAGGCAAGAAAACACACACACACACACACACACATGCTCGAATGTGTGAACACACATTCCCATATTCCCACAAAATCCATTTATATATATCCACAAAATGTGTAAATATATATATATGTGGCATTAGGTGCAGATTGTGTTATAAATACAATATTTACATACATTTATACAACATTTTCTTTAGGGAAAAAATAGATTGATATATTTATTTCCCCCACCACTTAAAATGCAAAGTACACAAAACCTGGGACATTTAACTTTTAAAAAACCCAGTCGAGAACTTTCAAGCTTCCTGTGTAATGAGATCTTACAGCCTGAATGTCTCCTTTCAATCACTGTACAACAAAGAGCAGCACGAAGATGAGTGTGATGATGAAAAATAGCGATCAGAGTTCATGTTTGTTTAAGTTAACATATGAACCCTATTCTAAAATAGGGAGGGAGTAATAGTACTGTGGAAACTCCAGCATTAGAGACACTGTCTTTACATTTACGTACCACTAGAGGGAACCATTACAATTTAAAACCAATGTACCCTATGAGTTTGCAAGTTTCTAAAATCTGAACAAAGTATTTTTCCATTTTCTTTTAAATTGGTACTCAGTGTACTAGTCTGTAAAAATAAATAATCGTGATAATTGTGGCTGAATACTCATTTAGTGTGAATCAATGTGCTCCGTGGCACTGTGGTAAGGTAGTGAGAGTGGAAGGGGCCAAAGCAGCTGTCTGAAAGTGCACATGCCCATCTGTGCAGCTCTGATTTAGGCCTGAAAGGAGAATCATGAAGAACTTCCTATAGCCCTATAAGTAAGTTAACCTTCCTAACAGTGAACACATCCTCTGCTTGGGGAAGGAAGGACAAACGATTCAGAATCTTCCGGGCCCAGAATTGGCCATTCTTTGCAAGTACCATGGCAAGTGATTAATTATCCAAAAGCAGAGTTTGTTTGAATTAAAATGAGGTTTTCTCAGACCTCACCTAGTTTGGATTGTACAAGGTTGTTTGCTGACACTCATTTTCAAGCTACAGTTCCACTAAGGTTCAACACTGTCACACACGTGTGTATTAATCAAACAATGTCTGAAAGCGTAAAGGTCAGCAACCATAGCGCAGTGTGTTGGCAAATGGCAGCTGGCCAATCGCGGGCAGCCTGGAGCGCAGCTAGCCAATCACAGGCAGCCTTGAGCGCAGCTGGCCAATCATGGGCAGCCTGGAGTGCAGGTAGCCACACAAAAATACAGATATGCTGAGAGAGTGAACAGAGCCACAAATAGAGGAATTCAAATAAACTAAACTTTACTGTAGTTAGACATATAACAAGTATTTCATTTTCCCTGAATACTAGATGGATTATAGTATGAAGGGGGAAGAGAGTGAATGAATGAATTTATTAATAAATTTATGAATGAATTCATGTGCTCATGATAATAGTACCACTAAGTTACATCACATACACGATCAGATAGCACCTCATGTATCACTGAAGTAGATGTACTGAACCCCAGCCAAGGGACTCAGTAGTGGATGATGGTGCATGAACTTCTCTGTGTAAGGGAGCAGATGGGTTTGTTTCAGGACAGAATCAGATTTAGATCGAATGGACACACACAGCCAACACACCAAAACAAACAAATACTGAACACACAATCTGTTGTAACTGACTGACTTATCACCTAATTTATTTTATCATTTACAGACTGTAATTTTATTGTCATATCAGATATTTCTACAAATATAAACAAAGACAGGGGCATGCAAAGTGAAAATAAAACGTGTGTCCAATGTACTAATTAATGACAGTATACAAAGATCGCAAGTTCTTTATTATGCCAATACATAATTAATCTAACAAACAGAATAGTATTTATCCACAAATGTTAACGTATCAAGACTCTAAAACTCACATGAGAGTGATAGTGAGTGCAGGAATTTTGCATGGGCTCTCAAGATGTTTTTGCCTTCCTAGGGCCATTTCATACCGCCAAAAAGATTAACAGACTTATTTCGCGTCAGCTGTTGACTAAAACTTAAAACAATAAAAAAGCAAAAAATGTAATTAGTAAAAATATAATGTACCCTCAAATATCTACGCTCTACTTAAACACTAAACCGTCTCAGTGGGGTAATGTGAAAATTATTCCCTAAATAATCTGATATCCCACTTCCTCAAATTCTGACATCTAGCCAATCCACTGATCTACGAAGAAAAAAACCTTTAATGCTCAATGGTCACTGTTACGTGACCATTCACGGTCACGATCACGCGATATTCGCACGCAACTTCAACCCCCACAATTCCTCTTGCGTCATTACTGTGCGACGCTGGCGATAACGACAATAAGCAGGATTCATCTGGTTTGTTTACTCTTGCGTTTGTACAATATAAACTCTTTATTGCGCTAAATCTGTACAACGTTCGTGCTCGAAAACTACCTTCTGTATCGATGACTCTTAGCTGTTAGCTTTCAAACTGCTCCGAACAAAGTTAGGACGCGGAAGCTAGACTCATTAGGATAGCAAGCTTCTGGACTCCCGCTGTTACTGGGCGACATCTGAAATTAGCTGAACTAGCTAGCTAACATTATCTCAATTGAAAATCATCCGAACGATCATGACTTCAGACGGCATTAGCGTGTCTTTCTTAAAGTATGAACTCGCCTCCACCATCGATCAAGCGGTAAGGTGCGCGGTGGAGACGGTTTTGAAAGAAACTGCACGGATCGTCAGTGCTAGACTAACCGCAGCGCGGAACGCGGCAGCGGAGTCCCACCGAGAAAACCAGACTCTGCGCGAAAGACTCGACGTTTCCGAGAGCGAGCTAAAGGCCGTGCGTTACTATATGACGGCTGCCGAAAAGAACATAAAACAGTGCTTGCTCTTAAATCAAAACCAGCCGAGATCAAATGTGTTGCGTTCAAGCGCAGACGACTCTGGTTTTGCATTTTCGTCAGACGCCTCTGATAGCAGTCTGATGCTCCCGCACAGCAGAGAGTTTACTCGTAAATCATTTCGAAACTCGTCAGGAAGGGTTCACTATTCTAAAACTCTGCCCAGTGTTGGCCTTTGTTTACCGACGGTGCAGTCGGATTGGCCACGAAGTAGCATCAACCGGAGGAGGATTCGGACATCCTCAATAGTGAACAACACACCTTTCCTGAATGACACCGCAGCCTCTCGAGCCCCTCTAGAAACGGATTCGGTGTTGCCGAGAACCGAAGATGCAGAAGATCAATTTTACATCACCGAAGAGGGTGTGGCCGACAAAGGTGCATATAACTAACGTTTTATTTGGCATTACACGTTCACTGTTAACATTAATAGTGCATGAGTGCTATTAAG
Organism: Sternarchorhynchus goeldii; assembly: GCA_028565775.1. NCBI lineage: Eukaryota > Metazoa > Chordata > Actinopteri > Gymnotiformes > Apteronotidae > Sternarchorhynchus > Sternarchorhynchus goeldii. The sequence continues at coordinate 1,804,676 of JAOXYF010000003.1, read as the reverse complement.
TGAGCTAAAACTCTACTTATTAAAGGCTATGAATACTCTTAATCAATCATAACTGGGTTACAAAAAAAAATAAATTCACTGTACAAGCAAATGGGGATTCTGATGCTCCATAGAAGGTCTCATAACTATGGTGGAGACAGCACTCATCCCGAATAGTTCTGAAACGCTTTATGAAGGCAGAAGTAGGTGGTATCAGTTCTTGCTCTCAGTCCTTGTCAGTCCTTGTAGATTCATATATCTCTTTTTCTGTTTTGTAGAGTATAAAGCTTCTGCTAGTGCGGTGCAGGATTTTGGTAGAATGCAAGAGGGGCAGGAAGCTGCTGGCAAGGATCCTGGCGAGCCAGCCGACATCGGCGATTTCGAGTTTGAGATGGGCGCCCCTGCAGGCAATGTGAACGAGCTGGGGCTCATCCAGGTGATGGATGCCGACGAGGAGATCAAACAGGGCGCCGTCAAGATTGAAGACGAACCTGAGCAGCAGCAGCAGCCCGCAGAACCCCCGCCACTTGACCCAGCACCGGGTTCTTCTTCCTCCTCCTCCTCATCATCGCTGTCCCGCACGCAGCCTCAGATTATATCCCCGCTGGTGCCTGCCGGTGACATAGAAATCCCGCCGGGCCTGGTTCCGCCTGTAGAGGGCGATGTTGGGCAGGCCGAGCCGCGGCGGGACGGGACCGACAAGGTACACCGCTGCAACGTGTGCGGCCGTGGCTTCCGCCGCTTCTACTGCCTGAAGACACACCAGCGCATCCACACGGGCGAGCGGCCGTACCCGTGCCGCTACTGCGAGAAGCGCTTCCGCCACCTGGACAGCTTGCACAAGCACCAGCGCATCCACACGGGCGAGCGGCCGTACCGCTGTGCACTGTGCGGCTGCTGCTTCCGCGAGCTGGGCCAGCTGAAGAAGCACCGCCTCAAGCACTCGCCAACCGCCAACGCACCCAGCGCTGGCCCCTCCGCCGCCCCCCACCATGCCCTCTCCCTGCTCCCGCCCACCACCTCCTACGTCTGGCCCCACCTCAACTCCCAGTCCCTGGATTCTGTCTGAACACCCAGGCCGGAGGCAGGGCATGTGCCCCAGTTTGTTACAAGAAGGGTTAAGCTTTGTTTGACAACACAGTTTCACACTAGATATATGCTGTTGCAATGATGTAGAAATGTTAGTAGTATATGATGTTGTATATGTGATCATTTAAACCTGCATTGTATATGTTAGATTGTATTGGACAGTTTTCATGCATAAAGAAATAATAGACCTAATAAAAAACAAACAAGCAAAAAAAGCAGTTTAAGATGCATTAATAGTTGGGAATGTGTGGACCAAAAGGATGAAAATGCTGCTGCATTAACATTAACGTGAAAAGAGAGAAAAAACGTGAAGAAAAGTTCGGAACTTGTTTATCTTCCTGTATGAAATTTTGTCATGCGTAAAATGTACTGTTTGTAGCTTTCACGAGTTTTGTGTTTGTTTCACCAGCACTCCTCTGCCATATATACATGTGACTCGAACTGCTTTGTGTAAAGTGTGTCATATTATAAAATGATTAAATGTTTTTCTCTCTCATGTGTTGCAGTATGAGTCAGTGCACATTCTTTTGGTGGTATGATTTTATTGGATATGAGAAAATATATCCATGAAATGCTATTAACTCGGTTTTGGCTGCAGTGTGGATGTGCTTTGCTAAAAAACACAAATGTGTAATGAGGAACTGAGTGTGTATTTTTAACCAACAGTTTCTTTACAAGAGTTGTTTAACTCCTGAATTATATAAATGGAGAAGGAAGTAAAGATGTGAACTCCTTTTAACCTTCAATCACTTGATAGAATAGCACACACATATATAAATTATATATATATATATACAGGTGCTGGTCATAAAATTAGAATATCATGAAAAAGTTGATCATTACACAGACTGATATAGTTCAATTTTTTATTTATTTTAATTTTGATGATTATTTATATATATATATATATATATATTATT
>JAOXYF010000003.1:1781577-1795604 GCA_028565775.1 Sternarchorhynchus goeldii | reverse complement strand
GTGTCCCCGCACGTGTGAATGTGTCCCCGCACGTGTGAATGTGTCCCCGCACGTGTGAATGTGTCCCCGCACGTGTGAATGTGTCCCCGCACGTGTGTTTGCATGCGCCACTGCGTGTGTGTGCGCATGTGTGTGAATGTGTATTTGCGGGGTCGTGCGTGCTAACGTGTGTGTGTGTGTGTGCTGCGTCTCCAGGTGCGGAAGTACCTGCTCATGCTGGACTCGAGGAAGGACCACGTGAAGTTCTGGCGGCCACAGGTCCTGCTGATGGTGGCCAACCCGCGCTCCTCCTGCCACCTTATCCGATTCGTCAACCAGCTGAAGAAGGGCGGCCTGTTCGTCCTGGGCCATGTGCAGATTGGAGACCTGGGTGAGGCCCCGAGCCATTGCCCCGCCCCCTTCTTCCTCAACACAGGCCAGAAGGCGGGGCTCGCAGAACAACAAGGTCGCACAGAACAACAATAGCACTGTGGTGACAGCCTGGTTGCTATGGGTTGTGTAACGTGGTACTGTGATAAATCACACACACACGGCACTGCACTGTGTGCTAGCATGTGGTTTCCAGACCTGCGTGTAAGAGCTGTCTGAAACGGGGTCTTTTCACTCCAAGCTGGGAACCATTTAAAAGGTTCTCCGTTTTTGTGTGTGAACACTAGAGTACCATATAGTTAATGATGAGTTACTATGATTGTGTTAGGTTTCACTTGTACAAGGGACATTCTTCTAGCAGAGCACAAACCATCACTCACCTGTGTATATTTGCACTCTCTCTCATCCTCAGACTTGCTGCCTGCAGACCCTGTCCAGCAGCAGTATAATTTCTGGTTGAGTCTGGTAGATAAGCTGGGTGTGAAGGCGTTTGTGGATCTCACTCTCTCTCCCTCGGTCAGGCAGGGCACCCAACACCTCCTGCGCATCACTGGACTGGGTGAGAACTACTGATTCCACAAACCTTTGCACACCTACCCACTGCTGATCCAATAATACCAGTCCATGGTTCAAAATAAGTTTCATATAGTTGGAATATTTAAAAATACCCTATTCTTTTTTGTTTGCTTGCTTGTCTAACCTTATTCATCAAGCGAAAAACATTAAAGTGTTTGAATGCTTCTTTGTGATCTCCCCTAACCCCATGCCTCCTCTCATCCTCCCCTTCCTCCACAGGCGGCATGAAGCCCAACACCCTGGTCTTGGGTTTCTACGACAACTGTTACCCAGAGGACTATTTCCTGCAGGACCCTGCTTTCCGTGAGGACGTGGCGGGCGGTGACGACTTCGGCGTGGACCTGCCGTCGTTGCAGGCGCACTTCCCCCCCGTGCGGCACGCGGAGAGCCCACGCTGCCTGCAGCCGGCTGAATACGTGGGCATCATCTCCGACGCCATCAAGATGGGCAAGAACGTGTGCCTGGGCCGCTACTTCGCCCAGCTGCTGCCCGAGCTGGACGGAGCGGGCGCCAAGGGCAACGGGGCGGGCCAGACGGTCGACGTGTGGCCGTCCGACCTGCTGAACGTCGCCGGCGACGGCGGCGACGCAGACGTCTGCAGCCTGTTCTTGCTGCAGATGGCGTGTGTTCTCAACATGGCCAGCAGGTGGCGACGGGCACGCCTTCGTGTCTTCCTGTGCGTGGAGGCTGAGTCCGGCGAGAGCGGCTGGCTGGCCAGGGAGGAGCGCTTCCGCGAGCTGCTGCACAAACTGAGGATCCGCGCCGCCATCCGCATCGTGCCCTGGGACGCCGTGGCACGCAGGCTGCGCGAGGTGTCGCCCCCTGCTGCCGCCCACGAGGCACTACAAGCGGTCAACGAGCTCCTGAAAGAACACAGCCTGTCTGCTGCCGTGCGCTTCCTCTACCTGCCCCGCCCACCCAACGACTGCAGCCAATCACAGCAGTACCTGACGCAGCTGGACACCATCAGTCAAGGACTTGGACCCACCCTTCTGATTCATGGACTGACCCCTGTTACCTGTACTGAGCTTTAAGTGACATTAAATCATGCATCATATACTTGAATTAAACATATGTGTTCCTGTTGTCGTACGTCGTAACCAAATATCAGAATAGTGGTGCAAAACATAGAAAGCTTTTAGTCCTTCCATGTTTTGGGAATACAGTGTTTCGTGGGACCTCTGAGATTAAATATGGCTAGAAGCTTGTAAATGTTCCACAGAGCTAATCAGCCGCTGGGTTAATCATCATCTCACTGCAGAAGACTGGTCTCCAATTATTGCTTACCTTCTTGTAGTTTGTTTAATTTTGTTCCTGTTTTTAATTTGTTTTAAAGGTTCAACCAGGAATAAATAAGAACTGATGTAGAGGCTGTGAGTGTGGCCACGCTCACAAACATCTGAATAGATTACAGGAAGAGCTTTGTCCCCCAGTTAAGACGAACTTGAACTGCAGAACGTTTAGGGCTGGTGTCTGAAGGACTTTTACCCCTGTGATGCTGCCTCTGTTGTCATGATTACCCTAAACAGCTGTGTGCACGGCAGCAAGCTCGAGCTGACAGTTTGGCTTACACCAAAGTTTCCCTCATTTTGTGCTGTTTATATATGCCTTGAATGTTCAGTGTGGTTGAGTTGTATTTTTTTTTCCCTCATTTCCATTCCTGTTACTGCTCTGTCTTGTTACGCACCATGACACTGTACAGGTTCATGTGTTGTCTGGTATATCTCTGCAAACACACCATGATGGTGTACAGGTTATAGTTTCTCACCTCGGGCTGTTGGGCTGCAGCACTGGTTTTTCCCCCAGACATGATTCATCTCTGGTTGCGTTTTTAAGGGCGACTACATTAATGCCTGTTCAGGAATTCCCTTCCTGTTGGTCCTAAACATACCAGTGTGGGTGGATTAATTTGGGTTGTGGTTGTTGTTGTTGAAAGCTAGCAGTTTACTGCTAAGGGTCACAAGAGTAACGGACAGTTCTGGCCTTCCAGAAATGAGCTGTGTAATTTCTCTTACATTCCTACACAATATATCGATACCAAGTATAATAGGACCTAAATAAGTCATGTAATAAATAAATAAGGTATTTTACTAGTACGATGTTGGATAAAAAGCCATTCATATTCCATTTGGTTGTATTAAGAGTGTAGTCATTTAAAATGTTTTTAAATTCAAATAGTTTAAATGGAGTTAGTTATTCAAAGCATATCAAAAACTAAAGTGTATTATGTATATAATGGTATATTTGCTCCACCCTGTTACTAAAGGTTTGAGTCTAAAATGAAGCAGAGCTGTGTTTACAGGTCTGTGTTCTCTGCGTCTCTTGCTTCTTGAGTCTCTTCCAGGCCGTTCTGAAGCTTACAGGAAGTGGAGGAAGTGGAGGACTGGTCTTTGTGTGCTTCTCGTTTGTTTCTCTCCATTTGTTGGCGTGTCATTTATCATGTAATGGGCATGAAAACAATCTGCTCTGTTTCATTCTGTTAACACAGTGGGGTTGGTTTGCACATCCATATAGGGTTAGGGTTAAGGTTAGGCTTTTTTGTTTCATGGCATGTAAGGTGTGTGTGTGTGTGTGTGTGTGTGTGTTTATCTCTCCATTACTTAATGCTGCCTCTATACACTGCATTTGCAGTTAATGCCAGAACAGACATTTTGACCAAGCGCTTTGGGACAAGTCACAGAAAATGGGTTTTGTGAAGTTGTGCAGTGGTGGTTGAGTTTTTCCTTTCATTACTTTGCTGGTTTATACTCCTGTAATTACAGCATATACACTGAACGTACAAAACCATGACACAGGATGATTACCATCTATTCTGTGGACTTTAATATAATAGGCTTAACATAAATGTGGTACTAAGTTATTTATAATATTGCAAATATCCTCATATGAGAATATCTCATAGGTTATTATATGAGAACATATGTACACATTAAAGAGATTCCATATTTCCTGATCTTTCATGTAGTCCTAATCTTGTTTTTTTTCTTTCCTTCACACACACACACAGAGTGAGACAGCATAATACATCATTTTGCGGTTCTTGAAAACCATTTGAAGTAAAAATATTCAAATAAAAGCACAACAGTGAACTGCTTTTCTACCTTAAAATCAGATCAGACTGCTTGGAGCAGAGTTTAATTAGAAATGTCAGTCACATCAAGTCCTTCGTTGAGTTTGTTTACATGCAGTCACATGACTTCCTCCCTCGGTGCGGCCCTATGTGCCGGCGTGCGGGAGAGCTGCGTATTCAGATTGCATTTCGAACAGAATGTACAAGGTGGTTCTGCAGTTGTATCTTCCACCTACGTCAACTGCAGAACCGGTCATGTAATGAAATCGTGTCAGGACGTGTCGCTGTGGGTTTGGACGTGTGCATCGTTCATGACCGGTGTAGGTAAGGTGTGTGTGTGTGTGTGTGCAGGCAAGGCGTTGTCACTCCTTTTTGCTGTGCAGGCGTGACACCCTCTGAGCGAATCGCTCCATGTGGCGCATGCAGAAGGGAGAGAGTCGGAGCCAGCCAGGGAAGAGGATGGATAGAGCAAAGTGCTGCAGGATGCCAGAGAGGGGAGGGGAGGAGAGGAGAGGGGAGGGGAGAGGAGGGGAGGGGAAGCAAAGAGAGGGGAGGGGAAAGAGGAGAGTGGAGGAATGTCATTCATCTGATAACATCGGAAGCACTATGTTCAGCATGCATGTGTGTATGTGTGTGTATACCTGCAGTGCGTGTGAAAGGCAGCCGCTGGTGAAGGAGCTGTACCCCACGGTGTTGAGAGCTTCTTGGGCGAACGCTGTTGTACTCTTCACCAGAGCATTCACTTTTGCGTTGTGGGTCATGTTAGTGGACACCATAAACGGAGTCACACACTGAAGAATGAAGGAGAGAGAGAGAGAACAGAGAGAGAGAGAGAGAACAGGGAGGAAGAGAGGGAACAGGCAGGGAGAGATTAGAAAATGAATGCTGTGAGGGAAATATAAAATTAAATTAAATAAAAATAAATGAAAAAGCATGTTTGGTTTTGGAGATTTGATGTGTTCCTGTTCTGGAGTGAAAGTACACCTGAACAGTGATTCCACGTGCTCTGTACTCCGCATGTAGAGAACGAGAGAAATATGTCACAAATATCTAAAAGAGAAAGAAGAATTTATTGTATTCATCCGTCACCCAGTGTCAATGTTAAATGTATGTGTGTGTGTGTGTGTATGCCTCTGTGTGTTACCTTTGTGGCTGAGTAGACTGTGAGCATGGGCTGAGGCTGTGATGCTACTTCTGATGATATGTTGATGATAAGTCCTTTACCTCTAAACACACACACACACACACACACACACTCACATTAATCTCAGTGGTTTTGATCTAAAGTAATCTGACATCAGAACAAGAAGGATGAATATGTACCTTTCAACCATCCGTGGCAAAATCAGCCTGCTCATCTACAGAATGATATCAATGTTAATGTCAGAAAAACCTCAGAACACACCCATAATCTCATTTAGCGGGATGATAACATCAATGTCATCATCAGAACCCGCATAATCCCTAATCTCAGTCACCTGATGTTCTTACCTGGGTGACAGACACAACGTTACAGTTGATCACTTCAGTGATTCTCTGAAAAAAACAAACAAAAGGGTCAAAGCCAGCATCCTATCACCCACAGGCTTAGATTCCAATCTTTGACTCGTCTTTGCCAGGTCTGTACCTCACCCTAAACACACCTGAACTTCAGAACAAACATACATACAATCACACGGTCATCAGGGTGGTTCATAAAACACACACACACACACACACACACACACACACACACGTGTACACATATAAACACACATAATAAGAACAGAATATACACTTGTTAAGGGATGTGCTATACTGGGAGGTGCAGTGCTGATCCTGAAACAGCTACTCGTGACAAACTATGCAGCTCTGCAGTACTAATCATGTCACTTTACCTGCTCTGGATCAGGAACATCCAAAAAATGAACCAAAATTCCAGCGTAATTCATACCAACATTATTCACTAGGGAGTGAGACAGAGAGAGAGAGAGAGAGAGACAGAGAGAGAAAGTGAGCTATCTATTGATTCATTTATGGTTTCATTATTTTGTAGACATTTTGTTCACCTCACATAAGTCGTTTGCAAGCATACATGCCACCCCAGACATGCGTTTGTACTTTATTTACTGCATGAATGCTATATATATATATATCACAATAACTATTACAACGTACTATAATGCACTGGTAAGTGTTTAAAGTGGCGAAGTCTGATATATTATTTTGATCAGTAAATTACAATAGATGGAATTTGTGAAGGCCATAACTCCTACAGAAGACTCACTGTACATGTCTGTGATTTGTTGAGATGCCCAGCCACATACAATAAAAAAAATTGGGAATTTTTAGAAGTTGTTTTATATAATGCAGCCATATGATTAAGTATTTCAAAGGCCATCACTGTAATAATTATTAACAAATGATTTACTGATCAGCACTACTGCATGCTGACATGAAAGTACTAGGGTAATGGTGGTATCAACGTACCCTGAAAAAAATTAAAAGCATAGAGCACACCATTAGCTCATCCCCTTTCACCCTTTTTCTCTGTCCCCTCCTCTCTACTGACTCTTCACTGCATTACCCAGAATGCCAATGTCCAGGCCTATGAGTTGCTGTGCAATTGCCGGATAGATGGATTGGTTATCTGTGAAGTCAGCCTGGATAACCCGGGTCTGCCGTTTGTATTTTGACTCTAGAACACACACACACACACACATGCATAGAAACAAACATTAAAAACGTCCTGGATCAGGCTAATCTTTTCACATGAATCTCATCTCAGGACTCTAGTTCTCAGCTGTCTCTGTCTGTGTGTGTAAGTCAAAGAAAAAAAGCCACTCAGATCAGCATGGAACATTTTACAGCATACACTGTTCCTCAGCTCTGAGAGAATGTACTCCTGTAGGCGTCTGTCGAAGCACGTGGTAGGGATGGCCTTACCCGCTAGCTACAGTTCCTACGCAGTGTGACTGTGTGTTTTGTGTGTGTTGGCTTGTTTGTTTTAAGCCTGTCTTTTCCAAGATGTCACTCACCTATCTCTTTGGCAACGACGTGGAGTTTCTCTGACGAACGACTGATGAGAACAACGTCCAGGCCTCGTCTGGCCAGCTAACAAACACAAACACACACACACACACACACACACGCATGTGCACATGAATACATACACACACACACACACACAAAGCATTTATTTATTGGCTTCATGAAGGCACTACTTAGGTCTGTAAACTGAGGCGTTTTATAGAGCAGTCTACAGATCAGGTGGATGGAAATGTGGACCTCCCCCTCTGCCCACGTCACCACTTCTCTTTATGTAAACAGTGTCTTCTGGGAATTTTGAGAAACCGTGTTTTACTCATTAACATGTCTTCTGCGAACACTCTGTTCTGATTTCTTTCTGAAATTAACAACAAAATGTGGACGTGGACATGCTGGTGTGAGTGGGCGGATGTGCTGTTGCAGGGTGGGGGTGCTGGAGCAACACTGTCTCTTTGGACACCAGCTGGAAACATCCGTGTGTATGGAGCAATGTTTCATATCTCAGCGGTTTTCTCGTCCCCTACGCCCTCCCCGCAACAGCGCAAAACTGCTGACCTCGATGGCGTAAGCCCGGCCGATCCCCGCCGTCGCTCCGGTGACCACTGCAGAAAAGGTTAAAAAAAAGTTAAAAAAAACAAGTGAAATTTGCTTAATTAGCAAATTTCCCTCGGGATGAATGAAGTATTCCGCCCATCACGCTGTCATCATCGTGATCGCGGGTCCCCGTTTGCAACAACCATGGGAACAACTTCTTCACAATTTCCCGCTCAATAATTTTCTCCACATCAGGCGACCGTTTGTGCGGGCGTCACTACTTGGCAAATGGCTCGCGCTTTAAACCAAAAATCACGGAGGCCACGATCTGGGATCTGGGCAATGTCCTTTAAATTGGGATAAACCCAATTTGGGGTACAATTTGGGGATAAATTGGGGTACACCACCAATACTATAGTCCAAATCGTAACAACTAAAATCCTATAAGTTATTGGTGCATTGAAATCATAATCGCACGCCAAATGTACGTTTTTGCCCAGGAGAAAAATTCTTTTAATGGCTCACAGGTAAAATGTGTAAAAATTTCTCGCCGTGAAACTCAACTATTCATAGTACTGTTCGTGCCTAGACGTGTCTTTTTACGTTATATTTTGGCATCCGAATACAACTACATAATTAAACTTTTAAGATGCAGATGTTTTTCATAGAACACATTTGTTTACATAAACACACATAAAACGAAAAGTTCAATATAGGTTAGAGTGCTGGTAATGCAATGCAAACCAAGCGGCTAAATGAACCAGATAGCTTTGCTGCTGCCCATTACTCAATCTTCAGTGCATCACAAATTAATGTTCCAGTAAATTATCATTTGACAGCAATAATACGCAGCCCCAGACGTGCTGACTTACCTGCCCATCGCCCGTAACACCTCAAATCCGTTTGCCAAATTCCTGACAGCACATATACCTTAAACCCCTGCGCACATTTCCACGACCACTTCAACAGGTAATAGAGCGCTGTGAAGCCTCCAAGAAGGCACAGAAGTGACGCAAACCAACCGCACTCTGCAGCTTCTTTCATTTCAGCTGTTGCGGGATTAACCAAACCAGTCGAGAAATATTTACTCAGGCTTCAGCGACGCGCAACTTTAAACCGGACCGGAGCCTGCGGCTTCAATAAGACAACAAATCCCTCCCAACGCGTCTGGTATTGGTCAGGAGTACATCGTAGTATGCGGTACCAACAAATCGTAGCAATGAGGTAAAAAGTAACTCCGCCTATTCCTTCAACCCCCCCTCCCCATTCTACCCAATACAAGCGATGCATAGACCTGCTATATTGCTGCCATTCGTTTTAGAGTTTTATTTTCTAGAAAAATAAATAAATAAATAAATAAATAAATAAACAAACAAACGCCAGCTATTTATTTATTTATTTGAAAAATGGTAGAGGCTATTTTGTAGCAACCCCACCATTTTATGTGCACATTTAGTGCCATTCTTGCGTGCGTTCTTTTGATGGGCACATCGTGATGCGCGCGATGTCTTATCTTAATAATCTGCACTTAACACTCGATCGTTTAGAGATACTGCTGGAATGTCGTCTAACGCACAAAACGCACGGCGCCTATATCTCCAAAAACCCTGTTTGGACACTGAATGTGTCTACCCAGGACATTATTATCCAGGACAGACATAACTACACACTTGTCAAAGCTGATTGTGTAACCTTACAGATTCCTGCGTGCGCTGATTGCGCCTGACGGAAGTACAGGTCTTCGAAAACAGTCATGTGCTGATAATGAAAGAACCGTCACGCACTTGCGGATACCCTAAGCACCGATAAACAAAGGGCTTCCCCCAATGCTAAGCCCAAATGAGCTAACGCATATACACTCGTTTGTGTACGCAACAGAGAGAGCACACTCGCAATTCCAAGTCTGGCTTCTTAAACCTGTTTAGATGTCAGTGTTTTAATTTGTATTTGTTTGAACAGTTTATTCATGTTTTGAGTCCTTGGAGCGTTCGAACGCTGTAGGTTGTTTGTTTGTGAAAGGTTATCTAGGCCAAGAGTTGCACAGTGACTATGAAAACAATACGACGTATATTTAAATCTCGTTAAAATATAGACGATCACATCAAATATTTGTTTTTCGTATGCGCCATATACAAACCGTACACCAAACTTCAATCGGATGTTCTGAACGCGCGCAAAACGTCAAGTTCAAGAATGAGTCAATGAGTGACTCTATCTCTTGCAACAGCTAAGTTACTGCAGACAATAAGAAACACCGAGTCCTTAGTACAGAAAGTTCAGTCTCACACTGTGACACATGCTCGTATCATACACTTTAAATGATTCCTTAATGGCTGTTTTAAGCAAAACACCCGCCTATAGCCTACCGTAACTACAGTATTCAAACTATAAATCACACATCTTAGGAAAAAAACGGATAATTGTCAGGATTATTCTAATTAACATTAAGTAAGGTTATACATGCAATTTTTTTAGTAGAAACATTCAGAAATTCAACACATTCACTTGCACTTCATAAAAGTCGTGACCCATATTTGAAAAACTAACAAGATTTATAGGCAAGTGGAATCGTTAACCTACACTATACAAACTAAGGCGATATTATAATGACGTTTTGAAGATGCCCTCTCCATTACAATTTGCAATAGTTCAAGATTCAATTGAAATCGTGATTAATATCATGTCAATCATACGAAACTATAACAGTACACTCTTATAAACACAAGAGGGCAACAACAGCTCATTTTGTGTATTGTATTGTTTTAAGAGAAAGCGAAAGTGTCGAATTGGAGTTCCCCTGAGTTCCCCTGAGTTCCCCTGAACGCTCTGGGTTCCTTCCTCATGTACCAACATAACAGAAACATAGCTACGTTACCGACACAGGGATCGTGTGTGTCTGCGTTTAGCAGACTTAAACGGGGATACAGGTACTGACGTTTTATCTTGAGCACGCAATTCACTGGATCATTTTTTGTGTCAACCGTGATTGTACTATGATATAGCTATTATGCTAAAATAACGTTTTGTATATATGGACTTTAGCATTCATTAGTGTTTCTCATTCCAATTTTAATACTGTCATAATATCTGTAACCGTATAATAATCTGTAGCCGTATGGAATATATTTAATATCATACTACTATTACTAATAATATTATATTATAGAATTAATTTAATCCTGTGAGAGAAAGAAAGTAAAACTAGCCTGCTCACTCTTAGTTCTTTAGTCATTTACCCCTCCCCCTCCTTTATCAATTTACTCTAATAACTCTCTCACTCCTTTACTCTAATCACTCTCTTCTCTCACTCCTTTACTCTAATCACTCTCCTCTCTAATCACTCTCTTCTCTCACTCCTTTACCCTAATCACTCTCCTCTCTAATCACTCTCTTCTCTCACTCCTTTACCCAAATAACTTGCCTCTCACTCCTTTACTCTAATCACTCTCCTCTATCAGCCCCTTACACTAATCACTCTCCTCTCTCACTCCACTACAGCGGTAGGATCTACACTAGAAGGATCGGAATCATGAGCCAATGCGTACCTGAAACAGCTGCAAAGGTAGGCCAGCCTCTAGGACATCAGAAAATCAGACACCATGTCAGGGTGTCTAATTAAGCACCGTGGCAGGGGGTCTGATTTAGCACCGTGGCAGGGGGTCTGATTTAGCACTGTGCCTGATTAACTGAGACTGAGGTAGTTGTCCAAGGCTATAGGATCCAGGTTCTGTCCATGTTTGTCAAGATTAATTCAGCCATTCTGGGGGAGTGATGTGCCTCACTGGATGTTATTTGAAAGCATGTTGGTGATGTTTGTGTGTGTATTTTTGTGTGTTTGACCTGGGAGGTTGTGTTGGACCTCCAACTGAACCTTAATAAAAATTAGAACAGCTAAAATTCTTCTGAATAGGCCAGCAGTCAACTTTTTCCTGTTTTGTACATCTACTACCATTGTTCTACACCCACTAATGTTCTTCTGCGTTCTACTTCCAATGATGTTATCTTGAGTTAAAACATTGACCTGGTATGACATTGGGCCTAACGTTTTCCTCTCCCCTTTCCCCAGTGTCCACGCTGTAAGGGGTCAAACGTGGCAAAGCTGGACAGGCAGCGGGCCGTGTGCCGTTCGTGTTCCAGATTGTTCCATGGTGTGTACTACTTCTGCTGGGTGTGTCGGAGGGAGTGGCCCAAAGCCACGGCTGAGAATGGCTTCGCCTGCTCACTGCCCAACTGTGCCCTCCGCGCCGCATTGCTCTCCGACAAGCTCATCATGGACCCCAAAAGCTCGGCCAGAGGCTGCCCCTTCTTCAGGGCCTGTCCGAAATGCAACGCCCTGCTCACGCACGACGGGCGAGGATGTCCCAAAATTGTTTGCCCTCGATGCTGCACAGAGTTCTGCTTTCGCTGCCTTCGTCAGAGATGCTTTGGAGATCTTTCATTTTGGGGCATGCTGCCACATGAGCACCATCTTGAGCCATGCACTATAGTGGACAACAGCAGGAGTCTGACAGCCGCTGATATGCCGGCGAGCTGAGCTCCAAGAACTCTGCTGCAGGGTAGATCTGGAGCTCAAGCACAGGGTCTCGCTTGCACAGCAAGTCTTCTGAGATGGCAAATATCTAAAATAAAAAAAAATTGGGTTCATGCATGAATTCTGTTTTCAATCAAATCAAAACTAATTTCTGTTCTACTTTTTTATACTTAGTTGTTATTGTGATTGTCTCCAGCCTGAAAGGTTTCTACTGTATATATACATTATATAATCCCTGTATGAAAATCAAGTTTGTAAATAAAACTGTTAGGAACATGGATGATGCACATTCAATAAAAAATGTTAATTAAATATAAACTGAACCTCAATTGATTATCATTCCTTAAACATTTGAAAGTTTGATAAAAAATGTTAAAATGCTTAAAGTGAAGAAACAATACCCTTTGGTTGAGTGTGTCTACCAACACAACAAACAAAACTTAAAGACTGAAAAAGCTGAAAAAACACATAAAATGAAAGACATTCCCAATGTCAGTGCTGGCTGTGCGGAGGGTGTTAGGAGAGTGGGCGTGGTCTGGTCCCTGGAGCGAGACCGCCACGATGGCTGCCCGGTCTCTCTCACAGAGCAACAGTCACCCATCGGTCTCTCTTGCTGACCTCTGCTCTGGTGCTGCTTCAGAGAAGGGTTATGACCTTGTATAAACACCCCTGAAGGTCAAAGTGTCAGGTCTAAATCTAGTAAGTATCTGTTTTGGAGCTGAGCTGGATTAGGCTTCCTTCTTCCTGACTCTTCTTCCTCCTCACTGAGGGTTATACTCACGCTCTTTCATACTCCATCTTGTGTTCCTTCTTACACCCTCTCTCTCCTTACCTCTAGCTTTCACTCTGTTCAAGAGGCAACATACAGGCATTCTACTTGGATCTACAGATGCCAGACTCCAGTCCTAAGCTCACTGGTTCTTGATCTTTGTATGTGAATATGTGTATGTGTGTGGGTTTGTTTGTCTTCATTTGTGTGTCTCACAGCCAATGCAGTCCAGTTGGTTTAATCTGATTAATCAGCTTGGGCAAGGCTGTACTGATTTTCACTCTACAAGCCTCTTATCATTCACCAGCAGAGAGGGAGAAAGAGAGAGAGAGAGAGAGAGATGATGGGAATCCTCACAGCCTGATTAAGATTTCCCACCAATGGCTCTTACTCACTTTGCCCTTCCACCTTCTTTCTTGCTCTCTCTCTCTCTCTCTCTCTCTCTCTCTCTCTCTCACTGAATGTCTCCCCTTTCCATATAGCCAGTTCACTGCTGTCTCTTGTCCTCAAAAGATCTTCTCTTGGTGCACACTCTGCAGCCTGTGGCTGTATCATCACCATTAAAGCATTCACTCTCACACGTGATGCATTACTGTGCTTGACTGTGAGCTGTGGCCAAGCCAAAGATTCAGAAAAACACTGGTGAACAACCTTAACGAGGTCAGATCTAGTGTCACCAAAGCTCTTCTTCTAAACCTCAGTGTTATTTCAGTCCACCACTGGAGCAGCTCGAAGTGCAAAGATATGGATTGTACCAGGTTTGAGGAGCACCTGCTGAGCTCATGGAGGTTTACAGCAGGTTGTTATGTTACCCAGAGCTTAAGACCTGGTAGTCTATTGGTTCCTGAGTAAAAAGCTAAATGTACCTGTTGGGTCTAAACAGATTGATATGAATAGAGCAGATGGATTTAGCACCTGACTGCTCCTTGGATAGAATAGAGGAAAGGAGTCTTTAGAATCAGTAAAGTTAATGGATCCATTGATGGAGTCTACAGCCTTTCTCATCAAAAATATGTTGCTTATCCAAAGATTGTTCTACCATGTAAGCCTGCTCCCAGCATACTTCTGCCTTTTCAACTCACTCTCTCTCTCTCTCTCTCTCTCTCTCTCTCTCTCTCTCTCTCTCTCTCTCTCTCTCTCTCTCTCTCTCT
>JAOXYF010000003.1:1761980-1772756 GCA_028565775.1 Sternarchorhynchus goeldii | reverse complement strand
CTCTCTCTCTCTCTCTCTCTCTCTCTCTCTCTCTCTCTCTCTCTCTCTCTCTCTCTCTCTCTCTCTCTCTCTCGCACACACACACACACACTAAGTTAAAGGTAATTTACTGAGTATTTGGTCTGGATTAAGGAATAAAGAAGGTCGAAATGGAGCCAGTGTTCACCTGCCCCTCCTTTCCCTTCCACCTTTTCACTCTCTCTCTCTCGCTCTCACTCTGTCTCTCTCACTCTCTCTCACTCTCTGTCTCTCACTCTCTCGCTCTCTACCACTCTCTCTTCCTCTCGCTGTGCATATCTAACTTGTTAAATCTCCATTTTTCAGTAAGACCTAGGGCTCAGTGAAGGGCTCTTCCTCATGAAGGCACCTTGGTTTGGGATAAGACCCAGTCCACAGTGCAGCCTCTTCCCTTTTGTTTTTATGCAAACCATTGAATGAAGATATAGTCAATAAACATTCTTTTTCTAAACTGTTTCTTAACCTCAGTTGATGCAACACTGTTCAACAATTCTTTGAATTTTGAACCCCTTCTTTGTGGAATCTAATTTTTTTTGGGGGGGGGACTGGAACAGCAGACTCCTCTTGGAATTGTGGCAACTACTTCTACTTCAAACCCTCTCATGGATGATCCACCGCAGAAGAACTTCAGTTAGACACAACGCTCCAGGTTGGATGGATTCTCTTCGTACATTATCATGCTTTATTTACAGCCTTAAATCTGAAGTATGCTATGTAATCTCTCAGTACTACATAGAATTTTTTGAGTTAATTCTTTTAGTCTTAAATATCAGAGATTATTAGTATGTTATTTTGTATAGATCTTAACTGCCATAGAGAGCTAATATGTTGCCCTTTAAGATTGCATTCTTTGGATTCTGGATTAAGATGGCATCCCCTGCATTCTGGATTAAGATAGCATTCCCTGGATTATAGCAGCTCACTGGTTAAAGCACTTGACACCTAGTAGTCAGAAGCTTGCTAGTTCAAGCCCCATCTCTGCCAAGTTGCCACTGTTGAGTGCCTGAGCAAGAATCTTAACACTCAAGATGTATAAAGTCATGATTGTAGGTTGATTTGGATAAAAGTGTCAGCCAAATGCCATAAATATCAAACTGATGCTAACAAAGTTTATATGCTGTGCTTTGGATGCAGGAGATGATGTCAGCATGCATTGTCTGTCATACATAGATGTGTCAGGACAGTTTTGTGACAAGAATATACAAATAGAATCAACAGTAAATCTGTGAGCTACTGTGAATATAAACAATGAAATGTTTTGAATATGTCAGTGTAAATGTTGCTTATTTTTCTTCTTTGAAGTATGGGTGTTACACTGCCACTTTGATAATCCTTAATTCAGGAAATTCTTAAACTCATAAATTATTTTCGTATTGCATGTTTAGATTCCCAAGACACCACCCTGCGTAAGATGTTCTAATTGGTTTCTTTATCTTCAGTTATCTACATATTTTGGCATACAAGTGTACATAACAAAATAACAACCTACTTCACCAGCTGTAACTGTAGATACATTGTGGTAACCATGATGCAGAAATGTAAACCAAATGATATGGATGAGACTATGTGGGGGAGGCAGGAGAAAGGCTGTATTTCTGATCCAGTGAAAGGCATGTTTTCTCTGGGGCAAGTGAACCAGAGCAGGAACCTGGCTAAACTCTCACGACAGGTGTAAACAGGAATGAATCCTCAAGTTATTCAAGTATCAGTTGAGATCTGGAAAGAGACTTCACCAGACCTGTGGCTCAAGTCGGGGTGAACCAAGGACAGGAGAGAGAAGAAAGAGAGACAAAATGAGAGAGAGGGGGGTGTGGACTAAAAGAAAGAAAGGAGGACAACAAAGAAAGTGTGAGAGAGTGTGTTTATGTGAGTGTAACAAAGAAAGAATAAAAAAGAGAGAGTACAAAACAGATAAGTGGAAGGACAAAACAAATGGCTCTAGAGAGTCAGAAAGAAAGAGTGAAAGAGAAAGGGAGTGAGAGATTGTGCTGTAAAGGGGTGAAGGATGTTAAACTTTGGCTCAGGTGTGAATTGTGACGCGTCTGCTCTATGTCCAGCTGCTGTGTTGCAGTGTTTACATTTCCACATGTTTCCCCGTCTCTTACCTTTCTCTCTTCCTGATGTCTCTGTTGTAATGTAAACCATAAAAACACACCAAAAACACAACAATACAAAATACATACTCAGACTCACAGTATTCCTTCTTTCACAATCTCTCTGACATCCCCTGACATCTATCAGGAGAAAAAAAAATGGCCCTCCACAGAAACTCTATCTTCCTCTGGCAATCACACCATCCACGATGGCATCTGGAACCTTCCACAGAACATGTGAGACAACTTAAAGAAACCCCCTGCAAGGACCGCAAGAGCCTCCGCAACACAGCGGACAGCGACCTCTCCTGTTCAAGTGGGATACTGCAGTACCACGGCTCGTGGGCCCCGTGGATCCTGCTGCCTCTGCTCATGCTCTCCCTCTTGCCTCATGAGGTGAATAGCACCACCTTCAGGATTGCTGTGGTGGGGCCCTGGACATGTGACCCCATGTACTCCAAATCCCTGCCAGACGTGGCAGCACGGTTGGCAGTGAGCCGCATCAACAAGGACCCTCGGCTGAGCCGTGGCATCTGGTACGATTACACGCTGGTCCACGAGGACTGCCAGACGGCGAGGGCGCTGGGCCGCTTCGCTTCGCTTCAGGGCTACGCTTCGGCCTTCCTGGGCCCAGCCAACCCAGGGTATTGCACCGCCGCCGCCCTGCTGGCCGAGCACTGGAACGTGCCCCTGCTGCCATGGGCGTGCCCAGGGGTGGGGATGGGGCCCGACGCCGGCTCCTCCCCCCGCGTGCTCAGGCCCCTGCCGCTGGCGTCTCACGTGCTCTTTGCAGTGCTGCGGTTCTTCCGCTGGGCGCACGTGGCTGTGGCATCGGAGGAGGGTGAGCTGTGGGAAGCCACAGCACGTGAGCTCGCCGCCTCCCTGCGCGTCCTCGGGTTGCCCGTGCACACGGAGGTCACCGTCAGGCCACATGGTGGGGACCCTCGCTGGGCCCTTGAGAAGATCCGCTCGGCGGACCGCGTGAGAGGTAGGTGCAGCGCTCTAAAAAACTGCCAAGATGGAGATGGAGCTTTGTATTCAATTAATTAATTACTCTCTTAGAGTTCACAAACAAGTAGAATTAACTGTGCGTCTGTGTGTGTGTGTGTTTGTGTGTGTACATCCTCTGGTGTGGGTATGTGTCCTTTGTGTGTCAATATGTGTGTGTGTGTATATGTGTGTGTGTACAGTGGTCATCATGTGCATGCAGTCTGCCCTCACAGGCGGTGAGGTCCAGCACACACTACTCACTACAGCAGCACACATGCGCATGGTGGACCGCGGCTACGTCTTCATCCCGTACGACACGCTGCTCTACCCGCTGCCATACAGGAACGTCAGCTACGCCGCGCTGGCCGAGGACGCGCAGCTCCGGAGGGCCTATGACGGCGTCCTCACCATCACCATGGAGCAAGGGGAACGGAACTTCTATGAGGCCTTCAGGGAGGCACAGGAGAGGCAGGAGATACGCAGCACTGCCCAACCTGAACAGGTGAGGCTTTGGGGGGAGGTGGAGCTGGGGGCGGGGTTATGGCACACTTTGCCCAGTTCTTGTGACTGGGAATGATGAATTATGCAGGTGCAACTGACATACTGACATGGTTACTGGGACAGTTCTGATAGCTTAGAGTGTGCAGTCACGTCATGGGAACAAAAACGCTATCCCAGAGATGCAGTATAGCTCTGAAGAGCTGTACAGCCATGCTTGCTAATATGCTAACAAACTAATATCCCTACTCTCGTCACCATGTTTAAGTTCTCACTCAGCTCCTTTGGGAAAAGGCAGGTTAATACTTTTGTCCTGTATTACAAAAAGGTGTTCAAACTGCAGTGAAAACTGTTTGTAGTATTGTTTGAATGTAGTATGATAGAAGACTCAGGTCCTGCTGTGCTTTACACACCCCTGAATTGTATGCAGTCATATCACCTAAAGAGCGACAAATCATCTGATTTGCTGAATGGACTTTTGGCAAGAAGTCCTTGGTCTTTAATCTTTGCTTAGCAAAGCCTGAGTTCTGGGATCACAGCTTGTATTGCAACACACTGGTGTTCTTGTTTGATTGTCTGTGCTGTTATATAGAGCAGATGCTTATTGAAAACAACAGCTCATACATGAATTTCAGAGTTTGGGAGTATAGTTAGGAGTAATATTACAGTGAAAATTTGGTGTGTGAATATTTCACAATGGAAGAGAAAGTGCTGCTCTGCCTCGACCTCACCACACAGTCGACCACACAGTCGTCTCTCTCTGGACAGCTTTGGTTTTTTGTACCTGCTCGTTTCTATGACGACTGTGGTCACTGAGGCTGTACTTTGTAAAGATCTGTCTCTGCTGTGGATCTCTGACCATTCTGCTCATTCGTGTTCTTCCCTATAGATGAACTTTAGACTGAGTTTTGGTGTCACTGTCCCAGTGTTCCAGACAGGTTTCTTTGCTCAACTCTGACTGGTCTGTGTTCAGCAGTGCTGGACAGGTCAGTAGTTCAGTAAGTCTCAGTACCAGTTGACAGAGGGGACGGGGTTTAGGGCTGAAATGCTGGATTGTATTTTCATTACAGGAATTTAGATGCAATCAAAATTTTAAAGATTTGTTCATGAATTGGTATAATAAATGGAAATTGGGGCGTAATTCTGTTCTGCATGCATTGGTGTTTTCTACAGAATTTTGCATGGCAGGCCTGGACTGGCCATCGGGAGTAGCAGGAGATGACCCGGTGGCCTGGCCTTTTGGCTGGCCTGGATGGCCAGGGTAGATGATGTTACAGCATATGACGAACTAAACAGCACAGCTTGGGGAATACACACTGTCTCTGCGGTCCTGTTTCATGAATGGAGTCTTCCTGCACTGACGTAGCATGTGAAAAAAAAAAACCTCTCATTATCCGCTCACACACATACAATAACGCTGATGAGTTTGATCTTATAGCATCTTAGAAATGAATAAGAAGATAAGAGAGAAAGAATAAAATAGCACTTGAAGAAGAAGCTAATTTATTCAGCAAGGACGCAATAGTTCAGTCATGAAGGAACGGTTTCATTCATTTAAGATCGCTTTGGTGTTTTGAAGCCTATGACACTTTAACATTGATTAGTTACAAATTAGCAGTTAAATATTCATATTTGATATTTCATTGTGCAGCCTACTCAGAAAATATAAATACTCCTATAAGTACAGTTTTCCTAATCAGAACATAGATTTTTGTTTAGTTGTTTAGATTCCAAAGATATGTTTTAATGCTAGCGAGTACCATGAGACAAGCATTGTATGTAACAAGTTTGGATCTGATTAAGATGGGTTTTTAATTTACATTTTTATGTCATAGCTGTGAGAGTGTGAGCATGTATCAGTCCTTTATCCTGGCATGTTCTCTACCCTGGACTTCTGTCCCAGTCCAGCCCTGCTGAATGGGGTGTTTGTCCCATCTAGTGTAGTCCCGTTTACTGAGTGGATCACATACCTCACTTCCATACAGTTCAACAGGTATGAATTTGTATTCGCAGAAAATCGTTTACTCCCAGATCAAAGTTTCCCCAAGGTGCTGATTTTCAACCCGAGGTAATCAAAATGCAAAGAATGCTTTAGGGTGGTGTTACACAGAGTGTGATATTGAGACCTGTTTTTGTTTTTTTTTTTTCTCTTGAAGGTAACAACTTTGCTTTAGTCCAGATTGAACGTCAGTGCTCAGATTTGGTCCAGTTACTGCTGGAGCACTTGTTCTGTGAGGTACAGAAGCAAGTCCAGAGGCTGCAGAGTGTTCCAGTAACACCTTTAACTCATTTCTATAAATACTGGACATGTTTGGAATCATGTTTGTAAAGCTGCAGCCCTGACTCACCCCATGCCACTGAGTGAAGGGTTCTACTCTTTTGCTGTCTAGTGTAATTCCATATTCATTATTGAAACATATAGATTTGATGATGTATACTTTACCTCCTACACCACATGGTAGAATTAGATAAAATATGGTAAATAGAATTAAAAATTAAATCTTTGGAGGATATGCTGTTTAAAATATATAGGCTGTAAATATGATCCATAGTGCTATGATTAGGTAAAAAGCTCATTTTACTCAAAACACTATATTTGGTTAGAAAAACTGGTATTGCATAATTAATAATAGCGCAGAAACTCCGTTTTCTTTCATTTCTTCTCACAGAAAGCATGGCCACATGTTCTTTGATTTTAGGTTTAGGAGTGTTCTTTTAGCGTTTTCTTAGCTATGCCGAAGACTTTCTTAGCTATGTCTTAGTCATCTGTGTAGCAACATACATTTTAAATGTTTGGCTCCAGCTTTTGTTGCAAAAGTTATTTCTAGTTTACCTGATAAGCTACCAGTAAATGAGTGAACGAATGAACTGTTTGTCACGGGAAGCCCTGAGTGGAGCCTCAAAATGGAGGCAGGAATTTCGAGCACGAAAAAAAAGACGTTTATTCAGTTTCGCTTTCACAGCGTGAACCAGCAACTTTAAACGGACAGGCGTATACCCGCAGCTATAAAGACCGACGAAGACCGACAAACGTTCAGTGACATGCACGCACTTAAATACGCTCATCCTTAACGAGACACAGGTGAAACGAGTAACGCTAACGAACAGCCACAAAACCTACAACAAGCACCACGCCTACGACACAGCGACGCACACACCGGCACACACCCACACATACAGCAGACACGACACACGAACACACCTCTACACAGACACGATTCAGGGGGAGGAGGCCAGGGCGGCCACCGTGACACTGTCATAAAATGAATAACTATATACAGGTGTTGTATATAAAATAAGAATATAATTAAAAAGTTTATTTATTTCAGTAATTCCATTCAAAATGTGAAACTTGTTTATTATATCCCTTCATTACACACAGACTGATATATTTAAAATGTTTATTTCTTTTAATTTTGATTATTATAACTGACAATTAATGAAAATCCCAAATTCAGTATCTCAGAAAATTAGAAAATTGTGAAAAGGTTCAATATTGAAGACACCTGGTGCCACACTCTAATCAGCTAATTAACTCAAAACACCTGCAAAGACCTCTAAACGGTCTCTCAGTCTAGTTCTGTAGGCTACACAATCAAGGGGAAGATTGCTGACTTGACAATTGTCCAAAAGACGACCAGTGACACCTTGACCAAGGAGGGCAAGACACAAAAGGTCATTGCTAAAGAGGCTGGCTGTTCACAGAGCTCTGTGTCCAAGCACATTAATAGAGAGGTGAAGGGAAGGAAACGATTTGGTAGAAACAAATGTTACAAGCAATAGGGATAACTGCACCCTGGAGAGGATTATGAAACAAAACCCATTTAAAAATGTGGGGTAGATTCACAAAGAGTGGACTACAGCTGGAGACGGTGCTTCAAGAACCACCACGCACAGATGTATGCAAGACATGGGTTTCAGCTGTCGCATTCCTTGGGTCAAGCCACTCTTGAACAAGAGAGCATCAGAAATGTCTGGCCTGAGCTAAAGACAAAAAGGACTGGACTGCTGCTGAGTGGTCCAAAGTTATGTTCTCTGATGAAAATAAATTTTGCATTTCCTTTAGAAATCAAGGTCCCAGAGTCTGCAGGAAGAGAGGCACAGAATCCACGTTGCTTGAGGTCCAGTTTAAAGTTTATAGTTTGGGGTGCCATGTCATCTGCTGCTACTGGTCCATTGTGTTTTCTTAGGTCCAAGGTCAATGCAGCCGTCTACCAGGAAGTTTTAGAGCACTTCATGCTTCCTGCTGCTGACCAACTTTATAGAGATGCAGACATCGTTTTCCAACAGGTCTTGGCACCTGCACACAGTTCCAAAGCTACCAGTACCTGGTTTAAGGACCATGGTATCACTGTTCTTAATTGGCCAGCAAACTCGCCTGACCTTAACCCCATAGAAAATCTATGGGGTATTATGAAGAGGAAGATGTGATACGCCAGACTCAACAATTCAGAAGAGCTGAAGGCTAGTATCAGAGCAACCATAACACCACACCTGCTGCAGTAATCCAAGCCAAAGGAGCCCCAACTAAATATTGAGTGCTGTACTTCTTATGTTCATATATCTTAGTTGGCCAACATTTCCTAAAATCATTTTTTTTGTATTGGTCTTAAGTAATATTCTAATTTTCTAAGATATTGAACTTGGGATTTTCATTATTTGTCAGTTATAATCATCAAAACAAAAAGAAATAAACATTTGAAAGATATCAGTCTGTGCGTAATGAATGAATATAATATACAAGATTCACTTTTTGAATGGAATTACTGAAATAAATAAACTTTTCATGATGTTCTAATTGTATGACCAGCACCTGTATTAGCATAGTCTCATTAGCCAAGCACATAAGTTTAGTAGCTAATTCATGTAAATTTAACAAGCTAGCTAGCTGTGTAATGTTGTGCTCTCTCTCCCTCTCTCTCTCTCTCAAGGTATCCCCATTCTTTGCCTCCATCTACAACATGCTGTACTACACAGCCATGGTGGTGGAGCAGACCCGAGTGGTGGGTGGTGGCCGCTGGGTGACGGGTGACTCCTTGGCACAGAGTGAGGGCGGCTTCGAGTTCACAGGCTTCAACCAGCCACTGTGGGCGGGTGGTGCGGGGCAGGGCATGCAGGCGCGCTATGTGGTGCTGGACACGGATGGTGTCGGATCCACCCTGCACCGCACACACATCCTGGAGGCGGGGCACACCGATGGCGGGGGCGGTACCCTAAAGTACATGGGGCGGTCCATCCACTTTGCGGGGGCATCGCCCGGCAGCGACGCCACCTGCTGGTTCAGCAGCTACGTGGCCTGCAGCGGCGGTACGGAAAATAGGGGTGGGGCAGTGTCATGGCCGTCGCGTTATTTATGAGCCAAAGACAGCATGGAAGTCAGCCAATTTTAAACGTGCAGGGAGTGTTTGGGGGCTGATTAAAAGCTGCTCAAAATGACAGTTACACTTTCTTTTCTGTGGCAGGTGTGGATGGACTCACCTTCTTCTTCCTCTTCATTCTCTTCTGTGCTTTTGTGGCTGCAAGTGTTTTCCTCTACCATATGAAGTAAGAGCATGTTACGTTGTTGTGTTATGTGTTAGATGTTACCGTGGTTGCTGCTCACTGTTTGATCAATCACCTTATGGCACTATCATGTCGTATAATAAAAGGTATAAGTGGGGAAATGGGATGTGTTTGTGGGTCAGAAAGGTGGAAGTAGAGAGTTTGTAGTTCATTGATGGTGGCATCTTCACACCTGTGTCCTTCAAAAAGTTCAGTTCTTGTACTCCCTGTACAAGGAAGGCATAACAGTGATTCTCTGTGGGAATCGCCCATGTGCTATGGATGCAATAGACAGATGTCTTCTTGAAAACAGCTAGTTAATGAAGAGGCCGATGGTGTATGCTAGTGCTTTTCTTTCATCTGTAGGAAGTCAGGGCAGGTGGGCATCGTGGGAATGTTTGGAGGTGAAGCAGGCGGAGGTCCCTCTAAGATAGTCCTCACACTGGATGATCTTGTCTTCATCAACACACAGCTAAGCAAGAGGGTTTGTAACAGCTGCCTACCAGTGACTCTCTGCCTTGGCTTATCTCACTGTTCTTCTTTCCCTCTCTCTTTTGCTACCTTTCTTTTTCTTTCCCGCTCTCTCCCTCTATCTTGTTCTCTCCATCTTTCTTTCTCTTTCACACCCCTCATCCATCTTTCTATCTCTTCCACCGCTCTTGCGCTGCCGTTTATGCTCTCCTCTCTCCTTGTTCATGGTGTACTGACGTTCCTCCTTTGGCTCACTCTCTTTAACACCTTAATCTTTGAGGCTGTCTATCTGTACGTCTCTGTCTGTCTGCAGAAGCTGAATGAAGACAGTGCAGTGAAGGGTGAGTTAGATGAGAAGACCCCTCGCCACTCTGTCTCTGGACGTAGCTACATCACATCCACTCCTGAAAGCTCCAACGTGGCTGTGTTTGAGGTGTGTGAATGTGTATGTGAGTGAGAGAGTGAGCAGTACAGTGTCTTTGTCTATGGGATACGTTTGTAAATTAATTTCACAATACCCCGTTGCACTCCAAAGACCTGTCGGTGTTTCCAGTCTGCTCGTTAAAGTATGTTGTTATTGGTATTGAAGTGGGTGTGTATTTTTCATATTATAGTGTGTGCTGCTTTGCAGGGTGACTGGGTGTGGCTGAAGAAATGTCCCACTGGAGGATCCTTCTCGGATGTCACTGAGAACACACAGGCTGTCTTCATTAAGGTGAGAGAAAGTGAAACAAGTAATGACAAAGCATAATCAAATAATGACTTAATAATCAGTGAACAATCATCTGAGCGCAAGGACAATAGGGAGAGGAACAACCACAGGATACATCAAGAGAATGAGTAAAGGACTTTAAATGAATTCAGCAGGATTACCCCCTCCACCCATCTCTCTCTCTATCCCTCTCTCTCTCTCTCTCTCTCCCTCCATCTCCCTCTCTCTTCAGCTGAGGGACATGCGTCAGGAGAACCTGAACCTGTTCCTTGGCCTCTTCCTGGACTCTGGCATATTTGGCATCGTCACGGAGCACTGCACACGGGGCAGCCTGGAAGACCTGCTCAGAAACGAGGAGATGAGGCTGGATTGGATGTTCAAGTCCTCCCTACTCATGGACCTGGTTCGGGTTAGGCCCTTACACCCACACCCACAATGAGGAGATAAGGCTGG
>JAOXYF010000003.1:1756980-1759480 GCA_028565775.1 Sternarchorhynchus goeldii | reverse complement strand
TAAGAGCCCCTGGTTAGGGCTGCATCATCATAACATATGAATAACAAGCAAAGTATGCAATAGGGGGCATTACTCTGTGACAAAAAATAACCTTAACTAATCATTTTAACTTTATTTAAAATTTCCACATAGCTATATCACATATGTGATAGAGAATAATAAGATCAGAAACATACTGGCCCTGAAACTCAAAAGATTTTTGCAACATGATACTAAACAAATAATGAAACTGATATACGGTGATTAGTTTAATCACTGTACTTCATGGGAACCCTTTCCCTGAACTGAAAATTCAGTATTTTAAGTGTTTGACTTGGTAATGAAATTTTTCCTTTGCATAATATGTATGTCACAGTAGAAGCATGTGCAGGAAAACAAAACAAATGGAAGCAAATGCAGGTCTCCAGCTGAAGAAGTGCATGAAAAAACGAACATACAAGTGCATGAACTAACATAAAACCCACAACGTGGGTATTGCCTGTTTGGAGACACAGTAACAATGAGACCCACAACAATGACCGGCAATAATCACAAAAGAAAACACCATATAAATAGACAGAAACATAATAACTACCCTCGGGTAACAAACGTACTGATAGGTGTAATAATTAGACGTAACAATTAGTGGCAACAGAACAAACAAACAGCAGACTTGATCACTGCTGCTGCCACCGGGAAGGGGTTTCCGCTCAGTGACGATACAGTTGAAGTAATAACTATTTTTGCAACATTGTGAGGAAAAATATTGCTAAATGAAACAATTACAGCTAAATCTGCAGTATACAACTCCAATGAAAAAGCTCCCTAGCAAATTAGCAGCTAAACGAGTGGCCTAGCTAGACACGTTACACCCGATTGTAAAACTGTATCAACAATTCAAGTGAACGAGGAGTATAATAATGATGGGTAAACTCAAAACTATAAAATGTTAAACTTTTGTACTATTAATGTAAAGTCCTATAGTTGAACAACTTTGAAATTCATGAACAATTCATAAAAAGTAATGTATAACGCACGTAAAGAAAATGACGCTGGATAGGAATGAGCCGTAACATCTGCAATGTTTAAAAAAAAAAGCCTCAAATCTTCAATTCATGTGTAAGAGGAGTATTATGTTCGAAAGAATGAAGAACTGGAGGCAGGCTCTCAGGAACGATCAATTGTGAAACAGTTCTCATTAGTACAGAAGAACAAATCACACTTGATGTATTTTTTTCCCCTTACATCCTGGTCTTTTGCATCTTGGCAAGCTGCTTGTATCAATCATCAGTGGCAGCTGTACTGCTCCACACTGCCCAGCACTGGCTGTGGTTTAAACCTTTTGACAGGAGATACAAACTGTCCGCACTCTATCCGCACTCACATCTCACACCTCACTGAGCCGCTGAGCCTCTGATCACCATGGCAAGCCTTCAAATCAAGAAACTGGAGATGTTACCTGCCTAAGCATACGTACAACTATTCTGTTTTTAAAGATATAAGTTTGATTTTAACTGGTGGTGATCGAAATATTAAAAGTGCCAATAAGAATTTGAAAATCTGTAATGTGAAATTCCAGCATTCAAATGAATAATTTGTTAACCTTTACACAGCTGTTTAACATTAAATGTTTCAGCATTGAAACAGCAATTGACATGCCAGCTGGGTTAATATAATACTTGGAGTCGCCAAGTAAATGAAACAAGTAAATGAGTTTTATAAATCATCTCAGAAGTTAACGTCTTCCAAAATATCTATTCTGAAGCAGAGAAAATAACAGTTGTCCAACTGCCTTCCAATATAAAGAGAAGCCATGCACCTAAACCAGCTTTTAACCTTTATACAGGCAGAAAGTTCCAGTAACTAAGAAATACATGACATCATAAAACTAAACCTTAGATGAAATTTGGCGTGAAGTTTCTAGAAGATCACAATGATTGCTATGTATCTAGCCAGAAAGTGCCTTCAGATCTACACACCACTGTTTTTGCCTCCTTCATGAGAACTGCACATTTTAAGGATGGTGCCCATCCCAGACAACATCCAGTTAGCTGCCTCATCCAATTAGCTGCCTCATCCAATTAGCTGCCTCATCCAATTAGGCAGCTGCTTCTCAGCCCTATCCCCATTACAACAAAGAAGCCTTGGCTGCAGTGGTGGAGCACTGTTCAGTGTCCATGCCAGATTGATCATGTGCACGGGTCCTGTATTGTCCAACCCCGTAAAAAATGTCATCTACTGTACTAACTGCAAACATTTATATGAATCATAGAAGTGGTAGTAACATTTCATATGCAGTTTATGCGGTTAGTGGTTGGTGTGATGGGGATATGGCTGGTGGATTAAATATCTAAAATATATGTGTGTATATTATGTATAATAATATACATCATATATAATCGCTTATCCCAAGTATATGCTGCTATTAATTCCTTTATCAGAGTTGTACTGTGTGTGTGTGTGTGTGTGTGTGTGTGTGTGTGTGTGTGTGTGTGTGTGTGTGTGTGTGTGTGTGTGTGTG
>JAOXYF010000003.1:1728161-1755520 GCA_028565775.1 Sternarchorhynchus goeldii | reverse complement strand
TATATACATATACATACATATGTACATACATACATATGTACATATACATGTACATATAAATATCTATACCTATATACAAGTATAGAGAACACAGTGATAGTACACACAAACACACACACACATATATATATAAAATATTTAGAGAGAGAGAGAATGTACATATGAATATCTATACCTATATACAAGTATAGAGAACACAGTGATAGTACACACACACACACACACACACACACACTTGCACACATGCGCAAAATACCCCAAACAGTAGACATACGCACATTTTGATATTGATATGCATGTTGATATTAACTAACTCTCTCTCTCTCTTTCTGTCTGTCTCTTCCTGACCAGGGTAAAGGATTTGAGGAGACATACTGGTTGGTAGGGAGGGATGGGTTTACCAAGCCTCTCCCTATTCCCCCAGACCTTACCCCAGGGTAAGACAAACGAGTGCTATCCCTCTCTTCTGTTGTTCGCTCCCCATACAAAAACATCTCACCATGTTCACACCTCCTCTATATGATGTCATAAAGGGCGAGTAACCATGGAATCAGCTTAGAGGAGATTCCCTTAGACAGACGTCAGAGGTTCCTGGACCGGCAAAAGAGGATGGGTTAAAATAAAAGAAACCTATAGGTATGTGCCATTTAATTCATCACTTGAATTTGTTGAGCATTAAGTTCAATAAAGGACTTTGTCATGTTGTTTATTCTCTACGAGTGAGAAGCATGACTTTATAAGACTTCTTCACAGCGGATCAATTCAATGTTTAGTAAGACTGAAAAACATTGCCACATAGCTTTGCTCAGCATCACCCCCTGCTGGCCCACAGAAAGCACTGCAACCCATGCACTCAATTTAACTTCGTGTTCCGTTGGTGCTTCTCCACAGGTGGTGCTGTATGTATCCCTCCACCAGGCATCTTCAGACCGCGAGTTGTCTGCAGCAGAGGCAGGTAGGAGGGTGCTGGGTGTTTTCATGTCTTTGCTACCCTCTGCCTCCTTACGCCATTCCCTACGAAAGCAAAAGGGGAGGTGCTGCTGCTAAGGTCGCCAAGATCCTCCTACAGTATTAAAAGCCATCTCAGCCCATCAGTGGCTGTGGACCATGTAAAGGATAGAGATGTAAAGACTCTGTAAAGGATAGAGAATATGCTACAATATGTGCTATGCTATATAACACCTGTCTATATGCTTGGACTCGTTTTCTGCAGATTGTTTCTTTTTTCTAAAAAAAAAACGAAAAGCTGAAGAACAAGAACAACAAAAAAAGATGTTCCTTTGTAAGGCATCTACACATCATTGCATAGTAGACTTGTGACAGGGTTTACATAAAAGGTTTAACAGATACTACAAAATATATTTAAATCATTTTTTAAAAATTGCTATAGAATCTCACAATTTCAAATAATAGCAATGTTTACAAAAATAAAGAAAGAAAATAATTAGTTAATGTGTATGTTTTATGCTAAGTTTTATTGTTTCTGAAAATATAATATATAATTCAACATTATGAAACCGGACTGAATTCCTTTACTCAGAGGAGCCAGAGAACGCGTACGCGCTTCCACACGCCCCAGACACGCCGCTGAGTGCACAGAGACAACGTGTTCTGCGTTTGTTGTTCAGAGACAAAGTGTTCTGCTTTGGTACTGACATTTCCACCTTATGACCAGTAGGGGCTCTCTTGTTGTTCTTGCTCGCGGTTAACGACAGCGTTACTCTGTGTAAACCCAAGAAATCCCTCACGGTCGGACGGATGCGGAAAGTTTGATCGTGATATTAAGTTCCCTTAAAATGGTGACGTCTGAAAGTGGAGTTTTGGACCTCGTTATCCATCCAGACCAAACCTTCCTGGACACGTGCCTCAGCTCCCTGGGCATGGAAGCGCTTCATCAGGCAGCACGAGTCATATTTGAAGATGATATATGAGTTTTTAGCCAACGGATTGACCTTCGGTTCACATTTTATTTGTTTCAGAATGTGCGAAGGATGGTGCATCAGTTTATAACCAATCTGAGTGAAATCTGAGAGCCTATTACAGTTGTATTTTTTTGCATTGTTTCTGTACTTAGATGGTGTGAGAACAATCATTTACTTCTTTAACCTGTCCTAACTCGTTTCGTATGCTCAGAAGTCCGTCATTAAATATAATAATGATAATCCATGTGAGTCAAAGCATATAAAAGCATTTTTTCACAAACAGTTTGAGTATTTCCTTGTGCCTCATTGTAAGATGGAAGAGCAAGTTTCACGACAATGGCTTCTGTCAACAGAGGTACTCATTAGTTCAGTAATACAGATTACTCAGTAGTTGTTCAGTACTCCTGATAGTTTAGAATCAAAATCACAACCACTTAAACATACGAAGAATCTGGCTTGGTGTGTGCACACATGTATGTCACAAACTGGACAGACCTGTCAAGTGCACATACTACACATATTCAACCGAATTTATACACTAAACAAAAGGTGAGAGAATCAAAAATAATTATATAAATAGAATTTAAAAATATATATAATACGCTTAAAAGAGCTAGTGAAACGGAGCAAAGCGTGTTGTGAACATTGTAGTATTTACAGTATATTGCAGTTGTCAACTCTAGTTATCTACAGTAAATTGCAGTTATGAGAAGATTGTCGTAGTTACAGTATATTGCAGAGTTATGGGAGTTGGGTTTAGTGAGGTTTTGTTTAAAGTGCTTTGTGTCCACTGTTATTCACGAGTGCTACAGAGCTGGGGGAAAAATCCTGTGCGCATGTCTGTTTGTGCTGGCCGTGAGAGCCTTGGGTGTGCAAAACACAGCAAATGATTAACATTTTATAAATAATAGTACTGATGTGACGGACATGCGTGGAGCAGCTTTAGACGAGGTCGGTCACGCGCTCAATAATGTTTGGAGAATCCACACACAAAGAGAAAGAGAGAGAGAGAGAGAGAGTAATATGAAACTGAGTCTGTGAGAAGATGTTTTAATCAGTCTTTTATACGTTACAACGTCTTTATCATAAACTCAGGCCAAAGGTAGGTATAAAGCAGGTATAATTTGAGTGACATGTAGAAACGCAGCCGATTGGATATCATCTCTCACTCGGGTGATTTGGGGAAACGGAGTCTGAGCTGAATTGTAATTTGCCTAAACTAGGACAAGATAGCTCCGCCTATTTATCCTATGCAAGCGCACTTATTGGACACATGCACTCGATGAAACCAGATTCTATTGGTGTGGCTGGAAAACGTAACCATATAATGATTGGTCTTTGCCTCGCTCTGTCAGACGGTGAATAGCGGCTTCTCGAACTAAGCCACATTTAACACATTAAGCAACTGATTCTAAGAAAGTGCGGTCGACCCATTATCTGAATAAACAAAATTCTTCACTCTTTATTTTCTTTTGAAACTCAAGAAGAATAAAGTGATCCATTAGGTTGCCCAGTGCCTTACACTAACTATAAATCGTTAGGCGTATTGTAGAAACAGGTCCGACTCTTTCCAGTTAAATCGAAGACAATGAAGAATATATCAACCGAGGGCTCACTTATCACGCGCTTCACGGACTTCCAGAGATCACGATAACAGAAGGTAAAACCTCGGCAATGAATGATCGTAAACGCCAATAATTCAATATATATATATAATGCATACAGAAATGACTATATATAATGCATTCAAAATGAATAATACTTTGGAATTTGTACTAATGTCAGTATATTCATTTGTATTTTGTGTAATCGGTATAACAACTACGCTGTTATTAGATTTAGCTCGATATTACTAGACTTTTTTTATTGTTGTTGTTTATATAGACTTGTAGTGGTTTGTTTTATTCATAGTCATCACATGTAAAATCTACTGCTCCAAAAACTTTATTAACTTGACACACATTAATTTGCAAATTACTCTAGTCTTGTTTGTACGTGCCAGCTTACGTTCTGATACTCGCGACTGAAACTACATGCCTACATGTTGCGCAAGCGTGTAAAATATGTGAATACTGGGACGGTTTGAACTTAACACAGAAAGATAGCCGCGCGCAGACCCCGTTGCACACTTCTTGCAACGAGGGCGGGGCCAGCCCAAATAAACGTGGGGAGGGAAAAGAAAACAACAAACCCTCGAAATGTAGGCCACCGCGCGTGACCCAGTTCCTCACACACAACATAGCAAGTGTGAATGTGGAGCACGCGCACCCCCCGCCCATTCTTGAGCCTCGGCACGATTCCAGTTTCGGTGTGTGTTTTTCTCAGTGTGCCAGGGCGATGTTCAAAGGTTTGTACAGGGAAGAAAAAATATGATATGTACTCACATCATTTATTCTAAAGTCTGTGAATTCCTGTGTATTTCTTAACACAGGCAACAGTTTGTGCTGTTATATCACTCTCTTCCAGAGCAAACGTCATTCTTCACAAATATGTCAGTGAAAGATGTCAGGTGACCTAATTTTTTAGCCAAACCCTCCAAAAGCACACCTGTCCCTCATGAACAACAAACAGGACTTGATTTACCCTGCAAAACTTGTCATATTTAGATCACTCAAAGCCCACTTGGGGGGAGGTGTCATTGTTTCAACTTCACATAGTCAGGCATAAACAGGAATTGACATTTAAATATTGGGGAAACCTCAACTCTTTGACATCTCCCTCAAATAGCATGTACTACCACAACTTACTGTTTAAATTAAGAACAGTTTTTATTAAAGGATAGTTTGAACTGAAGTTCTTGAGTGTAATAAAGCAGTTTCCCGTGGCAGGTCAGAAAAGCTGGAGAAGCTGGTTCAGTCTTATAAAGCTGGTTCATATGTGTGCCTATTACCTGGGGAGAAGGTGAATGTGTTTTACAGGTATACGCCTTTGATCCCAGCCAGCCTGCTTCACTGCACCTCTGAGTCTTTTGTCAGGGAGTGTATCGGGTGTTCTTGGCC
Source organism: Sternarchorhynchus goeldii (assembly GCA_028565775.1). Taxonomy (NCBI): domain Eukaryota; kingdom Metazoa; phylum Chordata; class Actinopteri; order Gymnotiformes; family Apteronotidae; genus Sternarchorhynchus; species Sternarchorhynchus goeldii. The sequence goes on along the minus strand of JAOXYF010000003.1, from coordinate 1,750,599 downwards.
GCAGCCCTCGCCAGCGTGCTGAGAACAGGAGATCATGGGGTGTGTGTGTGTGTAGGTGTGTATGTGTATGTATGTGTGTGTGACAGATATTTTGTTTTGGGCCCCCTGGCGAAGGCGATCAGTCTGAGGCTGACCTACTTTTCTCGTTCACTTCATACCTGCAGAGCTATTTATACCCATGACACACATGCACATGGAGGCCCCCCCCCCACACACAAACGCTCTCTCCCTCAGTGGTATTATTGTGCAGCCAGACTGGTCCTGGTGAGACCTGACCCACCCAGCTACCCTCACTGAAAGCCGGGAGCAGAGTCCTCGCAGCCTCTCCGACTCGGTGGAATACGCACTCAGTCCGCCTTAAAAAAGGACCACTGGGCCATCACTGCTATCCGATACTCCTCCTCACCCACAGCTGCTTGGAAAAAATGGCACCGGATGTTTCGCTGGCCTCCTCTTCTTTCCCCCCAGATCGAGTTGTTCATTGTCCTGCCGTTGGCACCATGACACCTGTGCCAGGTTCACACAGCTTCACACAAGAAGGGCCTTTGGAGGCAATACAGCGATTAATAACAACCAACATTATATTTTACAGCTCAGGTTTAAATGGAGCGGGAAGTCACTTGGTTGTATGCTTGCTGGAGATGATTGGCACAGGTCATCTTATGCAGTTCAAGTAAATTTACTAAATGTAGTAATGAAATGGCTGAGGTTTGAAAGAATAGAGCATATCACTTCTCTGCACTCTACATTTACTCACTGTACTACACTGTACAGTTACTACTGTAGTGTTACTACAGTCACTTGCCAAACCTTGCTAATATTTAAGTGTAATTAATTATTAAATTAATCCTCTAATTAAATAATAACTGAATAATTATAATCTTCCTACAGTTAATTAATAACTGAAGGTGTGACCTGTGCTTGCAAAAATTAAACCATGAAAAATGGTTCTTTTGTTGTTGATGTGTTTTTTAATAGGAAGCAGAAGCATCATCCTGCAGTTCCACAAATGGACAACAGGAGGCGCCTCCTTCCAGATGGCGGGGGTGAGCCAAATCTCAGTGTCTCGACCGTCCGAGCGGAGCATGTCTGTGAGCGGGTCAAGAGGGATGCAAGCGACCCGGTGACCTCTACACGTGCCGCCAAGGAGGACGTGTCGGGTGTGCCTTGCAAAGTGCCCCGTTTCCAGTATGTGGACTTCCCTTCTCTGCACCAGTGCATCAAGCAGCTGTCTGTGCCACCGCTGGAGGGCTGGCTGGCCTCATGCCCGCTGACCAAAGCGCCCGTCTGCCAGCCTAGTGATCCCAAGGACAGGGTGCCCAAGTTTAAGTACGTGGATTACCCATCGCTCTACCACTGCATTCAGCAGCTGTCAGTGCCTCCGGTGGAGATATGGAGCTCAGGGCTGACCAGGCCCAGCCCGGGGAGGCAGAGCCCCTCACAGTCGTTAGGAGACCAGAGGGGCAGCGGAGAGGCACGGAGGGCGTTGGTCGCAGAGCAACCAAGACATACGGCGCCAGGTGCGGAAAGGGGAGGGGGTGGCCACTCGGAGCTGGATAACGTGAGCTGGAAGAGCTGTGCTCCTGGTTCCAGTTCCCGAGGCGAGTCAGGGTCCAGGGCGGAGGCAGAGGGCAAGACGGCGGGAGACGAGAAGGCGCACAGGCCATCAGTCATCAGTATGGTGCATGGTACTGGACGAAAGCACAGCATGGTGCCGGAGGAGAGGGTGCAGCGGGTGGTGCAGCGGGTATCTTTAGATCCTGTAGCGCATAGGCAGCAGCAGGCGGCTGAGGAGTCTTTCTGTCTCTCTGGCGGGCGGATGCTCATGGATCCGGAGGAGCTGCAGAGTCAGCGGTGTACCCACAAGGGCAAGGTGAACACAGCTGACAAAACCTCGACTCACCAGAATCAGCCATGATGCTGTTGTACAAGAGAAGCTACTCGTTTCTTGTGTGTTTCTTGTTATTTACTGCTGTTAAGCAGGTGGACACAAAGTTAGAAATACTTTCTTTAGAATCCTCTGGAAACGTGAAGGGAATGTTCTAATTGATTTTGTTATTTCTTTTGTTCACAGAGACCACACTGATGGGCTGACTTGGAGACTCTTCAAAGATGTTATCAGACACCTGTTCACTAACAGATTGGCCTTGACCTATCAGTGCATTGCACCGCTACCAGGAGCTCCTGATTGGCAAGATGTTCTCTGTCAGGATTGGTCACTCAGGTGCTTATGGATGGTGTGTTAGGCAATGGGGAGACCAAGAGATCAAAGTTGCATTAAACATATGACATCCTTTAGAATTTAGAACATGGGCCAACTGAATATGTGAGATGTTAAAAGTCAAGGCTGAATAACTGGCCATAACGGATGGCAGACATACACATACACACATGCCTCATACAAAGGTAATATTTGCTTTCCTCCTACTTTAAGTAGTGACCTCTTGATGTCCTGCTGTTGGCTTGTGGGTTCATAGAGCGGAAATTAACTCTGGGTGGAGAAACTATCTGGTGAAACTAGCTTTAAGACAGAGTTGCTGATGTTCCCCACCTGTGCATTTCTGAGCAATGAGTACTACTTCAATATCTATTGCAGTGTTTATCAACCCAGTCCAAACCCACCATAAGATCCACATTTTTGTTGTGATCGAGCTCCTGGTACACCTGTATCAGGTATTCAGGGTCTTTAATGCCTCGGGTTCAGTGATTGGGAGCACTAGGAGGTAGGATGGTGCAAAAATGTGGGCCGTTGGATCTAGAGGACTGGATTGAGAAACGCTTGTATGGTGATTGTCTGTGCATGATGCTCAGAGCCAGGGCTGTTCAGGGCTGAGGAGGAAATAATAGGTTTGGCATTATACAATAGTGTAGATGTTCTCAGCCTTATCCATGAGGTGCTCAGCTACAGAGGGGACTAGTTATGGTGCAGGGAGCAAAGATCCCTGTTGTTTCAACTGCCTGTTTTTTTTAATGGGTTAGAGCAGAAGGCAGAATTAACTGATGAAATAAACTGGGTGATACAAAAGAACTTTTCCACCTCTATCCATCTCCCAGTGCATCGTGACATGTTCTGCAGCTACTTTGTGCTGGGTTCAGGTGAGCTGATTGTAGGAGATTCAGGTGAGCTAGTCATAAGAGGTTCAGGTGAGCTGGCTGTAGAGGGTTCAGGTGAGATGATCATAGGAAGTTTGGGTGAGCTGATCGTAGGAGGATTGGGTGAGCTGGATATAGAGAAAATCAGCCTGACTCGGGAGCTTTGAGACTTAGGTTGTCTAGTGGGGAGAAACACTTTGAACTTTTTCCAAAAGGAAAGATGATCTGAGTTTTTGAAAACCGAGCATCGAACAGGACACAGATGCACTTGTCCGTTGTTCATGTGGGGTTTATAAGTACAGCAGCTCTAGTTGACTAGCTTTGGGTGCCTATCCAAACAACGTCCATTGTTAATGCTGCAGCAATATAGGCTGGTTGATCAATTATTACCTGATCTTTTTATTCTTTGTATTTCTTATGTCTTTTTTATGGCAATTGATGTATGGTTGTTTATAGTTGATAGATTTAACTTAAGACAAACCCATATAAACTGTTTTTCAAAATGTTTCCTTGTTTGTGTGCATTAAAGATTTTTGTACAGAAATAAGGTGTCTGGTTGTTACTGTACATGGATTGATGCGCACACACAATTCCTTTTCATGAAAGCTTTAACATTTGACTAAATTTGTTCGACAGGTCCCTTCTCTGTCAATGGACAGAGTACTCCTTTTTCGGAGATATCATAGAAGTGTCACACCTTAGACTAGCTGCAGTTGCTTAGAACAAATCATCTGGCTTACAAATATTTGCTTTAATGCACTTTAATCCACTTTCTGGCAACAACATTGTGACACTTGCTGGATTCAAGCCAAGCACAGCACTGGTAAGTTTGGGACTTCCCTATTTACTGTGCAGGGCTACCTGTGAAACCAAAAAAAAAAAAAAAAACCTCGCCTAGTCACTCACCTACAGTTTAACGGCAAGCAACAGCCAGTTATCAGCCGTATAGTTCGTCTGTATGTACCTGGGTTTGCACCCTCCCTGTCTCTGCGTGTGCTTCAAGGGAGAAGTTGTAATGAAGAACTATGTGGAGTGAAATGGTGGAATGAAGAGAACACATTGTCGATCGAGAGGGAGAAGAACAAGACGGAACAGAACACAGGCAGCCCAAAAAGTGTCAGGGATGGGAGCAGGTACTTGAATCTAGTTAGTCCATTCTTCTTGAGAGTGTAATGTAACTACAAACACCTGGTTTTTGTATTCATAATTGTAATTAGTGTTTTCAAACATGAAACGTTTGCGAAGTACGTTTCACTTTCACTTTGGCTTCTGCATGTAGCTTTAAACAAGTTGTGAGATACAGGTTCATGAGCGTAACACACCAGTTTTATTCCTGTCATATGAGCCAGTTATGTTTTCAAGAGCAATTTGAGCCTGTGCAGGTTAGTGGACCTGTGGGACTGAAGCTGAATTCACATAGCAGTGTCTTGGAGCCGTTCTCACAGCCACTCACCTCTCCCTCTTTAGTTTCTCTTTGGTATTGTGGTCATAACAGACTGGTTATTTTAATATGGCCTTATATAATAAAATACTTTTCTATAGGTAAGTCACAAAGAGAGGATCTGACCAATTACCCCAGGCAAGACCGTATCATTTCACAGGTAACAGACTCTCAGTCTTCTCAGTCAAGGAGGAAATCAATAATATCTGCATCACTTATCATGCACAAAAATGAATTCATTTAGAAAAAGAAACAAATTTTTTACTCCTAAATGTACATCATGGCTTTCATCTCAACCACACATATGTCCAAGACTTCAAATGTAAGAAAAATGCTTTTTATAGAAAGTGCATAGCATAGTTCTTAAACAGGTGCTACATTTCCTAAGTAGATGTTATAGTTTGTTTCTCCACTATGCTAGGAACTGGACTTCCACAATGAGGTAGAAGATAGCTCCTACGAAGGGCTAGATGTCATCACAGATAAGCCAGACGGCATCCCAGAGGAGCCAGATGTCATCGGGAAGGTAAACACAACGTAAAAAATGATCTATATCATTTAGAAGAGAAATACATTTTCCTTTGGTATTCTTTGTCCATTTTAAAGCATCTGTAATTTATATTGTCAACTTTCAGCAGACGTAGCAAACAGAGTCCTACCCCTGCTGTCTGCCCCACCCCTTCCTCCAAAGACATGCACACTTTGTAATTAACCTTCTATGAGCTGAATACACACGCAGAAACAACTTAGAGATTGGATAGACTGCCTCTGTTCAGAGAAGGCTCCTGATTGGTTATTAGAGCTAGACCATTGCAACTTTTAGAGACTGATTACAGAGACCAGGACAGGCATCAAGATTTTTTCCCCTCTCTGAGCAACTATTTTAGAGGTAGCTTTCAGGATGTAAAAGCAGATCAGCTTTAAGTATTCCTTAAATAAGTTACAGAAGCTTTAATTTCCCTACTTGAACAAGAACAACCTCGTCAGCTAATTGCTGGTTACTGAGCAGTGACGCATCGAACTCAAGCAGCACCAGGGCCATACTGAGTCTGAGGAAGCTCTAACCAAATACTGCGTTTGCTCCATAGTGTCCAGACTGCTCCTCCTCGCTGAAACCAGTAGCGACTGTGACTGGACCCTCCGCACATCTGCTCCAGTGCCCACAGTGTCCAGGTGCCCGTCTGCTGTGTGAGCACTGCCTGTACCCGTGCACCACAGAGGGTGGGCAGCCCGTCTGTGCCAACCGGTCCTGCCAACCGGTCTCACTGCTGCTCACGTGCAAGTGGGTGACGGACCCCATGAGCAAAGTGCGCGGCTGCCCGATGTTCCGCGCCTGTCCTAAATGTCACAGTCTGATGATGCATGCCGGAGGATGCAAGTATGTGACTTGCATGCAGTGCCATCACAAATACTGCTACGTCTGCCTGCGCTACAGTGAGGTGTGCATGCAGAACATGGAACTGTACATGTCCCTGAGGTGCTCCCAACCTAGAGCAGCCAGGCAGAGGTTCCAGACATGAACACGCACACGGCCGCTGTATGAGTAACCACTGCCTGCTCATATGTAATTGCGATATGATTTGTGTGACTGGTGGATGAAAAACACGCTTAAAAAAATCAATATACACACTAAAACATCTGCTCTTTTTAAAAGTAGTTTTTACTTTCACACTAACGTCTTTTCTTTCAGTAACATGGTAGCGTTACTTGTAATTACTTATTTGTTGTACATTGTTACATAATATTCTTTTAACTTGAACCTTTTACCTATCTTGTAATAATACTTTGCTTTTTCAACCACTTTGTAAACTATTTTTTAAGCTGTATAAAGAGTCTATTATTTAGACGTCACCAGTCTCTGTGAAAAGCTTACAGCCTCAGGTGTTGGTTGGTCCTTTCCCTGCTCATGTCTGATGTCACTCAGCAGCTAATTATTAGGTGTAACTTGAAAGCAGTAGCAGAAGGAATCCCAGTTAACTACACAAGGCTGTCGCTCTTCCAGGCCTGGGGGTAGGAAACACCGGGCTGGAAATGGATTCAGGCCCTGCTGCGACAGCCCTGACATCGACAGCACCCAGTCCAAGGTTCAGCCAGCCATTCCAGCCCAGACGTAGTTGCTAAAATGGAACGCGCCAACCATGCATATCAGGTGCTGTAAACTCCCCTCTAACATATAGGAGGGAACCAGGGCCTGCACACGTGGATCTGCTGGAGAATCAAGAATCAAGGTCACCCGACCTGATCCAGCTCACTCACTCGGAGAGGAAGCATTAGTGAGCTCTGTACTCAAACTCCTTAAAGACTCAAGCAAAGTCACCAACTACTCAAAGCTCTGGTCAGCCAAAAGTGTGTGTGCACGCGTGTGTGTGTGCGGGATGAAGAATTAGAATTTATATATTTTTAAATGATACAGTATCTTGGAAAATGCATGTATGAAGCCTAAATCAACACAAGGCTGAATTAAAATACATGTAGGAATCCTAATACAAATGGTTTGGTAGAAGTACAAAAGAACAGACACATCCAGGAGAACACTTTACTTCGAATACCTGTATTAAGATAAACACATTGGACAGAGGGCAACATCATACATCATGAACTCTTCAAGCACAGTAACAAGTCACTCAGTCCCGCTGCTTGCTGACAGTCCTGGATCGCTGTCATTTGCACCACGGCACACTGGTAGGTGGGACCTCACAGCAGCACGCCCCCAAGGTGGAGCCCCTCCCATGGCTCACGCTAGGAGGGGATGTCGCCTCTTGGCTAGCGCCACGTAGATGGAGGCGAGCGTTACATGCCCTGTGTGTGGTGTTCAGTGAGTACAGCTGGCAAGAAAACCATAAAAACTGCTGCATCTTTCTAGCGCAATAGGAAAAATACCCACAGAGGTGTTTAGGATGCTGATTAACTGATTAAAATATCTCAAAAACTGGGAAATATCACAATAAAATCTTCATATGTCCTCCTATAATTGCCAGAGTCACAGAGTATGTATCCTTATTCACAATAAGCCAACCAGCCAGACACAAGACCAGCTGCTTGCCAGTAATGTAATTTGCCATCAAAATGTTGCTTATTGTACAAAATTCATGTAATTAATATTTATGATGTGTATTGGCTGGCTTTCAAGTGGAAACATTTTGAGTCTCCAGAGTAAAAAACAAAAGACAATGCCTATGCCATGAACAGGGACTGAGCTCAAAACCTTCCCACAGTCCCTGGCACCTGCGCCAACGTCCGTCAGGCCACGCCCCCCCTGGCGTGCGATCTCTGATGGAACCTGAGCCCGCCGCAGTTCCGGAAGGTCTTCCCGCACTGCGCGCACGTGTACGGCTTCTCTCCCGTGTGGATGCGGAAGTGACGTGTCAGCGCCCATGAGTGGCGGAAACGTGCGCTGCAGACGGAGCACGCGTACGGCCGTTCGCCCGTGTGGATGCGCTGGTGGATTTTCAGGTGCTCCATGCGATTGAAGTCGCGGCCGCACTGGGAACAGTGGTAGGGGCTGCGGCCTGGGGGAAACAGACTACGCTTGGGGCTCTTGTGCTGGTGGCCAGCCTGCTTAGGGTGTAGGAGGCTGCGGTGCCGGCGCAGGTCCTCCTGCAGGTGGAAGGACTGGCCGCATATCTTGCAAACGTGCTGGGAGGGGCCTGAGCTGGAGGTGGGGTACAGCTGGTGAGGGGCATGGTTAGAGAGGGCAGCAGCGGCGGCGTCTCTGTGAGAGAGCGGGGCGGGGAACGGGTCTTGTTGGCTGGGGGCAGCAGATGACAGGAAGTCCAGATCTGGGATGTCTCCTGCGAAGAGGGAGGCATCAGCTGTTGGGGAATTAGAGATATCAAACAGTCACTAATCACAAACCTCATCAACTATTGATATTATTACGAAATCATTAAGGGGCTGCTTCTCAGTCTAATTCCGATTAATCTTACTTAAGGGGGCTTACATGAGAGGCATGAATTTAACCTGAAAAAGATGTTTGGCATGATTTACACCCACACTTACCCAGAGCCGTGCTGGATGAGGACGCGTACGAGTCAGCCTGGCAGCTTTGCAGCTGCAGTGGATCAGGCCTCCAGTCCTCCAATAATCGGGACTGGGCCAGTGACAGACAGTCTGATCCAAACTCTTCCCGCTCTGAGAGCGAGACGGACTCAGTGCCGCCGCACTGCTCCGCCCGTTCCACCTTCACCGCCACCTCACGGGACAAGGACCCCTCCACCAGGACTGCTGACATTTCAGGTCCCATGGCCACTCCAACACATGCCCGATCAAAATGGGAAGGGTTTTCCTGTATGCCGTGGTGAGCCTCTTTTATATCTAACAAGATAAACCATAAGTAAGACTTTGCTCTTTATATCAATATAATCAAAATTCGTACTGTATTTATCATTGGTTAACGGAACACTAGGACCAGCGAGATTCTTGTATATTAGCAGTCATCTAGTTCAAATGTATATTGAACTAGGTCCTTACTGGCTAGGATGCATTTTGTGAGTCGCTCTGGATAAGACTGTCTGCTAAATGCCTTAAATGTAAACGGAAAATGTAAATATCATGCAGTGATATAATTTTGTCAAGCAAAACACACATTGCATATTCATAATTTTTTTTAGAGAATACAACTGTAGTACACATTTTGTAACAAGCAATGGATGAACATCGATGGCTCACCTTTGGCCTCCTCTAACTGAGGTGCGCTGGATTCCTCCTCAGTTAATTCTGGTTTCAGGTCCTGAGTACACACGCTTCCATCTTCTCGGATCTCGCAGAACGATTCTCTTTGATACACATTCGAATTCGTCTCACTGGAACCACTCACGTCATACTTTTGTTTAACTTCCAATACGGATTCGACACTTTGCTCTTGATTCAAATCCACATCAGAGGATGCGCTTATCTGTTCGTTCCCCGGTTGAATTCGACCATTGCCAGAGCAACTCGCGTTCACGGCAACCGCCTGGTTTTGACGTTGCGCCTCCACCAAGAGAGCACGCACAGCACGGAGTTCGGTTTCAGCCGCTCGAAGGCGAGACTTGAGGCTTTTGTTGTCACTTAGAGTCTCGTGCATTTGATCGCGCACATCCCTCAACACTTGACTTACAAGTTTAGTTATCTCAACGACCGCAATTTCGACGGCAACCCCGAGGGCGTTTTGAATGCTTGCAGTGAGTTCATCCTGAAACGAAAGCGACAGCTCTGCAACCAGAGCAGAGTTTGGTGAACTTTCGTGGTTTGCCATAACTGCTTCGAATCGGTCACCAAGCCTCCGTTTCCCTTTCTTAATTTTAGACAAGGATATGCTAATTACCGAGGTAGATCGCTAGCTAGCTAACTACAGGCAGTTTCCCACAAGTAATAAAGATATATATTTTACTCTTTTGAGAATTTGATCCTTTTTGTACCGCAAGCTAGCTAGCTATCTTGCTAGCTTTTTTGTCTGAAGGTTTGCAGGATAAAGGAGCTAGTTAGCTAGCTAGCTAGCCAGTGAGCTAACCTACCTCGCTATTTACCTGCTATCACGTTTTCACAATCTTGGTGCATTTTATAATAAAAGATAAAAACAATTAACCAGATGAGAAGCTGAGAGTCGCAAGTCACTCGTCAGAAAAATACAATTCTCATTTTTCTACAAAACGTGGACATAAAGTTAGATCCGTTAGATAGCTAGCTAGCTAGCTCTTGTTTGAAAAAGTGATCCAACTAACACTAATCACTTCCTGTTTCTCGATCGTCGAAGCAAAGCAACCCCTCTTAAAGGGGTATAGTGCTGATTAAAAAACATTTTCTCATTGGTTTCGCAGCCTTTCCCAAGAGACATATAATATATTGCTATATTTGTCATGATTATCATTTACACACATAGAGCTACGAATATCCTGTTTAATGCCTGATATAATGAAGATTTTGGAGGAAGTGGCTCCTAGTCCGTGTAATTTACCTCTGGAAAACGTTGCACTTCTTAAGTTATGTTTTCTTATGTTATGTATGTTCTTAAGTTATGTATGTTTTGTATTTTACCAATAACCATGGAATCTAATTGACTGAGATTGTGCTGGATTGACTGTTTTTAATACCCATGGGGTCATGAAATGCCATTCGACACCTTATAAAATTTTGTCTGTAAAATTGATTTTATATAGTCTTAATGAAATAAAAATAATGAAACTGTATTTGAGTTTAAATTCATTTCAGCATTCCAGACTGGACTGAGACTCGAATGTACACAACTTTACTCCAGGAATGTAATGTTTATTCGTTTAATGTAATGTTTAAATGTAATTAAAGTCTAGGAAAAGTATTTCACAAGAAACCTCTTTAAAATAGGTTTTATTATATTTTAAGAAAACAAGAATCGAGACCAAATTAATCTTGGCAACAATCACTATTAGCCTACTTTCAGAACTTATAGAGTATCATTAATATGCAAGGTTTATAGACCTAGGCTATATTTACAAATCAAATACAGTACAGTAGTATCTTATTATCTGTGATTGTGCATTCATTAATCTATTCTAATAATTTAAACTTTGATCGGCATTACCCCGACACAATACTCGTTATTAATATGCACAAATCTAATTTAAGCATAACGTTAGCCAGCAGGTGTCGTTGCTACTCTAAGACTTATCGATGACCGTGGTAAGGGGGATTCCGCATTTAATAATTAAAAAATACATCTAGTACGAAATAAATAGATAGATAAAATAAAAACAAATAAAATTATTTGCCTCTTTCGTGCATTTGCTTAGTCATTTGTGGAAAAAACACAAAGCCTACTTAGGATTAATATCTTATTTAAACACTTCAAATGAAGCAAAACCAAAAAAAATGATTATAAATAAAATTATCTGAAAATAATTAGAATCTAATGAGTAATTAAACCTATTACATGTACCCCGAATTGCAGTCGCCTCCATCAGTACACCGCAGGTTCAGTCCTCGCCATCATTACCCCACTCACACATACGATGACACTGACTGACGGAGTCACAGACAGACTGGGGCATCAGCAGAGAGGCGCTGTACAGTAAACAGTTCTGGTAGGCTGGCAGCACAGCCTGTAGTGCAGACGTCGCATGCCGCATGTGCACGCCTGTCAGTCCATTCGTATTCGGGTGCACACGACGCGAGCAGGAAAACAAACCGAGGCTCTTATTTCGTCTCTCCTCGGAGGGCACTCGAATGCACGATGAGACAGAGGAGAGCACTGGCAATGCGATGAGCGAACGTCCAGAGGACGGGGATTTTAAGCGAGCATTGGAGGAAAAACACGCGAACTGCTAAGCGATGGACAACCAGACGACAACGGAACAGCAAAGCTATGAGGACGTTCGCAAGAGCGGGTACCTCCGCAAACAGAAATCTATGCACCGCCGGTTCTTCGTCCTCCGGGCCCCCTCGGAGCAGGGCCCTGCCCGACTCGAATACTATGAGAACGAGAAGAAATTCCGAAGCAAGTCCCCTGTCCCCAAGAAAGTCGTTAACCTGGAGTCTTGCTTCAACATCAATAAGCGGGCGGATTCGAAGAACAAGCACATGATAGTATTGTATACTCGAGGGGAGAGCTTTGCCATCGCTGCGGACTCTGAGGAGGTTCAGAATGAGTGGTATCAGGCCATGTTGGACCTCCAGTGTAGAAGTAAGGCAGAAATAATAAGTGCATCCTCATATCTCTGCGTCTATTACATACCTGGTATAGCACAGTCCTTGTGTACTCTGCTGTAGTTCGTGCATCAACTTAAGCTTAGCTTTGCTGCAACGCATACTGCAGTAATGTTTGATACCGTATGCATTGAAAATGCTTTTCCCACACCCTACTCTTTTTTGATGTAAGTTGTAGCTATAACCGCGCGCACAGCAAAATGCACGAACAGTAAGTAAATGGATGGAACGCATCGCAGCGGCATGCGCTGCGATCTATCAAACGTGAAACGAAGAGTCCCCATTCTTGACTGTTTTTTTTATTTTGCCGGTGCATTTGACGGGTTAAAATATCAGCACTATATAATGTTATGGTGCTGTCCTCAGCAGACGTGAATTACTATGGTGTGTAGCGTGAGGGTGGCGCGCATTGTGCAGTGGCGGTGGCTGCAGTAGCGCACACGGCCGTCTGTTATTGTTTTTCAACACGTTTATGCATGTTGTGCGTGTAACCTACATTCTGTACTACGGCCCTGTAGTCGGAGAGGGCGTCCGCACCAGCCGTGTGTTTTCATTGGCAAGCGGTTTTTTTTCTAACCCCATATCCCTCGTGTTTCGGTTGCCGCGGTCCCCCACCCCATCGTTGTACGACTCGATCACCGGGTTGAACGAGGGCAACGGATCGGCGAGACGTAATAAAACGATCGCTACCCACACCCGTGTCGTTGTATGTGTTTGCTTATACAGAACCTCGTAGCCGACTGTCTGTTTATCCGTAAACGCCCTTATCACACTGCTGACACGTAGCGTACTCCCTATCAGGCTGTCTGCTATGCGCAGTCGGTGTTTTTCTCAGTGTATCAAATTTACAACCGCTGTACAGTACAACCAAATCCACAGGAAAAAAAATAATGTAAAAAGCACAGAGATATAACGAATCGAGAGAGAAAATACATCGAATAAAACATATTTTGTTCTTCTTATTATTATGATAATGTATTGCATTACTTAAAAAAAAACTATATGTGTGTGTGTGTTATATGCATATATGTATGCATGCATGTATGTATGCATTTCAATGGACAACTGTCACTCATTTTTGTACATATGACTAAACTTGAAACTATATATATATATATATATATATATACACACACACACACACACCCATACACACACACACACACACACATATGTCCATCGCAGTGACCTGTGGATCATGTCACATTAATAGTCATGGCTGAGCTAAGCAAAATATTCCAACATCAGACTTTCCTAAGGCTGTTTATTCTGTTTATCATGAAAAGTAATTTGGGAATTCTATTTGCATCATGCCATTTATATGCTTTTATGAATATTCAGTGACCTCTTTGTGTCTGTTGTCACTGTAGGTAAGATCACTGATGACTACGGTAGTGGAGGAGACTGTGGATTGCTCTCTCCTGGTCCACTCTTTAAGGAGGTCTGGCAGGTGAAGCTTTGGCCCAAGGGTCTGGGCCAGGCAAGGAACCTGATAGGCATTTACCGGCTCTGCCTTACTGAGAAGACGGTCAACTTTGTTAAGCTCAACTCGGATGGACCTGCCGTGGTGCTGCAGCTGATGAACGTACGTCGCTGTGGCCACTCAGAGAACTTTTTCTTCATCGAGGTGGGCCGCTCAGCCATGACAGGACCAGGGGAGTTCTGGATGCAGGTGGAGGACTCAGTAGTAGCGCAGAACATGCACGAGACCCTGCTGGAGGCTATGAAAGCACTGAGTGAAGAGTTCCGTCAGCGGAGCAAGACCCAAGCAGTGAGTGCTTCCTGTGGAGGGGGCACCGCCTCTAATCCTATCAGTGTACCATCCCGCCGCCACCACCCAAATCTGCCTCCTTCCCAGGTGGGATTCTCCAGACGGGCTAGGACAGAGACCCCCGCAGTGGCACATAGCACCAACACATCCCCCACCCCTCGGCATGGTTTCTCCAGGTCCCGCACAGCCAGTATTGGTGCACGGACGGAGGACGGCAGTGGCAGAATGACTGCTCTCAGCACCAGTCCGAGCCTTAACGGCTCCTCTTGCTCCACCACCCCTACCCTACGACCCAAACCCACGCGTGCGCCCACCCCGGCCAAGATCACGCTAAGTCTGGCACCATATACCCCCAATCCGGCACCTTCCCCAGCCCCCAGCCTCTCCTCCAGCTCTGGCCATGGCTCTGAGTGTGGGCTGGGTGGAGCTCCAATGGGGCCAGTGCCCATCTGTACCTACGCTCGAATCCCACAGAGAGTGTCCATGTCGGGTTCGCCCAGTGACTACGGCTCCTCTGACGAGTATGGATCCAGTCCAGGCGAACACTCCGTTTTGGCTGCAGCGCTCCCTACTGCTTTAGCGGAGGCTTCTACAGGTTGCGTCTTGGCGAGGCAGCGGGATGGATCCCACAAGCGAGCGCATGGGCGCAGGGTTCATCGCCGCTCCTCCAGCCGAGACTACGAAGCCGAGCGCAGACTGCTTAGCAAGCGTGCTTCCCTCCCTCCTTCCTCTGTCCAAGAGCGCTTGGTACCCCGCCGCCGGGACGAGGAAGAGGAAGAAGACGAAGACTATGCCATCATGTCTCGCAGTGCCAGCAGGGAATCGTTCACCTCCCGACGTGGCTCTGGAAGCTCGGCGACGACTTCGAGCGGACAGCCGGAAAACTCGGCAGATAAAGGCGTCAACACGAGGGAAGTTCCGGAAGATGCATCCATTGACAGTGGCTACATGTCCATGTTGCCAGGTGTTACAGCTCCTCCAGCAAGCCTGTCTCTGGCAGTGTCTGAAGCGGAGGCAAAAGGAACGGATGAGTACATGGCCATGACCCCAAACAGCAGCGTTTCACCCCCACAGCACATCCGGGTTCCTGTGTCTGAGGGTTACATGATGATGTCCCCCAACAGCAGCTGTTCACCAGATCTACATGGCATGAGTGGGTGCTTGTGGGGGAGCAGAAGCAGTATGGAGAGCCGTGCAGGAAGTGACTACATGAACATGTCGCCCATCAGCGCCAGATCAGCCTGCAGCACGCCCCCATCGCACCCCGAACAGCACCCCTTGCAGCCCAAAACGGTCTACTCCTACTTCTCCCTGCCACGCTCCTATAAACACACCGCCCTGTCCACTCGATTTGAGGACAACTTGGGTGAAGGGCGGAGGCCTGAGGGTGGTAATGGTGGAGGCAGGGCCAGGCATGGTGCCTACCCCACCAGAGCTGACCCTTCTGTCGGCCCGAATAGAGGGGGCCGCCTCTCTCCGTCTTCTTCATCTTTCTCCTCCAGCTCGGCGAGCACTGAGAGTTTGGAGGATAAGCCACTGTCCCTACCTGCTGGGGGAGCAGGCCGTGTCATCCGCTCAAGCACAGGACACAGGGTAGTGGGCGCTCACCCCAAAGACTCATCCCACCACTATCACCAGCAGAGGCGAGGGCCAGGTGTACAGAAACAGGGTCATTCACAGCAGCGGAAAGGCAGGCCCTTCAGCCTCTTTGTGGACATGTCCAAAGCCAACACCCTGCCCAGAGTCCGGGAGACCCTCCAGCCCACAGCATCCCAGAGCTCCGGTGAATATGTTAGCATCGTCTATCAGGGTGAACAAGGAGGTTGCAATGGAGGGGCAATAGGTGTAGATGAAGGGCACTCTGTGGTGCAAGGGCATCCGAGAGCCTTACACCGACCATCTCAATCAGTTGGTGCTACCAGCCTACCCCGTAGCTTTTCAGCACCCCTCTCCACCTCTATCTCTTCATCCTCTGAGTATGTGAACATGGATTTAGGGAGTTCACCGTCTGCACTATCCTGCACGCCCCTCTCGTCTTTCAGCCCCACCACAGCAATAGCCCCGAAGGCCAGAGAGAAGCTCACAGGGGATCCACAAGTAGCACTGGGAGCTCAAGTTGGACACAGGAAGAGCGGTAAGACAGTCTCGGCATCTGGGGATGCGGTGGCTGCTTCTTTCACAGACTACACAGAAATGGCGTTCGGACTGGGCACAGTAGACAGCTCCCCCAAACCTGGCCAAACGGCTGAGCCTTCTACCATGGAGCAGGAGCAAAGCATAGGCTTCCCCTCAACCAACGCTTTCCCGACATCAGACCAAGGAGCTCGACTGGTGAGAGCTGAAGCATCAGCTAGACGAAGGCACCGCTCAGACACCTTCAAGGCGCCGGCGTCTCTCCCGGTGTCTCCTGCTTCCTCGTCGTCTGTTTTTCCGGAGAGTCCCCAGGTGGCTCCATCTCGGCGCCATGGCCTAGATGGTTCTCTCTGGGCCAAGGGACAGCCGCCTGTGGCGCAGTGCGCTGGGCCTGGTGTGGCAGCTCTACCCGCAGGTCAAGCTTCTTCCTCAACTCTGGAGCAAGGCCTAAACTACATTGACCTTGACTTAGCCAGTAAGGAGAGCCCTCAGATCAGCCTGGATGGATCTTCTGGGCCACCGTTCTCGGTCCTCGGAGGTGGGTCCACGGTGGGATTGGGTGGAACAGCAGTGGGAGGAAACACCACCTCTATTATTAACACCTACGCCAGCATCGACTTCTACAAGTCGGAAGAATTGAGAGTTCATCAAAATAGCCGGAATGACAGCAAAGGTTGGTAGTTAATTGTGATAGTTTGGTGTGTACATGGTGCATGATATAAACAATAATTACATCTATGCAAATTCTGTATAATAAAGGATGATTCCCAGTGGAATAGCTTAATATTGTTTGGCTATTTCATACACGACCTTTGCTAGACTAGACTGAGTGTGTATTGAGTTATACACCATACGATATTTAGAATTTATTTTAAATGACTTGTCTAAGCAAAAATGTTATTTTAATATTTTCTTTTAGTATTATTTTAGGAATGCATCTGATATATATAAAATATTATTATTATTTTAGTGTTTTAATTTTACCAGTATTTAGTGCCAATTTCATGTCACATGAATGTACTTATTTTTTTAATTAGTGATTGTATCAAATTCATAAATGTGAAGTGATTTGTACTGGCATTGTGTTTTTCATAGTGGACTTATGAATAATAGAATGGAATGGAATGTAATACTGATGCTGATAGAAATACTGCACTGTTTCCCTTTTCATACCAGGGTGTTTTCTCTTGCCTTTTAAAGTGCAGCAGTAGTAAATAGGCTTGTTCCATGTCTGAACAGCTCTGCGTCTGCTCTCATTAGCGCATGAACACAAGGTGCAGGCATGACAGCTCCCATATAGTAGTGCTAATCTCAGTGTTTATGTGTGTGTATGCATATGTGTGAGTATATGTGTGTGTGTGTGTGTGTGTGTGTGCGCATCTGTCTGTGTGTGAACAGCATGTGACAGTTTTAAATCTTATGAGTATGTGCTGTGGATGAGAAAGATACAAGCATGAGTGTGTGTTTGGGAGAGATTCCTCAGCATGGCCATATGCTATCTTATATTTAAGATTGTGTGTGGGGTTTGTGTGTTGGGCTGTGTGAGATTGTGCTAGCGAGGTGGCATTAGGGCAGCTGAATTGTCCAACTGGTCCAGAGTCTGGAGGACTGGTCCAGTGTCTGGAGGACTGATCCAGAGTCTGGAGGACTGGTCCAGAGTCTGGAGGACTGGTCCAGTGTCTGGAGGACTGATCCAGAGTCTGGAGGACTTGTCCGGTGTTTGGAGGACTGGTCCGGTGTCTGGAGGAGGCTCTGCCTGGGTTTGTAGCACCACGTAGGGATTCCTCTGTGCTGCCTTAGAGCCACACGCATGTGTTTAACGCACATGGTGATTGTAGATAATTACAGGCCGTCTCCCTCATGCTGAAAATGGGCCTGATTATTGCTTTAGTGTTCTCTCTGCCTTTCTTCTTCTCGGTCTCTCTCTTTACCTCTGTTTGTCTGTTTTGATGCCCTTGCCTTCTCTCCAGCTTGTTTTGCTTGTTTCTTTTTTCAGTTATTTTTTCCATTTTCTTTTCTCTCTGCACTTTGGGCAGTGTTCTGCTCTGATCCATAGTTAAGGAAGCTGTTAACCCCAGGTCAGAGACTTGTACTCAACTGTTACCCCTGCTTCACAGGCTTTCTGTGGTTAGCCCTTGAAAACTCCCAAAACACAGGGCTAAAATTGCTCACGTGCACAGTAAGGTCAGATTCATTATCTAATGCAACTTACAATCAGTCTCTGTGTTGGAGCAGTTCTGAAATTCTTTGGTGGATTTGTTCTAGCCCAGAGCATTAGAACATAAGTGTGGGAACGTAGCTGAACAAAACAAGCCCAATACACACAGGTCAAACAGTTGACTTCAAACACACATTTATACGTATTGAATTACCAAACTTTGTACAGTTGACTTTGTACAGCTCTGTGGTCAACAACATTCATGGATTATATCAACATGAGCCTTCGGAACACCATCGGAAAATCCCATCTCAGAATGCCTTTGGAATTCCCATCAGTTCCTACATTTTTCGGAAAACAATCCAGAAGAATGTGTGTGTTTTGCTTGTGATGGAGTGTACATGTCCTCTCTGGAAGTTGCCTCAGTTTGCTCCAATAGTTTGCTCTCGATGGTTCTAACTTACACCCACCATCTCAGTTCATGAATCAATTACCTTTTTCAATTAGTTGCAGTCTAACCAATAACTGTCTACAGTGGCATTTACATGAGTCTGTAGTTATACTATATGTCTAATAGCACAAACCGAAATTATATAAACAGATTTTAAGCCACATGGCTTTTATTGTTAGGCGTCTGCAAACCAAGTGAATCAGCAACTCTCTTCCATTGTACTGTAGCCGTACTACAGTAACCAGATTAATAGTGGGTCATGAGTAATTGTGGAACATATGCTGTGAATAGGCTGCTCTTCTGAAACCCATTGCTGAGGTTAAAATTTGCCTGGGGCTAAAAGCACTTTGAAACACTAGTTTGATAGTTTGAAACACTATAATAATTCTTAGAATTTTTATACATATATGTAGTGTGAAACATTATATGTAAACATTTTATACATATTTGTAGAACATTATAGGTGTAATTATGAGCAAACAGAGTTGATCTGTGGGTAGGGTGTAGCATACCTGAGTCGCACTGCAGCCCAGGCAGTGTGTCTGCATGCACGGGGCATCGCTGGCAGGGGGCATCGCTGTGTTGGCAAGGGGGGGCCACCTCAAGCCCTGTTTGTTTGTGAGGGGTAACATGGTCATGGTATGGCAAATCAGAACTTACTCTGTCATTTCAACTTTCAACCTACATCCTCTCTTCATCAAGGACGAATAGGTGGGAATGTGTGTGTGTGTGTGTGTGTGTGTGTGTGAGAGAGACAGAGAGAGAGAGAGAGAGAGAGAGAGAGAGAATAAATGGCAGAATGACACAGAATAAGAGAGAATGGAATGGAATGGAATGGAATGGAATGCCAGGACTCTAGAGACAAAGAGGAGGAAGGTAGTGGTAAAAACCCAGTCAGGAGACAGGAGGGCAGACAGGGACAGGGAGCGCAGTAAAGGAATGTGGATGCAGAGGAATCTGGACTTCAGTGGAGGACCACTGCTATACACACACTCAGAAAGAGAGACAAGCAGAGTATAAGAGAAAGGATGGGAGGGGAGGGGAGGAGAGGAGAGAGGAGGAGAGGAGGAGAGGAAAAAGAGAAGAGCTGGGAGAAGAGATGAGATGGCAGGATATGAGAGGAGATGAGAAGGACAGGAGAGATCAGTGTGTGTGAAGGACAGGAGAGATCAGTGTGTGTGAAGGACAGGAGAGATCAGTGTGTGTGAAGGACAGGAGAGATCGGTGTGTGTGAAGGACAGGAGAGATCAGTGTGTGTGAAGGACAGGAGAGATCAGTGTGTGTGAAGGACAGGAGAGATGGGTGTGTGTGAAGGACAGGAGAGATCGGTGTGTGTGAAGGACAGGAGAGATCAGTGTGTGTGAAGGACAGGAGAGATCAGTGTGTGTGAAGGACAGGAGAGATGGGTGTGTGTGAAGGACAGGAGAGATCGGTGTGTGTGAAGGAAAGCAGGAGACGAGGAGATGAAGGCTGGACCAGGGGGGCTGGTCTGACCCAGAGCCGTCTAGACGCTCAGGTTGTTTTGGGTCAGAGACGCTGTAATCAAGCCAGATCATCAGTAGCTTGGAGAACACTGCTCTCCATTATACTGGGCCATTAACGCACCTCATATCACTGTGTGCGTCTGTGTGTGTGTGTGTGTGAGTTAGAGAGAGCGAGAGAGAAAGAGAGAGAGAGAGAGAGAGAGAGAGAGAGAAACATACATATAGACAGTGAGAGAGAAAATTCATATACATGTATAATGTATGTGTATTTTGTATGTGTATTTCGGTTAGGCACTGTAGTTTCCCTTAACAAAAAAGGATTAACATGGATTAAGAAACCCAAGGAAAACCGTGAAGTATGGATTTCCAACCTGTTTTCTTGTTTGCTTGCCTGCGGTTTTGTTTGCTGGTGAAGGTTGATTCCTTGTTCCCTCTTTGTAAGCCACTTGCTTCGGTTGCTTTGTCTTTGTTATCACTCTTCAACTCCATTTTACGTGTAGCACATAGAAGAGCTTCGCCGTCGAGCCGCGCGACAAAAAACCTTGAAATTGATAACGGAATATTTGGTGGATAAGGCCACGCAGTTTGGCAAAAGCAGGCATGTACGCACGGTACTCAAGGACCCTCTGATGCTTATATCAGTGTGTGTATTGTGCCTTCAGTGTGTATCTAATTAGTACACAGACTTGTAAAATACGTATTTACAACCCAGTTATTGAAGCGAATCTCCGGCCAGTAAATAATTAGCGAGATCTTTTCTGTGCAACTGGATAACGACCCAAAGGATGCTTTAAAAGGATCTGAGCTACTTAGCAAGAAATACATAGCAAGATGTAGGGTACTGGGGGAGACAGTCTGACCTATGCAGTCATCACCGGCTCTCTCTCCACTGGAGTTCCTGAGGGAATCACTGAATGAAAAAAGCACGTGCCATTACTCAAAGGGACTCCTAGAAGAACCCTTAAAGACCATTCCAGCAACATACCTGCTGAACTTCAGGAAACTTCAAAATCAGGCTGTCATCAAAGATAAAATGATATTTTGGTGAATGTAGAATAAGCAAAAGAATAAGTTTAGTTGAAAACACTTTGCTCTATAGTAATAAGCACTCTGACAAAATAAATGTCAACATCTGATTATAATGATATGAATAAGTGTCTTGGGGAATGGTAGTGCTGACATAGTCCTGCAGGGGCCCCGCGAAACACGGAACGAAACCTACTGAAAGGATTCAGTGATGCTTTGCCGTAAAGCTTTAAGGTGCTTATACAGCTCCAAACCTGGTTTTCTGAAACTTTTAAGTGAATCCCAACTGACTTGACAAAAAATATGAAAAATAATGAATAAGCACTTGTTTGTTTGTTTTTTTTTAATGCAGCTGTTCGCTCAGTTCTTCATGCACTCGGCTGTGCTGGATTTGTCTTGTACGTCTTTGTGTTGCTAACAGCGCACTGAGCTGTGGTCCAGACCTCCGGAGTGGAATGGCCAGACGCGTGAGAGCCAACGCTCTCCTGGAGATGGAGGCTGGGCAGCTTGTGGGGTGACCTGTTAAGAAGGGTGTATTTTTGGACTTTTGATTTTGTGAACGTCAAAGGAAAGTCTCGTCCGTTTGGTTTCCTTAGTGATGCCAATAAAGCTGTTTTCTCTCTCCTTCGCTCTTTGTCTCTCTTGTGTCCTTTTCTGTGTCTTTCTTTCTCTCCCTGTCTCACTTTCTCTCCTCTCTCTCTCTTTCTCTTCCTCTCTTTCTCTTCCTCTGTCTCTCTTTCTCTCCGTCTGTCTCTCTCTGCTGTATGTATGTAGATAGATAGATAGATAGATAGATAGATAGATAGATGATAGATAGATAGATAGATAGATAGATGTTATTTTATGTATATGCTGTGTGTGTGCACATGTGTGTACACATGATGGACAGTTAAACTTATCAGAAGAGAAATTATTGTTAAATTATTATTGTGGGTGTGTAGAGGACAGAGTCAATTGATCTGTCTGCGGGTAACCAGCCATACACTCAGACTCACACACACACACACACACACACACACACACATGCACGCATACACACACAGAAGAAGAAGATATAGAAGAAGATAATTAGCTACAGTAATGCCCAGTCTGTTGAGAATGTATGGGGAAGTGAGTACATTTAGTGCTCTGGTGGCCAAAGTGCTTATGTATGTATGTGTGTGTGTGTGTGTGTGTGTGTGTGTGTGTGTGTGTGTGTGTGTGTGTGTGTGTGTGTGTGTGT
>JAOXYF010000003.1:1712339-1727625 GCA_028565775.1 Sternarchorhynchus goeldii | reverse complement strand
TGTGTGTGTGTGTGTGTGTGTGTGTGTGTGTGTGTGTGTGTGTGTGTGTGTGTGTGTGTGTGTGTGTGTACATGTACGCATGGCTGCAACTTGAGTATGTGAGACAGAAAGGATTCACTCCAATGCTCAAAAGAATGTCTGTGGCGCCTTGCATTGTAAGGTAAACCTGGCATCTGGCCAGATTTCACACACACACACACACACACACACACACACACACACACACACACACACACACACACACACACACACACTTTGAGCTCTTTCAGACTTGAACCTGCTCTGTGCTGTCGTCTTCTCCTCCCACACTGAATGCTGTGCTTCTGGTCCCCACACACTCTCCTTCTCACCATGCTACACTCTATCACACTGATATATCACACAGCAAGGCACACCACACATATCTCTCTCTCTCTCTCTCTGTACATTACGTTAGGGTCAGGGCTGCTCGAGCAGAGTGAACACAAGTCGAGGAGGTGCGATTCCAGGGAGACGCGGAGACAGAGGGTGGCAGACAGCGTCTCCAGACTGGAGGCTGCTTCATCCCTCCTTCTGTGAGAGCTTCCTGTGATGGGGTGAGAGGTTCAGAGAGAAGGAGTGAGGGATGGATGCAGGGGGATGGATGGAGAGAGAAGACAGAAAGAGTGTGAGATGAATACGGAGGGATGGAGGGAGTGAGTGTGACAGATGGATGTAGAGGGATGGAGGGAGAGAGAGAGCAAAGGATGGATGCAGGAGGATGAAGGGGGTGGGGGAAGCATGAGGACGGATGTTTTCTGCTTTTCTGCAGACATCTCATGGAGGCGGATTCAGATAGGGCTCTCTCCACTGTCTGCCTGTCTCTGTCTGCGCGTGAGAGGGCGTCTGCACATGCACGCTAGTGACTTACTCTTCTGAACCGTGTCGTTGTGGCGAGTGTTGCCGTGGCAATGAGGTTGGTGCTCATGTTTACATTGCACAGACTGCTTGCTGTGCGTGCACTTTGTGCGCTCTGCATCTGCCAATGTCTGGATAGTTTTTTGTTTTTTTTTACTTTGTCTGGACACGTGTTTTGGCAGACGAGTGTATGTGGTGTGTGTGTGTGTGTGTGTGTGTGTGTGTGTATGCCCCAGTTTGCTCAAGCACATACAGCAATACTGAATACTTTTACGCCTAACAAATGTGTCAGGGAAGAGAAAAACTCATAGTAATTGAGGAGGAAGAGGACAGAGAGAGAGAGAATGAAGGGGAGAGAGAGAAAAAGAGAGAATGAGAAAAAAGCGAGATCAAGAAGGAGAGAGAGAGACAGGCTACTGTCTCTCACTGGAGAGAATCACTGAGTAGCAGACCATTTTGGCTGAGATCCCGGGGAAGGGTTTGGTACCATGTGAAGAGCAGCCAGAGAGGAAAAGGAAGTTCATTGTACATGGAGGAGGGGGACAGAGGTCATGACCTCCTCAGACGCCTATCCAGCACTGCTCAACCTGTGTGTACTTATGTTCCTGTTAGGAGTCATTTCAGAAGTTTGTGTGTGTGTGTGTGTGTGTGTTGATAGCCAATGTGGAGGTTATGTCTGCTCTGGTATGTTGTTTGCAATTACAGCGTGTGTGTCATGTAATAGTTGATTACATCACTGTAAACAGTGCACAGATACTGGTTATCTATGTCTGCTTGCCTGAGTGCTTCCTTAAAGACACAAACACCTCTCACCAGCAGTCAAGTATCCTTTCAGAGACGACAGTCTCTCTGATCCTTCTGAGTGTCTCCTGTTTCTCCATGTTTGTTTAGATTTGAAAATAGTTGTATTGAAGTGGTGTAGAATGGTTGTCCATTTTCTTAATGGCTTCTTCTTGCAATGTTCAATTTTTAGACTTAATACTTTTGAATATCATGCAGACCTACAACTACAGCTGACTGTCTGAAAACCAGGTACCTTTTATTTTAGCTCTAAGAGTCGAAACACTTTGCACTTTACACTCTTTACACTTCAACAGCCCTGTTGCCGGCTCTAGACAGTCCCTTATTCCCATAGTTTATATGTGTGATGACCAAGGCTTAAGGTGAACAACTAAAGAAAGAAGCCTGGGGTTGAGAGAACAGTGAGCGTGGTGTTGGGGTCCATTTCTGCCCTCGCTACTGGTGGCTGGGTTTTGATCCCTTCTATTAGCCTCCAGTGACACGTGGATGGTTATTTCCACTCCTTCCTGAAGAGTTGCGCCTGTTCCACGATTTTGCTGGCATCTGGTTCCGGAGGTCAGACGTGCTGAAGTCCTCCTGAGCAGGATTCACCTTCAGGAGTTGGGCGCAGTGGAGTGTACATACGCCAGCACGTGCACTCTCATGACATGGTGCCAGCTTCTTACTGGTGAAGCTGGCATTTTTGACTATAAAAGGGTCCATGTTTTTTGTGCCTGTGTGTGCTGGAATAATGAATGTATGCCGCTAGACCCTGAACTTTATTTCCCCATAAAGCAATATGTGATTCATTACTGTTCAGTGTTACATTTTATATATTAAAATTATTGAAAACCTTGTAGACATGTGAGATCCCACAGGTCTTTTACCTGCCTCACATGCAGCACCTCGCCGATGATGTAAGATTTCTGCTTGGCTGGCTGCCAGCGAGGGCCTTAACCCAGCAGGTTGACTGAGGGAACCTTGAAATCACATGCTTTCTCTTTCTTTCTGTGTTTCACTGTTTCTTCTGTCTTCGTTTCCTTTCAGAGTGCTGATTCGCCTGCCTGCTACGTAGGAGCCAAGAGCTGATCGATGCCTGCTCCACTGAACTCTGTGTGTGTGTGTGTGTGTGTGTGTGTGTGTGTGTGTGTTTGTGTGTGTGTGTGTGGGTGTGTGCATATGACTATGTGTGTATGAATGTGTGAGAGAGTGTCTTGCAGGTGTGGAGCCTCACCTGTGTGACTCTCAAGTGTAAGATTTTCTTTTCCATTGGTTACAATCGAAACAGAATTTGCCAAAAGACTATTGGTCACATCCACCCACGAACTCTGAGACGGACACGTCCTTCAACCAATCAGGAAGGATTACAGCGACTCTGACTGCCAACGAAGAGCCAATGATATTCCTTTTATTCTTCATTGCAAAATTTAAAAAATTGTAATACAGATGTTACATAGTCTAATGATAGATGAAAAGCATATATAGTATACATAATAATAATGAGAAGTATATATGACTTTAAAAAAAGTGCCTCATTTTTGATTGTAGCCATTTTTACACAGTTCCAGGTGTGCTCTGTGAGAGGAGAAAGCTTTCTGTTTATTGTCTCCCTTTGTCTGCCACTTTATGTTCCTGTTCCTGAGAGAATGAGAAATAGAAAGTATGAGAAATAGAGAAAAAGCATGAGAAATAGAGAGAAAGTATGAGAAACAGAGAGAGTGACAGATTGAGAGAGTAAGAGAGAGTAAGTGGGTAAGAGAATAGTTCCGTACTGCTAATGTTTAGTTTGTATAATCCGAATGCCTTACTGTTTGAGGTATGTGTGTGTGTGCATGTGTGTGTATTTGAGGTATGTCTGTGTGCAAGCATGTGTGTTTGAGATATGTGTGTGTTTGCTTGACGAACGTCATTTAACCCTCAACCATCCTGTGCCTCTATACTCAACTCAATAACCTTGAACCATACACAAACACATACACACACACACACACACACACACACACACACACACACACACACAGTACATCAAGACCTCAAACTGTCTGCCTATCCTGCAGTACTGGGAGCTGACCCATCAGCACTGGTGAACACACAGACCATTATCCTCAGTGGATGTCCTTCTGCTTCTGTCCCTATGAGCACAGTGTCATTAGCTGAGAGCTGGAATAAGGAATTAGAGTGTGTGTGCTACTTGTTCACTTTGATTTCTTCATAGTTTTATAGCCAGGGTAATTGCATTGTATTGGAATTCAACAGTTTCGTAAACTGGACAAACATACACACACAAATCATGTCCTTTCTGATGTTCAGACAGACGCGTTGCTCTGCAGACAGTGCGGGTATGCAGGACTCAGCTGACAGTGACACACTGAAGTGCCTCCTCAGTTCAGCTGCAACTATAATTCACACCACACACCACAGGTTATAGCAAAGAACACACACACACACACACACACACACACACAGACTCATCTGGGCTACAGTCCTGCAAACACACCCACTCACCCACCCACATACATACACACGCGCTTATATACTCACCTGCGCTCCAGCCCTTCAAACAGCCCCTCCCTCGACATGCACGCGCTCTCGAACACTCAAGCGTGCTATTTTCAGTCCGAAATCATGACACTATGAAGACGATTTTTTTTACATGCACAATAATACATGATGGCAGTGGTCTTATACACCTATTGCCCATGCTCACGCACTTAACTGGGCCATTGATCTAATAGGCAGTTAGGCTTTGATGTTTGGTCCAGTCCGATCGGCTGATAGTTTTATGGTCTGCTCTAGACACACGCTCGCGAGCGCGCCTTTGTTAGTGTGCACGTCTCTCTTCCTTCTGCTATGTTGTAACGCTAGTTCTTAGGCTAAGAGTAAGCGCACAAACGCTTTAAAACGGTGAGTTCAAATAGAAACAGGGTCTTTTTGCGACGCTGGGACGCGGTGCCTCTCCACTTCGCCGACGTTTTTGTAGCATGGCTATGTTTTTTTTAACAGTTACATTTTTTACATTATTTTAGATATTTCGATTTAACTGCTTCTTCTGACTTAACTTTGACTGCCTTTGCACTTCTCTAACGGACGTCACGTTTTGGCTGAGCCGCGGTATGAGCTGCTGAAGGGTTGCGTCCTCTGCGAGCTCAGCGCCAACATCCTCCCTCTGCACGTGCTGATCAACGCTGATTCCTAAAACAAAACAATGAACTGAATTCAGAGAGCCAAACATTTCCACTTTTCTAAGATATTTTTACGAAAATTTTTTAAATGTCTTTTTTTATCATTTCATCATAATATACTGGTGCGATATATACACATGCGATATAACAAACAGGTCATTAAGAATATTAGAGCGTTAAACTACAGTAGTTGATATAAATGCATAATCTGTCAGACAAGTTTAAGATAATAGCTTATGATTATAAATGCTTATTAAGAAGGGGCATATTCCTATTTTTTCTTGCAGTGGATATAAATCCTTAATAAGAAGAATCTAGCTTGCCACACTCATTCTCTGTATTTGACACACAGTGTAGCTTCTGCATTAGCTGTAGATATCTTCTCACTTCCATTCTGGATTAGTAGGGCCAGGTGGTGCTTTGTCACATGGGGACGTTCTTTTGAGCCTTTTTACAGGGTTGACCCCATTGACTTTTTCCTCACCCCAAACAAAACCCCTTAAACCCACACTAGGGGGTGGCCACTGACTCAAGTAGTGTCTCAAAACTTATGTATGTATGTGTTTGTCTTGTTTGTAGTCTGGTTGCGAATGCGTGTGCCCCTCTTTGCTCTTGCGATGATGTGGGTCTGCGTTTCTGTGTGTGTGTGTGTGGCCACTGTCTGATTAATTTGATCTCTTTTATCGCCTTATCGTCTGTATTAGCTCTCACGTCAAACATGGCAGCTGTATAAAAGACGCTTTGCATTCTAGAACTGTGGGAATTCTGTTAGAGTCCTTATTCTAGAACAGTTGGAATTCCTGTTGAGTCTTCATCCTAGAACAGTAGGAACAACTGGAATTCCACCTGAGCCTTTTTCTAGAACAGCTGGAACGGTAGTAATTCTGTGCGAGGCTTCATTCTAGAACAGCTGGAACAGCTGGAACTCCACCTGAGCCTTCATTCTAGGACAGTTGAACTTTCGTTTCAGTCTGAAGATTCTGTAGTCCGGTTATGTGTAGAAAAACCTTGTGTCTCTGGCCCTCTGTCTGTGGAGCCAAGTCACGGAACCATGTGATGTAGAAACGTGGCTGAGACTTACAGTATGTATAGTCCAGAAAAAAAGAAAATCATAAAAAAAGATTGAAAAGAAGGAAAGCTGTGTCTTTCCCAAAGCGCCTGCCATTTGTTGGAAAAAAGGGTTTGGTGTGTACAATCAGGGTACTGTTTATGGAGATTTATCCTACTAATGTATATCTGGTATTATGAAGAATCCAGTGACACTGATGTATGATGAAGTGTAAAGAGAGAAGGAATAGGGTGTGAAGAGTAGTTCTGTGTATAAGGGGAGGTGTTTGGGATTTGGGTGGGCACATATGGGGCTTATATCGAATGGCTATGGTAGAGATTT
Source organism: Sternarchorhynchus goeldii (assembly GCA_028565775.1). Classification (NCBI taxonomy): domain Eukaryota; kingdom Metazoa; phylum Chordata; class Actinopteri; order Gymnotiformes; family Apteronotidae; genus Sternarchorhynchus; species Sternarchorhynchus goeldii. Next base: position 1,721,397 of record JAOXYF010000003.1, on the reverse strand, counting down.
CTGTTTGATTCAGAAATTCCTTCATGATTATTGCCTGTGATGTAGAAAATGTCACTTTGTTTTATGGACAAACGGTAAAAAGAACGAAAGGAAAATTGAGGTGTGCCTTGTGTTTCTTTCACTCTTCAGTGTTACCTTTCATTTATAACATTATTACGAAGCTGTGTGTGTGTGTGGTCTGGGACTCCCTTCTAGACTGAACGTTCAACGTTATGATAGTAATGGACTATGTGTGTGTCTTAAACTCAAGGGCCAGTACACACACACACACACACACACACACTTACAATTTTTTTTTTACTGTATCCCTAAGCCTGTTGTTGGGTTGGAGACACCATGCGGCCGGACTACGGAACCACAGACAAATCTTAATTGCTATTTTTCAGTACAGAAGAAAACAAGCACACTTGCCTGCACAGCCGCAAGTAGTTGCGGATCTGGCAAGACGCTCATGACACATGCACGAAAACTTAAACTGAGCCGGAAGTCGGAATTCCCAAAAGCGTAAGACGTTAACACTAGTTGCACTGATAATTATTTTTATATAAATTTTAAAAAGTGTAAAAAGGAATATGAAAAACGTAAACTTAAAGCGCATGCATTACATATTGCTACTCCTGCAAGAGATAGTAAGTACATTTCACATAATTCATGTCAACTAATTACGTTCACAGGATCACATAAATCACTTGGAATCACGGGCAGCAGACGGTACTCATAGGATTGTGAGGCTATAGCGCCATCTGGTGTACAAAACGAACACTTGTTTTTTTTAAAAGTATACTTTGGAGCCATTTGAAAAAGAAATCTGGCATGCATCTGGATTTGAACTACACGTATATTGTTTAACTTTGCTAGTATCCACAAGTCATTGATATTACTCACTATCTATATCGAAGTGCGCTAAAAGATGGGCTTTTGTTTGATAACTTTAATAACCGATTATACTGTAGTCTTCAGACAAGGAATGCCATAGGATAAACAATCTACACCATCCAGAGACGAAACGTTCATAGACATGTCAAGATAAGACAAGACAAAAGAAAGAAACAAACAAAAATACCATAGCTGGATATTTTCTTCAGGTTCGGTATAAAAACACGATAAAGAAGGGCACCACCCCGATGTAAGTAAAGTATTACCCTCCCTCTATAAATAAATAAATCCAGGCTCGCGAGATATAGACTGTTGGACAGTAAACAAACTATGTGACGTAAATGTCTAGTCTTACGAGTTGCCTCAAAGTGAAAGTAAAATACATTGTTCTTACTCCGTAGCAGCTTTGATCAATCATTCAATACTGTGAATGAATACCAAGAATATCAAGACTGCCGTGTATAAAAGATGATTTCGGTAAGTTTTCAAGTCGAATGATAGGTCTATGACCATATGAACATTTTGCTTATGATTAAGTTCAATAACAGACCTATATCCTCGGTTAACTCCAGCTATTTAATTTCTTTCATTACAGATAAATAGAACAAAAAGTAAGTCTTATGATTCAACACACACAGTAGCCTAAATATTACTAATATTATCTGATTTAAAACGAAGACACTAAAGCGTGAGACTGAGTGTTTAGACCAGGAGTGTCAAACTCAAATACACAATGAGCCAACATTTAAAATTACACAAAGCCAACGTTGATCAAATGAACCTTTTAATATGGAGTCATACAAGTTTTGCTTTAACATTGAATATGGAACAAGCAACGCGTATATAACGTAATAGTGCAGACATGCAAAATCGAATTTAAAATTAAAAAACATATCAATCGTGTCGTCTAATGCTATACTCCTTAGTTACAGACACGTTGGCTCCACAAACAAGACAAACAGGCCTGTCTTTTACATATGTAAACAGATATTCTGCATTCCACCTGTCCAGAAAAGTTCTGTTTTCTTTTCTGGCCTTTCTTTTCGCCATTTTTGGGAAGGGGTAAGACGGTGACAGTTGTAGTATGAGGTCGCGGCGTGGTCTGAAAAAGAGACACGGGGAGGCGGGGTGAGCGGGGGCTTTCCTGCCGAAGCACGGATCGCTACTGGGTTTGGAGCGTAATGAAAGGCACGGAAAACCCGCGGGTGGAAAACTCGCCCGGCTTGCAACAGCGGTCGCGTCCACCAAACGGGAGCACGCTAATGATGTCATCAGCGCCAAAACAACAGGAGGGCATTATGGGATTTAAAGTGTTAGCGCTGAATGCGCTGGGCCGGCCCGCGGGCCAGCTCCAATAGTAATTTGATATTGCCTCGCGGGCCAAATATAATTACACTGCGGGACAAATTTGGCCCGCGAGCCAGAGTTTGACACCCATGGTTTAGACAAAGTTCGAAGCGCACAGTGTTGCAACCAGGGGCGTTTCTGGACTAGTTATCGTATTCAATTTACACAGTCGTAGGGCAAAACTAGTAAATAACCAGTTAAAATAAAATACTATTTGTGGTTGATTGCTATTCATGATTAAACTGGAACTGCTGTTTTTTTTAATATAGATAGGGGTAAGTTAATAAAGTGTAATAGAATCCACTACTAATATCTGCTCTCTTCCCTCCCAAAGTTAAATGTTACCAAATTGTGCCTGACAGTGTCAAAAGACCTCTCAAGAAGTTTAAGAAAAAACTTAAAAAACAAGGGTGCATTCTGAAGGATTCTTCCAAGGATAAGTGCATAGCCATACTGGTTTTCTGCCCCGTGGTTTCGCGAGGTTTGACTGACATTTGTGCTACACTGGAAGACCTGGATGATGACTTGCTTGGTGTGTCTGACACTCAGTCTGTTGAAATACTAATGCTTGTTGTACAGGCAAATCATTTTCTATTAATGATTTATAAACCTTGTTACATTTACAGGTAAACCTACTTTTCTAGTGGTGCTCCATCACACATTTGATCCACACTGTACTGTACCAGACAGCAGCAGATGTGTAACCAGGAAGAACACGATCACAGTGGACTGTCTGTTCCATGAGGATCAGGGCCTTCTGAAATGTGTTCATAATAGAGAAGCTCTAGAAAAAGTGGCAAACTGTATGAAATCTGAGGTATGACCCTATCAACTTATAACTCTTTTAAAATACATCATATTGTTATTGGGACATAGTGAAACATTAGATCAAATTACAGACTAGCTTCCTAACTGATGCATAAAATACAAAAGTATGATGTTGATCCATGTGTGTTTTAATAGAACAAGAGATTAATATAAAACACAATCCAATAGGTGAGTTAATAAGATAAGCGTAAATCAATAAACTAAAGGGCAAAGGCAGGAAACCAACACAAACTGAAGTGCAATAAATAAACTCCGTGAGACCAGGGGCAGGTAGCACAGAGACAAAGGCATAGACTAACACATTACAGTGTAGTGACAGTATTTTTTAAATGTATTTCCTGATGTATAAGACACTAGAACCAAACAAAGAGCTTTTCTGGTTCAGCAATATTTCTATAGTTTTGTTCTCAGAGTGATCGCCCTCGACTCCTCCCTCGTCATGTGTGTGTGTGTATGTGTGTGTAGGTGTTGCGCTTGTTTCGCGTCTTGTTACCGCAATGTGTAACACTTTTGTCTTAGAATGTGTAACACCTTTGTCTTCTTCGTTGTGTGTGTCATTTTGTCGTTTGTGGGCGTTTAACGTCATGATACGTCTCGCTGTTCTCACAAAAATAAACATCTGTGAGCACTTAGCATCCTGCCTCACTTTTTTTTGCACTTGATGCTCCCCTCACCGTGGCAATAATAACTCTATAATAAACAACAATTTGTGTTTCTGTCTTAACATATTTTTTTCACAGAAAAAAAAATACAAGGCAGCAAAACAGCCAAAGACAAGCAGCAGTGAGGGGTAACACATCTAACATCAGCCAACACTGTCATGATGAGCCAGGAAGCCAGGCCAAAGGATGAGCCCACTGCCACGCCCACTGCCACGCCCACTGCCACGCCCACATCCATTCCACGCCCCCCCACAACTCACGTTCCCTGTTCTCAATCACCTGATTATTGATTGCTTTCACCTCCCCCTTGTTTGCCTCCCCCCCTCTCTTATTCAAGCCCACAGCATCGCTTGTCCAGCCCTGCTCGTTCCTCCCTCCCTGCTGCACCCAGAGTGTCTCTGCTGTCCCAGTGCTTCCACATAAACTTCCAGCGCTTTCATCCACCTCGCCGACATGCCTTTGTTTTCTCATTAATTAGAATAAAGATGCTCCAACCCTGCTCTTGTGTGGCTCTCTGAATTCACCCTCTACATACATACTGTTGATGCTGTACAAAATAACGTTGCTTTGTGTGCTGCATGTCCTGTTACCTACATGTAGGGGACACTTACTATGAGAGGGGCATTTTCTTAAATCAGACAAAACCTTTCTGGTTTTAAGTCAGTTAGGATTACAAAAATTCTTTGTATTTGCTAAATGCCAGAATAATGAGAGAGAGATTTTTTTTGAGAATTTTTATTACTTTCTACAAAGTCACAAGTTTACATACATTTCCTTAGTATTTGGTAGCATTGCCTTTAAACTTTATGAGTTGATTCAAACATTTTGGGTATCCTTCCACAAGCTTCTTACAATAGTTTGCTGGAATTCTGGCTCTTTCCTCCTGACAAAACTGGTGTAACCTTTTCAGCTCTGCCCACAAATTTTCTATGGGATTGAGATCAGGACTTTTGGATGGCCACCGAAACATTGACTTTGTTGTTATTAAGCCATATTGTAACTAATTTGGCAGTATGCTTAGGGTCATTGTCCATTTGGAAGACCCATTTGTGCCCAAGCTTCAACATCCTGGTTGATGTCTTGAGATGTTTCAGTATTTCCAGATAGTGTCCTTTCCTCATGATGCCATCTTTTTTGTGAAGTGTACGGTCTCTCCTGCAGCAAAACACCTCACAAAACATGTAAACTTCTGGTTTAAACTGTAAATGTCAATTAAAATGAGCTGAAAATGATGTGTTGCAGCTGAAATGTCCTTGTTGATTACATGAATAATCAATTCAGTCATACAATCAGATGAATAATTGAAGGAAGAGCAGTTGAAAATAATTATCATGAATTTTGTACAGAAGATTGGATATGCATAACAATGTGATGGGCAGCTATGTAGCTTTGTATAGACGCACACACACACACACACACAGAACATGAACAAAGCAACATGCAGAACCAGAGCAGAACTTGGACCCAGGTATCGAGATTGCCAGGCCTGGAATGGAAGACAGCTGGGTGACAAGACCAGGGACAGCTGTTACGCTCCACCTATCCTATATCTGTGATGTATCTTTTGCTCTGTGTGGATGACTCTGGATATGACTGTAATTTGGCCTGTGAAGACGCTGCATGTGTGGCTCAGGCCTGCAAAGATGCAACACGTGTGGCTCAGAGCTCAACTTTTGCATGCTTGACTTTATGTATTGCTACTTGTAACTTCTTGTTGTGACTACTATTCCTTTTCACACTGACTGTGAGTTTTGTTCGCTCTTTTGTGCTTTTGCTTGTGTTGCTGTAGATGCTGCTGTAGATGTTGCTGTAGATGTTGCTGTAGATGCTGCTGTAGATGTTGCTGTAGATGCTGCTGTAGATGTTGCTGTAGATGTTGTTGTAGATGTTGCTGTAGATGTTGTTGTAGATGCTGCTGTAGATGCTGCTGTAGATGTTGCTGTAGATGTTGCTGTAGATGTTGTTGTAGATGTTGCTGTAGATGTTGCTGTAGATGTTGCTGTAGATGCTGCTGTAGATGTTGCTGTAGATCTGCTCATCACACCAGGGGTAGGTCATTGTTTGCCTGGAGCTTAGAATGTGGATGTTTTGTGGACAATTAGGAAGTGTGGGTATGATGACATGTATTTTTTGACATGTGGGTTTTGTTTGTTTGTTCAGTTCCCTTTTTAGCAGTGACTTTCCCAACCTCCTTCTGCTGTCATCCTTGCATTTTACAATATACCTATTCATTATCTCATCTGCTGTCTGTGTTTATGTTTGTTTTTCACATCACCTAGTTCTTCCAAATGGAAACTTCTAGTACAAATGGTAAGAGATGAGCTCCACATCTATAGAATGTACGATCCTGACTACACTATTTATTTTTATGATGTGGATTATATCACCTGTGGATTATATCATATAGCAAAACTACTGAAAAACCAGGAGAAAAAACAACCAATCAGCTCACTGTAGTCATGTTGTATTATTTCATCATGAGGTCTCATGCAGTAGAACTGTGCCCTACAGTAGAGGGAACCAAAGACCATGATAGGCCTCAGGCTGCGCTCTACTAGGTAATTCTCTGTAGGTCTGAGTCTGTGAAACTCACATGTACATACACTTACGTGTCACTAATATCCAGTTTATTGATGTTCATTTGAGAAGCACATTCTGCACTGATTGTAATTACATTTCTTATGTCAAGTCTTACGTCGTTGATCATATTTCATTTGTCCACTTTTAGATTTATGAGAGATACAGGTCAGCAGAGCAGGAAGACCAATGTCTGGGAAAAGCCTTAAAAGTTCATTATCACTGCTATCAGAACTCTGTCATGAACCTCAGTAGGGCTGAGTACACCATTTTAATGACTTTCTCATATTTTTAATTTACATACACATGGTTCTTCCTAATCAGAGAAGTTAATCAGAGCATTAACATGAACTGATACAGTAAATTGTCTTGGTTTTATGTATTGAAGTTATGTTTAAAAGGATGAGCATTTAAATAAAATACATTTAAATGTCTCAGATTTGTGTTAGTACAGCCATTACTGTAAACATGAATAATCTAGATCAGGCCCTTCTCTGATGTTTCTGACCACTGTGTAAAAGAATGGCAATTTTAATATAATACACTTATACATGTACGCACACACATTGGGTTTTCTACAATATAATGCAGAAAGTACCTGTAGTGTATGTGAATGAAGTAAATAAAAAACAATACACTGGAAAATTCTGGAGCCCATAACAACCAAACTGTAAACAACAGTCAAAATGAGACAAGACGGGGGAACAGGGGCTGTTACACCATGACAGATGGGTACAGTTACACCACTTCTTGTATATTTCTAATATTTTTTATATTTAAACATTTCTGAAAATCCCAGTGTCATTCACTTTTACAGCTGGGTGGTGGAGCACCATCAGAGGAGAGCAGACAGAGATGTGAGTATAAGAGAAGCTGGACTGGGGGTGACTACCAGGACTGTGATGTGCTCTGAATGAAGAAATGTTTTATTATATAAATATATGAAAATATAAATATTTATATATTAAATATATATAAATATAGATATTTATTATAAATATTTATTATAATTATATAAATATAAATATAGTAACTGGGGGCACTACCACGATTAACAGGTACGTACATTTGAACTATTTTAAATGTTAACATTTAAATTCTTAATTTGTTAATAATTACGTTAATTCATTCTCAAACCAGGAAAGCCGCAAGTTCAGCAATGCGATTGTCACGATATTCGCGCTAAGCGCTAAAAAATGATGCAGAACCCCGAGCGTTGATAAAACACGAACCTTTTAATCATGAATAGCACACACGCAACAGCGAACATTTGCCGAATAAGACCGAGAAACGAGGGGTGACATACACATCCTTATATGCACGCACGATAGACACAGGTGAAACGGATAACGATAAGAAGCCGCACATTTAGACGACACGGCCACGACATACACGTAGACTTATACACACTTACACGGAACACGAACCTACACGCACAGATACGCACACACAAATACGGAACAAGGGAGGAATCGAGGCTTGTTCCTCTATTTGGATGTTGGATGTAAATAATTCAGGTCTGCATCACCTATTACAGCGCACACTGTGATAGTAGTTTCGATGAAGGGAGTTTTGTTATTTATGTTATACATCACTGTTTTCTCATCGTTAACACTAGCCAAGGAGTCAAGGGAAGACTATTTAGACTGTTTATTTGACTTTGAGTTTGGTATTAATATTGCACAATTAGGGCAACGTATTTGTGGGGGATGTTAGTTGTATGGGTAATACGAATAAAAAGTGTGTTAATCTGACTAGAATTTTTTTAGCAATCAGGTATGTGATTCCTGAGTTTATAAAAGGCTTCAAGACAACTGCTCCCAAAATTCAACCTTCATAATTGATTACATGCTCATCCAATTTCCAAGTTGCACATCTGCTTGCATCTGTTTTTATTTAATGTTAAATGACTATTTTTTGCTGCACTTATAAAGTAATTTCTATCCTCTCCATGTCCTGTACTTATCACAGTATTGACAGTAAAGCTGACTTTGACTTTTGACACTGTTTAAATTATACAGTTTATCTGGTTGATGTAGGACAGGCTAGGAAGCACTAGTTATGCATATCTTTGGAAGGAGGGGCTTAGGAAGGTTTGGGTGAAGGATGAGGATTGAAGTGTGTGTGTGTGCATTAGTACTTTGTTTACCATTGTAATCTGTTATAGTGGCAAGGCTGGCATTGCTCTTGGCACAAAATCTGTCAGCAGTATTGCAATCACCATGGCTCCTCCAGAACAAATAGGTAATAAAAATAGAGATAAAATGAGCCTCGCCTTGGTGGTCAGCATGAGTAGCTGGCTGCAGTCAGAGAAGAAGCTGAGCATGCTGGGTAATGGAAGTGGCTTCTTAGATGAAGTAAATGCATGTGATTGGCTAGTAATCACTTTCATAAACGTATATAAACGTGTAAACATGAAACATCATAAAGCACAGATCCATTATCTATTCAATAATTTGATTACGTGATGAAGGAATATTTGTACCCGTTTATCTTTATTCTAATGTTGAGTGGCAGATTAGAGAAGATAAAATCAAATTATGGTGGATAATGAAAATCCAATAATTGCATTGTGTACTGCAAATAAAAAGTGTGTTAATCTGACTCAAATATTTTTTAAAGCTCTTTACAACTTTAGTAAAGTTTACATTGTCTCATCACCCCTTTTCTTAAGTTTTAGTAAAAGACTTCAAGACAATTGATCCCAAATTTCAACCTTCATAATTGATTTGCCTGCAGATGACATTGTTCCCTTAACACCAATGTTT
>JAOXYF010000003.1:1672510-1685390 GCA_028565775.1 Sternarchorhynchus goeldii | reverse complement strand
ATATATTAACGTTATACTGCATTTAGGCAAATAAACATTGTATATAGGCTGATTTTGGACTGCCATTTCTCAAAATTGTCTCATAATGCTTACAAAATTCACTGCCCTCCAGTAGTGGTAAAAATCGACTATAACTAGAGCAAGTAGGATCTCATTGTACTGTGTCACTTTTTTATACATACATATTAGTCATTCTGCCCCCTATAGGAGAATTAACACATATATATATTTTTATATAGGCTGACTTTGGTTGATCATTTCACAAACATTTCTCATAATGCCAAAATACTACCTCATGAGAGTAATACGCCTTGACAATCACTAGGGCAAAGAGGAAAACATTCAACTGTACCAACTTTTAATAAATCCATATTAAAATCATACTGCTCTTAAGTGAATTAACATTTCATATAGGCTGATTTTGGTTAACTGTTTGACAAAAAATTCCAATAATTCTAAAACAATTACACTGCCAACCAAAAATGAAACCCCTTGACTATCATCATTGAAAGTTGGAGCCCATTCTACTGTACCAATTTTTAATGAATCCATATTAAATTCATACTGCCCTTAGGGAAATTAACATGCTGGTTTCACATAGGCTGACTTTGGTTGTCTATTTCTCTGAATTTCCCCATAATGCCCAAACATTTCCACATAAGAGTGGTAGGCTCTGGTGATCACTTAACACGTTCAGACAGATTCCATTGTAGCATTTTATCCCAAATCCTTATTAAATTCATATCACCTGCCACAGGTAAAGCTTGTGCAGAAAAACAGACCATAACAAAACCTGCAACATAATAATTGTCACAAAACAAAGCACAACTAAGTACAAACATAATGATGTAACTGCCCTCAGGTGGCAAATCGAACGATGTCTGATTTGCCCCACCAGACTGAGACGTAGACGAAACAGGTGATTAACAAACAAACAGTCCATGTGTCCACTGCTGCCGCTATGGCTAGAAGAGGAAGACTCATTTCATACAGACTGATATTGATCAGTTATTTCTGCACATTTTCCTATAATGCCAAAACAATTCAACTGCCACTCAAGGCATGGTACTGCTTGGTTATCAACTGTGCATGTTTGGTCAAGATTCTTCTGTGCCATTTTACTAATGGCATTATTATTAAATAAAGAACACAAGATTTACTCTTTAATCAATATTTGAAGTACAAAGGACATCTCTCTCCTCCTCTCAGCCTAACTTCTGTCTGTCTGCCTTGCACTGTTTGCATCCTCTTTACACCTAACCCCCATCAGCTCAAACACCATTACTGCCACAGCTCCCTCCACCTCTTCTCCTATCACCACCACTGAACATTAGGTCAGCTGCTTCTCAGGAAGCAGATCATAAAAGCAGCTGGCACTGACAGTGTCTCTCCAGCAACAGAACAGGCACTGTTCTCTCTAAAACAGGCACTGTTCTAAAAAACTTTCCCCATCTTCATTTATCTCTTCAACCAGTCTCTGACCTGTGTGCTTTAAGACCTCTGTTATCGCACCAGTTTCCAGAACCTCTCCTGAATGACTATAGACCAATCATTCTAAAATCATGAAATGTTTCAAGAGACTTTTACTTCAGCACCTCAAAGCTATGTCTGATGCTCTTCTGGACCCATACCAGTTTGCATATAGAGTCAACGGGTAAGTAGATAATCAGGCTCTCTCCTACATCCAGCAGTACCTGGACGGCCCTAACACTTATAATAGTGTCACTTATGTCAGCTCTGCGTTTAACACAATAATTCCTGACATCCTATTAGATAAACTGTGGAAGCTCAACATCCCACCTTATATCTACCACTGCATCCACAAATTCCAGTGTAACGGAAAACAGTACATCATAGTAGCTGACCAGGTCAGACCTTTTCTCCCTCAGCACTGGTGCTCCACATGGTTGTGAGCTCTCTGTCCTGTTATTCTCCCTTGACTTCAGTGAGTGTGCATGTGTGTGTTGGTCTCACTATTCTGGTTGATCTCATCTCAGACAAAGACTGCATATACCAGGAGGAAGTAAGTTGGTTGGCGTCAAGATGCACAGCTAATAACCTGGAGCTAAACACACAAAAAACTGGAGATGATCATTGACTTCAGAAACAAACCCACTCCACTGCCTCCAGAAGAAATACATGGCTGCACAGTCAGCCATGGGCCCTACCATTCAGCAAAACTTCAAATAGGACAGACACACCACTGCAGTGTTGAAGCAGGCCCAACTCAATAAATTTGGCGCCTCAAGCAATACTGATGCAGTTTTACACCACCATAATAAAATCTGTCATCACATTCTCCATCTCTGTCGAGTTTGGCTCTGTTTCCTCTCAGGCCAAGTACATGCTGCAACGAATGGTTGCGAGGGACAAAGAAAAACCTTTGTCAGCTTCCCACCTTAGAAGACCTCTACACAGTCAAAACAAAGAAGAAAGCAGGGAATATCATGGCATTCCTTCTCACCTTGGTCACCTTTTCTCCCAGAGGTTTCCATCACAGTGGAGAGCCCTGAAGACTTGGACTAACCACCATCTCCACAGCTTCTTTCCCCAGACCACTTCCTAAACAAGGACACATCTGTCTGAATTAAATCGTGTTATGCACATTATTGCACACTATGTGCTGTACACAGCACCGTATATACCTGACTTAACCCTTATGTGTGAAAAACGTCTCCTTTTATTTTAATTTGTTGCAATATACACACTGCAAAAATGTTACATCACACCCTTCTGCTGCAGCCCAGACATCCACTTCTCCACTGCTTTGAGCAGACAGCCCTGTGCCAGATGGTTCTTGGACTTATCTTCACACATCAAATCTAGTCTAGGACTTCAAAAAGAACTTCAAGAAAACCCAGAGTGCTCATTTTCTACATTACTGTTTGTACTATTGTTATTGTGGTGCCTGGTGTTGGTCAGAGGAGGATATATACACTGCTCAAAAAAATAAACACTCAAATAACATCCTACATCTGAATGAATGAAATATTCTCATTGAATACTTTGTTCTGTACAAAGTTGAATGTGCTGACAACAAAATCACACAAAAATCAGTGAAAATCACACACAAAATTAAAGTGGAAACACACACTACAGGCATATCCAACTTTGATGTAATGTTCTTAAAACAAGTCAAAATGAGGCTCAGTATTGTGTGTGGCCTCCACATGCCTGTATGACCGCCCTACAATGCCTGGGCATGCTCCTGATGAGGTGGCGGATGGTCTCCTGAAGGATCCCCTCCCAGACCTGGAATAAAGCATCTGCCAACTCCTGGACAGCCTGTGGTGCAACGTGACGTTGGTGGATGGAGCGAGACATGATGTCCCAGATGTGCTCAATCGGATTCAGGTCTGGGGAACAGACGGGCCAGTCCATAGCTTCAATGCCTTCATCTTGCAGGAACTGCTGACACACTTCAGCCACATGAAGCCTAGCATTGTCATGCATCAGAAGGAACCCAGGGCCCACTGCATCAGCATATGATTTCACAATGAGGATCTCATCCTGGTACTTAAAGGCAGTAAGGGATGCCTTTCTGGCTATCACATGGAAGGCTGTGCGGCCCTCCAAAGAAATGCCTCCCCACGCCATTACTGACCCACTGCCAAACCAGTCATGCTGGAGGATGTTGCAGGCAGCACAACGTTCTCCACAGCGTCTCCAGACTGTCACGTCTGTCACATGTGCTCAGTGTGACCCTGCTCTCATCTGTGAAGAGCACAGGGCTCCAACTGCAAATCTGCCAATCTTGGTGTTCTCTGGCAAACGCCAATCGCCCTGCACAGTGTTGGGCTGTAATCACAACCCCCATCTGTGGACGTCAGGCCCTCATACCATCCTCATGGAGTCGGTTTCTAACCGTTTGTGCAGACACATGCACATTTGTGGCCTGCTGGAGGTCATTTTGCAGGGCTCTGGCAGTGCTCCTCCTGTTCCTCCTTGCACAAAGGTGGAGGTAGCGGTCCTGCTGCTGGGTTGTTGCCCTCCTACGGCCTCCTCCACGTCTTCTGCTGTACTGGCCTGTCTCCTGGTAGCACCTCCAGCCTCTGGACACTACGCTGACAGACACAGCAAACCTTCTTGCCACAGCTCACATTGTTGTGCCATCCTGGATGAGCTGCACTACCTGAGTCACTTGTGTGGGTTGTAGAGTCCGTCTCATGCTATCATGAGTGTGAAAGGACCACCAACATTCAAAAGTGACCAAAACATCAGCCAGAAAGCAAAGGTACTGAGAAGTGATCTGTGCTCCCCACCTGCAGAGCCACTCCTTTACTGAGTGTGTCTTGCTAATTGCCAATAATTTCCACCTGTTGTCTATTCCATTTGCACAACAGCATGTGAAATTGATTGTCAATCAGTGTTGCTTCCTAAGTGGACAGTTTGATTTCACAGAAGTTTGATTTACTTGGAGTTATATTGTGTTGTTTAAGTGTTCCCTTTATTTTTTTGAGCAGTATATATACAATATATACCCAGCCTTATCTGTAGTCATACACTCATACTGCATATGCTTATGCTTATGATATATACATACATATATATGTATATATACGCTCACTCCCTCCTAGGAGTACATTGATGGAGTCCACTGTCCCACTATAGTACATTGTAGTTACTGGATACACACACACGCACGCGCGCACACACACACACACACACACACACACACACACACACATATATATATATATATATATGTGTGTGTGTGTGTGTGTGTATCCAGTAACTACAATGTACTATAGTGGGACAGTGGACTCCATCAATGTACTGTAGTGATCATAAAGTCACATTTATAAAATGTTAATTTGTCTAAGGAGAGTATGATTTTAATAGTTGCCCAAGTGATAATAAAGGAGTACCACTGCTGGGTGGCAGAGGAACTGTTTTGTATTATGCAAATATTTTGAAATATTTTTCAGCTAAACCAAAGTCAGCTAAACCAAAGTCAGCCTACATGATAAAAAACTATGTTAAATAACCTAAGGGCAGTGTGACTTTAATATAAATTCATAAAAAGAAAATTACAGTAGAATGGGCTCTAACTTGCCCTGGTGATAGACGCTGATAAACAATTGAGAAACGTTATTAATGCAATGGTGCAAATAAATTAGTTAAATCAAGTAACCTATATTTTGTTATGTAAAATTTCGTAAAACTGCGTGTCTACACCGAAAGTTTCAGTTTCTCGCTGCTTGGGGAGCGCTTCTTAGCGTTGAACAGTGAAATACCGTAACATCGCGTTTATAGGCTCATTCAGATTTTAAAGCGCAGCCGACGTGAATCGCTAAAGCGCGGATAGCCTGACCGCGGTGTATTAAAGGATTAGAAGGGTAAAGAGTCTACTCATGCAGCAAAACATTCACGTCAACACTGACTGATATATTGTGTATAGAATTGACGACAACTGTGGTACAGCAGTATCTTTGGAGCATTTTTATTCTATGTAAACACAATAACCACTCCAGCTCACTCTAAACATATGCAGAATAACCCAACAAGTAGTCTGAACATAAACGAAAGAGGTTCAAAGTCACATAACATGCATGGGAAACTGAATACATTCATACGTTTTATCAAAATGTGAACGCACCAACAACTAAGGCAATAATGACATCAAACAAAAAACAAACAACTCCTGCAACTCCTCGGATTTGGCAAGAATTCTGGCAAGTGGTGAGTAGCTTTTAAATATAGCAGTGCAGTCAGTACAGTTTTTGGGGTTTTTTTGTAAAAAAGGCAAGAAAAAATACATTCAAAATTGAAACACTGCTTGGTGTTATACTGTCAAATATATTTTAGTTTTCATAAGAGTCTCTAACGATCTCTGTAAATCAATGTAAGAATTGTATATACTCTTGTGTGGTATCCGTCAGTGTTACAGTGTTACAGTGTTACTAAAAAAAGACCAATCTCCAGGCTGGGAGTTGAGAGAAAGTAACTGTGTGCGATTGGTCGGGCAGACGGTCACTGAAACACGGAGACGAGTAGGGGAGAGACTGCTTTCTGGACTTTCTCCTTGTACAAAGGGTAGAGGACCTGCTTCTCTTCTTTCTTATTCATCCACCTGGGAGGAGGGGAGAGGGAGTAGAGGGTAGGAGGGAGTGAACGTAAGTTGACAAACCTGTCTGGTTCAGCTGCATGTTGAATCAGGAATGAATGAACATATCTGTCTGTCTGTCTGTCTGTCCATCATCCTAAACTTACATTTTCCTTAAAATCCATAATATGAGGAAAAAAATGAGGACCACAATGATGACAATGGCCAGTATGCCGAACAGCACTAACAGGTTACGCCCTGGACTGTCATCGGTGTACTCTGCTCCAGTGTCTGTGGAAACAGGAAAAGAGATGACAGTGATCAGAGGGAGCTGAGAGAAGCACATGTCAAAAGAGCAGCCTCAAAAAAGCAGTCTCAAAAGATCAGTCTCAAAAGATCAGTCTCAAAAGATCAGCCTCAAAAGATCAGCCTCAAAAGATCGGCCTCAAAAGAGCAATGTCAGGAGAGCTGAAATTCACTGTGGTTTACCTGGAATGCATTTGGACTGGCTCCATTCACTCCAGAAACCTTCATCGGCACAGTATCCATTAATTTTGGATCTGACCCGGAAGCAGCTCCTCATGTCTTTGCCCTCCCACAGGAAATCAGAGCTTGTATCCTCGGTTTCATTTGTCCACTGGACATAATAAAAGTAGAGTGAATGAACAGTTACTTCAATAATCAGTAGTACATGAGTCACAAACTGTGCTGAAGGATTCAGGAGTCCATACCCCCCCACACCCAAAAAATACCAAAAAAAAAAAGTTCTTATTAAATTTTCTTCCCTTTAGCCTGCACAGAATGTTCAACAGAGATAAATCTTACATGATTCATTAATACTTCATATATTTACATTTAATTCTAAATATCATTTTAGTGCCATCATCATGGACAGCAGTAAAATAACAACTGTAAAAACTAAACTATTTCATCCCTGAGCACTGGCTGTCGCATCCTAGGTTACCTGGTAACATGCAGACTTCAAAGCCTAACAACATGTAAACATCAAAGTCTAGCAAAGGAAACTTGCAGTGTCAAATGGCAGGTACAGAGTTTATAGGGTATAGTTGGCTTCAATGCACAATGCTCATGATGGGACCTGTAGACCAGTTCCCCATGATTTAACTAAATTACCGTAGAGCTGTTTAGAAAATGAAAGAGTTTGGAGTAGAGGAAATGTTCTGGAACAAATTCAAAGCAAAACCAAACCAAGCCAAAACAAAGGCTTGTTTTCTGTACATACTGTAACTTAGATGACGCAGTCTCTGTCAGAGATTCTGGGCTTTGAGATAGTTCTAAATGTTATTTTCTGCTTTACTGAATTCAGAGATGTATGTGATACATGCACGTGAGCTGTGTTGGGACCTGCCACATCCTGCCGTCAGTGCTCTGTGTGGTTGTTTCTAGCTCGTACTCCAAGCACTGTTCTGGAACAGGACCAGCAGGGGGCGCCCACTGTGCCAGGACCAGGCCATTCTCAAGCACCACCTGCAGATTAGACACTATTGCTGGTTTCACTGGAGAGATAGAGAGAGACACAGAGAGGGGAAGGTATTAGGACTTTTTTATTATCTATTCCTGGGGTGTCCAGCCTTGTTCCTGAATACATCTGGAAAGCCCTGGTTTAAAGAAACTCTCGTTAAGAAATCACTGTGAGCTGAATGTTGCTGTGTAGATAAGCTACTCAAAGACCTGACAGAACCGGTATGAGTTACGCACCAATATCTCAATCTTGTACAAGATAAGTGGAAGGGCTTGGCTCAGGTGAAGTTCTTTCAGCAGACACGTGAGAACACTGTCACATGGCCGAGTGATGCCATTGTGAGAGTACCATGAGGCGACATGGGAAACGTCACAGTTACCGTGGTTTTGAACCTCCAGGGAGAAGTAGGCGGGGCTTAGTGGTCCTGCGGAGGAAGAGCCGTTCACACACATGTTAACCTCCGAAAACTCCAGGAGAGTGTGTGGAAGAAAGCGGCAGCCCCTGCGGATGTCAGGAGATGGAATGTACTCAGGACATTCCTCAGTCTCTTTCATTTCCCTGTGCCTGAGAAAAAAAAATAAGATGTTAAACACACATACACACACATACACACATACACACACACACATTTATCCATTCACACTCCCACACGTGCATGAGCACACACGTGCACACACAAACCCACACGCACACACCCACACATGTACACACACGTGTGCACATGCACATAAATGCAAACACATATTTTGCCTAGTGATTATATGAAGGTGTATTCATAAAAACTCACTTATATTTATCATATATTGAATAACATACATAAATAAGCACTTGAATATAAAAATTATAACATTATTTATGTATTTGTGGTACTTTTGTTTTCTGATGTGCTGGTGCATGTTCACCATATATTAGTTTACAGATGGAAACCTTTACCAGTAATAGAGAGAGTGTTTTGAGTTGGACGGTGTTGCTGATCCTGGCTCCCAAGTACAGTCCATGTGCTCTTTATTGAAGTAAACACAGTGAAATCCTTTTACTCTGGAGCCGGGCACGCCTGTGGACGACATACATTCAACATACATTCAGCATATATTCAACTGCATCAGTGCTAACTCAGTGTTTTACAGCCAGTAGGAAGACATCTGCCTCAGATAAGCTTGCCAGTTCGCAGCTGTTGTATCATTTGCTGTTTAAACTGACCTTAATGTGGTTATTTGGATGAACTGTGTGTTACCCTTGGAAAATAATGTTACACTGCTCTCCCCTCCCACTGCAAGAAAAAAAATCTCATGTTTATTTTATAGTGTCTTATAGTGAAATACTGCAAAGGGAAACTAATTTCCCCTTTTTATTGTTAATCTGAACGTCCTTTTAAAGAGTGGTAAAAATTGACTGCAGCTTTATTACAGTTTAGAAAGTAAGAATCAAATCAGGGCATGATTGGTTGACTCCACCAAACTCCTGCAACAGGGGAACTCTCACACTAGTTCCTAGGCAACAAGCAAACAAAGCAAGCTTGGTCTAGATGGTTTGCATGAAAAGATCTGACCATAACTTTTTTTCTCTTGCATGTCTCAGCCTCAAACATCAGTTTCAAACATCTCAGAGACATGACTCTTACAGTGACTAAAACCATGGTTGGGAATGTCCAACATCCTTTCCCACTAAGTCCAGATCATAACAAGATAGAGGAAAGTCAAACAAGTCAGTGTCATGTCTGAACTGTGAAGTGAACTCACAGCAGGGTTGAAGGGGGCTTACAGCAAATATTTATGGGGCTGGGAAGTTTCATTTTGAGATAACGGTTCACTAACATGGTTCTATCTTATTAACCAACCACAAAAGTGCAAAAGGCACTGTCTGTTATCCGTCACCCTGGCCGATCAGACGGCAGTTTTCTGATTAGGTAAACTGTGGTGTGGCCTTGAAACTGGTAAACTGTGGTGTGGCCTTGAAAACACTTCACATGACTTCAGTCTGATTGGGCAGCTTCCCTGAAACGCCTTCACACAGCTTTAACATGATTTCTTGAGCATAACAAGCCAAGACTGGCCGTTTCACTTTTTCTTTTGTTGTATAAACATTTGACTGGTTGATCCATGGCAGGGGTGGACAACCCTGTTAGTGGAGCTTACTCCTCACTACAACCTAAGAAACCAGGAAACCTAAGAAATCTTCCAAAAACTTAGAGGGAGTCAGATGTTCTGGATTAGTAATGTAAGACCTAGAGGGGGTCAGATGTTCTGGATTAGTGATGTAAGTAGGCAGCTCTAACACTGGTGGTCACCATCTACTCAACTACAAGAAATTCTAAAAAAAACAGCGATAATCTTATTCTTCTGCAATAATTATGTGTTGAATCACATCTGTGATGCATAGCTTTGTTTAAAACCATTACCAAGATGCACAGCCAAAGCCTCAATGTGAATAATTAATAACAGTGCTGAAGCAACTGTTGTTCTTTTGTAGAGCTGCATGGTGCATCTGTGAATTTAGTCCCCGATTAGCCCCTGTAAATTTAACCCCTGGATTAGGCGTCATTGCTCATATCAGCGTATAGAACTGCTTCAGACAGCTTACAGCATTGCCTACGGCATCTACCTTACCATGACCCCTGCTTACCTGAGGGTTCAGGTGTGTGATCAAACATCACTTCCTCTCCCAGGGTCTCTGTTCCATTGGTGCATGCCCCATTTAGCAAGGTGAGCATCCGCACCTGTACAGGTTTCTCCAGGTCGAACTGGACCATATAGGACAGCCGGAGAGTTCGCACACTCTGGAAACCACACAAAGAACTTCAACTGTGGAAATGCCCAAACACCACCTTCCCTTCACCTCTCCACCCACTGACATTCTCTACAACACCCACTTTAAATTATATCAGTGGTCCAGCTATGACTGATTCTTACAGTGTTCTTTCACCATTCCAGCTGTGACTGAATCTTTCAGTGCTCCAGCTGTGACTGAATCTTTCAGTGTTCCAGCTGTGACTGATTCTTTCAGTGTTCCCGCTGTGACTGATTCTTTCAGTGTTCCAGCTGTGACTGATTCTTTCAGTGTTCCACCTGTGACTGAATCTTTCAGAGTTCCCGCTGTGACTGAATCTTTCAGTGTTCCAGCTGTGACATTAATCAGACTCCTCTTCAATCTCCTTCTTTGAAGTACTGATTAAAAAGGACAAGACTACACTATTCAGGACTGTGGCTGAAATGTCAGACTGCAAACAGCCCTGTCCATGTTAAACACTTCAAGGGTGCTGATAAAGAGTTGGGCGGATTTCTCAGATGCTCATATTTGTCTTTTACACTCCCTGGGGCTTTGTCACATAGCATTTTCCTCTCAGCCTTTGGAGTTCTTCTGAGGAATTGAGCCAGTGGTTCCAGAGAACTCCAAAGCCTCAGGCATGTGCTGAGACAGGATGAGAATAACTACCCTTTGTCTGAATGGCAGAGTGCTGTGTGTACTATGTGGTTGTGGGGCATCCCCAACAATAATAAAAGGCCTCAGCGGTGGCATGAGCAACTCAGAGTAGGCGCGGGTGGGAAGGGGGGTGGGGCTTCTCTTGCTGGATGCATCTGAGTTAACAGCTACAGGAAGAACAGAAAGCCTCTCTACCCCAAAGAATAATCACAATTCCTGTACTGGTGTCAGGAAGCATGGAACATGGAACAGGCTGATTCAAACAAGGACAAACAAGGACAGACCGTTTAATCTTAGAGATCTTAGAGAATGTAAACATATTGTTTCAAAAGAAACACCTAAGGTGCAGAAACACTGTCCTAGCTAATTTTAGAGTTTACATGTGAAGCACTGGTCAGTGGGACCATCTGCTCACAAAAAGTACTGACATAACTGAGGAATGACATGAGGGATTACACAAATTAGGCAAGTCTTTTATAATGTGTGTTTACATCTGTGGACATCTGTGGAGCCCAACTGCACATCCCCTGATCACTCATCCTCACCCCTCAGGTGAAGCAGCTAAACTTGAGAAACAGGTGTCCTCACCTGTGCAAGTTTGTGCTTGGGGGCTTTGTAAGGTCCACATGTCAGAAAACATCAGCTGTATGTGACACGTGCAGGTACCGGCACGCAGTCCGACCAACCTTCAGCAGTCGGGTGGCGTGCTTTGTAGTAACGGCTCTGTGTGGGTGATATGTGTGCATACCTTCCATCTCCTCACATACGTGTCATAATAGCGCAGCTGGTAACGTATGGTGCAGTCTGTGAGGTTCTGTAGGCTATCTGGTTGACTCCATTCGATGGCGAGGTAACCGAGGTGACCAGGATCAGTCACCCTAATATTTACAGGAGGAGCCGCTGAAAGAGAGAACAGCTGTTTATAGGCTGCACATACACACATATCAGTGGTATAAAAATGGTGGACAATTATAATAATAATAATAATAATAATAATAATAATAACACACACACACATAGACACACACAGAGACACACATACACACATACACACACACACACACACACACACACACACACACACACACACACACACATATATATATATATATATATATGTAAACACAGACACCCTTCCTGGAAATTCTTCACAGCAACATTATACTGCTCTGACCAGGCTTTGCTGAATTACAGCAGGGAATCCAGATCAGATCACGTCAGAATTGCTCTCATCAAACCTGCTTCACTGCCAGTCTTTCTATCACCTCATCTCATGCTGTGGTTATGGACTTGGCTATCAGATGAGCCAATCAGAAAACTCAAATGTCTTGTGATAAACAAATAAACAAGATGTTAGTGTAAACTTCCCTGTTACCTCAACCTCTTACTAACATGTAAGTGATGATAAACTTGTAAGTGATTAAGATATGCATGACTTAAGTATTTGTCATGGAATGTTTGATAATCCATGTTGACAGATTTGGAAAGATTTGATAACGCAATGCACGACAGCCAATCAGAACACAGACTTGCGAGACATCGTCAGTCAATAGGAGCGTTCACCTGCCACTCTGGCTGCATCAGTCAAATGTGAGGCGGGCTGAGTCAGCAAAACAGAAGCGATCAGATGCTTCCACAGCAATGTTATGCTCATCTTCAACCTGCCCTCTTCGCACCTCATCTGTTCCTGGGCAGAGAACATGATCCACAGTGTTAACCCAGGCACAGACTGAAAATGAACGACACTGTTAACCCAGGTACAGACAGAAGATGAACAACAGTGCTAACCCAGGTACAGACAGAAGATGAACAACACTGTTAACCCAGGTACAGACAGAAGATGAACAACAGTGCTAACCCAGGTACAGACAGAAGATGAACAACAGTGCTAACCCAGGTACAGACAGAAGATGAACAACACTGTTAACCCA
>JAOXYF010000003.1:1640062-1666455 GCA_028565775.1 Sternarchorhynchus goeldii | reverse complement strand
CACACACACACACACACACACACACACACACACACACACACACACACACACACACACACACACACACACGCATGCACACACTGTCTATTACAGAAGCATCTGCTCTTTTCAGCATAAAGTGAACAGTTAAACATTTATGTTTACTTTCATAGACTGATAGAACTTTCTTGTGTAAAACAGGTAATTAGATCAATAAACAGACTTGGTCTTTGAAATACTGATATATTATATATCTGCTGCAGATATATAATTTTTCCCCATGTCACAATGTTTATGGCTATTAACTTCCCATCTATTACATTTTATTTTATTCACAACCAAAGTTATATTATCTGAGACATTGTCTACAACAGATTCATAATTTGGAGGAAAATATTATTAATAATAATAATATTTTATTTTTATATAAACCTTATCTAAAACCCAAAGAAGCTTATAATCAATAGTACATAGAACATGAAGACAGAGGATAAAGGTTCAACAGTTTGGAAAAACATCAACATGACAATAATGTTACAACTAGACATCATCAATGAGTGGTAGAGTGAATTAATCAGAAGGAAGGTCATAGTTGAGAGAGAAGAATTGAGTCTTAAGATTAGATCTAAATATGGAAAGAGAGGGAGATTGTATTACATCCTGTTATATTATGTTATATTAATGGCACATATTGCTAAAGATAACTGGCTTGTGACATTAAAACTGCTGTAACACCTTTATATGTTTTTTTGGAGTTGTTCTCGTCTGAAAAGGTGAGGATGCTCACACCACAAAAGCAGAACTAATGTGATGTCATGCACAGCTCATCTGTTGGCAAGGCCAAAACTGAGGCATTAATTAGCAAACAATGTATTGTTCAATTGTTCAGCCCTACCACTACCATGGACACCACGAAGGACTTCGCTGTGTGTGCAACGTATGCAATGAAATCATTCTTGGTACTCTTAGATTTCACCTACTCAAGGCCAAACAATAAGGAAAACTGGTGAGATAGGTGTGGTCACTGAAAAGATGTCAACATTTGAAGAAAATTGCCACTCCCGGATTTATGCACTGTTCAAACAGGCAGTCCACATGCCTCCAAGGCCACCCAGTTGCAAAATGTGCACTGGCATAATTATAAAAAGTAAAACAACAAGAACAACAGCTACAACATAAGCGAGCTGAGCCCAGCCCATGAAACGCTTTGTAGAGCTCAGATAATGTTAAAAGAGAGAGCTCTACCATTTAACAATGATTATCACGTTGCAATCCCTTTGGGAAACCAAAATTTACTGTTAGTAAATACTGTCCTGCATCTGTTCTCCTCTGTATAATCAGATCGGCATGGACTGTATAGGAAGTGTATAGGAAGCAATGGTAGACAAAGAATGTGGGTCCAGAGTCCTGGGCTGAGAAACATTAAATAAATAAAGTATGGTGGCTCCATGGAACTGTTTAATGAAATGTACAACTTACTGTCCCAGGGCTACAAAATCATGTGGGTTTGGTCTGAGTAGAAGAATTGCTTACAGCAGGTAATTGAGAAGACCACTTCACTTGCGAGAGGACTCCCCCAAATTTGTCCTTAAATACTGACTTGGGAAGTGGGGCAATAGTAGAGTGTAACATTACAGTGGTAACATTAGAGTGTAACATTTGGGCCTGCTGACCTGCCGTAGGAGCCGAATTTGTTCCATTTCCTCTCTGAGGTGCTCCATCTTCCTCCTCATGGTGAAGCTGGGATCTGTGGAACCATACTCTTGCCGACTGCTACGTGAAAACGCTGCAATACACAAACAATTGCAAACAGTAAATAAACAATACACAGACAACTGCAAATAGTAAACAAACAACAATATACAGACAACTGCATATAGTAAATAACAATACACAGGCAATTTCAAACATTAAGCTACAAATGAACAGTACATATGCTCAGACACCCACATACACACACATACATATGAGAGAGAGGGAGGGATATTCAAAATTGTTGTTGATTACAAAGGTTTCCAGAGAAACAATAGAAACAGGAAGCTTCAGACAGAAGTCCTTCATTAGCTATACAGTCAAAACAGTTGCAGTTTGTTTGCACAGCTGATGAAGGACCTCTGTCGAAAATGTACGGTTTCTATGCAAACCTTGTGTACTTCACTACAATATTTAATATCTTTACACCACTTATTACAGTACACTGCTGAATAATTAATATATAACTAGCCTTTTGGTTATAAGAATACTTGATGTGTGTGAGGGCAGCGCAGAGGGAGAAGAGGCAGACGCTACTGGAAACATACTTGCTAGTTTATTAGCAGAGGGGTTGCCAGTGGCATACAAGACACACAAATGCAAGGGTAAAGTAAGCAAGTGTATAAACAAAGCGATGTCTGGATTGTACCGGCAGGGCTGTAGTAAAGCAGCTTGAAATAAAACTGAGGCAGCGTGTGAAACGCACAGAGGCTGGATACAGTCACTCAAGCGGGGCTAATGCACTGCACTCATACTACAGTGCTGTGGCTTTAAAGAGTCACTGTGGTGTTGAGCGTCAGGTGCGCTCAATAGACGGGCGATTGGGATCGGGTTAGTGTCGAATTGGTGGGTGTGGCTAGCAGACTGGGTGTCCGCCTTGATGTGACAATGTGCTAGTTTCCATGCCAGTGGCTGAATGGCATGGAATAAGTGAACACAGTGAAGTGTGTATTTAGCTGTTAAACTGACATTTAAAATTTGGCCGATTGTTTGTTTGTTTTTGTAAACTGTTAAATTCCTGAATTCCTGGTGAATGAGCACATAAACGGAATGGCTTCACAAGCTTCTACATTCAAATGCGTTTCAACTGTGATTTCATTTTGCTTTAAAGCTAAAAAAAGTTATACTTACAGACAAACACATTTGTGATATATTGATGTAAAAAAATGATCAAATATAAAGCATGTCTTCTCAATAATGGGCAAAAACGAACCAAAACGCTGTCATGATTGTAAAGGTACTCAAGAATTTGTGTACAATTTTTTTCTAACCCTACCTGTTTACTTAATTAATTTAAATTAATATAGCCACAAGCAGCGATTGTGGGGTCCAAGTCTGTTCGCAAGTCTGAGGTGAAGCACTGTGGATGCTGCAACTGTGG
This sequence comes from Sternarchorhynchus goeldii, assembly GCA_028565775.1. NCBI lineage: Eukaryota > Metazoa > Chordata > Actinopteri > Gymnotiformes > Apteronotidae > Sternarchorhynchus > Sternarchorhynchus goeldii. Next base: position 1,663,343 of record JAOXYF010000003.1, on the reverse strand, counting down.
TTGATAGGGTCTTTGTGAGTTTTGGTGATGGCATGAAAAGCTAAGAAATGCACTGTGCTGCTGTTATAGTAGGAGTTTACATGAGATTACACGAGAACATTACTGATTGATTGATTGATTGGTTGGATGAATGAAATTACATTTATATAGTTCCTTTATGCAAGCCAAGGATGCTTTACAATCCACACAAAACAAAACAAAAATCTCACACACGTTGGTGAGATGTGGCAGCCAGTTGCTCCCTGACAGACCAGCACCAGGTGCAGGAAGAGCAGAAAGGATAACAGCCAGGACAGAACGCCATCCACCACTGAGCATGCAGACATGTTCATTTATACAATGATTTACACCACAACTATTTAATATGAATAAAAGAACACCAAGTCTTGTGTGCTGTGCTGCTTTACAGTGCCTTGCAATTAATGTTATAAAACGACATTAAATTTATAATACGACATTAAATGAATGTTATAATACGACAATAAATTCCAGTGCAGTACTTACACTGAATCATATTGACTCATATCAACCAAACTTAGCTGAAGGCTTCAAAATAATCTGGACTTAAACTGGACTTAAATGAGTGAAAGGGTAGGATGAAAGTTGGAAGTGACTTCATTTGGGAACACAGGCCTACACTGCACTGACTGTTTCATGTCAAGAGTGTTCTGCTCTTAGAGACATGGGTATGTTGAGTATGTTGCAGTGGCCACTATTACCCTGCTGCAGCTTAATGGCATTAGATTGGTTCCAATCCAGTCATCAAGTATAAAATGTACAAATTGGCACTTTGCACATGCTAGATGGTGATGTTGATGGTAGGAAACACTGTAATGTGCTGCTCTTGTAACCTGTATATATGATAATATGAAACACTGTACTGTATGTATGATAATGTGATAATATATAAAAAGTTAAGATAGATTATCCTTGTAGGTGCAGAAAGAAAATCTAATTAAAGAAATGGTGGATGCTTAACATATCCTAGATAACTAACAACAATTAGAGTTTGTTTGTTTTTTGACAGGGCAATTCATTTTAAGGAAGTTTCTGTTTGAAGTCACACAGTACGTAGGCCAAGTTTAGCAAAACGTCTGCTCACTGACATATGTGCAAGATACAAATAGTACATTGAAGTAGGAAGTGGGTAACTTCAACAAAGTATGTGATTCAATTCAATAAAGTACTCACCTTTCCTTGAATTAAATTGATATGGAATATGGAAGTACAAAGCAATATTTTCTTATTTTTGCAAATCACAGATGTTGCCAGAGATGAGTTAAGTGTAAATGAGTGGACTAAAATAGCACCCCCTACAGCTCAGTTCAGTATGTTCAGTACCAAGCATATATGCTGAACTGATCAATGGATTAAACTGTTTTAAAACTGCCTTTTAAAGCCGTCATGCAAATCAAAAAGGCTTCATTACATTACATTAGGATCAAAAGCTTTAGTCTTGACATTCAAACTGTTGATTCCAGTAATGGACGACAGACTCCCACATCTCAAGAACTCATTCCACACTTCACAGTTTTGACATTAAGCCAAAATGCCAGTGACCTGGATCAAGAATGCCAGGATTGCATATAGGCACACTCTGGAGTTCTTTGTACACTATGTGCCCAGAGGAATTTTAAACACCTGCATGCAGACATGCTGTTTAAGCCAGAGTTTAAGTATGTTGGGCTGATGAACCAATGTGCATTTATAGTGGATGGTTTGTTGTGGGTATCTACATATTCTATGTTCATGCATACACCAAAAATGCATACTGTATGGTCATGTTTTTTTTTTTTCTTTTAATTAATTGTTTGGATCAGCATTGTGTCATATTGTTATGTGTATTGTGCTAGGACAGTTCACGACTGATTTATAGTAATGCCTGCTTCCTCTTGCATGTGTATTTTTACAAATTTACTGAAGTGTGTGCTCTCCAACTTGGGCGCTGTTTAAGTTTGAATGGCCACGTGTGATGAGAACAATAGCAATGAGCTGCTGTAACAGTAGCATTCCTGTAAAAATGTAAATATTCTTATTTAAGAACCTACTAGTCAATTATTTGTCATAAGATTGTATTTTTTTTTATCAGAGATCAGTTGAGTAGTATTTCTGTTCTCATGTGTTTACTTAGATATGTGAAACAGCTCCCAGACTACCTTGAGAACTAGCTAGCTAAATGGTAATGAGAACTAGCTAGCTAAATGGTAATGAGAACTAGCTAGCTAAATGGTAATGAGAACTAGCTAGCTAAATGGTAATGAGAACTAGCTAGCTAAATGGTAATGCTATTGTCTGCCTACATATAAGAGCACATAGCTGATCTGTCTTCCCTGTCAGGATAAAGTTTAAAATCTAACATTTCGGTTTTAGTTAATAAAATCAATGTTTTCAATAGCATTTATACTGAAAGTACATGAGAGTTCTACCAAACAGGAAAAAAAGGGGTTACATCCTTCGTTTGGATGGAAGCTGACCCAATAATTTATACAGTTTCCTCTTGCTAAAAGAACTGTTTCAGTGTAACCCGTGAGAAGGAAGGATCATGCCCTACACAACTCTTTCCTCAGAATTTCTGGCATATCAAAAGAAAGCGATACAATGAACAATAGATGAACTCTGACCAAAGCCTCAGTATGGTCCAAACGAGCTGAAAGTGCACTTTTATGTATGTTCTCTGATAGGCTCCCTTGTTCCACCAGTAACACGACTCCCAGAGGCACCTGGCACAGGCCTGGCAGAAGTGATAATACGGTCAAGCTATACATCAAAATCACAACCATGTGAGCTTTCACTGAAGTGTTGAAATCCAAACATAAAGTAAAAAGATGATACGCTTTGCTTTTGATACATGCTGGGCACACTATTTAGACTCAGTCATCCAGACTTCATCAACACTAACACCCTTTGTTTGTCATATGCACACATGTGTGTGCATATATGCATACATAACAATGATCATCTACTTATTGCAGTGTTTATTTGCATTTTAAAACATTTACTAAGAACTAATACAATAAAACATATAGCTCAATATAAACTAAAGCAATATGTCAACATTAATTTTTTGTTTTCCAAAAAAGTTGCTAATATCTGGCTCTCCTTGATTTTGAAATTGCCAGACAGGTGTGTGTTTGCCAAAACGTTCGCAACGCTAAGTACTTTATAACCTTGAACTTAAGAACATTCTTAAATTGATGAGTGTTTCCCGAAACACGTAACTAACGTCGTACTTATTTACTCATTTGTAACTTAAGAGAATTTGGACCCATTCATAACTCACAAAGTACTTCTTAACTTTCTCATTTCTCATGAAGTTCTCATGCAGTTCTACCTCAAATAGGATAGAGGTCACTAATTTCCCTTTAAAAAAAACTCATGCTGGTTCTAAGCATGGCATTACCACATTTGCATATATGCATACAATTAGCATTTTCTTTTGAAAATGTAATTATATCACATATACCACTTCCTTTGACAACAAAAACCAAATAGCTTAAATTATTTAGCATTAGCTGATATGTTTTTCCGATATTAAATTAATCATGGTGCTCATCATGGTGTAGTTTACAGCATTTCAGACTTTCATAATTAATGTATGCTTTGCAAAGAAATGGCTACAAGTTGGCCTATTCAGCTTATCATTTAACCAATCAAACTGACTCATTAATCAGTAGCACATATAAGTAACCTGGAAGAAGGCTAGCAATGGTGCTTGTGTGATGAACATGTCTTCGATTCAAGATGCCATCATTTAAGACAACAACATAATCCATGAAGCCATGCGGTTCATCTGAATGCAGCACAATGTTTAAATATGAACCCCCTAGATCTACCTGATGATGTGCTGTGTGACACATACTGGCTGCGGAGAAGGGAGATCGTGGCTCTCCTTGGACTGTTTGATAGCAGAAGGAGTTGACTAGAGGAACCAGGAGAAATTTTGCCCTTAGTCCCACAGTGCAGCTACTGACAACCCTCCAATTTTATTTAGGTGGATTTCTGCAGACTGCTGGTGATGCCCTTGGGCCAAGTAAAGCTGTTGTATCTAAATGTGTGCATGCTGTTACAAGTGTTGCTGCACCATGCACCAACATATATAACATTTCCAAGGACTAGGAAAACCAAAATAGGTTTTGCAATTCCTGGAGTTGTTGGTAAAGTGGATGGCCCTCTGATCCCTCTACACAATCCCACCCTCTTGAGCCCCATCTACATCTGCAGTAAAGGCTTCTCTGCTTTGAATGTGCAAGTCACATGCAATCACCAAGGCCTCTTTACAGACACTGTGGCTGAGTGGCCTGGGAGTGCTCATGGCTTTCATCTGGGCCAAGACTGGAGTGTTTCAGATATGGTGCTTTTGCTGGTGGACATGTACTGGGTGACAGCAGGTATCCACTCCGAAGCTACATGCTCACTCCTGTATCAAATCCCCAGACTGAGGGTGAGGAGAGTTATAACATGGCACACCGCAGAACATGCAGTGTCGTCGAGAGAGAACAGAGAGCTTTGGGTATTTGGAAAATGCATTTCCTGTGCCTCTACAAATCATCAAGTGGGCTTTGATTTTAACCAGTATGCAGCCATGGTATAACTGTTGTATATCCTGTGCTACATAACAGGGCAATGCATGCTGGTATACACCTATCAGAAGAGGAAGATGAAGAGGATGACAAGGAGACAGAGGAAAGAAGGAGTTACCAGGAGACTTTACCAGGCTAGATATACCAAAGTATATAATACTTTGGATAAGTGACCTGTGTGTTTTTGTTATAAATATACACTCCAAGGCATTTATTGTGGTGCAAGTTTTACTTAAACATTAAAAAAATAAATATTATTTTTCAAGTGACGTGCCCAAATAATGACGTGCAACAATTATTGTAGGAAAAAAGGCCTTGCATCTTCTTGGAAATTCCTATACCGTCTCTGTAAATTATTAGATAAATTATTAGATAAATGTCAGAGCCACAAAATGTGAGTTATTTCATAGATCATTTAGGGAAAATTCAGTAAAGTCTATTCCCATTTACTATTGTTACTTGGTTAAGTATCTCAGTTTGTTCAGAGGGCAATATAATTGGCACAAATTGTGGGAATGGTCATCTGACATTCAGCCAGTACACGCAAATTTTGAATGCAAATTTGGTGTTCTTAGAGTTACTTCGTTCTTAAAGTTGTTCGTAAATATCTAAGATCATTCGTTATCAGGAAACACACTCCATTTCTTTTAGAACTGCTAACAACTGCATACACATGAAAACACAAGGCGTCAACTTACAGACTTGGCAAAGCAGTCTTCACACTGACTTGTGGAGAAAGTCATGAAATATTCTATTATTAGATCGAGATTGATTTATGGCTTTAGAAACGGTCAGCTGTGACAGACCCCAGTAGTTGCTGTTGCATGACTGCATTGTTTCTGTTGCCAAAAAAATCAGGAAGTGAGAACAGAGGTTCAGTTTTGTGCATGTTATGACTCCATGCTAGCTTAACAACAATAAAATATGCCTTTCCCACGATACATGTTGTGGCCTGAGCATTTTCTCTGGGAGCTACTTTCTGCAATAGACCTACAAAGATTGTCAGAAACCCTGTCTGTGATAACAGTATGAATTAAAAAGCATAGCTGGATTACTGCTATACTGACCTGGATGGCCAGAGTTCAGCATTTCTCAGGTCATTTCCCTGCTTAAACGGAAATGACTGAACTGTGTTCTAGTGTGTCAACAAGGACCCTGGCAACTGCCCACAATACTCACCACATCCAGGGCAGACATCAGCCTACTGAATTGCAGGATATTATTTAGTTAATGATCTTGAGGCATATTACGCAACACATGTTATGAATTACATTTAAGGCTTTAACATATTAATGATTTTCCAGTCTATATTAGTTCTATTTCATTGTTATAAGCTCACAGCAGTGTGTCAAAAGTTGAATAAAAATAATCTAACCAACAATGCCAGCTATGCACAATTCACAAAAGTATACCTTTATCCTTAGCTGGGAGGTTGTGGCAACAGAGCTTGAGAACTCTAAGCAAGCAGAGGCTGCACACAGCACTCCCAAAGAGGGAAAAAGCTCAAAGGTTCACAGATTGGAACAGGATCTCCTGCCAAATTGTTTTTTTTGGTAAATGTAATTTGTACATTTTTTTTTGGTAAAATGTAATAAATGTAAAGCTTTGAAAGCCCTGGGGCAATGTGAAGTGGCACGTGTTCCCTACACACACTCAGTAGCAAGCAGAGGCAGATGGCAAAGCAGACAGTGCCGCAGACATGAAGCCAGGGAAGCAGACAATGGGGGAATACCTGATCTGGGCTTCAGGCCAAAAACCGTCAGAGTCGTGGTGAAGTCACTGGAGTGCATCCCATCCTGCAAGACAAAAACATCCCACCCATCAGTCCTTCAGCACACCCTCTGGAACTAAACAAACATGCTACACTTGAAAAACAATCTACACACTTCTAATTACCAGAATACATAACGTGTAGCACATTTATCCAACATGTTGTAGAACCACCATGCTGAAGTCATATGAGTGAAATATTATAAGTGAAATCTGTATATTGTAACTACATCTTGCCATGTGCCTTGCTCAAGTTCAACTATATTCCTATATCTAAAATAAAGCAGGTACATAAATCTGCAAAAACAGAATCTACAAATTAAAGAGCTGAAGAGATTAGCTAAATTGGGTGTGTTAGGTTCATCTTAGAGCTAAATTTCAGAGGAATATCTCCTCAGTAGAGTGCAAGGTTAGGACCTGGTGACTGAAGATAAAATGTTTATTATCACAGAGATGGTGATGTCATGGCGATGGTAGAGATGTGGTGAAGATGACGGAGGTGTCATAGTGATTGTGTAGGTGTGGTGGAGATGACAGAGATGTCATAGTGATTGCGTAGGTGTGGTGGAGATGATGGAGCTGTGATAGTGATTGTGTAGGTGTGGTGGAGATGGTGGAGATGTTGAGACAATGGAGGTAGATCAGGAATGGCCTTATCTGAGACTCAGGCTGATATGGGTGTTGTTATCTGTATGGCAGAACCTAAAAGTGGGACAGAACCTAAAAGTATGACAGAACCACACAGTGGGAGCTCTTAGGACAACTGTGTGATCACTGAACAGTTTTATTGAAAACAATTAGAAGAGAACAAGTTCAACTTCACACTGTAGTTAAAGACCATTTGTTGCTACTCCTTATCAGCTCTGTAGTAATAAACTTGTACTGCTTGTTACTACTTGCTTTATACAAAACTATGGTGCCAAACTATTGAAACATTATGCACCTTGTGACACAGTTTAGCTCCTGATGGTCACATCTGAATGCCAGAGAAGTTATTATGGCACTGTAGGGGTTAATCCCACTGCAAGCTGAACGGCAGGCAGCTCTTACTGACATTGCTATCAGCTTTGAGTATTTGTTCGAGCAAAGCTGCAAAGTTGATGATTATCAAGTTGAAGGCATGTGTAACACAGAGCAGCATACAGGAAGACAGAGGTAATGATCCCCATACAATAACCAGGAGAAAATGCTGCAATGTTTTCTTGTTGCAATTCCTATCTAAATGGTATCGTTCAGGCCATACACTCACCTCACAGTCATTTTCTGTGGAGTTTCGCCGTGCACTCTGACATTTGTACTAAGAAAGAGAGAGAGGGAGAGAGAGAGAGAGAGAGAGAGGGAGAGAGAGAGAGAGAGAGAGAGAGAGAGAGAGAGCCAGACAGACAGACAGGGTTAGAAACATTTTCATCCTGTGTCTTTGAAAACCTTCATTCCAGTACACTGTAGTACCTTCTAGTCTAATTTCACTCATTCCAAGCCTGTCCCTCACTCTACACACTCTTTGATTATAACCTTTCCATCATTCCTGCACACACCAGCCCACTCATATCCCTTGAAGATCACTCCCACAGATGCCTGAAACCACAGATAGCAGCAAACCATATATTTACACAAAACATTCAAACCTATTATAAAGTTTCATGTATACATACAATAATAACAGCATTGGTTATAAAATAGAACAATAATAATGAAATACTGTAATAAAAAGTTATTTGAATGTGGTCTCACTCTCTAAAATATTTATTGTACTATACTGTAGTGAATTCAGAATGAGTGCATGTGTCAAAGGGATGATTATCATCATGGGAAGGACAGCTTGAGATTTCAGTGATCATTTGGTAACACATAAACCACACGACAGCGTCTGATCAAGCAAGCCACAACACAATGTCTACAGCTGCTAATTACCAATCCAAACACTTCCTCTGGTTGGGCCTGACTTCCAATTGCCAATGCCTACAAATTCAGCGCTAAAACCAATCAACAATCTACAATGTTCAGTGGCCAGCATTGTGCAGCCTTATGGGAGAATGTTCCATTCCATCACCTGCAGTGACAGACTGGTTTAATAGACATATCTGCATATGTCTACTGAATTTCTACCTCCACATTCCCTATTTCTCAATCCTACTGAGGAATTCTTTCTGTCTGGAGATGGAGATGATCACTGATCACTGAGACACAATGGACAAACACAGCAACAGCTTGGGCTGGAAGCAAGTATCCCTGGAGATAGTCTGATATCAGGGACAGGGCAGAACAGGCTGAGTAAACAAATGTCAAACCTTTGTCTTGTGTTTTGTGTCATCTTACAGTATTTTGGGTTATTTGATATTTTGTTTTTGATTATACACCTGTATTACAGGACTGTATTGTATGACACACAATAAAATTACTTTACTTAGATTGAAGATTCTTTCATTTCAGTTTTTGGACCAAGCAGTGTGTGCACTGCTGATTTTATTGTAGTTGTAGTCATGGTGGATTACAGTAGGTACCAGGACAAGAGTGAACTGATCCAGTTCACTACAGCACTCCAGGACAAGGGAGAACTGACCCAATTCACTACACTCTCTGAATGTGTGTCTCACTGAATGTGTCTGGCCCAGACATCTCTCGGATGAAAAGATCAGACAGCATGAGCCAGACCGTGATAAAAGATGGATTGAGACCCTGTACAGACGCCTGTTATCTCCCGTGTCCCACACACCACGAGAAGTGAAGCACTGGAGTCAAAGGTGGGTGCAGAGTCCTGGAGGGAGGCCATGTGACATCTGCTTACAGCCTGAACCGTACGCAGAGAGGTGTTCTCAAAGGCACCTGAGTGTCCTCTATTCGAAGAAACATTTCTTTGGCAATATGCAAAATATTTGGCAAGTGTGAGCTATTCGATAGCTTATGCTCAGTTAATTTTGCCATGCATAAAGTTCTGCACATGTGCTTTTGTCTATCTAAGAGAGGAGTGTGTATGAGAGAGAGGGAGGGTACACTCATATCTGCTCTGATGGATTCTGATGAAATCTCTCAAAGCATGCCCTCAGACAAACAAAACTGCAAATCTCCATTTCTCACACAAAGCTGCAATTCAGATACACTTTGTGCTCACATTAAAGCTTCAGCATAGCATGAAGAGTTCATTGAGTTCTCACGTGAAAGGCCAGAGATCCAATGTCAGATATTTTTGCGAGGACTGCAGGTGGGTGTATGCATGTGTGTGTGTGTGTGTGTGTGTGGTTGGGTCTTCTTTGTTTGTGAAGTTCAACTTCTTATACTGAGGGGACATGGTGTTTGATAAAGGCTTAGAAAGCTCACATGGTTTCCCAGACGCACATGTGTGTTTGTCTGTGTACCTTCATGTAGTCTTTCCTTAGGTACTTGTTCCGTCGCCGGTCCTCATTCTGGTTCAAGATGGGAGGAAGCTCCGGCCATTTTGGCTCAGTGTCACCATTTTCTGACTTCAAACTTCCATCAAAGGAGCAGGAAGAAGAAGGCTGAAAGGGAAATCAAATGCCATTCTGGTTCAAACTCAAATACAGAAGCCTCCTTGCACTGCACACATCACTTTCAACACTGACTGATTCTAATTACACAAGGAAGCGCATACTTTTTTGACGAAGGGAGTTCAGTTTCACTGTGTGAGCATGTGATTGTGTGTATACTCGGTTTGTATCTGGTCAAAATTCAGTATGAGCTGAAAAGTAAAATGATGATGGCTATGATGAAGAGGAAACCTCTGAGAAAGCTGCGTCTTCATCCATGAGATCAGCGTCCTCCAGCAAAGACAAGAGATGGATAAATAAAAGGGAAAAAAATCAGATAACACAAAGTGAGAGTGAGAAAGAGTTGGTGTGAGAGTATGGAAACATCAAAGTAAGTACCACTGAAAACACCAACCTGTGGTGTTTTGGTAGTTCACCTTACTGAATCTGATATTAGTGTTACAATGTTATGAAATAAAGCAAAATGTAGCCCACACACCATAATATTAATAACAACAACAAAAGTTTCATTTGTATTGTACTTTTCTCATTCCCAAGGTTGCTATACAGGAGCAACAGATACAACAAAAACAACTGTAATCAACACACACACACAAAAAAACTAACAAGCAGGCTAAAGAAGAACAGGACACTACCAGAACTAAGAGATACAGGACACCAGAGTAGCAGAACAAAAGGTACTCCAGGATTTAAGGGTCAGGACATGAGGTCAGGGGTCAGGACACTGGGCCAGAGGTCTGGACACTAGGTGAGGGGTCAGGAATGTTATGCTCAGTGTAGGTGCAGGATATCACTTAAGCCGTCCTCCAAAGGCAGATCGATGCCACGATGTGCTTAAAGAGCAATGGCAGCGACCTTTTAGCCCGCCTTCCTTTTCTGCCCTCTTTTTGGGTTCTGAGTTAACCGTCACAGGCGGGCCAGTTATGGAAAGGTACTATGTTAGCATCCAACGTAAATACAGCAGAACAGTGCTAGGATACAGAGTACTGAAGACAGGAAATACTGATGACATAAACAAGCTGAAAGATTCATTGTTTTGTATTTGGCTTTTGTATCTATGGAAAAAAAACATACAAAAACCTTTTCAAGACCTTTCTGACACTGGCTGTGTGGGCAATACAACAGGCTTTAAGGGAACAGGATATAGAAATGGCTTCTGAAAAATCAGTGGAAGGGTTGGGGTTAGGGATCTATGTACTTGTTAAATAATTTATGTGATCTTAGAATGTGACTTTAATGGTTTCACTGAAAGACACAGCTCCTGGCACTGTAGCATAAACTAAACAATTCCCAATCAACTAACACATTTTCTTTATCTTGCTTTGTAGTTTCATTGGTGTTGTCCTTTAAAATATTGGGAGGAATTTGATACACAAAACTTGATACACAAAATAAGAGAGAGTACAATTCTAGCAACCAAAATTTGAATACATTTTTTTAAAATATGGTTTTTGTCAGAAATGCAGTAGAAGAGTGAATAATAGAAAGCACACAGCATTCTGTTGTTGGGGATTTTAAACAAAGCTGAGGTTCATCCAGTGTTTTCCATCTACAGTATATACATTTGTTGTAGCGAAGTCTTCCGTAATAATCTGTACCTAACTATGTTCTAACATAATGGTGAACTGTTTAACTGCATAGTTCCATAACAGTGAAAACTTTAACTGTGTATCACCACAATATTGAAAAGTTAGGATCAGTTATAGCACATGGGCATTCCAGCACTCAGCACTCAGCACAGCATGGTTCTCAGCACTCTGCAGTCAGTAGTTTAGCAGTCAGTGGTTTAATAGTGAAAAGTTTAACTGCGTATTATCATAACTGAAAAGTTTAACTGTGACAGGAAATAATGTCCCCAACAGTGGCCACGTCAATAAACGAGAAGAAGAGAAGACAGAGGAGAGATCTCTGAGGAACCCCCTTTTTTGTGGGTAGCCTGTTTCAAAGGAAAACAAAGTGATATCTGATATATGGAAGAGTAGTGTCAGTAATGCCAGAAGCACAGAGAGGACACGGTTTATTGTAGCAAACCTTAAAAAAAAAAAGTCAAGTGTGTCAGTCTGTAAATAAAAAGAAATCACAGAGCACATGCACACAAAGCACTGTCTCAGTGCTGTGCAGTATATGATAACCCACACCGGAATAGTCCACAAACACTGAAATGCAGATAACAGGCCACAACTCGTTCCATCAATCAGGCTGAAAGGAAACATCAGAACAGACAGAATTCCGGGAAGGTTCCAGAAGGTGGGAATGGAACTTAGTGAGCCAACAGATAAGATTGATCTGTTTATAAGTTCAAAAGGACAAAAGGCAGTAGTTTGTTAGTAATAAAGAAAAGGGCTTTGTAAATTGTACATCCAGTCCAGTTAATACAGAAGAGCCCCAAAAAGAACAAGTGAAAAGTTTTATCGTGTGACCACAAGAGGTTACACAGTTACACAAAACAGTTACACACTGGCATTTATGACCAGTTCTGGCACACATGGGCATTCCAGTCTAAAATATGCAATATAGCACCCAGCACGGCGTGGCTCTCAGCACTCAGCACGGTGTGACTCTCAGCCAGAAAGCCAAGGCTGGAAAAGCTGAAGCTGAACCCCAGTAGCGGCTCTGCATATGTTTTTAGAGTGTCCCTCGAAAATCAAATAGCAGTCTAGTGGTCAGTTATTTAGCAGTCAGTGGTCCAGCAGTCAGTGGTTTAGCAGTCAGTGGTACATCGGTCAAGTGCAGTTATTTAGCAGAGGAAAATGGAAATTCTACTGCTCTGCTGGTTACAAAAAAAGAAACAGCTATTACTTGAAATTAGGGTGGAGGTTGCCTGGTGAGGGTGGAGTGTATGCTGGGTCACAGAGAGTGCAACTGTGTGTGAGCATGGGAGTGGGTGCACGTGTGTGTGCATGTGAGCATGGGAGTGGGTGCACGTGTGTGTGCATGTGAGCATGTATGTGTTACCTGTCCACACAATGCTGAAGCTGCACTACTTCCTTCATCCAACGATGCACTGCAGACACAATAAGACACAAGATGTCATGCCACAGTAGAGTGCATCTTGGTGTTTGTGTGTGTGTGTGTGACTGTACACATATATTTGCATACATGTATGTGTGTTGCCATCTGTGTGTGTATATGTGTGCATATGTGTGTGTGGGCACACACGTGTATGCATGTGTGTGTGGATGTGTGTGTGTGTGTGTGTTTGAATGTGTATGCATGCATGCGTGTGTGTGTGTGCATTTACATGTGTGTGTATGTGTGTGTGCGTGCGTCTGTGTGTGTGTGTGTGCAACTTGGTTCCTTAGTTCCCTTGTAACCTACAAATCTGAGTACTTTTAGGTTCTGTCCCATTTACATAAATGGTTCCCACCCAAATCTGGGAGAAGCAAGGTGTGTTTGTTTGCACCTCCATACTGCGGGAGCTGTTGCTGGGTGTTCCTGCCCCAGCAGCTTCTCACAACCACTACAAAATGTAGTGCTGCTTGGCTGCTCATGGCACTGCATGGCCTGCTGAGATCTGACTTGTTATTAATCTACAGTTTATACTTACCACCCCTCAGTCATTTATACAGTTTACATTTAGCACCTCTCAGTCATTTCTACAGTTTACCACCACTGACTCCTTTCTAAGCTGCACTTATGTTTTGGTGTAAGGAGTTTAAATATTCTTGAGGACATGTGCGTGTGTGTGTTGTGTGTATGTGTGTGTGTGTGTGTACATCGATACTAAATGCTTTAGTATGTTTTATGTAACTTAGTTGTATATTCAGACTACAGGAGTTAGCCGCAAGTTAGCTGTATATTATGGTTATAGGAAAGGCTTGTGAATCATAAGACTATTTTCTGGTAGTATTCCATCTTAGAGTACATGAATTCGGGTCTATCTGAGCTAACCTAGATATTCCAAATATCCCTAAGCACTTTGTAAGTCGCTCTGGATAAGAGTGTCTGCCGAATGCCATAAATGTAAATGTGAATGTTTTGGTGAGGTTTGTGCAGAGTGTGTGCTGGTGTGTGGTAGTGTGGACATACCTCCTAACAGCCTGTGTAAGAGATCTCTGTTTGCTGCTTGCTCCTGAATGACTAAGAAACCTGTTGAGCCAGAACACCCCAGAACATTTGAATAAAAATCAGATTACATACGCATAAAAAGACATGAATACAGATAATCCCCTCCACATACTTACACAAACACACTTAGACGAAGACACACACATTCACACAAACACATACACACACAAGTAGACAAATGGCAAGTGTATAAACTGCATAAACCCAGGCGTGTTCATCATATACACTACACACATGAAGCATCAGTTAATTTTGCCAAAAAGTAGAAACAGATGTAGGATTTAAAAATATATATCTTTTTATTGACACTAAAGTACATTTAGTGAGGAACTTGAGTAAATATGAATGAATGAATTATTAAATAATTCTGAATAAGACATATCGATCTAGTGTTAATAATGTGTTAATGTGTAATACCATAGGTGCATACAGTCAACACTACCTCACCCACCATCACCATTGTGTGGCTGCGTTATCAGTAGAGACCTGAATGCGGCCCACGGTGTCTGACACACACTGTTCAAATGCGTCACTGCCAACTATCTGCTATTAGTAGCAGGAAAAGTATTCTGTGAGGGTCCCCTCCACCCATTCACACGACATCCAAGACGCATTTCACTGAAGTCAACAGCACATAACTCGAAACAGCACATAACATAAACAGCACATTTTGTTGCGGTCACTGAACCCTTAACAAAGATACTTTGTGCTGGTGTCAGGAAATCACCAGCTTTCGCACGTAGCATGTGTGTGTATGTGTGTGTGTGTGTGAGAAACTTGGGATTCAGAAGAATTCTCAATCCCAGTCAAGCGCATCACCCGTCCCTCATCACTGTATCTGCCTGTCTTTCACTTTGACTTAGAATCTCATTTTCCTGGTCCCGCTGGAACCTCATTTTCCTGGTCCTGTTTTAACCTCATTTTCCTGGTCCCAGTGGGACCTCATTTTCCTGGTTTTGTTGGTTTTCCTGCCCGCAAGCTGCACATCCACCCACTTGTAGCACCAATCGGTATAGTGCTGCTCTCAAGGATCAATCCAAACTGTTTATGTGGTGTATGACCAGTGCACAAAACATTTTCTGAAAGCCAGCTGTAAACCGTCATCAGGCAGTCATCACATGCTTTTCTGCAGAGCCTTATCACGTTAATCATGAATGTCATTTCCATTTTTGTTTTAGACAAGTTAATGCTTGATTTTGCTGGTGGGTATGACTGCATGCCACTGTTCCACAGGATCATCACTGACACAAGATACACTTCACATTTGACAAAATATCTACTCCACTAGAAGAACAGGTTGATCTGCACGTTAATCTTGCTATGAATTTAACTGAAGGTATAGCTGTAAAAGAGTGGCCCATGCCATAAACCTTTTCACATAATTCCTTAGCAATTGAAAAACATCTAACCAAAATGTATGACAGTTTATAATGTTGCTAAATTCACTGATTGTCACACTGGATTACACTTGGTAACTGATAGGCCACTTAGTCATCATGCCTGATGCCTAGATGTTGGAAGAAGAGTGTCTGGACTTGGAAGGCATTGGTTTGAATACATGTGTCCTGTGACACAAATGAAGCACAAGCATTTATGAAATCCCAGACCGGATTTTACACACAAAGTCCAGAGTTACTACTCCAGTAAGACTGAAATCCTTCCAAGAGCGGATACCACTTTTGTAAATGGTGTTTTGGGGTGTGATGGTCCCATGCAGTGAGCCTGTGCTGCAGCCTGGGCAGGTAGAAGAAGGGAAGGCCATCACAAAGCCTGCAGGAGAGTGGCACTGTTCCACATCACGATACTGGTGCACATCGTGATACTGGTGCACGTCGTGATACTGAAGCACCTTGCGATACTGGAGCACCTTGCGATACTGGTGCACATTGCAATATGGGAGCATCTTACAATTCTGGTGCACCTCATGATACTTGAGCACCTCACAATACTGGTTCACACCTCACAATACTGGTGCACCTTACAATACTGGTTCACACTGCGATATGGAAGCACCTCACAATACTGGAGCACCTCATGATACTGGTACACCTCGCAACACCAGTGCAAATTGAGATACTGGTGCAGCTCATCATACTGGAGCACCTGATGATACTCGTCCAACCGTCCAGAAGTTTCACATGGAGAGTGTATTACTGCAATTATTGAAATTACTATTATATATATACACACATGCATACGCATAGATGTAAACACACACTTAGCTTGCTGACCTGCACAGGTGGACACACACACACACACACACTGCATGCATGCATACAGAGACACATAAACAAACAAACAAACACACACACAAACACACATACAATGTCTCTCTCTACCTGTGTGCTCTTCCCATAGCTCTTCTACGATGGATTAGGCTTTCTGCCCTACAAATTAAGGACCGCCTCCTGATGATCACATGCCATGTGAGCACCAATCATGCCACAGCATGGGGTAGAGCAGCAAGAAAGGGAAGATGCAGAGGTAGGAGGAAGAGGGAAGAGGAGAAATTAATGTGACATTTGTTAGTAAATGGAGTGGTAGGGAGAGTGAAACCAGGGACAGAGAGAGAGAGAGAGAGAGAGAGAGTGAGAGAGGATGAGAGAGAGAGAGAATGAGAGATATAGAAAGAAAGAAAGAAAGAAAGAAAGAAAGAAAGAAAGAGAGTGAGGGAAAGACAAAAAGAGAGAAGACAGAGAGAGATAGAAAGAGCATAAAACCCAGAGAGGAAATGATGTAATGAAAGAAGAAAAAAGCACTGGGATATGGACATTCTAAAAGACTGATGTAAATATCAGTACTGTGAAAGAGTACGTGTGTGTGTGCATGCTGGTAGTGTGCTTTGATACAGAGGTCCTACACTCAATCGATGTGTGTATCACATGTTCTGTGTGAACAGATGTGTGTATCACCTGTTCTGTGTGTATCGATGTGTTTATCACCTGTTCTGTGTGTACAGATGTGTGTATCACCTGTTCTGTGTGAATCGATGTGTGTATCACCTGTTCTGTGTGTATCGATGTGTGTATCACCTGTTCTGTGTGAATCGATTTGTGTATCACCTGTTCTGTGTGTATCGATGTGTGTATCACCTGTTCTGTGTGTATCGATGCATCACCTGTTCTGTTGCTCCTGCTGCAGCAGCTGCACCGCAATCTTCCTCAGATCCAAAACGTCTTTCAGTTCATCCTCTTCTTCCTCAGCAAACTGCTCTTTCTCTGAGCTGTTTGCAGAGAGATACACACACAAGGGCAGGGGATCAAATAGATACAATACAAAGAAAGAACAGCAGGACACTACCCAGCATGCAACACATACAAAATTCACACTTGCCTTGATATTGCAGGAGGGTTCAATATGTTCGTGATTTTCCTAACCAGAACACTCTGGGTATAATCAGAGGGCTACTTTGAGGCTCGACATATTACAATTTATTAGCTACATTGTAGCCTTGCTCTAAACAGACCTTTAACAATCTCCTTCCATAAACACTGAATGCAGATGTAAATGGAGGACACTGGACAGCAGTCTTAGGACATAAACATAGACATAGTGCCAAGAGCCAAGAGCACGTTTTCTACACCTAATAAATATTAGAGTTGATGATGTTCTGATTCCTCACTAATATCTTACTGTTCTAGCAGGTACACATTCTGCAGCTAGATAAACCTGGAAGGATTATCTAAAAGGAGAGGTCTTAACACTGCTTCCGGAGCACAAAGCTAAAAGGAGAGGTCTTAATACTGCTTCAGTAGACACTGCTGATTTAAGCCCTGCCATTTCCCCTCCCCCCACATCCTGTGGAAGAGAACGCCATCTTTGACATGTCACAGCCTAGTGGAATGCAAACACACAAAGACTGGTTCCCCTGCCCCCCTGTTCTTTTACCCCAAACTAGAGATATGATCTTAGGAAAATATGTTTCCTCAGCAAGAAGTGCAGGTAACTCGACTCGATAATGGTGACATCATCTTAATTTGCTAGTTTGGACCCAGGGGTGGGCATCCCAGTGAAATGCATGCTTAAAAAAGAGGAATAGGTGGGTTTATGTGGCTGGTCCACATAAAGTACAAAGTTTTGTCTCTTTGTGATGTGTCACGTGTATGCTGATCGGCTGCAACAAAGAAGACCAACTATTCTCTTTAATTAGATCCCGAGTCTGCATTTTTATTGTATACTTTATCAATTAATTTGGTTTAATTTAATAACACTGGACAAATGAAAACTTGTTTTGATTCGGCTCCCTCGTCAAATTGAGATCTTGTCAAATATCCAGTGCAAGATGAAGAAAATAAGCTTTGTAAATAGGACCTGGTGTATCTCAAGGTTTCTTGATAAAGTCAGTTCAGTAAGTAACATCTGGAGTTTTTCCTTCCCACTCACCCTGAGTTTGTTCTTTGCATTATTAGACATGTTAAAATATATTCGCAAATGATTATGAGGTATATTATGTTAGGTTCATGTAATACAGCTACTGGGTTTATCGTATACTTTCACAGAGGCCTCCCTTTACCAGATACCACCTGTATGCATCTCATTTTTGATGACTGTTTGTATTGTCCACGCTTCCCTCAGTTGGTGTGCATTATTTATCAGTAATCTCACCACCTGTGAGTTGGTATGTATTTATGTTTGTTCTTTTAAAGCCCTGTCATGTTGTATGACTTTGTCGGTCATTAAACGTTATGTGTCTTCTTTTATTAGTTAACGCTCCTTTATGTTCAGTTTCTGTTACTTTCATGAAACCGTTTAGATGGAGATCTGTGTGCTTCCTTATACTTTTTGTTTGTCTGCACATTCTTGGTCCGTGACATATACAAAGGCAGTTGTTAGGATCTATATTATCAGCCTGTAGTGTAAACAGTGATAAGTATACTATCTGTCATCACCAATACAAAACATTGGATAGTTAGAGTATGTGAACTTGCCAGTTCTCATTGCAATTCCACCATATGTTAGGAAATGCCCAAACCATTTGGCTCACACTTCTCACGTGTGCATAACACCCCCACTTATAACTGTATAAAGAATCAGGTCAACTCACAGAAATAAGAAACTATTACAGTATGGCCTCATACAGTAAGGAGCAAGTGTCAATAAACAATTTTTCTTCATAAATCAACTTGTTGTCGGAGTTTACTACAAACTTCCCGAGGCAACGTATGCAGCAAGAACCTGTGATCTGACAGTGCCACACAGACACACATGTGAGGTTCTGCTCTGCCCATTGCCCTGGTCAGACAGTAGACAGATCGAGAACATGGAACAAGTTCCAGCAGAGTGTGCAGAACCCGTAACAGCAGAGTGTGCAGAACCCGTAACAGTCTGAACTAAGAGCTGCTGCTCTGTGAGTTAAGGAGCAAATCTGGGTCATCACCTACATACCTTTCCACGTAACTTTGGACAGGAAATGCCTTGAGGTTCCTTGTTAATGTTATTAACTCGTTGCATGACTCAGCGTGCTATTGTCCATTCCTGGGAAGTCGATTAATGAATTTAGCTACCTATTTAACCATTGAGGTACAACTGGCGGGCAGTAAACAATTTTTATATATATATAATTTCCATTGAATTTCTGTATTTTAAATGTTTTTCCTATGAAAAGTCAGCGCCGTGTCGCCAGAAAGGGGTGTCCCTTAGCTAGGAACTCTGGCGATGCCATTTGACTGAATCACCCTATGTGGTAAAGGCACGATCAGTGGGAAGCCACTGTGAACACAGGCTGTGTTCAGCTAGGACACTCGCTGGAATTGGCGAAATTCTGCAGCATTACGGATCGTGTCACCATTTCCTGCCAGTGTCCTGTTCTGTGAAATATAACGATCCCCGACTATGGATGGGATGACAAATACAATACAGGTATCAGTTTAGGCACATTGCACATACAAACATTTCCAAATAACTACAAGACACAAATCATTCCACAAACATTTTCTGGAATTCTGCTTTTGTCTGTTTATGGTGGCAGTGACTGTAATTGTGTTGTTATAAGCCTGCAATGCAGGACAGGTTACACCCTCAATTTCCTGTATATTTTTCACTTTCTATATATGTACATAAATATAGTGCACTTAGCATGAACAGCTGATGAAGGACTTCTGTCCTCCTTCTCTGGAAACATTTCGTACACAGCAATTTTCATTTACTACAGTACATTGCAATTTTATATATATATATATGAAAAGTATGAAACTTGTCCCTCCTGAGAACTGATAGTTTCATTTTTGTATGGATGCCTTTCCCCCATTGTGATCTGATGAGTAACCCCATTTCTGATGCTGGTCACATACTTGTTGCTCATTGGTTGATTCAGGTGCCTCTGGGAAACTGTGTGTTAGGATGAGCGTCTAGAGACACATGTTGCTTTTCCAGGTAAATGGTGGGAGTGTTTCTTCAGAAAGCTGAGTCACCCATTTTGTCCAGACATGTTTATGTGCATTTATCTTTTGTAATGCCTTGTGTGAAGAGAGTCGAGTGAGGTTTATTTAGGTTTCAATGTGAAACCTTAGAAATCTGTTTCCATCTAGATATTTCTGAGGTGAACAGACTGAGCAGGGAAAGTTGACCCATGCAATTTATCACACACTCTTAGATCTGCACTCTCCACCTCACACCAAGACCCACCTGCAATGACACACACTCCATGACTCCATGCCTTTTAAGCTTATTTCATAAATTGTATATATTCTAAAGCACAGCATAAAAATTATATAATTGAAAAAGAACAGTGATCAAAATTAGAGAACACTTTCAGATACCAGCAAGTTATTCGTGTTAATCTGGCACCTGGTGCTGATTTCCTTAATTATCTGACAAACCCTATTTAATTGGCAGCCTAACTTTCTAGTTTTCACAGACTTTGCAAAAATGGTGAGCCGATCCAAAGTGACTGAAACCCTTCGGCAGCAGGTTGTCCAGATGAAGGCCAAAGGGGTGACCCTATCAGCCATAGCAAGAGAAGTTGGTCGTTCCAATTCTGTGATTTTTAGAATATTGGATATTTACAACATCACAAGCTCAATCAAGTCCCCCAAGCAGGCTAGTTGCCCACAAAAGACAAATGCAAGAGAGGACAAGATAATGCATAGAATCTCCATGGGTAATGGGTTCAACACTGTAGCTGGAATCGCTCGCCAGTTCAGCACTGAGCAGGGTAAGGATCTGTATCGTCATAGTGTCTCCACGTTTAAGAGCATTTGGACTAAAAGCCCACTCTGCAGTTACCAAACCTCTCATTAAGCAGAAAGAATCAAAAATCTAGACTCACATTTGCTGAGGCGCATGTTGTGTGGACAGAGGTGAACTGGTCCAGAGTTCATTTTAGTAATGAAAGCAAGTTTAATTTATTTGGGTCTGATGGGAAACAGTATGTTAGTCGACAAACTGGGGAAAGACTGAACCTAAAGTGTGTAAAGAAGTCAGTGAAAGGTGGAGGAGGAAGTGTCATGGTTTGGGGAATGTTTTCGACACCAGAAGATGGACCTCTCATAAAAGCTACATGGAAGAGTGAATGCAAGTGTGTATCAAAAACTTCGTCAACATGTGGTTCATTCCTTGCATTCATCACTCATTCAGCCAGCAATTTTCATGTAGGACAATGCCCCCTGTCACACAGCAAAACGGGTAAAGCAGTTGCTTGAAACTGTAAATTTTCAGTCCAGAGTCCTAATCTAAACCCAAAAGAAAACCTCTGGAAAATCCTTGGTGACAAAGTTATGGCCAAGAAACCCACAACAGCCCAGAACTGTGGAAGAGTCTAGACCAAAATCACACCAGAGCGGTGTGAGAGACAAGTGATGTCCTGTGGCCGCAGATGTGCAGTCATTCATAGAAAAGGCCTGTACACTTCCTACTGATTACTGACTGTTGTAACCTTCAGAAAATGTAGTTGTAATCTTTCTATGTGCTACAGTCATTGCTGTTCTCCAATTAAGATCATCACGTTTTTTTGCAAAATAAAGGATTCATGTTGATATACTTTGGTTATTTTGTAAAACACTGTTCTAGTAACATGGTGAACCCCTTACAAAAAATCCTTCAAATGTTGATTAATGTAGATTACATTATTTCTGAAACAAGTGTTCATATATTGTTCTCTAATTTAGGTCTCCAGTGTACATGCATAGACATATAGGCTCATACAAAGATGTTGTCCTTTTTTAGGTGTAGCAGTATAAATTGTAGAAAAGCATTTTTACTCCACATTGACACCTAGTGGTCATAAAGTCTTAGAGCATGCAATGCTGAAGCTGTTTTGCAAAGTGTGTGTGTGTGTGTGTGTGTGTGTGTGTGTGTGTGTGTTTGTGTTGGTGGGGTGGACGCTTACCCAGATTCTTCGTTCCAGTTCTCTTTATCTTTGCTTTGGTGTGTTTTAAGAACCCTCTCCAGTTCCTATACACACACACACACACAGCAAGGGTTATTGTGTGTGTTTGTGTGTACATATATGTGTGTGCATGTGTGTGTGTTATACCTTTATACATGACACATATGGTGTATCCTGCTGTATGTCTCCCTCAGAAAGAGCTGCTTCTTCATCTGGGTTTGGGTCAATGAAGTCATATGGGTCCTGATCTGCTCACACACACACACACGCACACACATACATAACTTGGTTACAGAAGTCAACAGAGACCACACCACCTCTGCACAGCACACTGGCAGTCAAACTACATGCTTATTAATAATGACATGGTTTAATTACATATGGTTTATAGTTAAAACAATCATAGACTTGACTGCACTGATACGTAAGAGCACCAAGTTTCTTACATATTTAAGTACTTATATATTTAAGTACTTATATATTTCAGTATATTTAAGTACTTCAAAAATAAAGGGTCCAACCAATGCCTTGAATTTTCACCTCTTCACTTACTTTTCCTCCATATAGGAACATTTCCCCAATGTAACTCTCTACCACACCCTAGTGGCAATGTCTGCCAACTTTCAACAGTCTCCTTCAATCTAAAGGCAACATTTTTAGGCTGTTTCCTTAAATAACATCTCAGGTGTTAAATAAAATGTTTTACAAATTGGCTAGAAATGAAAAGTGAGGAAATTAAACACCTCACACTAACCTGAAATACCTCACACTACCTGAAATACCTCACATTACCTGAAACACCTCACACTACCTGAAAACACACCACTTGACATGCATACATGCACGCACGCACCTTTATTTGAGTCCAGCTTACAGAGCAGGGCATGGGCATCTGCCCGTGCCGTCTCAGACACCTGAGAATGCAGACTGATGGTGTCATCATCAGAGGGCTGGAGGGTGAGAGGGAGAGAGAGAGAGAGAGAGAGAGAGAGAGAGAGAGAGAGAGAGAGAGAGAGAGAGAGAGAGAGAGAGAG
>JAOXYF010000003.1:1605836-1616922 GCA_028565775.1 Sternarchorhynchus goeldii | reverse complement strand
GGTTTCAAATGTTTCAGATGCTCAAATGCTAGTGTTCTGTGAAGGTTTTGATGGTCAACAAGCACATTAAAGTGCTAATTCCAGCAGCAAAAAAATGGGGGTGTTTTTCTTTTAGTGTAAATGCAATATGGGTGTTTACAGGTATGTCATTTAGAGGTAAACCAATACACTTGCAGCAGCACAAGGGAGCGTGTAATTAAGATAGCAGTACCCAGTGCCAGTTAGTTAACATCAGCTACATTAAATGGATCTTCAACAATTTAACTATTAACTTTACACACTGAATCAGTTAACAGCAACAGAGATGAGAGTTTAGTCAAAGTGTTTAGTGACACATGGAAGTTAATTATATAAGGAGTTGTTCACTAATCTGTGTTAAGTGTCGGCCAAATATGGTCCCACGTCCACCTGGCCACAACTGGCTGGCAACAGCTAGGAGTACAGTGATGGGTTATATGGACTGGGTTATATAAACACACACACAGAGCTAGGAGTACACTGATGGGTTATATGGACTGGGTTATATAGACACACACACAGCCTGTGTAATTGTGCAGACTCTGAAACCCTTTGAAGTGCCACTAACAGGTATATGTTAAAAAACAAAAAGACAGTTTTTTAAGATGCCTTATGATAAAACAATTCCTGTACTAAAGGCTTTGGTATAGCATACAAGAAATTCTAATATTAACACTTAAGTCTGTGTGTGTTCCATTTGAGTACTGTAAGTATAAAAGTACAAATGTTGAACCTCTGCACACTCAAAAGTCCTTGGTAATAGCACCACAAATCATGATTACTGTCCAAACATACACAGTGTGTTGCACAAATCCTCCCCATACACATCTGACATGTGTGTTTATACCCTGATATAACACAGCCATCTTTCTTCCTGTATCAGTTACTGCCCAGTCATTCAGTATTCTCTTCTATTCTTCATTTTAATGTACTTTTCTTTTTTACAATTAACAGAAACTCTTACTCAGATTGACTTAAAATTTCAAGAATTACAGATGTAGGTATATGTGATCTTGCCATGGGACTTTTATTGGTATAAATAAATAAAATGGTCCACATAGGGACTGAACCCTAGTCTCCCACAGGTAAAAGGATGTCCACCTACTACTCTATACCAGCCAACAACATACAAGCAAGTCATTCAAACCATACATGCAAATTAATTTCTTATCTTCTACCACTACCATCTATCTTATCTTCTATCATGACTGGCGACAAAATACACACACACACACAAGCAAACATTCTTGGTCTATTCTTAATCATCTTTGGTCTATTTATCATAACATTATCTCCTAAGACAAATTTAAGGAAGCCTCTAGTGCTGACAGATTTATCATTGTTTCCTCACATCGCACATGCACGCACTCACGGGTCAACCGGGTGGATATTCCACTACTTCTTCATCCCATAACATAGCTTAGTGTACAACACCGACCCCAGACGTCTTGCTACAGCTGTCCCCCGTTCACAGATACTTCCCCAAAACACAAAGATTTACAATTTTACAATTTGTAGCCTAGCACACCGCACACACGTGCGCGCGCGCGTTCACACGCACAAAGATAGGCGCGTGCTCACTCACTCTCTCTCTCACTCACACACACACACACACGCTCTCTCATGTTAATTCAGTACATAAGGATTAGAGAAAAAAGCTTCTGTACACGCCTTTGATTAAATCCAATGCTCCTGGTTTTTTTACGTCTCGAGTAGGAGGAGTGGTCCGTGCACGAACAGGAACAGAATGACATATTTCACGTCTGAATGGCCGCGAGCTGCAGTGTTAACGACCAAACGTACGAGGACTACAACCAGAAAGGGAAAACACCCAAGAACACTGAGCCACGAACTTGCGGGAATTTCACTCACAATATTATACATTCAAATAAGACTCTTATTTGAATTATTTATTTTTTGCATGTGTCTTCCGTTTGACATAGGGTTAAGCGACGGCCGAGCAATCTTATAATAAAGGTTTTTAGTTTTGAATTTGAACGTGTTATAATAAAGTGCCCCTTGAGAGTGATGTACCAAATCAACCACAACTCGAACCCTCGTATTTAAAGGTGGGTGGCCCGTTAGAGGCTATGGAGAAGGTAGCATCTTTTGTCGTAGACTACCGGGGACAGCACAGCAGTATGTGGTGCTCTTAACATGTATCTTAAATGGCATTAAATGATGGACTATTGTAGACGTAATCCGTTTTATTTAGCACAAAACACACTGCGATCGTCAGACCTGCTACATTACTGACCCAAGGAGCAGACAAAACATTGTAGCTCGAGTACGCTCCAGTGTTTCATTCATGAATGGGCTACGATTTTGCCTCCAGAGGCAGGGATTAGAAACCAAGCGACCAGAACACCCCCTCGGCAGCAGAAGCACCGTGCGGTCCCCTAATCCATAGTTCCAAAGCTTTTGGTATGAGACAGCCATGCCACGTTTTACAATAGAAACAACGATATATAAGATACTGAAATATCAAGTAAAGAGAATACAACGAATACAACGATTTTCTACTTCAACTAGCGCACTATTGTGATAAACATGCGGATCGCTTGGGACAAGGGAACGTTAGAAAGCTTTCACGGATTCAAACGGCGCATCATTTCAGTCCGCACAATCATACATTTACTATTTAATTTTCAGAAAAAAACAGAAACGGGTCAGGGGAACGCATACAGATACGATCCGTTATCCGCGAGACCCACCTGCCTGTGTAGTATCGGTAAGATCGTAGTTCAGCCCCGGGTACTCGCGCAATTTCCTTCCACTAACGTTTAATATTCCGGAGCAGACGGCGTCTTCCAGAGCGCGGTCCAGACTCCGAGCGGTATGCAGCGGTTGTTGATGCGGCATCACGCCCGGGTTCCAGTGTGGTACGTTCGGATAGTGCTGGCCCTGAAGAGCCGTTACAGCTCCAACTCCTCCTTGACTCGCCGCCATTTTCATAAATGAATATATTCTTACAATAATAACAAGGGTTTGCCGCTCGGCACATGCGCAGAGCACGCACAGTAAGGGGAAGGACCACAGGGATGGGGTGGAGGCAATACTAGAAGGAGCAGGTACTGTGACACCGAATGCTCATAAACCCAAAAGATGTATTGTACAGTGTTATGCATTAAACACCATGTAGTGCCTGGGTCTCAATGCATCTCCACTAACATTAATGCAGCCACATTATCGGTTAGGCCTGTACTTTTCCTGACCTTAAAACGTGTCGCTATACTTGCCTAAAATACTAGACCTATTTGTAAATGACGCGACTGATCTTTGTAGGCGTGAATGAAGACCGACGTCTTAATTTCTAGCGATCCTTCATTGTGCATTGTGCACGTGTGACTGATGCGGCAGACGTAAATTGCGAGCAAAAGTGCTCAAAGGAGCCCCCTGGTGGATGTATCGATGAGTTTCACATTCTGGAAGCGTCAATGGAGCTGTCCATATTGGTCGTACAACAGCAGCAATGACTGGTACAAGCTTGGAAGCATTTATATTATGATATCAGACACATCAGTTGGACACATATCATTTTTTATCAACGTCTCTGTAAATATACATATTAAACACCAAGGTTGTCCCAGTTCTGTCAGGGGCCTAACCTGGAGGACTGGCTCCAACAGATTCCAGGAATGGCAAAATCAATTGAAGGGGGATTGAAGAGTCTATATATTATCCATATGTATTATTTCCATAAACTATAAACCATAAACGAAAATCATTTAGGTGTTATTCGCCCATTTATTTGTAGCTGTATCCTTTCCTGGAAATTTTAGTTGTTCCAACAGATGCTATTTTAGGCTGCTGTCACGCTGACCGGTTAATTCATAACACTTGTGGGCAGGGCTCCGTCTTAACGCTGATCACAGAAGGCACAGCTTTCACCATTTGTTCAACACCGACTGACGTGAACACGAGGAGCTGGAACCGGTTAGGATTTAGCAGTCTGTTTTAGCAGCATCTGGCAAACCTTAACGTCGTTTGTGTGGTGAAATAATTCGAAAACTCTCTTTAAATAACGAGTAAAGAACTAGGAGAGCTTGGAGTATTCGTCCGTCAATATCACAAAGTTGCAAAACGAGACTTGCTGTAGCGAAGAATGGAGGACAGCGAGATAAAGACGGAGATTTCCGAACCGATGGAGTCTCAAAGCAACAACGCAGACAAAATCGATATGTCACTAGGTTGGTATTCTAATAACGAGTGTGACGCCGTAGTATAGCATGCTGACAAATCGTATAAATTTCGAGTCACATTCGCTTCCGCGTTGTATGCGTGTGTGAAAGTTTGGTTGTGTAGCTACGCGCAAGTCAGCTGTCAAATGGATTCAGCTGTCGATCTAAACTAGGCCTTGTTTTGTCCAAACACTTATGCGGACCTTGCTGTTACTTTGCTGTTATTTTAACGTAGTAACAGTTGTTCCTTTTGACCGTTTAACCTGTAGAACCTTATGTTGGGTAGCTAGAGTTTCCCGCTGATTACGAGACAACAGTACTGCATACACGGATTACTGTCAATAATGTGATATGGCGGACACCTCTTTCTTCATTCAGTCATCTTGGAAGACAGCTGTTTAGGAATCGTACACTGCTTCTGTTATAGTAAATATTAATCAGATTGAAGATTTCACTTCTCTGTGAATATTTCATCTCTCATTAGGCAAGACTGAATTATAAAGACATGCAAACTTTTAAAAGTTTGCAACGTGGTGCCAACACCTTCAGGCCAGATAGCTATTCCACATAAGTGTTTTTTTTGTTTTTGTTTTTTCCGTACAGAGCACAATTATAAATGCTCTTCTGCTAAGTTTTCAACTAAAAGTTGCATTTTAGAGCTTTAGTTCTACAGTTTAACACTGTATATGTAAATTATCCAGGAAGTAGTCTAAAGTAATATTTGAAAGTTTAGAGAAACTACACACACAGCTAACATAAATTGGATCTACCTCTTAGAAGTTCAGAAGCACTTTGCTTGCACAGCTGATGA
This sequence comes from Sternarchorhynchus goeldii, assembly GCA_028565775.1. NCBI lineage: Eukaryota > Metazoa > Chordata > Actinopteri > Gymnotiformes > Apteronotidae > Sternarchorhynchus > Sternarchorhynchus goeldii. The sequence goes on along the minus strand of JAOXYF010000003.1, from coordinate 1,611,912 downwards.
AGGACCTCTGTCTGGAATGTCCTGTTTCTCTGGAAACTTTGTACTGCACTGCAATTTTGAACCTCTCCCTTTTTCTCCTGTCATCCTCACTTGCTCTCTCACCCTTTGTCTGTCTGTCTGTCTGTCTGTATATATACACACACAAACACAATCTAACTGTCAGCTATAGCAGGCCAGGTCTTTTTCTATCTAAACACTAGTAAATACCAAAAACAAACATTGGTTTTTATACATAAACATATTTGTAACTTTCCATAGATAATACAAATTTTGTAAGTCTAACCTTAATAGCTAGATGTCTGCCCTTTAAGTCCATTCAAAATCCCACCCTGAAAACAGGATTTGGTAAATGAGATGATTCAAAATGATGTGACTATCCGTGTTGCAGACATTAATTAGTTGGTGGTTGATTTGTCTTTATTTTTTCCCCCGCTTAACACTGCTGAGTGTGGTCTGTCGTGATACCACGGCTAATGCCACTGGTGTTCGATGTAAGCATAGCTTGCATGTGATATTGTAGGCTAGATGAACTCTGGTGATAACTAAACTCACCCTGACAGTCACTACACACATTCCTATTTTTGTAGAGCGAGTTGTCTGGATACATTTTTAAATCAATCTTCCCATTCAAGAGCCCCTTCTCCATCATTTGCATATTCAAAGACTATAAAGCTACTTCTAATACAATCAGATTATTTATGAAGTAGACAATAGTACTGCTGTTTTGAGTACTGATTATGTCTAGACCAAAAGACTGAAAAAAATACTTTTCTTACCAATTTTTAGCAGGAAAATCTAAATCTTTTTTTCCCTCTTTGGCAGCAGCAGGAGTGACTCCGAGTAACTTTCTTTACTTTTCCGCCCCTCCAGATGAGATCATCAAGCTGAACAAAAGAGAGCAGAGAGCCACCAGAGCAGCGAGCAGGGCAAGAAACAAGAGAAGCACCACCAGGAACAATGTCCTGAAGAAGCTTAGCCAGATCCCCCAGACACGGAGGGGTCTGAGACGAGGGACGCTACAGTACCAGGGTAACAGCCGTCTGAGTTACACCGCAGATGCAAGCTCACGTCCTGCAGGTCCACCTCCTGGCCTGTCCTAGCATCTCTTCATGTTTCTGTGTCTCTGTCCACTCCTGCAGTTGTCTAGCACCGTTATCTGTATCTACATACACATGTATGTCTCCCTGTAAATCTGTATCTACATACACACGCATGCTCCCTGTAGATCTGTGTCTACATAAACATGCATGCTCCCTGTAGATCTGCTTTTCCTGGCGTGCTTCTTTCCAGCCTTGCTCGTGTCCGTGGCAATGGGAGTATTAACTGGTTGGTTTGTATGACAGGTCCGAGTAGATCACGTGGGTTGAGCAGAGCCAGAGGACCCGGGAGGCGGGGCACACCAAGGGGTAGTGGCCAAAGCCCTCTCACTAGAGCTTCTGCAGATGCATCGGTCAGTGTCATCTGTGACATCACACAATGAGAAATTCAATTAGTAAAATTAGTCTGACTTTGCATTATAAAATAAAGCGTAAGTGTATGAAAGTATACATATCTATACATGAGATGAAATGGGACATTGAAATAATTGTGGTATTTATGGAGCTTTAAGTCAATGAAAAACAATGTTAGCGATTTAATTTCAAATATGGCTTATTTATTTTTGCTACACTGATAATTATCACATTGTGGAATGAACATTTCAAACAGAATAGAGAAATTCTAGGTTGATGCTCTGATAGAATTGTAATGTAAATTCAAGCAGAGAAATCCTGCTCTGAACCTTGGTGGGTTGGAATAACAGAAGAATGCAGTGTAAACATGGTGGCATTTGTATTGGTCCTTTTTAAGACAGAACATTCGCTGGGTCCACCTGCTGTCTCATTCAGAGGTGGTTTCCATGGCAGAGGACGAGGAAGAGGACGAGGAAGAGGAGGCTTAAGCAGGTAGACATCCATCTGTCTTTGTCCATGAAGTCTCTCCAGCTAGAAAAAATCCAAAAAACCTGGACTGCCGGTGTGTTCTCTTGTTGTAACACTGACATTCTCAAAACTTCACACCACAGCTCTCCTGAATGCTGTTAAAGTTAAAATGATGCTACTCTGAACTGATGATGAAAAGGTTGCATGTGTTGGTGCAGGAGTGCTTTATCAGTGCGAGGCCAGAGGGGGAGTGGAGTCAGGCCTTTTTTATTAGACAGGGGGGTAAGTTGCTTCCTGCTTGAAGAACTCACTTTGGTTGCACAAATGCATATGTACAAATATTATATACATGTATAGATATAAGGACACATCTACATTTTATATACATGCACACACATATACGTAATACATGCATATTTTCTTTTTTATTTGCAGTATGCTGCTTTGAGAGGAGCTGGGCAGCTGGAAAGGTATCAGAAAATTAGAAGGTTGGTATATTTTTAATTTTTTTTTTAATTTTCGATAATCCTCAAAAGAAGGCGGCTGTAGTGCACACCCCAATGCCTTTCAGCTATGTCTGTCTGTTTATCTATCTGTCTCTGTCTATGAAGTCAAAGCATGCCATCGTCTCCTGGAACCACATTGAGAGTGTCACTGGCCAACGCAACACTGGAGTCTGCAACTCAGTGAGTTTTATTTTGGAAAGTTCTGTGCTTTCTTAGACATTGCTAGCAGTGCTTGGTGAGTGATGGCAGCACTTCTAGTTGGAGGAGGGACAATGTGTTCCTAAGGAGCGGGAGATGCAGAGGCAGGCCTGAGGCTTCTCCACTTCTTTTTTTTTTCTTCTTGTTTCTTAATGTCAGGGATGAGTCTAAAGACTGGTGCTGAGGACGGCATCATGGTGACATGGAGGCCCCAGGGGGAGATTTGCGTATCAGTGGCGTTAGGGTGAAACCCCCTGGCTTTAAACGGATTTCTGCATTCCCAAAAAGGGATGTAGTTGTCTCTGAAGTTCACCTCACAGGCAGCATGCATAGAGGTGAACCAAGTCGAGAACCAAGTCTTTCTCACAGCTCATAAGAGTCCAGTCTGTCAACTCCGTGGTTAGCATGACAGGAGTGTGTCTGTTCAGATAGATGGATTGATATAGTTACTCACTCACTCATTCCACTCACTCACTCACTCACTCCCTCACTTACTTACTATATCCCAAAGGGAAATTCATGAATGTTTTTTTCACTGTGAGTGTAGAGGCTCTAAAATGCGGTCCCCCAGTACCTAGGTGGTGGTGTGCAATCTGTGATTGAAGCTTGCACAGTGCCTGGCACCTGTGTCCATTATCAGGAGACTTGAATGAAGTTACACTCTAGCACCTTTCAAGGAACCCAAGCACACTTTACAATCCACATAAACAAAACTTACACGCTGAATTTTAGATTAATAGAAAGTGGGTAACGCTGCTTACTCGTATTGGCTTCGTTCTTATTCTGCTTTTTCCAAGATGACTGTCCAAGATTTGATTAGCTTTTCTTCATGAGCTAAAACCAGTATTTCTTCAGTATATGAGACAGTCAGCTGAGATGGAGGCCAAAGAATTTGCCTGTTGCTAATGTATATGGTTTTATTAGTTTTTAATTAATTTATTTATAAGATTTATAAAACTTATATTTATAAAACATTTTCGTTCTAGCTCCCAAAAACATTTTTAATAATTTCCAAGCTACAGGGACATTTTTACTTATTGGGCACACCTTAGTTGAGAAATAAATAAATAAAAATATTATGTATGTCTGTGCTGTGTCATACAACCTTCCTATCTACACTCACTTTTTCAATCTTATCCTGCATCTCTGCCTGTCATGTCTCCCTCCCTCCCTCCCTCTCCCTCTGCATGGATGTTTCTCTCCCTCAGGGTGAGGCCTAAGCGAGGTGGAGCAGTGCTGAGGGGCAGGTCGTCTGAAGGGGTGGGGAGCCTCACACCTAAAGGAATCCCTCTTCACTTCAATTACAGAGCCACTACCAACCATGTGAGTGTACACCCCCACACACCACCAGCTCGATGAGTGTCCACAGCTCCCTCTCACCACAAGCTCTTATACAAATGCAGTGAGGGGTAGTGCAGCAGGTTCAGAACATGTGGGAGCACATAGGTAAATGCGTTGCTCTGCAGTGTTGCTGGGAGTATATGGAAACCAGGCCACACGCATCCAAAATGTATAAGGCTTGACAGTATAGTATTTGCACATCTAGCACAGAAACCATGACTTGCTGACCACACTGATACACATGAAATTTCCTCTTTGACCTTTTCTTTCCCCCTTGTTTTCCAGACTGGTGTATCACTGAATGATCGTTTTACAAGCCTCAGGATAAGAGGGCGGGGACTGAAAGCAGAGAGAGGAAGGGGGAGGGGTCTTGGAAGAGGGCGGGGAAGAGGCCAAGGAAGAGGAGAAATTATGGGAGGAGTAAGGGGCGGGGCAAAAGGAGGATTGGCAATGACGAGAGGAGGAAGAGGTAGAGGAGGAAGAGGTAGAGGAGGAAGAGGTAGAGGAGGAAGGGCAGCAACACGAGCAGGACGAACTGTCATTCTTCAGTGATTTTCATGAAATGGGTTACCATGGGTAATAATTCATTTTAATGTATTTTACAGTTGTCGTCTATACAGGTGACTGCCAATTAGAAACCATGAATTTCTAACCCATCTATGACACCTTGACTTTTATAACACGCACCCTTTATCTTGTTGTAAAGCAATGTTTAAGCTTTAAAACCCAAATTTTTAAAGTTGAAATTTATACTTGGAAATGAATTTTTGGAATTGCATGTTTTCATTACACCTCAAAATACAGTGCCTTAATATATTTTGTAAATACATTTTGTTTACAATCTTAAATTTTGGATATTACCAGACAGACGAGTATTTTGCAGTGTTATAGGAATGTAAATATTACGAACTGTTAGATTTACATTCATAAAGAAAGTGAAAGTGAAAATAAAGCTTTTTGAAATAACATTTTTGAAATAATACTTGAAAATATGACGTGTGCCAAGAAAAATGTATTACATATGTAATTCAAGTAATTCCTAATTAATAAGTCAAGAAGAGTTCATTAGGAATTACTTGAATTATATATGTAATGCATTATAAATATGCCACTGAAATTGCTGCGGAAGGAAAAACCTGGTCTTCAGAGCCAAGAGTAACTGAGAACAAAAGTAAGTTCTCATGTGTGCATATAAAAAAGTAAATTTGATGGCTTGTAAATATCGCAGTATCAAGCAAAAATGGCGAAAAGTCTCTGGTTGGAGCAATAAAGGTGAGTTCTTGTGAAGTAGAAAAATTAAAATGGTTAACCAAAAAATGTCACAGCAAAAAAGACTCATGTAACAAATGTAAGTTGTAAATGTAATAATTGGAATCAGGCCTGAGGAGATTTCACCATCCATACTTGCAACAGACTCAATTTCTCCTAAACGTGCCTAAAGAGACCTGTAGTTAAACAGTAAAACAATGGAAAGACTGTCACAAAAAAGTTGGAAAGTGAATGTTGGAAGAAGAAGACTTGTCAACGGGCACACTCCATCATTTTTAGCATGGTGCCTTTAATCACAGTGGATGCTCCATACACTCCCGTTGCAGCAGGGGTTTCTTTGGTGTGCTAAGAGTTCTCACTTCTTACAACCAGTCTATGTGAAATTTCGGTGGACAATAAGGCTTTCAAGAGGCCCTGTAGTGCAACAGTATTCCTAAAACTGCAAATGGCAGCAGTGGGATTTCAACAGCAGGTGGTACTCGAACCCACAACCTTTGAATGGCTTCAAACCAGAGCCTAGAAGTCCAATGCGCTATCCATTGCGCCACAGAGCCCAGAGGTGGCACGTGCATTGACAGCTGCACTTCTGCTTGAGCCTGAACCTGCTAGCCCAACAAGTCTGTCCATAAACTAAAGGCACTGCTGAGATTTGAACCAAGAACTTCCTCTTCACTAAATAGGCACTTTGACCAGCTAAGACCTGTCACCATTACAGGAAGAACTACAGTATCTCTGATGAGAATTTTCATCCTCCACACTTGCAACAAAGACAGGTACTCGTGTGAACCCTCCTGGAAAAAATTCAGTTGGACGGCAGGCAAATGCCACTGCATGTACCAATAA
>JAOXYF010000003.1:1580728-1601286 GCA_028565775.1 Sternarchorhynchus goeldii | reverse complement strand
CTGTGTGTGTCTCAGAGTACAGGAGGAGAGGGAGGAGGCCAGTGAGTCTGTGTGTGTCTCAGAGTACAGGAGGAGAGGGAGGAGGCCAGTGAGTCTGTGTGTGTCTCAGAGTACAGGAGGAGAGAGAGGAGGCCAGTGAGTCTGTGTGTGTATCAGAATACAGGAGGAGAGAGAGGAGCGCTATAAACGCAAGAGGAATGACCCAGGAGGACTGTACCCAGACCTGGACCTCCCGATGACACGACGGTCAAGTGAGGCTTTTGCGTGCGCACGCACACACGCACACACACACAAGCACTCTCAGAGGCACAATGTGTCAAATCTGAAACAAGGCGCTCGGCGAGGCGTCGGCTCGGCGCACAGCTGAGTGTGCGATGGTGGTGTGGAGTGCGCCGTTCCTGTTCTTGGCCCATGTGCTCTTTAGTTGTGCTGATCAGAAGGAACCCGCGCTCGTCTGGGAGACACGGACGCTCACGCCGCCCTGTTTGTTCCGTTTGTCCATGTTGTCCAGTATTTGATGACGACCCAACAGTGCCAACTACCACTAACCTCTACATCGGCTGCATCAACCCCAAGGTACGTGTGTCGCCACTCGAGGCTGATCATGTTAGACAGGAAATATGATGCAGTCAAAGATTGTGCGAGTGCTAACGCTTTACGTGGTGTCTGTTGGTTTGGGGTGGGGTCCTGTCTGGGCCAAGATGGAGGGTGTAGGTTTACTGCAGGTATGACACATGCATCTCGGTTTGTTTGGGACCAATGGCAAACGGTGTGTGTGTGTGTGTGTGTGTGTGTGTGTGTGTGTGTGTGTGTGTGTGTGTGTGTGTGTGTGTGTGTGTGTGTGTGCGCGTGTGTGTGCGCGTGTGGTAGATGACTGAGGAGATGCTGTGTAAGGAGTTCGGTAAGTACGGTCCGCTGGCCAGTGTGAAGATCATGTGGCCGCGCACAGAGGAGGAGCGAACCAGGGTGACGAACCGCGGCTTCGTCGCCTTCATGACCCGCAAGGACGCGGAGAGAGCGCTGGCTGCCCTGGATGGTGAGCCCTGTGTTCCCTCGGCTCTTCTCAGGCCTTCTCTGCCTCTACTGCTTTTGTGATTACGCCTCACAGCTGGGGGGTGGGGGGGTTTAGAGCTGTAACACTAATACACTAAAGCCAAATGAGCAAGGTGTTCCAAACCAAAGCCAAGATGAACTATGTTTAAAGCCCTTGAGTGCAGGATTCTCTAGTGCTGCAGTGACACAGCGGTCTGTAAACCAGAACCGCTCCCCTAGTTAAACATGTAGTATTGCGTCTGCCAAGCTGTGTGTTTGTGAGCCAAGAGAAGAGAGAAGTGGCGTAGCTGTCTTCACTGGTTTGGGTTTGTGAGGGTCCCTGTTCACTGTGACCCCCCCCCCCCCCAGGTAAAACAGTGATGGGGTTCGAGATGAAGCTGGGCTGGGGGAAGGCGGTGCGTATCCCTCCCCAGCCCCTGTATACTCCAGTCGGGGTGCTGAAGACCACGGCGCCCCCGCCGCCATCAGGCCTCCCGTTCAATGCTCAGCCACGCGACCGCTTCCGTAACGACTTCACCAAGCCGCGTAGCAGATCGCAGGAGGACTTCTACAAGGTGAACCTCGCGCTCCGCCCACAGCTCAGGGGTGGGGCACAGGGGGAGGGGCCTTGGTGTTGTCGTAGAGTGTAAAACTTTTCATTTAGATGAACTTGGTGAGTTCCAAGTACAGTTAGGTTTACACTTAGGAAACATTATTATTATTATTATCATCATCATTATTTATATTTCTTAGTTTTAAATGCAGATTGCCAAGCTTCTGGCAGTAGTTTATGAAAATGTGCTTTGCTCAAACGGTTTTTATGTGAAAGCTAGTTAGTTACAGATTAGTGTTGGACTCCAAAAACCACGGTAACAAGTCTCTACTTCAGTCTCCGAATTGTTTTTAGCTGATGTACCACTTAAATCCTAAAATGCAGGCTTTGATTTTGATTTAATTGTCACTGAACATCAGTGTTTTTTTGAAAAGTACAAAAGTATAATCCCATGTTAACTGTAGTCTTAAACAGTCCTGGAGTGGCTAGTTGAGAATAGAGGGGATTTTGTGCTTCGGACAATTGACCCCAGTGACGATGTTTTGCAGTTTTGTGTAACTATGGTGCGTTTTTTCTACATTTAAACTTATGTTATTGTTTGTATCTTCATCACGTGACGTCACGAACAGACTCTGTACGACGCCGTAGTGACAGTGGTTATCCCGTCAGAAAGGTACACACTCTTTATCCATTTAATATTACAGTATGACCCAGAAAACTACACACACAAGGTGGGCCAAGATGACATTGATTAGCTCCAGAGTCTGGTGTAGGCGCCATCATTTAAACTAGCACTTCGGCTACGAACACAGCAGGCAGGTTTAGGACACTGGGTTTGTTCCATTACTCAGATTTACTCGACTTTACCTGCACATGTGCATAAACACTACAGAAAGCACATGCACATAAACACTACAGAAAGACCCTGCACATGCGCATAAACACTACAGAAAGACCCTGCACATGCGCATAAACACTACAGAAAGACCCTGCACATGCAGGGGGTTGACATGCCGAGGGGGTGCCCATTTGGGGGGTGGGTGGTTGGGCGTGTTCACTGGGTCATGTCTCATTCTTCTGTGTGTGTTGGTGGCCAGGAGCCTGCTGTGCCTCATCCACAGGATGATCGAGTTTGTGGTGAGGGAGGGGCCCATGTTCGAGGCTATAATCATGAGCCGCGAGAAGAACAATCCAGACTTCAGGTGTGTGTCTGTCTGTCTGTGTGTGTGTGTTTTAGGGGGGGGTAGTTGTTTCTGGTGTTTCTGGAGTTTGTTTTATCGGTACCCCATTATATATTGTGTGCAGAGGCAGAACTTTAGAAACTTCAGAAAAGTTACTAAAGCAAAACTTGTTTTATAATGCATCTGTATGTAACAGATTGTGTGGACCTCTATGTAGGCGTTTAAAGAGGCTGTGTGATGGTGTGATGGTAAATTTCAGGTTCCTGTTTGATAATAAGAGTCAGGAGCACGTGTACTACAGGTGGAAGCTCTACTCCATACTGCAGGTAACAGGGCCGCCCTGATCACAGCTAAATCTAATGCGCTTGATGGATTGCCTTTATTAAAATGGAGTTCTGCTCTTATCTCTTCTATATCTACCACTCTCCCTCTTTTCACTGTCTTCTCTCTCTCTCTCTCTCTCTCTCACTCACTCTGTGCAGGGAGAGAGTCCAAGTGAATGGAAGACCTCTCCCTTCCGAATGTTCCGGTGTGGCTCTTTGTGGAAGCCCCCTGTCCTCAATCCATATCTCCATGGAGATGAGGAGCAAGAGGATGGCTCCTCCCCCTCCCAGGAGGAGGAGCTGAAGAAAGGACAGCTGAAGGCAGAGTATGTGCACGACTTTTGTGCCCTGTGTGGTGGTGGTGGTGTGGATATTCTCTCAGAGGGGAGGTGGGTGATGTGGTGGTGTGTCTGTTAGACACAGGGAGCAGCTTGAGGCGTTACTGCGGGGTTTAACCCCTCGGAGGGTGGAGATCGGTAATGCCATGCTCTTCTGTCTGGAGAAGGCGGAGGCTGCAGAGGAGGTGGTGACCTGCATCGCTGAATCCCTCTCCATACTGCACACACCACTGCAGAAGAAGGTTGGTGCACTTTCACGCGCACACACACAGTTCTCTCGCTGTCATGCACTGTCCCTGAAGCACTCTGTCTCTGTATTTCTCTTCTGGACAGGTTGCACGGCTGTATCTGGTTTCAGACATCTTGTACAACTCCTGTGCCAAAGTTGCAAATGCATCCTACTACCGCAAATAGTAAGATCTCTCTCCGTCTCTCTCTCCGTCTCTCTCTCCCTCCCTCTCGCTCTCCCTCTCGCTCTCCCTCTCGCTCTCCCTCTCGCTCTCCCTCTCGCTCTCTCTCTCTCTCTCTCTCTCTCTCTCTCTCCCTCTCCCTCTCTCTCTCCTCCTCATATTCCTTTGTATTATTGTATCTCCTGAACACTTTTATGTTTGTCATAAAAGCCACAAAACCACAAGGAGATTGTGGATGTTTAGGGGTGGGTGGGTGTGTGCAGTTTTCACCTCCAGGAATATATATTTTTTTACACAGTTCAAATGAATTGCTTCACGAAAATGAATAAAAGTCCCCAGCACTAATATAACGGTTGAGCCTGTGGCCTGTGCTAAAGGATTTAGTTATGGGAGTTTATCTTGTGTTATGCATAAGTACATATAAATATTCTAGTTAAAACAATGTGACCATAATTTAATTTTCCCCACACTTGTTTACCTAAAAATACTTATTTGTATTCACTGTGTCCTGAGTTAAGAACACAAGAAGACCTCTGATTGGCTAGTACATGTGACCCAAGTGTGACCTTTGTTCCTGTAAATGTCTTAACACTGGTGTACACACACTGAGGTGTGGCCCTCAGTCTCTGCGTGTGCGGGAGTTAAGAGTGTCCCCCCCTCTGTGTGGCAGCTTCGAGCCCAGGCTGCCTCAGATCTTCAGTGACGTTGGCGAGGCCTATCGCAACATCCAGGCCAGGCTCCAGGCTGAGCAGTTCAAGGTGAGTGGCAGCCTGCGCTCCAACCTCTGTGTTCACACCAACACCAACAGTCGTTCTCTTTGTCTCCTGTTTCCTCTCTATATATTTTATTTTGTGCAATTTTTGGTTCAAACTTTCTCTCCCCCTCCCTCCCTTCAGCAAAGGATCATGGCTTGTTTCCGAGCCTGGGAAGACTGGGCTATTTACCCAGAATCCTTTCTGATCCAGCTGCAGAATATCTTCCTCGGCTTGATCAAACCCGGAGAGGAAGTAATCGAGAAAAAAGAGGTGACTGATGACCTCAGACCTGCCATGACATTAGATACACCCACACTTGACACAACACCCAGCACAACCACTCATTAGACATCAGCTGTACTATGAGAGTTAGATTTGAAAGCAGTACATGCTAAGTATGCTCTGGAATACTCTCTGAAAAACACTCTGAAATACTCTGAGGAATTATAGAGAGCATTTTATATGCTGGCTTGCTCAGCTTGTGCCCGCCTCCACCCCATTCACTAATCACTGGTCTGTTTAGAAGAGGTGGGTAATGTAGTCTCGCCCCACAACACAGGCCACTTCTCCAGGCTTGGATGGGGCTCCGTTAGACGGCACCCCTCTAGATGGGACGGAAATTGACGGGACGCCCCTGGACGACCTGGATGGCTCCCCCATGCCCTGGGACCCGCCCTCCATGGACGGCGTCCCTGCGGATGACATCGATGGGGTTCCCCTCGGCCCGCAGGTGGACGACATCGACGGCGTACCTTGTGAGTGGAGAAAGGGGCGGGGCTTATTGCTGCGGGGCGTGTTTAGTAGGAAGATTCGCCAGTCACACAGTGCTGATTCAGTTACTTAAGGCACATTTAGTATGTGGTTGGTTGGTTATTTATATATTCAGTGTATCGTCTGTGTGTGTGTGTAAAATGCAGTGGATGAGGGCTTAGACAAGACATTACCCAGTGTGGCCCTGTCCAAATGGGAAAGAGTGGACGACATTGAGCCTTCAGGTACGAACACACACACACACACCCTGCCCAAACTCACCGTTTGTGTCTCTGTTGTGAAGTTTAAGTGATTTTGTCTGTGTACAGTGATCCGTTAGTAGCAGACCTGCTTTTTCTGCTTTGATGCAAACTTACACCCTGTATAGAGAACAGACACCACTGTAGCAGTAAATTTGAAAGGCAAAGGATTTTGGAAGTGAAGATGCAGATTTACATTTTCACTCCACTCTCCGTGTCCATGTGTTTATAACTTGTTGCTCTGATGTTCTTGCCTGTCTGATGGTGTAGCTAAGACGGACTCGGAGGATGATAGGAGTGATGGGTAAGTCCCTTCACCTGCAGCTACCGCCACATTCCTGCCTCTCCATTCTGTCGTTGATTTGGAAGGAGTAGAACGTTCTAATGTTGTTCCTGCCTTAAATGCTGAGCTGTCAGCTGTGAGCTACTTCATGCGTTGAGGGTTCTAAGTCCAGTGTGTGAGAGCAGGATCAATACCAAACTCTACACTAATGGCACTTGGACACGCATGGGCCAGAACTATGTAATAACTAGCATTCCGCTCATCTCTACGCATCCTCATACACACTCGTGCTCTCTGTCCCCGCCCAGCGAGGGTAAGGACAACGAGGTGGACTCTGACCACGACAGCAGCAGCGACGACGCCATCAGCCCCAGCAGGTACGAGGGGGCGGAGTTTAAGAGCAGCCTGCGGAACTTCGAGATGTCCGAGAGCAAGAGGACGCGCCTCCGAGAGCTGGAGGTGAGCGGGGTGGGAGGAGCCGAAAGCGGGAAAGGGGACGGCAGACGATACGAAGGGTTTGCCCCTCCCCCAACGGCTCCACGCGTCTGTCGGGTTCCTTGCTGGCGGCTCCAGTCGGTTCAGATCTGTATCTATCATTCACTCACTCCTAGAGTGGAAAATCTGTATTACTCACATCATGAGGCCTGGAGTGACTACCACTCCAGTATAGAAAATATATTAAAATGGGCTGGATCACAGGAGAAAGCAAAAGGCTTGAGCAGAAATAACCTGCTCTGTGTGTGTGGGGGGGGGGGGGCAGGTGAAGGTGATGAAGTTTCAAGACGAGCTGGAGTCTGGGAAAAGACAGAGGAAGTCCAGCATGAATCTACAGCAGCAGGTCCAGCACTATAGAAACAAGCTACTACAGAAGGTGCGCGCGCACACACACGCACACTCAAACGCATACACACGCACACATACACACACACACACTCTCACGCTCACACACACTCACGCTCACACACACACACACACATTCTGAATTTTCTTGCTCAGCAGTACAAAAGCTCAAAGTTGGTCCTCAGCTGAACTGATGACCGATGAGCCAGAACAGATCCATTCTGAAACATTTGTGCCTCTGCAGGAGTTTGACAAAGACGACGAAGAGAAGAAGAACCGGTCTACGAGCAAGCAGAAGGAGCGCGTGAAAAAAGAGGAGCGCAGAGACAGAGGAGAGGACAGGAGTAAAGGCAGAGAGAGGGAGAAAGAGAGGGATAGAGAGAGGAGCAAGAAGAACGATGAGCAAGAGAGGAGCAGGGGGAGGAGCAGAGATGAGGAGGAGAGGAGAGAGAGGTGTGCACACACACACACACACACACACAAACATGGCATCAAGTTATCATTCATATCCTTTAGTCACTCCTGTTACAGTGTACAGTAATTAATAACCATCACCATGATAAAACCGTATAATTGGGATTATAATCAGGCTAATTTATATGTGAACTAGAGGTGTGAACAGTTCAACTACTTCATGTTTATGCTCGGTTTGCTGAAATGTCTTTGTCTTCCTTTCTGGTCCTGAAGGACAAGATCTCGGTCACCGCGGAGGTCAAAACGCTCTCGATCTCCATCACCACAGCGCAAGTCACGGAGGTCATCGTCCCGATCGCCCCACCGCTCGCACAAGAAAGCGAAGAAGAGCAAACACTGAACTCTGACCTTTTGACCTCTGTGACCTTTATTCCTGTTTCTGAAGCAGCTCCGTGGACAGTACCCACAAACTGCTGTTTTTTTTCCCCCCTGTCTCTCACTCACTTACACACACCACGTGCTTTTCTCCCACAGTGCTTTAGGACTGGACTTGGGCCAACAACTGCTGTCTGTTCATTTTCTGTGACTGCTCCACTTGCAAATTCTCTGACTGAATTTTTGTAAAATGAGGTTCAGACATTTATTTGTACAGTTCTCTTAATTTAGTTTTGTTTTTAAAAGTCCCTCTTTGAAGAAATCTACTACAGGACTGGCCCCCCTAAAACCTTTACAATAAACAGCTCTTGGCAGTAACTGGGAAGGCTCTAATTTGTGTTCTTTGGCCAGAAATCTGATCTGGCTTGATGAAAACTAAACTCATCATCACTCATTATTTTTTAAAAACTACAAATAGGCCTCGCCCTGGAGTCACTGAAACAGAGACTGTACTCCTCTCTGTACTCCGCAGTTCAGTGTTTCCCATTCCCACTCATCTGCTTTAGATCATTAGTCGTCAATCAAGCTGAGTCCGTTGGAGCAGGGAGTGCCTGAACCAGTGAGCGGGCCCCACCCCTCTGGAACCTGATATCCCTCAGTCAAGTGCCTCAGATTAGCAACAGTCCCAACCAGCTCAGAATCTCAGCATGTAAGTCCCAATGTTTTTCTTTTTTGGCAGCAGCAAAGTTTGCTAATTTCTGAAGTTCTAACTTAATACTTGACAAATTCAAGTTGTAAATCAAATCTTGCACCATTTAACATGTCAAGCTAGAAGAAAACACTGGTTTCCCTGGACGTGTACAGGATGCATATAACATGACTTCATTCTCAGGAGAAACTCCCCTCCTTCGACGGTGGGTAGAGTAAAAGCCTAGGCGCTATGCTTCATGTCCTGCTCTGCTTTGGACTGTTGTAATTCTCAGCACCTCCAGTCCTACAGGAGGGCAGAGACGCTCGACAAGTACAAGCTCAACTCCTGAAAACATCCAGTTCCCACCCAACATGGGCATCTATACTAAACAGGCCCTCGTAGAGTCCGTGAGGGTGTTTGAGCAGTTGGGTTCAATCCCCAGAAGGGCAGGTTTTCAGAAGCAGGGTAGAGAGCACAAGTTTCTAGCAAAAGCACCCTCCTGTTTCAGTTAACAGATTTATTAACACAATCATTCACCTGACATGGCAACACATTTCATGGGAAAACCATTATATTTTATTCTTTAGTGAATCATTTAAAAAAGTGGTTCAAATTATTTTTTTTTACAAGCAAACAACTGATAAAGATGCAAGAAATACAGAACAAAGCTGAATGTGAAAGGAGTACTGAGATGTGACACTTCAAAAACACCACAGGTGTGTGGAGGGGGTGGCACTTGATACAGGTGTAGAGGTTCCCAGCTCAGTGACTTCAGAAGCCCAGTCTGCGTTTCTCTTAGTAGTTCTTAAGCAGTAAATGCTCAGGTGTGATTGAGGATGGATCAACATTTTCAAATCAAATAAGAACTAGGTGGGTGTGGCTCTTCCACCACGATTTGTTATCCAACACAGTTTTGTCACAGTTTTGAATCTACCACTGCGGTGACGTAATTTCAGCTCATTTCTAACGGCGACGTTCGGATCAAAGGCAAAGCGGAAACCCGGCCAATTACAGGCGAGGCGCGCCAAAGGTAAAGCAATACCAAACGGCACTCGAAACAACTGATGACTACAGCTGCAGCTCAGTAACACGGTCGAGGGTTCGAGAACACGGCACAGAGCAGGCGCAGCCACACCACCAGTCTGATACCACACTTCTGTTCACTTTTACAATGAGCTAGCAAGCTAGTTAGAAAAGGGTGGTTATAGCAGTAAAAGCATTATTTACTCTTTGGGAAGACGCTGGCCTGGTCCGTACCAGGTGCGAATGATCCTGCTCCTTTAAAATGACACACTGGGCTCTAAAATGCAATTTCTAGAATCCAGGGCTGTGGGATCATAATTGCAGTCACTTGTAATACTTCAGCGTCACATCATCGGTGAAAACGAACCAAGCTTTGTATGCATGGTTGGGTTTTTTTTTTTTGTTTGCTGTAGTCCTGCTGTTTGCTTCGTATCGTGTTGGCATGGACGTAACCACCACACTGAAATACTGGAATATTTTATAACATTTGCAAATGTACAGCTTATAGCCGACCATTTATTAAACAGAACGAATGAAAAGAGCAGATGACGTGTGCGTGGTGGGAAGGGTCCTTTCCTGGCAGTCTCCCAAATCCAGATCAGTCTCTGCTTCCTGGGTCCCTGTTCCCTGCAGGGGGATGGGCTTAAACACAGCCGATCCTCCCCCCAGAGTACTCACCAGCAGCTGATTGGTAGATGACAGGGAACTATAGGTGATGCCCATGGCACCCTGCCTACTGATGTAAAATGTTATTGTGTCTGTTTCAGTTGTTAAAACAACCTAAATAGTTTCCCCCACCCCCCTCACAATAAAAGCGGTCAGTTTTTTTTAACGTTAACAAAGACTTTGATTGCGCCTGTGAAATCAGCAGAAAGGAGAACTTCAGTGTGATCCATTTTTAAAGCTCCTGAGAGAGAGAGAGAGAGAGAGAGAGAGTTTCATGTTTATAATTTACCACTATTTACAAACAATAGAGAAAAGCTTTTGGAGTCCCTATGGCAACAGGTGCTACCTGATGGGATGGTTTCTGAGCCCTCTGAGTCATCACTCTTGCACTCCGTGTCAGGTTTCTCTTGCCCTGCCTCTTGGGGCACGATCAAACTGGGATGGGGTGCAAAGATGGCCGACGTCACCACTGCATTATGCGCTAGGAAACAAAACCATACATAAATCAAAAATAAATATCATATGGCCACATTCACATTATTCAAATTGTTAAATTCCGATCTTTTGCACAGATTGGATTTCTTAACGGGTCACAATCGACCTGTTATGCATCTGTCCTCAAACGACACACCTGTGCACATTGCTACGTTTGATTTATTTATTTATTTTTGCTGAAGTCTCCTGCTTCCCTGCCAACATCAACATATTTGTGAAATGAGTCCCAGTGGTAAAAGCACAAGGTGTGAGCATCACCTGTGCTTGATCAGGTCGAGAAGGCGAATCAAAGTCAGACGGCGTTTGATGCTTCGACAACGTCAGCACTAAAGCACGTTATGTACAGACGAAAAGCCACATGAATTATGAACCGACCATTTGCCTTTTAAATCATCATGGCCACGAATCAGATACGAATTCAGTTTAGGAACCATGTATTTATGACATTTTTACATTTACGCCATATACAACAGTAACTCGGATCTGGTTCAGAAGGACTGGATTTAATCAGATGTGAGTCACATTAAGGTGGAAAAATTGTTACTTCAGGATGTAGATAAACGGAGCCTGAGAGTGCTGATCTAGGAACAGCCTTCACTGACACAGATCATTTTTTCTGTTTTTCAGTGTTTTTTTTTTTTTAGCTGTTCTGCTCATATTCAGATAAGTAGCTTGAGCAAACATGCTAAACCAGTTAACAACGAATCACAGCGAGTAGGAAACCAATCAGCTTCAAGTCATTTGTATGTTACTAATCTTTGGGTATTCATATTCATCTGTCACAAGTGAGACTGAATTTTTTGACCGAATCATTCCTATAAAAAAATCTTTTTAAAATGCAAATATGACATAAATCCAGACTGGGACAAATGAGCAGGATTCACTCTACATTGCACTAACTGGTCATCACTCACATCAGGATATTCATAGTCCTCTACGTTCTTTTCATGTGAACATGGTCACTGACTATACCTTTAATTCCTTCCCAGAAGTCATTGCGGTCTCTCCGGACCGAGCTGAACTTGCTGAGGTCGTGGTACGTGCTCCAGATGTACACATACTTGTCCTCCGAGCCGCTGACGATGAACGAGTAGTCGTGACTAGAGCGGAAGACAAAGCGAGACCCGCGTGCTTCTGTGACATCACATCCAACGATCCAACATCACATCTAATAACTTCATAATCTGCAACTGAACTGAGGTCATTTAGAACAGACCCATTAAGGAGCAGGTGGCATTTACTTAATCTGTGCCTAATTTTAAACGTAATCCATCACCACCTTTCACTTGACTCTCCTAAATCACATTGTTGTATAGGTTTCTTTAACACCCTGTCGTGTATGGGAGCCTCTGTACAAACTGCACGCCGAGTTCCTCTTCTCGACATGGTGCTCGCAGGATGCAACTCCAGGAGCGACTCTGCTCACCTGAAGCTCGCTTTGATCTGGCTGCTGCCGTTCACGTAGCCTTTGTACTTCATCGACAGAGACAGGTCCCTCAGGTCATACAGACGGATCCGAGAGTCGTTCGACGTCACCAGAATCTGCCACAGAGGGTTGTTTTGTTAACGATGTGAGCAGCACAGTCCCACCACACTAGTGTTTATAGTGAGTTTTCAGCAGTGCTGGAACGTAAGCTGGCAGTATTTAAGTGGATGGTGGTGAGGCACCTTGTTCTCTCCGGGCAGTGGCTCAATGCCTGTGATTTTGCGCCCCACGCGGTTCCTCCCCCTGGTGGAGCGGACGTGGATCTGCGTGTGATACTTCAGGCGCTGTCGGGTAAACGGACCGGCCGAGAAAGGAGTACAGAAGCAGGAGACAAAAAAATATATATAAACAGATATAAACGTAAGTATGAGGGTTTTCCTTCATCACTCGGGTACAAATGCTGACTGTTTCAGTTACATTTCAGCTGTAGCTGTGAGAATTCCAACTAGAAACACTCCCAATGTTCTGCTCTAATGCATTACAAAGACTTTAGTTGTGTGTTTACTGATGTACATGTTTAGTTCTTAGGGCTACATAAAGCCAAAATAGCACAAAGAGATAAAGAAGCTGGAGACTGAATAGGCTACAGGAGGCTTTCCTAGAACTGCAGCGTTTCATTTGGATGAATCTCTACAGAACATCTCACATCATCAGTTAAAGCTGCACTGTGTGAAGAACCAACAAACCTCTCTGGTGGAAACATGTCATTGCATGAACTGTGCAGAAGATTTTCTAACATGGGCTGTGCTGTTTTCCATTTCCCTGAATGGATTTATCTCATGATTGAGTGCATTTGTGTTAAAGGAGCATTCAAAGAGAACTGCTCAGTGATGGAGATCTGAATCATCTACTCTTGTAAACATCCTCAACAGTACAATGTTGGCTTTATGCGCACACACGCGCACGCGCACACATGCGCACACCTCTGTGTCATAGAAGATGCAGCGTCCGTCGTAGGTGCCGATCACGGCGTATTTGCCGTTCTGACAGAAATTGGCGGCGGTGATGAGGCGTGTCTGACCATCCACCTCGTTCCACAGGGCCACTTTTTTATCTGGAATATTCCACAGACGCAGCTTAGCGTCCAGAGAGCCACTCAGAAAATACCGGTCATCCTGTAGAGAGAGAAAATGGCAGATTATTACTTTTACACATAAACCCACACACCCTAGTAACCATGCATGCCAACGCAGACGCGCACACGCTCACCCTGGGATGAAAGGCGATCGCTGTAACAAAGTCTATGTGCTGGAAACAACACAGGCACTCTCTCCTGGATATGTGCCATAAACGCACAGTCTTGTCCATGGACGAGGACAACAGGAAGTAATTCTGCAAAGGCAGGACGTGACTTTGTTGTAACCACATCAGTTTATTGCATTACCTATTATTTAAATATTTTATTTACCCATTATTTAAATATTCCATTTAAGAGCTTTATTTGTCTCTTCTTTATATCTTGTTTCTTTAATCTGGTGACACCACAGTAACAGTCTTACAGTAACACTATCCATCTCTGTTTTGTTGCAGTTTTGCAAGTTGTCAACCTCTTACCTTTGACCAAGACAGGTCAAGAAGGTCGGCAGTGTGACCTTTGTATTTACAGAAAGGAACCTGCCGGAAAGGGACGTTTTTGTCCTCTACGTCAGCATCATCCGTCACTGCTGCTCCCACCTACCAGGGGGAGAGGGAGGGAGAGAGAGAGAGAGGGGGGAAGGAACAGAGGGAGGGAGAAAATGAATGAACAGAAAACGCAGACTAAAGTTCCACCTGGAGCCACTAGAGGGCATGATGACTGAGCTGCCAAAGACTTAACAACCTGTCTACAAACCGCACGCTCCCACCCCATCTCTTACCCCCGTTTCAGTGTCCGACTTGGAGGAACACACACTCTCCTGAGAGGGAGAGGGGGAGACACGACCTAAAGAAAAAAATATATAAAACAGTTCATCTTTCATCATCTCTCACACACTCGTCAAATACAGGGTGGACATGAACACAAACAGCTCCATCACGCTCTTCCCACATCATTGATGACTAATGTCTTTTCGCTGTCTTTCCCCTGCGGTGCTCCTGGGTGCGAGAGGAGAGGTGTGTGCTACTCCACTCCAATGGGTGGCTTTAATTACTGTGGGAACACTTCCTACTAATGTAAACACTGTACCACCTACAGCCCTTCACACACGATGTGCGGAATCTGGACACCCTGGACTCCCTGACTCACCCACACACAGCTCTTTTACACGACCAATCACAGAAGAGCACTGCATCCTGCATATCACACCATTATAAATCCTCACATCTCAGCCTGATAACTCCTTACCAGGGTACAGATCACATGGTTAAAACTTGGGAAAGGGGGTGTGAGTGGACTGGGTTTCTTGTGACAGTGCTGAACCTGCAGAGGAAATGGCCTGGGAAATACCATTATCTCTACAATACAATAGATCTGAAAGTTCTTTCATGCATACAGCACGTATGTGTGTGTGTGTGTGTGTGTGTGTAACTTGCCCTCTGTGTTGTATTTGATCCTCATGTTGTTGAAGTAGTCATAGGCATTTCTGAGGACCCAGATACGAACGATGTTGTCCTGTCCTGCTGTAGCCAGCAGTCTCCCGCAGTGAGAGAACTTCATCGTCCACACGGCTCCCTGAACACAAGGGACTGGTTAACACAGTGCCCAGCACAAGAAATGTGCAGCAGTGTAATTTAACGTTCACATATCGTTACTGCAGTTATCCCCCCCCCCGCCAGATGGGGGCGCCGCTCTCTCCTGCCCTACCATGTGCTCTCCGCTGAGGTCCTGCACCACGCGTATCTGGTCGAAGTCGAACGGTCCCTTGAAGCTGTGCGCTGCTTTGAACTTGACAGGTCTCGTGTAGGGCATGCCCTCGTCGTCGCTGGACGACGCGTCGTCCTGGTCCGTGTGGAAGACCTCATCACGCACGCTCTTCACCTTGTTCACCGCCCGCTCGCCGTATTCCTCCGCCAGGTGCTTCGCCCGCTTCACCGACTTGCCCAGGAACTTCTTCAGCTGCGTACTGGAGCGAACGAGAGGAGAGGAAGAGAACACCTTAGGATCCTGACGACACCGTTCGCCACGTTCCCTTTATTCTGCGGCGTTAAAAGTCCTGCTCACGTCCGCTGCTTCAGCTTCCCCCCGTCCGCGTCGCTCAGGGTCGGCTGGGTCTTGTCGTCGTCGTCCGACTGAGCCGCGTCGTTCCTACGGACACACGAGAGCCGGCGTGAGCGAGCGACTCCCGCTGGCTGGGGATTCCCCGCGGCTGAAACGACCGCTGGCCCCTGTACTCCGATCAACTTTACTGACACATACAGCAGCTTCAAACAAGCGCTGGTGGGTACTGGGGAGGGAGCAGGGAAGGTGGATTATGAGAACAAACGCAGAGAGGATCTAGTTATGGGGGTTGTGACCCATGGATGTCATTTGACAGAGGGGGGAGGGAGTTAAACTCAATTACTTTATGCAGACAGGAAGACCGAATGCCACTTGGAACAACTGGAAGTTCTGGATGTTTCAAACATGTCTGGGATCACTTCGAGTGTAAAGC
This sequence comes from Sternarchorhynchus goeldii, assembly GCA_028565775.1. Taxonomy (NCBI): domain Eukaryota; kingdom Metazoa; phylum Chordata; class Actinopteri; order Gymnotiformes; family Apteronotidae; genus Sternarchorhynchus; species Sternarchorhynchus goeldii. The sequence continues at coordinate 1,585,842 of JAOXYF010000003.1, read as the reverse complement.
TTGTGGTCATTTTTATGATGAATTATCTTTTACGACCGTTTTGAGTTTACAATACGCATGTTCTGTAGAGGCAGCTTCAAACAAACAAACAGATCTGATTGTGGTTGTGTGGTGACAATGGCAAAAAGCCACAGACATGCAGCTAATCCTGAATAAAGCCAAAGATACTGTTATAACCACCAACAGAGGAAAGGAGGGCGGAGACGGCGGCAGCAGACACGACTTCACACAACTGATGTGGAGTAGCAAGACTTACCCTATTACACACTAAATCTTCAGGACACTTCCCAAACGATCCTAACCCTGCCCACACTAATAGAAATCCCTTGGTTTACTGACCATAAACATGGTTCTGCTAGCATGGTTTAGGGACCGAGGGGACGCGTTAACCCTCAATCGCTGTTCAACACTCAGGAAGAACTGAAAAGGAACCGTGACTGTGAGAGCAGGAGGACCAGCGGGAGGACCAGTCTTGCACGGTGCTAAAACGAGGACGGACCGGAAATGTGGAAAATGAGGTTACTGGTACACTTCTCTGGGGGCTCTCGCGCCACACACGGAGGAGCAGCGTCACAGGAACCCCGACAGGAAACATCCTTGCACCACGCTGGCCCTCAAAAAGTGGCATGCCATCCTTCCTCCTCCTGTTTCCACCTGTCGCTCGAGCACAGGGCTGCACCGGCTCCGGATCCTCCAGAGAATCCCCAGTCAGCCTCGTTCCGTTTCAGCCCCAAGCTGCCCTGCAGCAGGCAGCCTGCTGATTACCCGCTTTAGGCCCGTTTGGAACAGGTGCGGGATGAGAACGTGCCCCTGGGACCCGGGCCCGGGAGACCCCGCTGCGCTGAGCCACACACAACACTCAAAAGAGTATGCATGACGGGGCAATGAGTGTGTGTAGGGTTCTGTTGATTTATGCATGCTGAATGCAGGCAGGCCACCTCTCCGTCAGTGGACACTTCAGCTCTGAGTGGCATCAATACCAAGGCTGACGCAGCTACAGGTGCTCACTACAGGTTGCAGTGTAGCTAGTGAGATGTGTTCTGCTCATGTTGTCCAACATTTGCAGTACAGTACCTGGATTCATCTATGAAGATGGTTACAGGTGAGTAACCGCAGTGTACTATGGTAAAGAAGTAGGGGGATTTAAAAATGTAGCCAAGTACACAATTTGAACAGAGGTCCTTCACCAGCTGTGCAAGTAAAGTGCTTCTGAATTTGTAGGAAGAGCAAACGGTCTATATTAGACTTTAAAAATATATATTTTTAATTTTTTTAATATGTTTAAATCATAAAATTTATTCCATGGGTTTCTAAAGTTACAAAAGTGTAGCTCTGTTCTTTTCCTTTTCTAACTTTATTGCTGCCATAGCAACAACTGGCAGGACAAACATGCATCATTAATGCAATGCCCATTAGTATTAAAATGCCTAACACTGGAAAGGATAAATGCTTAATTCTTATGGTCCGAAATTGTTCCAACAAACCGATGGACAAGTCTAATCCTGGGTTCTTCAGTGTAAAGCTGATCACATCTCTCACACGTAATGCAGTACACAACTCCTGCAGTGATTCATGAGGAGGAATAGGTGATGAAAAGCAATACTTCTGTGCCAGTTATTTTAGTGGCTGTATTAATAAATGTACATGTACCACATCTAGATCGGTTGCAGCCTACAGTACCGCCGTTATTATTTAAATGATTATCTCACTCTTGATGAGCAAGTGTTTGATGCTTTTGTCTCATCTGTAGGAGATTAGTGATGGATCCTTCAAAAGTCTGCATCATCCTGCACGATTCTGAAGTGTTTCAGTATAATATTAAGCCACTGTTTTATTTGTAGGATACGTCAGCACCAAAGGAACTCTAGTTGTCTTCATGTTAGATGATGTTTGTAGGTCAGTGCATCCACTTTTTGAAGAGGTAAAACACGAGCAAAGGCATCATCTGTGACTTCAGTAGGAAACCCACAGTTATGAAAACATGCACACATTTCCATACTCTTACTGCACTTGAGTCTTAGTAGCTGTAAGGGATGGGGCTTTGCAGGACTTGGAATTGTGGAATCTTGGAAGAACTGTATTGCTAATAGTCATAGAAGTCCACAGGTTTATAGATGGTGATATTTAAGCAAGAACTTTCCAATGTTACTGAAACAGTTACCCTCATGCCAGGATGTGCTGTATTCCATGTATATTCCAGAGCCAAAAACATCATCAATGTATCTCAGAAATTCTAAGGGTACAGGTCCATAATATCCATCCATCCATCTTCCACAGCTTATCCAGGTCTGGATCACATAGGCAGCAGCCTCCCCCACCACCACCTCCTCCGGGGGGATACCGAGGCGTTGCCGGGGAAGTCGAGACATCTAATCCCTCCAACATGTCCTCCTCCTCTACTTCAAGCCTCACTCAGATTGTGCAGAGCTGCTCACCTTAAAGGTTCAAAAAATGTTTCTCAATGTATCTGACAACGAGGTTAGCATAGGATGGTCCCCATACATTTTAGTACCCATACAAACTCCTTTAGTTTGTGAGTATTTGGAATCAAAGGAGACGGAGTTCAGATGAAGTTCTGCCAGTCTGCCAAAGAATATCTGTGGGAAGGCTCTTCGCAGGTCTTCAAGAAAATGTTTTAAAGCGCTCATACCATCATCATTAGGGAAGTGTACGCCTGTGTGTAAACTTGTAGTGACCTTTGGAATAAAAGCAAAGAGTTGGGAGGTACTGTGTGTTCTTTCAGGTGTTCGAGGATTTGTACGAAGTGTGATGAGTCTTTAACACATGTAGGTAAAGATTGAACATGTTGAAAAATGTCATCCAGAAACTGGGACATTTCATTATTTCAGAAACAACCAGATATAATAGGAACAACCAGTTAGAGTGGGACGTCCAGGATTGTTTTCCTTATGAATTTTAGGAAGCAGACAGAAACAGCTACAGCGATAAGACTCCACGCCTGCAGAAACTGTATAATAAACAGTGCACAGAATGGAGGCCTGTACCTGTGGGGTGATATCAGCGCTGTTCTCTCTATTAACGCTGGTATCAGAATGCTGCTTCATGGCTTATTTTTGTAAAGGTCTTTTCTCCAAACCACAGCAGCTCCACCCTTATCAACTAGATTAATAACAATGTCAACAATGTTGTTGTTTTGGGTTTTTTTTTAACCTGATCACCAATTTCACAGGTATTAACATACAAATCTAGTGCTTCTCATACACACGCACAATGTGATATTCTGTAAGGTTCTGTTAATTGTGCAGTGTGGATGTGCGTTACATGTTTACGTACGTGATGTACTCCTTGGTCCGTCTCATGATGTGCAGTGTTAGTGGGTTGATTCCAGTTGGAAGCTTCTCCTCTGCCTGGATTAGTGGGATCTCCTCACCAGTGTCCAGGTTCTTGATCATCACACTCGCCAAGATTTCCTAGATATGCAAGATTTTGCGAGCGCACACACACACACACACACACACACACACACACACACACACACACACACACACACACACACACACACACACACACACAATGAAGAACCAAGCAGCATACATTTGTTATAAACAATGAAAATTGTGGCCAGAAGCTTGGCTATTTTTTTTTTCAAGAACACAGATACCCACCCACACCCACACCCACCTCATCAGTGAGCTCTCTGCCCGAGTTAGAGCGTGGTCTCTGGGGTCCAGGGGTTTCACTGCCCGTGCTGGATGCTTGATCATCATTTTCCTGTTCACACACACACACACACACACAAAATTTCATTTACACTTCATCTTGGCACTTATCCCAGACCTTTAGAGTTTTCCCCCCCTGCAAAATCCAATACCACATTCCTTTACTGCAAATCTAAATTGAGCAATAATTCTAACCATAACCTTGGAACCCTGAGAAAGCAACAGTGATGGCCCTTATGGATATTATAAATGTATAAGAGCGTTTAACCTGTGCAGTTACTACTTTATCACCACTGGTGGCACTAGCGAGGTCCAAAGAGTGCTGCAGCTCTTTAGTGAGGCATCTCACAGTTGAATTCGGACTGACCAACCCGCATGGGTCTTCTACAGGCTCTGCAGAAACTGACCAATCAGAAGACATTATATTACCAGACATTAGTGAAAACAGGGTAGGTGGGGCAACCATTTAAAATAAGTCTTACCCTCAAGCCCCGTTGGCCGCATCACTTCCTGAGACTTTGTAGTGGGCGGGATGGCAGGGCGGGCTGGGGGCGGCGGCCTGCGTGGAGCACCCCCACTGGGAGGGGGGGGTCTTGAGGGAGGAAGCTTCTTTGTGCTGGCTACAATATCGGGCTCCACTGTAAACTGCCTGGGTGGTTTAGAGGGACCAGACACATCCAGCTCGGCCAGTTTGTCTGTGAGGGGCACTTGCTCCAAAATGTCTGCCGTTCGGGGCATTTCTGTGCCTTCTGCTGCACGTGCCGCAAGCTCGTCAGGAGGCTGAGCAGGAGGCGGTCCCAGAGCACGCGTGATATCCGGAGGAGGAGCAGGCAGAGTTCGCACCTGAGCTGCTCGAGCTCCGTCGGCAACATCGGGAGCCACATCTTGAAGGTCCTGCGACCTCACCTCCTGTGGCCTGACATCAGGATGGTGCAGCGACTCTGGAGCAGAGTCCTCAGCAGGAAGCGCTGGCAGGTCGGGCGCTGCCGAAGGTTCTGAAACTTGGGCTCGTTCTGCAACACTGTAGGGTTCTGCTCCACAACTCTTGTCCTCTGCGGAAGGCGAGGGACATCTATCCTCTCGCCTCAACAACTCCTCTTCCACCTCCATGCCTTTCTGACTTTCTTCTATAATACTGTCAATGATCTAAAGAGAGAGAGATGAACTTATAAATCTTAACATCAATTGGAATACAATAATCAGCCCTGTAATCCTGTAACAGAACCTAAGAAGGGAACAGGGTGTATGATGTCAGCAGCGTGAGTAAAGTGGAGGAGTTTAGTTTAGACCACAATGTTGGCTGGCTTTGATATACCAACAATCGAGTTTTATGGTGTCATTCCTGCCTCAGGGATCTTGGTGCACACACACACACACACACACACACACACACACACACACACACACACACACACACACACACACACACACACA